>OY728131.1:293205104-294455104 GCA_963277665.1 Viscum album | reverse complement strand
TTGCTAATATATGCATTTAAAATGACCACATTATTAGTATAAATATATGGATTTAGAAAATTAAATTGACATAGATAAATGAAGTGATGGTCTCAACTAGTAGTATCATACCCTATAAATAACATTTATTGGAGCTTCTGAGGGAGATAGCATTACTAGACATTTACCTTGACCAAGCACAAGAAAATATCCAACAATTTAAGCATGATCAAAACCATTTATGGGATAAGTTCAAGATCATCGAGATCATGACCCAAACCATATTAACCAACCACCCCACGAAATAATCATTATCATGCACCTTATACATAGAGAGTTTTCTGGTTTATTAAAGATAAAATTTTCAATACCCTATAATTATGAGTGTATGATTTATTTTCTATGGAATTAAGAATTTATTTTTATCTTATTATGGTTACTTTATAAATGATATCTATTTCAATATAACAAAACACAAATAGTATCCTTGTGTAATACTCAAATTCAATTAAGGAATTTATTTTTATGAATTAATGTATTTTTGAAATGAAAAATATTTTAATAAAATATTGTTAATAAGTATTTTTTTAAATATAAATGATCATATAATTTCTATGAAGTCAACTATAATTTTTATAAGGGTTTAAAACCAGTTATTGTCAAAAAACCTAAAATTTCCCAATAAATTTCAATTATTATTTTAAAAGATAAAATTAAAAATATTTATAATATTATTTTTGGAATCATAAAGTCGAATTTATCCATAGGTGAACTTTTCATAATTTTTTGAGACAGTCTAATTTTTGAGTAATAATTAAATACTGTGTAAATTTAGTTGGTGTTTTATAACATCATAATGACCCAAAAGTGATGTAATAAACACTATAAAGGTTTTACATGACCATATATATTTATTACATTTAAAATAATTATATTTTATTTTTATTTAATTAATTTATTAAATCCCTTATGAATCCTCCAAAAGAATTAATATATTTTATGGTTTTAAAACCATTTCATTAAGAGTATGACTCAACTCCACATAACAAAGTGTATAATTTTATTAATTTTGTACTTTTTCCTTATAAAATAATCAGAACCACTCCCATTTGGAATAAATCATAGGAAAAAATATGAGTTGGTTTGTAGTTTTGGTTATTTTATTATGTTGAGTCCAAAACCTAAGTAATAAAGAAATCACCCATTTTCACTATATAAACCACAAAATCTATAATTTAAATTCTCTAAAACTTCATATATAATATACATACTATGACGTACACTCTTTAGAGTCCTACTAAGATTCCTCCAAGCTATCAATAAGGCCATACCAAGTATTTTGAGTCACGCACTCAAGTAAGGGATCTTTTGATTTCTCATCTTTATTCAATTATCTTCATTACCTTATATATTTTATCTTAATTTAAATATAATTGGATATGTTATTACATATCCCACTTAATTAAAAAAATTAATTCCAAATTATGAGAGACCCATTTCTCTCTTTTCAACCATTTTTATGAATTTTTATGTGATGTTGGTATGCTGCTAAATTTCACTACAATTTTACCTACCAAAACAATTATGTACTGAATACCAAACCCATTTTCTATCAAGGGTATTCACCTTTATACACTTATAACTATTTTAATTGGGACTTAAATTTATATACTAAATATTCCTTGATCATTGAATAAAATATTATGATGAATGAATTCATTTTGTATGATCAATATGACACACTTAAACATGAGAATGAAATGAAATTGATGTGTGCACCTGGAATTATTTAGAGCTCCAATGGATTGGGTAATGTATAGTATCATGATATTTCATATTGGTATGGAGAGATAACTTCATTCCTTTATGGGACATTTTTTACCATGACGTCTTGGAGGTTTATCTTCGACTTATGTTTATGATTTTTTTAAGTTGTTTCCACATTTCCCATGTTATGATTATCATGTTATATCATATATCAATATTTAAGTTTTTTATTACTGATAATTTTATTCCCCCAATGATATTCCAATTATCTAACATGTATCAAATTCTGCATTGTTTATTCCCTTACTAGGCTTTATAGCTCACCCCTTTCTTATGTTTGTCCCTAGGTTATCTCGTGTATTTCTAAATGCCTGGGAATTTTAGAATAATGTTGAGGAATTTATCAATAATGTTATTTTATCCCATGTTCAAAATGTTATACTATGTACCTAATTCCCAAAGAAACTAGAATTATTGATCTTTTAGGTCATATTGTGTGTACTTTTATATAATAAATCATGAATTACTGTGTGGTAAAAAATAGGTTTGTTATATAAAAACCCATTTGGATTTCCATTATTTTACCATATCACCTCATTTATTGAATTGGGATCATTATTGGAGGTTAATTACTTAAGGGATACCTCCAAATATTGTTTACCTTTTTGTATTTATAATAATGTCACTCCCCCTATACTGTAAAAAGGCACTCATCCTCCCCACTTATTAACACCTATTAAGCCCTTTTGGCTCATAAAATCCCTTACCAAATAAACTCCCAACATCCCTCCTCCAATCCTAAAAGCCTCAATTTTTGTATAAATAAAACCGAATAATTTATTTGGGGAAAACCAAAAGTAATTTCCTGAAGAAGTGGTAACATTCTTCGGTGAGCACTTTTGTTTTATTTTTTTCTCCACCCCTTAAATTATTCTTATTCAATGATTATATAATAACCTAAGTATCCCCAATATACTGAGATATTTTTCTATTAAATTCTCTACCTACACCTTCAAAAAATTCCAGCAAATGGGATGCATAATCATCATTCGTGTGTATAGTGGATTACTGCCTCACAAACTGATGTCTTTTGTTCTTCCATTACTACCTTCAAATGTTGGTAATAAGTATGTAATTACTAATTTTATATGATATATAAGATACTTAAGATGAATTTATGATTATGGAATTATTATATAACAAATAACTTCATGATTTCAATTTTGTGGGAATATGTTAACATTGTTTGTGGACATGTGGACCACTACCTCCTCATGATGATGTGATTCATTGACTCTTTCAATGGAATGTATTAAAGAATATTTTAATAAAGATATATGATATAAATTTTATATTTATTATATTTATTATATAACTACTTATATTATTATATAACATATCATTTTATTCATTCTATTTCACACTCTAAAAATGTGATAACATCATTCATGGATGTGTGGACTACCGCCTCCTCAAAGAGATGTGATTATATTATTATCATCTCCAAAAAATAATAATGATATATATAAGTATATATAATTTAATAATATGGTGTTTATGTTAGAATTTTCATTATTTTAAGACAAGCATTCTTTTCCTTCTTTCTGTAATGATCATTGAAAAATGAGAACGGTACTTATCTGTACTTATGGTCTACCATCTCCATGATAGTAACGTTGGTTAATTTTTACTACCACATTTACTATATGATTATAAAATTAAAATTTATGTAAAAATTTTATAATTAGGTAATGTTTTTTATTCTGGTTATTTTTAAATTATCACCTAATAGACTATAGTAGACCAAAAATGGTTGTTTTTGAGACATAAATCAAATATTATCAAAACACTCTATGTAAAATTACTCAATTAAAAAATAATATAAAACTAGTTTAAAATTGAAATTAAATTAATATTAAACGTCCAAAAAAATTTCAAGAATGTAAATAGTTAACATAATTTTTTTATTTAGGTTGATAGAGGAGAAGCATGATGAATCTGACTCAATGTAATATATTCCTTAACACAATTTCCATTAATTTGGTTAATCTTCTATGTCATTGGTTATGTTGTGCCAATAATATGTGTTAAATTATGTATAATTATTTTTTTATTTATTTAAACATCTGTTTTTTGGGTTAAATTTTTTCATATATAATTATTTCATTGATTTATTCTCACTCCAATGATACGATCTGGGTAAGAGTTATTCACATCTCACTTTTATTATTGTAATATATATTACATATTAACAACTTATTTTTATTATGTTGTTTATATACTTACCATTAATGTATTTGATCAATATTATCCTTAAATTTATTGGTTTTTAAATATAATTTTTTTTATCTCTCTTTCATGGGTTTTACGATTTCAAAGTTACCAAAGCAGTAATAGATTTTTGTCACAATTTTCCTTCCTTGAGATATTGGTTATTTTATACACATAACTTATTTTTTTATGTTAATGTAATGATACATTGATACGTTATATCATTAATATCTTTATTTTCTTGATATTATAAGTTTAATTTAATGTTATTCCATTCATGGGTGTTATGATTCAAATTTTTCAATGTGGTGTGGGACACTTTGGAATTTTTTAATATTTTTTCTGTAAGAAAGTTTTTGAAAATATTATTTATGGTATTTCAATTCATCAATGTTAAAATCACTTATTTTTAATTATCTCACACTATAGATATTCTAAATTTATACCATCCTCATTATTTCATTGGATAGATTATTATTTTTTCAAATATATTTTTAAGGAACTCATTTCTTCTCCAAGGGTTAATAATGTTTCCAAGAGACTGTTATGGAACCCATTTCATTTCCAAGGGCTTATAAGGTTTTCATTATTTTGAGGATGAAATTGTATTATTCTTGAGACATGATCAATATATGAAATGGGTTATCCTGGTATATCTTATACAAATGGTTGAGTCCCATTATAGCTCATGGGTGTGCATGATATAGCTTATATGATGGGTTGATCCCCATTACAGCTCATGGAAAAAAGGTGAACCCGATATAGCTTATACTAATGGAGATCCCCATTATAGATATAAAATTACATGTTTAATGTAATTATGGATATCAAATGTATGGTTATTCCCATTGAAATGGTTTTTAAATGGTTTTATAAAAGTTATGCTTTAAGTTACCAAAAATATTTTTAATTTATTACTGTTTTTTTACAATGTTTCAAATGCTCGAGATTGATATCACATTGATTTTTGTAATTTATTTTGTTTTATATTGGATTATCCATGTTTTCATATTAGATAATCTGGGTATTTATGGGTTTGATATGTTTTATGATTCTCTCATGCACTTTGATTTGGTCATTAAACGTTTACCCACTCTTATGCTCATTGATGACCTTCATCTGTTAATTATTATGATTCCCTTAGTGAGAATTTGATATCACCCTTATTATGCCTCCATTTCCCCTAGTATTAAAGAATTATGTTGAACAAGTTATGTCTAAAATGGATTTCATATGGATGAGGATGATGAATTAATGTGAAAATTAAAAGATAGTTTAAGTGGGAGAAATGCACTTTTAAATTCATGTGAATTGTTTGTAAATGAGTTTTTCATAATTATCTAAAACTATAAACCTAAAAGGTCCCCCATTATGTATGTGATCATTGTTTTCTTCTTATCTTCTTAAGGTTTATATAAAAATTTTGGGATATAATTATCAGCATCAAATCTAAAAATTTAAAGTGATAGATTTTAGTAATGGATTTTGGGGCATTGGGTATGGGATATTATAGTTTGTATGAAAAGTCAGTTTAGATAACTTGGGATTTTAGGGTGTTTTCATATGAGGTTATATTAAGAGTTATGGATATTTTCATAGGAGTATAATATTATATTTGATCATAATTTAAATGAATTAAGATACCCCATTTTAGGTTTTTATGTACTGAAAATTTTGATGTTATCAATAACGGTTTTACAGACTTTTTTGGTTTAAGGTATTTTTAAACCCTATGATCAACATTGATTTTTTTGAGGATTTTATTTTATGAATAATTTATGATTTATATTTTAAGAATATATGATAAAATACTTCCAATATTTTGTTTTCTAACTTAGTCAAGAATTGTTTGAAGAATTTGAAGGATGTTTGTTTTTGGAATAATAAAGTTTGAACATTGGTTATCAATATTGAATTTTTAATATTAGTGTATCATATGAAGTATTAGTCATTTTGGGAATAATCTTAAAATTTTATAACTATTTTGGCTTTGGTTAATGTTAAAAAATAGTTGGAATAGATCGACTATCCATTTTATGGTTATGTAGTCATTAAAAGTGTATTTTAGTGCTTTAAGAAATAAAATTTAATCTTGAATACTCATCATTTGGATAAAACGTTGACATTTTCATGGAAATTTATTAAAGGATAAAATTATACTCAACAATTATGTATATTTACATTTTATTTTTCTCTTATTCTAGATGATAAGATGATATTTTACTCTAGAAAAAGGATCTTGAAATAAAAGTATTACCCTATTACCATCAATTATGATGAACCAATGGATTTTTGATCATCACATATTTATTTTTTAAGGCCCATAACTTTCCATTGATCATTCACTTTTTTATGATCAATGGCCTAAATCACCCCTATAATTATTTAAACATTTCCTTCATTCCAACCAACATTCCCCTTATCTGGAATCGATGTTATGTGTAATGTAGAGTGACATTTATGTCTCCCACTATCCCTTTATAAGAGTATGTTTTATTTACCCTTTTAATGAAGTGTTTTTAAATAATAGAATTATGAAAGTGTTAATAGTTTGATAACAAAGAAGAATTTCCAGGGATAAATTCATTTTAAGGGGGGTAGGATGTTACAACCTATGAATTTAAGAAATATCTTCTTTAAAATAAACATAAATTCATTGATATCATGTGTTACATATAAGCCACTATTTTTCATGAATTATAAAAAACATCAAGTTTATCTTGAATTATATGTTACATTAGTTTCCTTTTATAACTTGTTTTACATATAAGCCTAAGTCTTACCAGACAACAATATACTATAAATATTAATTATTCAACATAATATTTATCACATCTCTATTGGAATAGTGGGAAGTAGTATGATAAAAAAAATTATTAAATAATAATTTAAAATGTTTTATAAAATGAATTAATTTTCTAAAAATTAATTAGAAACAACAAAGAAATACCAATTAAATATAAATCAAGTGTTTTTGGGAAAACTACTTTCATGACAAGAATGGAATTTTATCATAATAAATTAAATTAATCAATATTACTGAAATATATTAATGAAATTTATATGTTAGATACTTAATAAAATATTATTAGATTAATCAAATATATTTGATAGGTTGAATATAAGAATAAATCTAATTTTAACAATAAAATGTTTTATATTTTTAAAAGGATGTTTTATCGCCTTTTAATGTCGCACCTAATTTAAAAACATGCTTCGTCATCCCATTTTTAGTATTGATTATAAATTAATTTATTCCACTAATATTATTTTAATTTGGAAAAATAGATTCCATATTTTTAATAAAAATAATTTTTAATATCTAATAAATTCAAATTCCTTTTTTAACAGAAAAAAATATTAGTGAATGTAATTAAAAGTTACTACAACGATTAAGGTAAAAATGAATTTACTTAATGGTTAAATGTTAATCTTATGGTAAAAATGACCTAGAAACATGTAAAAAACCAAAAATGTGGACGTAAATCCACTATATTCCCTATTTAATATAACTTGTATAATTATTGGCGGAATATATTGTAATAAATACCTCCCAATTGTGTTCACCTTTTTATATTTACAATAATGTCAATCCCCCTCTCCAAAAAAGGCACCCACACTTCCCACTTATTCACACCTCTAAAGAACATTAGGTTTATCATAACCATTCCCATATCAAATCCCAAATTCCATACTCTACTCTAATAAGCCTCACTTTTTTATTAATAAAATAAAGGAAACCCTTTTGTGAAAACCAAAATGAGCGACTCAATGAAGATTTAACATTATCCAATGATAAATTTTGTTTTGTTTCGTTCTCCATCCCCCTCCCCATCAATTATTCTTATTATATTATTTTATAATAACCTCAGTATCCAAAATATACTGAGATATTTTTTTAATGGCTCAAAAAACACCTTCACATACTTCTATCAAATGTGATACACAATCAGCATTTTGTGTGTACAGCGAACTACCACCTAGCAAGCCAATGTCGTTCATTCTTTCATTACCACCTTTCAAAGATGCGAAAATGGTGGAATTACTTATTTTATATTATATTTATATTATATTTATGATTTAATTATGATTATTTAGTTATTATATAACTCATACATTCAGGATTTCCATTTTGTGAGAATATGATAACATCATTTGTCGACGTGTGGACTGCCGCCTCCTCAAAGCGATGTGTTTCATTCACTCTTTATGTGAAATATATTAATGATTGGTTATATTAAAATATATGATATAGATGAATTATTTATGATATTTTAGTTGGGGTTTGGATTAGTGGTAAGCACCCCATAATCCTATATGAAAAATGGGGGTTCAAAACCCATTGGGCGCAGGTACTGTAGCAGTACTGTAGCGGCATTGTAGCAGCGGCGACACTGTTCATCAGCGGGTACTATAGCGGCAGCTGGGCACTGTAGTGGCAGCGGTACTATGCGGGCACTGGAGAAGGTGGGTTACTATTCACAGAATGTGAATTGGGCCAAAAATTTGGGCTTACGGGCTATGTAATGGGATATAAGCCCACTAGGACTTTGGGCTATGTAATGGGTTTCTGTCTACCCAGTTAAAAGAGGTCTTTTCTTTGATTTAATAATAAAAATGAGGCTTTGGCCCCAAACATTAAAAAAATGAATTATTTATGATATTAATTACATAATTATCAATCAATTTATATAACATTTCATTTTATTATTTACATTTCACCATTGAAAAATTGATAACATCGTTTCTGGACATGTGGACTAATGCCTCCTCTAAGAGATTTGATTATTCATTTTTAATCTTCACATCACAAGAATGATATATATAATTGTATATAATTAAATAATTTTTTATTTATGATATATTTTTTTCTATAAATATAATCATTCCTTACCTTCTTTTCATATTTGTCCTTAATTAATGAGAACGTTACTCATGCGTATGTACGGTCTAACGTTTCCATGATCATAATGTTGGTTTATTTTTCATAATAATCAATTTTGTATGATTTAAAAAGTATAATTGATGTAAACATTTTATAATTATTTCATTTTTAATAAAATATATATGTTTAAATAATGACCTCATTAACAACAATTGACCAATAAATGTTGTTTTTGACACATAAACCAAATATGGTCAAAACAATTAATGAAAACTTAATCAATTTAGTAATTTTATATAACATAATTATTTTTTAAATAATAGTAATAATAAACATGGAAACTTTTCTCCATAAAATAAATAACTAACATATGTATTTTATTCCAGATGATAGAGGACCATAATGAAGAATCGGACTCCGGGTAAGGGATCTCTTAACTCAATTTTTATTCATTGGGTTAAACTCATATATAATTAGTTATGTTATGCCAAGAATATGTGTGAAATGTCCTCTAATTATATTACTATGTATTTTCCTCTTTATTATGTGGATTTAAATTTATCATAGGTAATTATTTCATTGATTTATTATCACTCTAGTGATATGATCATTATAAGGGGTTTTCTCTTCTCACATTTATTTATATGAGATAAATTCCATATTAACCACTTATTTTTTTATTTCATGCATATAATTCCAATAATTATATTTTTTGATATTTATCATTAAATTTATATGGTTTTACAAATCCTTTTTATATTCTCACTTTCATAATTGTTATGGTCTCAAAGTTATCAAAGTGGTAATGGATTTTTGTCATCATTTTTCCTTATTTTATAAATTGTTTATTTTATACACATAAATTTTTTAATGTGTTTTATATACTACAAAATTGATAGTTTATATCATGAATATCCTTATTCTCAGGATATTATATGTTTCATTTAATTTTATTCCATTCATGCGAATTGTGATTCAAATTTTTCAATGTTGTGTGGGACACTTTGGATTGTTTAAAGATTATTTTCTTCTAGAATGTTTTAATCATATTTTTATTGGTATTTAAATCAATACATATCAACAACCATTATACTTAATTTTCCCCTGCTGATATTATTTTTAATTGATACCATCCACATTCATTCTTTGGATGTATTATGAGTGTTTAAAAGATATTGTTATAGAACCCATCTTTTCATGGGTCAATCTTATTTCAAAGTAATTATTATGGAACCCATTTCTTTTCCATGGGTTTATCATTTTTTATGATTTTCAGAATGAGATTGTTTTATTGATGAAGATTGAGAATTATATTAAATGGTTGATCTTAGTACATCTTATACTAAGTGTCGAGCCCCATTATAGCTCATGGGTGAGCCCGATATAGCTTATATAATGGGTTGTGCCCCATTAAAGCTCATAGAAAATAAGTGAGTATCTTATAGCTTATATGAAGAAGAATTCCTGTGATAGATCTAAAATTCATATGGTAATGATAATTTTGGAATTCATTAATATTTTTATTCCAATTAAAAGGGTTTTTAAATTGTTTTGAAAAGAATTTATGGAAGTGGTGATCCAGGTTCACAAAAAGAGTTGTAATTACTTATTATGTGTTTATAATGTTTCTAATGATCAATATTGATGCTACATGGATTTTGATTATTTATTATTATGAATATTTACATTTCCATGATTTATATTTTATGATCCATGTTTTTATTTGTTTGAGTTATTTTATTATTCACTCATGCAATTTGATTATTTCAGCATTCCCTTATGCACCCTTATGCTCATTTATGACATTGATTTGTTAATTATTTTCTTCCCTTACTGATCATTTGATCTCACCCTTCTTATGTTTCTCTTTCCCCAGATTTTAATGAATGATGTTTAATGATTTATGTCTATAAAATGTTTCATATGGATGATTATGATGTTTTAATGCTAAGAAGAAAATTTGGATTAAGTGGTATAAATTCTCTTTTAAAATCACATTAATTATATATATAGGATTTTTCCTTAATTGTAAAAAACTAAAAACCCAAAAGTTCCTCTAGTATGTATGTGATCAATGTTTTACTTTGGATTTTTTAAGGTTTATATGAAAAATTTGGGTCATAATTATAGGAATAAAATCCATGAATGTAAATTAATGGATTTTGTCATAAGATCTGGGAGTATGGGTTATGGGATGTTATAATATCTCTCTCGAATTCATTAGGTAAAAATTTATATTTTATGTGATAGACAATACTAGAAGGGGGACTTAACTTGGTTTGGTAAGCTATATTTTCCACTATAATGATCTTGGGAGTGAACCTTTTGGTTCTAGGAGTGAACACATTCCTCTATGATAGCCTTTGTAATGTGCATTGATTACTATGGAACTGATTTTATATACTTATGTGTATTCTAAAAATCTATTTAGTATACACATTTTCTCTCTCATGTCTCATGTTATTTGATCCTATTATGATTAATCTCTTTTTAACATCCAAAATTTATTCCAGGCCTCAATATTATAATCTTTGATATTTAGGGTATGGTTTTCAAACGTTATGATCTTATTTTTATACCCTTATGTTAATTTTATTCTTACATATCTTACTTATTTACCCTTACTTGGCTTTTGAACTCACCTTTTCATATGTTTCACTTACCTAAGACATGAGGAAATAAATTTCATATGATATTTATAAGATGGATGCTAGATATAATGAATATAGTAGGAGAACATATAGTTTATCTATAATTTTTTTTCTATTTCTATGTTTCCAAAGGCATTATACCTTTAAGATCCATAGTAATTTTTTGTGTAATGTAATAAATATTCATCAAAAATGATGTGATATATATGTATGATAATCCTGGATCTCTATAATTGTTATTATAAAAAAAATTAGCTAAAATTTGGAAACTAGAATGATAAATCATTAGCCAGATCCCTAGGTATATTTTTAACTATATTTCATGGGAAATGTCTATGAATAAGTCTATGGAGAAGTAAAGGTATAGTAAAATGTACTCTAGTTTTTGTAAATGATAGAGCATGTGGATTATAAGAAATTACATCAATATTTGGATATTACAAGTGAATGTGGATCTAGCATAGAGGTACCTAGAGGCCATATTCCTAAAAAGGTTGCAGTGAGATGAAAATAATTATCACATCATGTAATAAAAGAGGCCTTGTTCCCACCTATGTTGGATTTCCCTAGGGATATGATTTGGAAATCCACACTCTTTACAACCCATTATGAGGGATTTGAATATTGACTATTGATGAACTAGGTTAAACCTATGTTGTCATAGAGGTGTTAATAATTATATAACCTATAACTATTTTTTCAAGATTATGTGGTTTCCCATTATGATTATCGTTTTGTACACTATTATTTTCATATTTAGTTAATGGATGGAACCTGAAGGAATGGTGTTAATGCTGACTGTGATGGAAAATTAAATGATTATCGTCCTAAGAATCTAACCATTATGAGAGATAGAATTGAAAATATAAGGCCCCAGCCTTAAACCTTACTTAATATTGAATTAAATGAATAATTCACATTGAGGATCTTTTCAGGTTTAGATTTTTAGAGAATTAGAACATAACTATTACATCTCAAAAGATTACAAAGTAGACACTTCTACTAAGTTTCTATAGAATAAAAAAACACTTAAAAAGAAACACGTCTAGTTCTGTGTTTTATATAGCATGACATCCCCTTGATCCCATCCTTGACCCTATTCCACATTAAGTCCTATGAAAATCATTTCAAAGAAACTTGGGGTGAGCATAAAAAGCTCAGTAAGGGATACACAAAGAATAAAAACTGTTAGTTTATTAAAACAAAAAGTAAACCATGTATACTTTATCAAAGTAATACTTTTCACCTTTATGAAGTAGTAAAAACTCTTCACTGAATAAAAGATCATTACTTACCCTTTTGTAACCAAAATATTACCATAAAACTCATATAAATAACACATAACATATAAAGGTAACTTGGGACATAAACATACTTAAGTGGAATAACCATACGGTCGACTTCCACACGTATCACTTAATGAAATAGCCATACGGCCAACTTCCATACATACTTAATGTAATATCCATACAGCTGACTTCCATACCCAATGCATTGGAGGTTATAACATAACCACCCGTCCTGGTATTCCCGGCACCACCTGTCATATGGTTTATCACGTAACCACCCGTCAAATGTCCAAGTACCATTATAAAAATCATAAGACATATAACAAATATAATGGAAAGAAAAAATTTCCACACGTTGATCACAATATATCACTTAAATATATTAACATAAAAAATCCATTATAAAAACCATTTTCAATACCAAAATACATGAAAGAGTATATGGTATTTATTTCATTTTAAAAAAAACATTACGGCTTGTTCAGGAAGCCAAAGACCAAATAATACTCACGGCGGCAGAAAAGGTTGTTGTCACCACGTACGTTAAAAGTAACATTCCTTTTTGTCATTTTGTAAAACGCTTCGTAGAAAAAGATTCCTTTTGTATAAAAGTAATAGTCAAATGGGTTTATACACCGTATAAAATAAAGTTGTGTATAAAACGAAATATGCCTCAATGAAAGGAGATTGAGACAAAGTCCCTTACCTCGGGTCCGACTTGACTCGATCGTTCATTAACGTCCTGAATAATAAACTTGAGTTAATTTATACTTGATTAAGAACCTTTTTAAAGTTCATTATTCCTTTTATATCACTTATTTTCCATGTTATAAACATTATGTAACTATTTAAGTTAATAATGTTTGTTTTGTCGATATTTGGTTCTTAAGTCGAAAGTGGACTTCTTACAATTACATGTTGTTCGTGTGGTCAAAGGTTATTTATATCCAGAATGACATTCCTAATTTTTATAGAATATATATCATATATATCCAGAATATACATGTATTTATAATATTACATAATCATTTAGAGGTAAGAAATTAAATGCACCGTTCATGGAGACGGTAAGTCGTACGTACGCATGAACACTACTTTCATTTCTTTGTCATATTAATGGAATTAAAATTAAATGAGAGGTATGTATATTTTAATTCCAGAATTATATTCATCATTTATATGTATCATTCATTATATATATCCATTATATACATGTACTTTTAATAGTACATTACATTTGGGGATAAGAAATGAAATGCACCGTTCATGGAGACGGTAAGCCGTACGTACGCATGAACACTACTTTTATATCTATCTCATACTTTAATGGAAATAAATAATAATTATATAGAGGTATATTATAATTCCAGTATAAAATAATATATAATAACTTTAAATCCATCCTTTATACGTCCCGCATATGGCATTAACGAATCACATCACTTTGAGGGGGAGGTAGTCCGCACTTCCTTAAATGAAGATATCGCGTTTACCCATAATGGAAACCATAAAGGTATGCCCAAAATGAAAAATACAGAAGCTTAAGGAAAACATAAACATATTATATATCATATATAAATATAGTGTCATCTTAATGGCCACCTTTGAAGGTGTTAAAATAATGTTGAACAATCATCATTTCGGGAGGCAAAAATTTTCCATCCACGAAAACAGTATGTTCTTTAACCATTAGATGTAGGTGTGTGTAAGTGTAGATCAAATACTTCTTATAACAACATCCTAGTATATTTAGGATACTGTATTTGTTACAAAAGAAAATAATAAAAAGAGTTTAGGGGGTTGGAGAAGCAAAATAAAACAAAAGGACTCAAAAGAAGACATTACCTTAAAATCGGGTAACTCTCTTGGATTTGAGCTCAAAGGCATCCTTGGGAAGACTTCTTCCCAAAGTGAGGATTCAAGGAGTAATAGAGGGATGTGGAGAGCCAAAATGGGCAGGGGTTGGCCGATAAAAAGGCATTGGGAGTGTGGGTAAGGAGGTAGTGGTGGGGGCCTTTTATAAGAGGAGAGGAGGGGCACTCTTGGAAGGTAAAGAAAAGTCACTTTATTTTAAAATGGTATTCGGATTTAAGAGGTCCCACATTGATGTGTTTCGAGGATAAGGTGATAAGGGTTAGAAATCCACCCATCCAGTAGGTTTTTTCCCTATGTAGGTTTTATATTTTACATTATCTTTCCATTTTATTTAAATCGTTAAATAATGAGGTCATCGCTGCATCATCATGATGTCATAAATAATTTAATTTATTTAATGTCTAAAAATTATAAAAAAATACCAAGATGTGGGAAATATTTTTATCTTTATAATTAATATTTATAGTCTAATATATTACTTATATAACCCCATGTAAAAAAAATTTTAGTAAAACATCTCATGTGTGTGTCATTTTTACTTTAACATTAAACAAAAAGTTATTTATGTCATTTCCCAACCAAACTGGCTCCATGGGGTCCCCAAGTTGACACATGGATTGTCTTGGTCGGCAATGACACATCCAATGAGGGTAGAACATGTTTCAAGCTCATCTCATATTATTAAAACATTATTTTTACCTTAAACTACACTAATTACCTCTAATCGCGATTAAAAACTTAAAAGTTACTATTCACCAAAAAATTATTTTAATCCCATTGAACCACATTTTAATTCTTAATGACAACCATGTATGTCAGATTTCTGAAATTCAATACATAGAATTGGTAAATTTTCACTTAAACGAAAAATCAGTTTTTATAAATACCACTTAGTGGTTTCACTATTCATCAAAAATTGAAGTTTTTCAGAAAAATACCAAAATTTCACCCTAAGCTATATTTGATATTCCGAATTCAAAAAATTAATTCTATTTTACAAAATTCAAAACATATAGGTCACATTAATTAATTTAATAATTAATTCTCGTTGTCATGACAAATAGCGTGTTTTTATGAAACAATATGTATCAAAATATTGACACTAGTTTAAGTCCGATTTCAAAGTGAAATTAATTCCAACGACCGCAATTGGATTAAATGGTAAAAATATATTCTAATTTCACTTTAAAACCAATTCAATAGATAATCTAATCATATAAATAAATTAGATTAAAAAGAGGTTTTGAGTTAAAATACAACATTTTGCACTATTCATTAAAAAATGAACTTTATCGGAAAAATACCAAAAATTTACACCAAGTAAAATTTGATGTCATAATTCTAAAGAAGAGTTATGTTTAGTCTAATATAATGTATAAGAGTGACCAAAACTATATTTAATAACAGTTCGCCATCAAATGTTGATAAGTGGACCTTTCGTGAAAATTAGTGTATATAAGCCTAAAATTGAATTCTTTTCGTATTTTAAGCCTTTATCCTTTATTAGATAAATGTGAAAACATTTAACAAACATATATAATCATATTTTAGTTATTTATATCCATTCCCTTTAGTACAACGGCTACGTGTTAACTAACATTTAAAATAATATTATTTTATTACTAGTGTGCAACGTACAATTTCAAAGAAACTCTTTGTTGCGTATCGGGTACGCTATCGAACACGGAAACCCCTTTAAAGTAAAATTAATAAATATGGAAATGTATTATTATTTATTTACCTGGGATGTTACATCCTTCCCCCCTTTTTGGAATTGCGTCCTCGCAATTTTATTCACTTATCAAAATAAGTGGGGGTATTTATCCCTCATAGAATTTTCAGATTTCCACGTTGCCTCTTCAACCATATAGTTTTTCCACAAAACCATTACCTGGTGAATTACCTTATTTCGCAATACTTGCTCTCTTCGGTCAAGAATCTGGACCAGTTGTTCTTCATAAGAGAGATTCTCTTCCAGTTGAACTACCTCTGGACTCAAAACATGAGATGGATCTAGCATATACTTTCTCAGCATCAAAACATGAAAAACATTGTGTACCTGAGATAAACTCGGAGGTAATGCCACTCTGTATGCAACTAATCCGACTTTCTCCAGAATTTCATATGGTCCAATGAACCTTGGACTCATCTTTCCTTTCTTACCAAATCTCATCACACTTTTCCATGGAGAAACCTTGAGAAAAACATGATCACCTACCTCGAAAGATAGATCCTTCCTCCGGTTATCCGCATAACTCTCCTGCCTGCTTTGAGTTGTTCTCATGTGTTTCTGAATCAACTGAACTTTTTCTGCCATCTCTTCTACCAATTCTGGTCCCATCAGCTTCCTTTCACCCACTTCATCCCAAAATGCTGGAGTTTGACACTGCTTCCCATATAATGCCTCAAATGGTGTCATATGTATACTGGAATGAAAACTGTTATTATAAGAAAACTCAAGCAAAAAAAGATTTTTGTCCCAACTTCCATGATAATCCATCGAACAAGATCGTAGCATATCCTCCAAGGTATGAATTTTTCGTTCTGACTGCCCATCTGATTGCGGATGAAAAGCTGTACTAAAATTTAATTCAGTACCTAATGACTTCTGAAGGCCTTTCCAAAAGTTAGAAGTAAACCTGGGATCACGGTCAGATACAATGGAGATAGGAAATCCATGTAACCTGACTATATCTTTAAGATACAAACATGAAAGTTGATCTAGGGAAAACATTTCTCGTATGGCAAGGAAATGAGCAGATTTAGTCATGTGATCAATAATAACCCATATTGTGTTATTACCTCTAGATGTCTTCGGTAATCCCACAACAATGTCCATGGATATATTCTCCCATTTCCACTTTGGCACTGGTAAAGGCTGAAGCATCCCTTTCGGTAACTGTCGCTCTTCTTTAACCTGTTGACATGTCAAACACTTCATAGTAAAATCAGCAATATCTCTTTTCATTCCATCCCACTAGTAATACTCCCACAGATCTCTGTACATCTTAGTACTGCTAGGATTAACTGAAAACGGAGAACTATGATCTTCACATAACAACTCTCTCTTCGACTTTGAATCACAAGGCACGCACAATCTCTTCCCAAATCTCAAAACACAATCACTATCAATGTTGAATTCATGCAACTTACCTTTCTGAACCAGCTCTACCTTTTTCTGCAACTCACTGTCTTGCTTCTGTGCTTGCTTGATTCTATCTGATAGAGATGATCTCACTGATACCTGAAAGAAAATAGAAGGACATCCTGCACCAACAACTTCTATGCCAAAGTTCATCAAATCAAAAACCAAAGGATCTCATTCCAAATGTAGCATGGTTAATGAAGCATTACTTTTTCAACTCAAAGCATCAGCCACTTTATTTGATTTTCCCGGATGGTAGTGAATTGTACAATCATAATCCATGATTAATTCCAGCCATCTCTTATGTCTCATGTTCAATTATTTCTGAGTGAATATATACTTTAAACATTTGTGATCGGTATATATTTCACACTTTACTCCATACAAATGATGTCTCCAAATTCTTAAAGCAAAAACAACAGCAGCTAATTCCAAATCATGTGTAGGGTAATTTACCTCATGAGTTTTCAACTGACGTGAAGCATAAGCAATTACCTAATCATTATGCATAAGGACACAGCCAAGGCCCTTCAATGAAGCATCATTTTATATAACAAACTCACCATTCCTGGAAGGAAGTGCCAAAACTGGAGCATTCACCAATCTTCTTTTCAACTCTTGAAAACAATCATCACATTCTTTTGTCCAGAAGAACTTAACACCCTTATGAGTTAGCTTAGTCATTGGACTAGATAACCGTGAAAAATTTTCAACAAACCTTCGGTAGTAACCTGCCAAACCAAGAAAACTACGGATCTCGGTTACATTTGTGGGTCTTGGCCATTCTTCAACAACTTTTGTTTTAGTAGGATCAACAGTTATGCCATCTTTTGAAACAATGTGACCTAGGAAAGAAATTTTTTGTAACCAAAACTCACACTTTCTGAATTTTCCATATAGTTTCGTTTCTTTTAAGGTTTCCAAGATAACCCTTAAATGACTTTCATGCTCCTCTTTACTTTTAGAAAACACCAAAATATAATCGATGAAAACAACCACAAACTTATCCAAGAACTCATGGAAAATTCTATTCATAAGGTCCATGAATACAGCAGGTGCATTGGTTAACCCAAAAGGAATAACTACAAATTCATAATGGCCATATCTAGTATGGAACGCAGTCTTCGGAACATCTGCTTCTTTTACTTTCAACTGATGGTACCCCGACCTCAAGTCAATCTTTGAAAAATACTGAGCTCCCTGGAGCTGATCAAACAAATCATTGATATGAAGCAAAGGATACTTGTTCTTAAAAGTAATATTATTCAAGGCTCTATAATCAATGCAAATTCTCATTGATCCATCTTTCTTTTTAACAAACAAGACAGGAGCACCCCATGGTGATGTGCTAGGTCGAATGAAACCTTTATCTAATAACTCCTGCAATTGTTTCTTTAACTCTAAAAGATCAAATTGAGCCATTCGATAAGGGGGTTTTGAAATTGGATTAGAATCAGGAACTAAGTCAATAGTAAATTCAACTTCCCGGTCATGAATAATACCAGGAAACTCATCAAGAAAAACATCAAGATACTCATTTACCACTAGCACATCATTAATCTGAACAGTTTTTTTATTTTCAACAATATGTGCAAGGTAACATTCATTTCTATATTTTACTATTTTCTGAACTTCCTGATATGTTATCAAAATCAATGGTTCATTATTGTACACAAACTGAAAATATTTCTGAAAAGAACCCATTTTAGCTCTGCAGTCAATCTTAGCATGATAAACAGAAAGTCAGCCCATGCCCAAAATAACATCAAACTCTACTAGAGGCAAAACAATAAGGTTTTCTGGTAGATTCTTTCCACACACAAGTATAGGAAGGTTCTTATAATTCCTTTTTGTCTCAACGTTCCCTCTGGGTGTTTTTACCATAAGTTCAGGGTTCATATCTTGAGATGGAATTTCCAATTTACTATAAAACTTCTCAGAAATTAATGAATGTGTAGACCCCGAATCAAAAAACACATTGGAATAATCTGAACAAACAAACAGTGTACATGATACCACTTCATTCGATGGCCCAACATCTATTGAGGTTGTTGCAAAGGATTTCCCCACCCCTTTCTTCTTGTAGTATGGCTTCTTTCCCCCAGTTGAGTTCTTCATTAGACACTCATTTGCATAATGACCCATTTCATTACACTTAAAGCATCTTACCACTGGCTTTTCATTTCCTGTTTGATCATCTTCCTTACAGTTATGAGAAATATGACCAGACTTACCACACCGAAAGCACTTACCAGACTTGGATAAACATTCTCCAGGATGCATTTTACCACACTTCTCACAGGATGGATATTTGGTTTTCTTACCTCCTTACTTCTTTGGTGAATTCTTCCCCTTTGCCTGCCAACTGGACCTCTTATTCTGTTGTTTGTCATAGAACACCTGATCATCAGCAAACTCCATTTCCACCTTCTCTGCACATCGAACAAGTTTTTCATAACTTTTGAACTCACGAGAAGCTAAAGCCCTTCGATACTTTGGCATTAACCCTGAGTAAAAACTGTTTATTTTACTATCAAGATCTCGTATGAAGTTTGCAGCATACCTTGCCAATCGAGTGAACTTTGCTTCATAGGTAGCCACTGAGTCTTCCTCTTGCCTCAATTCCAAGAATTTATTTTCTATCCTAAGTCGAACAGCCTTAGGAAAATACTTCTCAAGAAACATACCTTTGAATTAGACCCAGTTAAGATCATCAATCTCATCACTATCCCTGATATTTTTTACCATCGACCACCACTGATCAGCTTCACCTTCAAAATGGTAGACAGAAAGACTAACCTTTTGATGTTCTGAACACCCATGACATCAAAAATATTCTCTAGTGCTTTAATCCACCCTTCAGCTTGCACGGGGTCAGATGATCCTCTGAATGATGGGGGATGTGACTCATGAAATGTTCCACCACTGACATGTTCCTCCGCAGTTGATCTGGCTGATCTCGTGCATGGATACCACCACCATTTATAGCCTGTGTCAACTGTGCCATCACTATGACAAACTGTTAAGTTCTGATTCCGACCATCTTAGGTTGCTGATTTGGAAGGTTGTCTTCCTCCTGATGTCTTCCCAACATAGCTGCTTTGTTTCCTCTACAGAAAACCATTCTGAACATAGAAATATCTTAGGCGAAGCAACATGGTAATCCGTAAATTCTATATCATTTCAATCATATTATAATTTAACACTCTTCTAACTCCTAAAGTTGTCTAAACCGTCCTCTGATACCAACTATAAGGCCCCATCCTTAAACCTTACTTAATATTGAATTAAATGAATAATTCACATTGAGGATCTTTTCAGGTTTATATTTTTAGAGAATTAGAACATAACTATTACATCTCAAAAGATTAAAAAGTAGACACTTCTACTAAGTTTCCATAGAATAAAAAAACTCTTAAAAAGAAACACGTCTAGTTCCATGTTTTATATAGCATGGCATTCCCTTGATCCCGTCCTTGACCCTATTCCACATTAAGTCCTATGAAAAACATTTCAAAGAAACTTGGGGTGAGCATAAAAAGCTCATTAAGGGATACACAAAGAATAAAAACTGTTAGTTTATCAAAACAAAAATTAAACCATGTATACTTTATCAAAGTAATACTTTTCACCTTTATGAAGTAGTAAAAACTCTTCACTGAATAAAAGATAATTACTTACCCTTTTGTAACCAAAAGATTACCATAAAACCCATATAAAGAACACATAACATATAAAGGTAACTTGGGACATAAACATACTTAAGTGGAATAACCATACGGTTGACTTCCACACATATCACTTAATTGAATAGCCATACGGCCAACTTCCATACATATTTAATGGAATAGCCATACGGCTGACTTCCATACCCAATGAATTGGAGGTTATAACGTAACCACCTATCCTAGTATTCATGGCACCACCCGTCATATGGTTTATCATGTAACCACCCGTCAAATGTCCAAGTACCATTATAGAAATCATAAGACATAAAACAAATATAATGGAAAGAAAAAATTTCCACACATTGATCACAATATATCACTTAAATATATTGACATAAAAAATCCATTATAAAAACCATTTTCAATACCAAAATACCTGAAAGATTATATGGTATTTATTTCATTTTTAAAAAAAAAACATTACGGCTTGTTCAGGAAGCCAAAGACCAAATAATACTCGCGGCGGCGGAAAAGGTCGTTGTCACCGCTTACGTTAAAAGAAACATTCCTTTTTTTCATTTTGTAAAATGCTTCGTAGAAAAAGATTCCTTTTGTATAAAAGTAAAATTCAAAGGGGTTTATACACCGTATAAAAGAAAGTTGTGTATAAAACGAAATATGCCTCAATGAAAGGACATTGAGATGAAGTCCCTTACCTCGGGTCCGACTTGACTCGATCGTTCTTTAACATCCTGAATAATAAACTTGAGTTTATTTCTACTTGATTAAGAACCTTTTTAAAGTTCATTATTCCTTTTAGATCACTTATTTGCCATGTTATAAACATTAGGTAACCATTTAAGTTAATAATGTTTGTTTTGACGATATTTGGTTCTTCAGTCGATAGTGGACTTCTTACAATTACATGTTGTTTGTGTGGACAAAGGTTATTTATATCCAGAATGACATTCCTGATTTGGATAGCATATATATCATATATATCCAGCATATACATGTATTTATAATATTACATAATCATTTAGAGGTAAGAAATGAAATGCACCGTTCATGGAGACGATAAGCCGTACGTACGCATGAACGCTACTTTCATTTCTTTTTCATATTAATGGAATTAAAATTAAATGAGAGGTATGTATATTTTAATTCCAGAATTATATTCATCATTTATATGTATCATTAATTATATATATACATTATATATATGTACTTTTAATAGTACATTACATTTGGGGATAAGAAATGAAACGCACCGTTCATGGAGACGGTAAGCCGTACGTACGCATGAACGCTACTTTCATTTCTATCTCATACTTTAATGGAAATAAATAATAATGATATAGAGGTATATTATAATTCTAGTATAACATCATATATAATAACTTTAAATACATCCTTTATACGTCACACATATGGCATTAACGAATCACATCACTTTGAGGGGGCGGTACTCCGCACTTCCTTAAATGAAAATATCGCGTTTACCCATAATGGAAACCATAAAGGTATGCCCAAAATGAAAAATACAGAAGCTTAAGGAAAACATAAACATATTATATATCATATATAAATATAGTGTCATCTTAATGGCCACCTTTGAAGGTGTTAAAAGAATGTTGAACAATCATCGTTTCGGGAGGCAGAAATTCACCATCGACGGAAACAGTATGTTCTTTAACCATTAGATGTAGTTGTGTGTAAGTGTAGCTCAAATCCTTATTATAACAACATCCTAGTATTTTGAGGAAACTGGAGTTGTTACAAAAGAAAATAATAAAAAGAGTTTAGGGGGTTGGAGAAGCAAAATAAAACAAAAGGACTCAAAAGAAGACATTACCTTAAAATCGGATAACTCTCTTAGATTTGATCTCAAAGGCTTCCTTGGGAATACTTATGCCCAAAGTGAGGCTTCAAGGAGTAAGAGAGGTATGTGGAGAGACAGAATGGGTAGGGTTTGTCCGATCCAAAGGCTTTGGGAGTGTATGTAAGGAGGTAGAGGTGGGGGCCTTTTATAAGAGAATAGGAGGGGCACTCTTGGAAGGTAAAGAAAAGTCACTTTATTTTAAAATTGTATTCGGATTTAAGAGGTCCCACATTGATGTGTTTCGAGGATAAGGTGATAACGGTTCAAAATCCACCCATCCAATAGGTTTTGTCCATGTGTAGGTCTTAGATTTTACATTATCCTTCCATTTTATTTAAATCGTTAAATAATGAGGTTATCGCTGCATCATCATGATGTCATAAATAAATTAATTTATTTAATGTCTAAAAATTATAAAAAAATACTCCGATGTAGGAAATATTTTTATATTTCTAATTAATACTTATAGTCAAAAATCGGACTTGTATAACCCCATGTAAAATTTTTTTTAGTAAAACATCTCATGTGTGTGTCATTTTTACTTTAACATTGAATAAAAAGTTATTTATGTCATTTCCCAACCAAAGTGGCTCCATGGGGTCCCCAAGTTGACCCATGGATTTTCTTGGTCGGACATGACACATCCAATGATGGTAGGACATGTTTCAAGCTCATCTCATATTATTAAAACATTATTTTTACCTTAAACTACACTAATTACCTCTAATCGCGATTAAAAACTTAAAAGTTACTATTCACCAAAAATTATTTTAATCCCATTGAACCACATTTTACTTCTTAATGAAAACCATTTATGTCAGATTTTTGAAATTCAAAACACAGAAGTGGTAAAATTTCATTTAAACAAAAAATCAGTTTTTATAAGTACCACTTAGTGGTTTCACTATTCATCAAAAATTGAAGTTTTTCAGAAAAATACCAAAAATTCACCCTAAGCTATATTTGATATTCAGAATTAAAAAAATTAATTCTATTTTAAAAAATTAAAAACATATAAGTCACATTAATTAATTTAATAATTAATTCCCGCTGTCATGACAAATAGCGTGTTTTTATGAAACAATAAGTATCAAAAGATTGACACTAGTTTAAGTCCGATTTGAAAGTGAAATTAATTCCAACGGCCACTATTGGATTAAATGGTAAAAATATATTCTAATTTCACTTTAAAACCAATTAAACATATAATCTAATCATATAAATAAATTAGATTAAAAATAGGTTTTGAGTTAAAATACAACATTTTACATTATTCATTAAAAAATGAACTTTATCGGAAAAATACCAAAAATTTACACCAAGTAAATTTTGATGTCCCGATTCTAAATAAGAGTTATATTTAGTCCAATAGAATGTATAAGAGTGACCAAAACTATATTTAATGACGGTTCTCCATCAAATGTTGATAAGTGGACCTTTCGTGAAAATTAGAGTATATAAGCCTAAAATTGAATTCTTTTCGTATTTTAAGCCTTTATCCTTTATTAGATAAATGTGAAAACATTTAACAAACATATATAATCATATTTTATTTATTTCTATCCATTCCCTCCAGTATAATGGCTACGTGTTAACTAACATTTAAAATAATATTATTTTATTACTAGTGTGCAACGTACGATTTCAAAGAAACTCTTTGTTGCATATCGGGTACGCTATCGAACACAGCAACCCCTTTAAAGTAAAATTAATAAATATGAAAATGTATTATTCTTTATTTACCTGGGATGTTACAGAAAATTTCTTTGTTATTATCGGATAACTTTATCAATGTATAAATCATGATAAATATAAAATTTTACTAAGGATAGAACAAAATTATAATGAGTACTTTATGAGGAAACAAACACCTTCTTTTAGTTGGTATTTTTATCCACTAGTTACTGAACAATAGATCATCCCCGCTGAAAATATATTTTCCATTCTCCATTGTTCATAACATGAAAAAGCCATTTTGGCTTCCTACCATTTACATGGTAAAGAATATCAATGAAGTAATCTTATCAAGAATACAATCAAATGGGATAAAATTTACTCCATGTATTAGTATGAGTTCAATAAAAAAATTTACAATAAGTACATTCCTCATATTCTTATTATAAATTCTGAGAAGAAGTTCCTTGAGCTAAATTGAAATGATGAAGAATCTATTGGTACTTATAAGGAAACTTTTACAAGAATTGTGGGGTACACTTCCGGTAATATAATCCAACATGACGGTGAGGTTGATCTATTCGTCAGGGGCTTCAAACCAATTATCTGAAGGGATTTTATCATAAGAGACTTATGTATCTATTAAGAGACTGTTCGATATTCTATCAAGGTGAAAATGGATGTTGAACTTTCATATCAATATAATAGTTTTGATATGAAAATAAAAATTCAATTCAGAAGAAAATATCAATGAAATTGAGGGAATAAGATGAGATTTACTTTATTCTCAACATGTGGGAGGAAATATGGAGAAAATTGTTTTAAGGGGACTATTAAATATTTTAAGTGTGGAAGGTAAGTTCATCACGAAATTGATTTTAGAATTAATGGGAAGAAGTTAGAAAACAATTATAAAACTGATAAACATAACCAGAATGATGGGATAAACCCATTCCCCTATACCAATGGTTTACCGAAACCATTTTTATATGTGTAAGTATCCCACCAGTTCAAAATAACCATTGGGATAGGTTATTTATATTAATCATATCCCAATGGTTTCAAATAACTTTTGGGATAGTTTAATATATACCAATGGTTTTTTAAATCTATTGGAATCTATTTAACTATACCAGTTGTTTTAAAAACCCATTGGGATAGACCTTACCAAAATAAACACTATAGAGACCCAAATATTGACATACATGGACTTTACATTAAATTTGCGGAATACGTAATATATAACAAAAACAGACACCAAAGGACCGTAATAGTTTAGTGTCTTTGGAAACTTGAAACATAATCTTCTAATCATGGTGAAAGATCTTCAACATATCCCATAAATATCTTCCCGTTTTTTTCTTACCTAAAACATTTCTTTATATCTAGGGAAAAATAAAAAATATAAAGGGTGAGCTCAAATGCTCAATAAGGGTAATACTGGAGAAAATAAAACAGACCATATACATTTGAACTTAAAAACATGAACATAATGTTTAAATATCAAAATATTGAGAAATGAAATAAAACATGGCAGTACGTAAGGCATTGATCATAATAGAATATCAATCATGACAAAATATCATGGGAATAAAACATGTAATTGTGGAAAACCTTTAATCACATGATATGATATCCATATTAGCCAAGGCATTACTGCCAAGACCATCTTAGTGGACAAAGTCCCTTACTGAATCGAGTTCACTCCTTGTTCCAGTCCTGTATCACTAAACTGAATTAACTTGTCCTTCTAGCCATGTCTATCTAATGAGATATAAATATTTACCCAATGCATTGGAGGGATATTTAGGTCCCACCCATCTCATAATGAAATAATTCTTACGTGCGCCACAACATAAACATAAATCATTCATCATAACCCAAAGAATAAAATGGGTTTCATAAACCTCATCCCATCATAACATAATCCATATAAAACAAATGGATATCATTTCATCATTAGAGAAGTTAAACCATGTAAATCATATAGATACACATATGAAATAATTTCATCTTAGATAGAAAATGGTTTTGATAAAACACATGAAATAAATTCTTCAGTAAAATATCCTTTCTTATTCAAAATCATTTTCATTTCACAAAATGTCATGAAATTTTAAAAGAAAAGGATTTTCTTGAAAAAAGTCATAAAATATTGTAGAGTAAGACTCATGATAATAATACCTTATGAAACCGTAAAAATCCATTCCCGTCATATAAGTTAAAAAAACATTCTCCTCGTACTTTTGCTGGAAAAGTCAAAAAGTTCCTCGTATGGTAAACAAGAGAAAGATTCCTTCCATAACACAATGTAAAAGTCAAAGAGGGGGTAAACATGGAATTAAAAATACATGGAATATTATTAAACACATTGTGAAAAACATTTTCATGGACATGGATGAAAAATATAACCCCAGTAAATACTTACGTATAAGCAATCTCTGATAAAAATGAGATCGTAAAAATTATCCCTTACCTTATGTCTGATATGCTTTGTATGTATCTGAACCTCCTGTATAATGATTTAAATTTTGTAATTGACTTATTAAAGAATCATATTAATTTTTATTATATCATATATAGTTCAATTATGATTTTATATTACCCATTCTTTTGTAAATTCCATGTTAAATCAGCGTTTTGGTAAAATTGTTTCATTTATCGTACGTGTTTCCACTTGTTGTTCTTGATATTATTACTTATATCTTAATTTAATTAATTCAAGAATTTAAAACATGATTTATATATAATATATATTCAGAATATACATATATATATATATATATGATAGATCGATAAATGGAATGAAATACACCGTCTATGGTGGCGGTAGGTCGTACATACGCATGAACACGGTTTTCGTTACCTTATTGAATTGAATGGAATTAAGTAGATGAAACAAATATATATATAAATAAATCCATTAGAATTATTATGTCATATAATTCATTATTATTTATTATATATACTTTATAAGCATTCATGAATGGTTAACATGGAGAATGAATCTCATCGCGTCATGGAGACGGTAATCTGTACGTACGCACGAGCAATGATATTGTTCTCATAATTATTGAATGGTATTGGAGTGGATGATGGAATGTATCAGAATTAGTACCATGTTATGATAGTCATATATAGTTATTCATTACACCATTATACCCATCCATGAATGGTGGTGGTGGAAAACAGATTACACCACGGCGTGGAGACGGTATTTCGTACGTACGCATGCGTGGTGATTTCATTTTCCGTAGGATGGATAAATGGTTAAATAGAGTTGTTTTATATTTATAATAACATATCAGTATATTATATATACTTATGTTATTAATTTATGATGAAACAAATAAATAATAATAAGTATAAGAAGAAATAAATTGAAAATAATCGGTAAAGGATATTACCTCTTCTTCGACGCGCCTCTTCTTAACCTCCTCTTAAGGCACTAAAGTTGGTCTTTGAAGAAGACCAGGACCTCTAGTATTTTTTTAGGGAAGTTTAGAAGAGAAATTGTAAGGGGTTTTCCGAGATTGAATGCTCAATGTGGTGTGATGAGGAGAGGGAGGAGGTGCCCTTTTATAAGGGAGGAGAGGGGCACCTTTGAAATTATAAGATATGTTAATTTCTAATAAATTCTAACCCCACAAAAAAACCTCAAAAAATGACTCAATTATAATATTAAATGATATATAGTTGTAATATCATCACCCAATAAAATTTATACATGTTGTGAATTTATTTTAAACCTTATCAAATTCATTTATCCTTATTTAATCTATTTAATTTTATTTGTGGTAATAATATTTTAAATTTTGAATTGATATAAATAATTACTTATGTGCTGTGAATTATCGATAATTAGATACTTTATGAAATTATGGACCATATAAATTTAAATTTATAATTTTTAAATGTTTTTTTGATTTTTAAACAATTTTATAATATGTTATTTTTATAAAATAACAATAGTGTCAATTTTGACACTATTCATTTATTTAAATTTAAATAAAATATACATAGGAGATATATTCTAACTAAAATCTTTAATAGATTTATAACATGTCATATTTATCTAGAAAATTAGTGGAGCACATTAAATAGTTTATATAATATTTATTTTAATATTTTTAAAACCATTTATTTGATATTCCAATCAACAAAATAATTTCAACATCACTATTGTGTCACCATTAATGATAATTATTTAATCCTTAAATTTTATAAATAAATTTTCATGATGTAGATAATTTTATTAAATTTCTGGATACTATTCATGTTTTAAGTTTCATGATGTTTATCAGTAAATTAAAATTATTATACTTATAAGATTTAAGAGAGTGTCATGTTTTCACTTTCTTTGGTTTTAATAATAATTAAATTATTTTAGAGTCAAAAGTTCATAAAATTAATCTATTCAGACACTTAGGTGATATTTGTCGATGTTTAGTCATCCAATAGAATTTTGGCTGGTGTTAGGGTAATTTTTTAATCTTATATTAACCCTTAATTACCCGATTTACCTTTAACTGTAGTGAATAAAAATTACCGTAGTTACTATTCATAATATAAAAACAATAAGAGTGACCTATTAACATAATTTGGACCCAATGAATTCAAATATGGAATCATTTTTTAAAAATTAAAAACACAGAAGCTGCAGTAATTAATTTAAAATTAATCTCGTTGTTAAGAAAACGGGTTTTAAAAGTTAAAACATTGTCAAAGATTGAAATATTTTTACCTATGAATTCAGTGTAAAATTAATTGTAATGACATAAATTATATTAAATGGTAAAAATATATTCTATTTATACTTTAAAACCATTAATATTATAATTTAACCGTATAAATTATTACGATGAAAAAAGATGTTTCTAATTAAAATATAGTGTGTTTTTACTATTCATTAAAACATGAAAGTTATCAGAATAATATGAAACATTTATCCAAAGTAAATTTTTATATCATGATTCCAAAGAAGAATTTTATTTTGTAAAATTGAACTTATAAACATGTCAAAAACTATATTTAAAGTGGGTGCGTCATCAAAAGGCGACAAAACTGCATTTTTTGAAAAATACTTATTTTACATGAAAATTTTATGTTATTCTCATACCATGTTCTAGAAAATGTGTAAGATGAATAATAATGTTATAAAATTCAAAATTTAGATAATATTATTCATAACTGCTAGTTTATTATAATATTATAACCATATATCGTTGTTTAGTGAAACCCGGTATTGGGTACAACACACGCTATCGAGGAAGGTTGTGATTGCGTGTAATGCAAGCCAAGTGGGGGTTGCGTGTAGTGCAAGAATCCTTTTTTTTTTGTGTATAACAGAATCCAACCATATTTCATTTATACATTGAATATACATATATATACACTCAATGTTGTGAACTTGAAATTGTGTGTAACACGATCCAAGAATAGTGTTGTGTATACTACAAGCTAATACAGTGTTGTGTATAGAACAAGATAATATTGGTGTAGCATACCACAAAAGATTTTAAAGAAATCAAAGTGAATATATATCATCAAATCTCGGGGTGTTACATTCTACCCTCCTTAAAATGAATGTTTCCCTTGAAATTCTTTGGGGTTATAAATCGTTTACTACTTGAAAGTTTCGTTCGTAGAAACCCACATCATAAAAGGAATACTAAAACATAATTTTAAAAAGTAAAGTAAGAAATGTAATGGTTACCCAGATTAACTCATCGCTGGGTTTCCACATAAGATAACATAGGTGGAAATATGTATATGGAAGAAAAATATAACCATCATGTTCTCATGGAGAGTGGTATAGACCATGGCTATGAAAAAGCCATAAATCACAAAGCCATAAATTTGTGATGATCTAAGGTACCATCTAAGTCATCGGGTATGAGGGTACTAGGACAACATTTTTTTCAATATCATTTCCCTAAAGTTTAAAATAAATACTTACATGATTTTGGTACAATCTCACTGTTGTTTGTTCCTTGAACAATTTCCACTTCATATCTTAAAGAAATGAAGTCGAATTTGTTATTTGTGAAGTGTTAGCAGATCATGTGATTGAATGATGGGTCATTCCATCTATTTCAAACAAAAGGTTAGAAAAAGTTATCAAATGTACATAAGTCTATTTGTGGTGAGGTTAATCATATATGATTCCAAAAATGAACTTATACTTCATCTATCATACCGCTTAATAAAATAAAACTAGTTTCTATTGACTAGGGACTTCCTGTAGGCCAGTGGTAGGCAATAAAGGCATGTCGTACTTCGGTTGTGGGTTTGATTCCCACAACCTTTTCTGACATGACGGGTTGTCGCCCATCCTGCAGGTTGTCCTTTTTCTACATTATAACATTCCATCAAAAAAGTTCTAGCCTTAAACAATACTAACTTATTTCCAACATAATCTATTTCAACCTTAAGACTTATCCAAAATACATCTTTACAAACTCATAGTATAAAGAGAACGATTACTAGAATGGTCATATAACAAGCATGTGAATACCATAATTTTCCCCATATATCATAAGATATATCTTGTTGGACACATTACAAACATGTGAATACCTTAATGATGTATTCTCTTGAAAAATTAATACCCATTGAACCTTTGTGAAAACAAGAATGTTGTCCAAAGTTAACTCCTTTCACATTCCAAAATACCAAAATTTCTATATACTCAAACCATGAAATAACTTTATCCTTATATCAGTCATGAGCTCACGAATACTATCATACGTATTATTTTCTCCTTATCCCATCATTATAAGCATTTCATTTTCTTTCCAAAAATATTTCAATCACTTTTCATGGTCACCGGTACCATAAAATTATTAAAAACCACAATGATCCAATACATTGATATTCTAATATTCCACAATACTTTAAATGAGATTCCACAACATTATCTCAGAATCTCGTTACATAAACACTTTTTCATTCCACCACATCATTGTCCTACTCAACATCACAAATAGTGATCGCATGTGACTTCCCTTTATCCTTTTCCTTAAGTGGTTTCTCACTTCAATCATCATTAATCCTTGGATTAGGGAATTGATTAGCATAATTCCCCATTTCCTTTCACATGAAGCATTGAAGTGTTGGTGGAGCATTCTCTGTAGTCTGTTCTCTATTCACATCATTAGCTACCTTTTTCCCATTACTTTGACACTAAACTGCTCGATGACCTTCTTTTCCACACTTAAAACATTTTCTAGTACCTTTTAGGAAATATCCACCATGCTTCTTTCCACACTTTGAGCATAAAGAAACATCCATCTTCTTTTCACCATTGTACTGAGATTTTTCCTTGAACTCCATCTTACGTTTTTTGTCAAAACTATGAGATGGATATGTAATGCCAACTTCCAGTTCTACCTTGATAGCACAGTGCACAATTTATTCATAGCTACTGAAGTCTCTTATCGCTAATTCCCTTCGAAGACTTGGTTTTAAGCCACTGAAGAATTGATCAACTTTACTTTCAGGTTGGATGATAAATCCAGATACATACCTTGCAAGCCGTGTAAAATTCACTTCGTATATACCGACATATTCATCATCCTTTTTCTTAAGTTCAAGGAACTCCTTTTCTATCTTTGTTCGAATAATATGAGGGAATTACTTATTAAAAAACAAGTTCTTGAACTCAACGTATTCCATGGATTCAATTTCATCTTGGGACCTTGTATTCATAATTAGTGTCCACCACTATTCTGCTTCACCTTCTAAATGGTAAACAACCAAAATGACTTTTTCATGCTCTGAAGAGTGAAGTATGGAAAATATCATTTCAATGGTTCTGATCCATTGTTCAGCAACAAGTGGATCAGAAGACCCAATGAAAGAAGGTGGGTGTTGCCTCATGAAGGACTCAACAGAATATTGTTCCCTTCTCTGCTCATTTGGAAGTCCAGAATGATTCATAGATTGTGTAAGTATAACAATAATATTTTGTACTCCATCTCCCATAACATTGGTTTGTTGAGGATCAAAATCATTGCATTTCCAATTACATTGATCAACATGGTTCCTTCAGGTTCTAGCCATCGTCTAAAACCCAAAAAGAATAGTGTGAGGGGAAAAATCATGCTAGGTAAAACAATATAATTAATGGGGAAGTACCTTCAATATACAACATCTTAGGTTTAATTCTAAAATCGTTACAATAATTCTAGGATTATAACCTATAATTATACTTAACCTTAGTGACATCCCTAGACATACCTTAGAAATATCTCTAGGGATCTCACTAAAGTTTTCGCATCCTAGTTTCGAAAGGTTAACTAAAACTTTCCTCTAATACCAACTGTGTAGACCCAAATCTTGAAATACATGGACTTTACATTACATTTTTGGAATACTTAATACATAACAAAAACAGACACCAAAGGACCGTAATAGTTTATTGTCTTTGGAAACTTGGAACATAATCTTCAAATCATGGTGAAAGATCTTCAACATCTCCCATAAATATCATCCCATTTTTTTTTCTTACCTAAAACCTTTCTTTATATCATCGGAAAAAGAAAACATATAAAGTGTGAGCTCAAATTCTCTGTAAGGGTAAGCGTGGAGAAAATAAAACAGACCATATACATTTGAATTTAAAAACATGAACATAATTTTTAAATATCAAAATCCTGAGCAATGAAAAAAAACATGGTCGTATGTAAGTGATAGATCATAATGGAACATCAAACATGATAAAATAGAATGGCAATAAAACCTGTAATTGTGGAAAACCATTAAGCACGTGATATGATTTCCATAGTATCCAAGTCATTTCTTCCAAGACCATCTTAGTGGACAAAGTCCCTTACTGAATCGAGTTCACTCCTCGTTCCAGTAATGTATCACTGAATCGGATTAACTTGTCATTATAGCCATGTCTATCTCATGAGGTATAAATCTTTACCCAATTAATTGGAGGGAGATATAGGTCCCACTCATCTCATAATGAAATCATTCTTACGTGTTCCACAACATAAACATAAATCATTCATCATAACCCAAAGAATAAAATGGGTTTCATAAACATCATCCCATCATAACATAATCCATATAAAACAAATGGATATCATTTCATCATAAGATAAGTTAAACTATGTAAATCATAGATATACACATATGAAATAATGTCATCTTAGATGGAAAATGGTTTTGATAAAACATATGAAATAAATTCTTGAGGAAAATATCCTTTCTTATTCAAAATCATTTTCTTTTCACAAAATGTCATGAATTTTTTTTTAAAAGGGTATTTTGTTGAAAATAGTCATGAAATCGTGTAGAGTAAGCTTCATGAAAATAATTACTTATGAAACCATAAAAATCCACTCATTCCGTATAAGTTAAAAAAACATTCTCCTCATACTTTTGCTGGAAAAGTCAAAAAATTCCTCGTATGGTAAACAAGAGAAATATTCCTTCCATAACATAATGTCAAAGTCAAAGAGGGGGTAAAAATTACTTTAAACATACATGATAGATTATTAAACACTTTATGGAAAAAAAATTATGGACATGGATGAAAAATATAACCCCAGTAAATACTTACGTATAAGCAATCTCAGATAAAAATGAGATTGCAAAAATTATCCCTTACCTTATATCTGATATGCTTTGTATATATCCGAACCTACTGTATAATGATTTAAATAATGTCATTGAATTATTACAGAATCATATTCATTGTTATGATATCATATATGGTTCACTTATGATTTTATATTACCCTTTCTTTTGTAAATTCCATGTTAAAGCAGTGTTTTGGGTAAAATCGTTTCATTTATCATATGTGTATCGACTTGTTGTTCTTGATATTATTACTTATATCCTGATTTACTTAATTAAAGAATGTAAAAATGATTTATATATAATATATATTAATAATATACATATATATATATATATATGATAGATTGATAAATAAAATGAAATACACCGTTTATGGAGATGGTAGGCCGTATGTACGCATGAACGTTGTTTTTATATCCATATTGAATTGAATGGAATTAAGTAGATTACATACATATATATGTACATAAATCTAGTAGCATTATTTTTTCATATATTTCATTATTATTAATTATATATACTTTATAATCATTCATGAATGTTTAACATGGATAAAATGAATCGCATCGCGTCGTGGAGACGGTAATCCGTACGTACGTACGATCGATGATATCGTTCACATAATTATTGAATGTTATTGGAGTGGATAATGGAATGTCTCAGAATTAGTACCATGTTATGATAATAATATATAGTTATTCTTTACACCATTATACCCATCCTTGAAATGTGGTGGTGGAAAAGAGATTACACCACGGCGTGGAGACGGTATTTCGTACGTACGCACGCGCGGGGATTTCATTTTCCGTAGGATGGATAGAAGGTTAAATAGGGTTGTTTCATATTTATAATAACATATCATTATATGAGTGATACTTATGTTATTAATTTATAGTGAAACAAATAAAGAATAATAAGTATAAGAAAAAATAAATTGGAATGAATCAGTAAAGGATATTACCTCTTCTTTGGCGCGCCTCTTCTTAACCTCCTCTTAGCGCACTAAACTTGGTCTTTGAAGAAGACCAGGACCTCTAGTATGTTTCTAGGGAAGTTTAGAAGAGAAATTGGCAGGGTTTGGCCAAGCTTGAAGGCTCAATGTGCTGTGAGGAGGAGAGGGAGGAGGTTCCCTTTTATAAGGGATGAGAGGGGCACCTTTGGAATTATAAAAATATTAATTTATAATAAATTCCAACCCCAATTAAAAACCTCCAAAAATGACTCCAATAGAAAATGAGATCAGATAGGGTTGTAATATCATCACCCAAAAATTTAGACATGTTGTGAATTTATTTTAAACCTTATCAAATTGATTTATCCTTATTTAATCTATTTAATTTTATTTGTGATAATAATATTCTAAATTTTAAATTGATATAAATAATTACTTATCTGCTGTTAATTATCCATAATTAGATACGTTATGACATTAAAGACCATATAAATTTAAATTTATAATTTTTAAATATTTTTGTGATTTTTAAACAATTTTATAATATTTTAGTTTTATAAAATAACATTACTGTCAATTTTGACACTATTCATTTATTTGAATTTAAATAAAATCTAAATAAGAGATATATACTAAATAAAAGATTTAATAGATTCATAACATGTCATATTTATCTATAAAATTATTGGATCACATTAAATAGTTCATATAATATTTAGTTTAATATTTTTAAAACCATTTATTTGATATTTCAATCAATAAAATAATTTCAACATCACTTTTGTGTCACCTTTAATGATAATTATTTAATCCCTAAAAATTCTACATAAATTTAAATGATGTAGATAATTTTATTATATTTCTGGATACTATTCATGTTTGAATTTACATGATGTTTATCACTAAATTAAAATTACTAAACTTATAAGATTTAAGAGAGTGACAAGTTGTCACTTTCTTTGGTTTTAATAATAATAAAATTATTTTCATGGTCAAAAGTCCATTAAATTAATCTATTATGACCCTTAGGTGATATGGGTCTACGTTTAGTCATCTAATAGAATTTTGGCAGGTGTTAGGGTAATTTTATAATCTTATATTTACCCTTAATTACCCTATTTACCTTTAACTACAATAAATAAAAATTACCGTAGTTACTATTCATAACATTAAAAAAATAAAAAAAACCTATTAACATAATTTAGACCCACTGAATTAAAATATGGAATCCATTTTTCAAAATTAAAAACACATATGTTGCAGTAATTAATTTAATATTAATCATGTTGTTAAGAAAATGGGTTTCAAAATTTAAAACATTGCCAAAGATTGAAATGTTTTTACCTATGAATTCAATGTAAAATTAATGGTAATGACATACATTACATTAAATGGTAAAAATATATTCTATTTTAACTTTAAAACCATTCAATATTATAATTTAACTATATAAATTATTATGATGAAAAAAGTTGTTTTTAATTAAAATATACCGTGTTTTTACTATTCATTAAAATATAAAAGTTATCAGAATAATATGAAAAATTTATCCAAAGTAAATTTTTATATCCTGATTCCAAAAAATAATTTTATTTTGTCAAATTGAACTTATAAACATGTAAAAATCTAGATTTAAAGTTGGTTCACCATCAAAAGGCGGCAAAACTGCATTTTTTAAAAATACCTATTTTACCCAAAAAAATAATTTTATTCTCATACCACATTCTAGAAAATGTGTAAGATGAATAATAATGATATAAAATTAAAAATGTAGATAAAATTATTCATAAAGTCTAGTTTATAATAATATTATAACCATATATCATTGTTTAGTGAAACTCGGTATTGCGTACAACACATGCTATCGAGAAAGGTCGTGATTGTGTGTAATGAAATCCAAGTCGGGGTTGCGTGTAGTGCAAGAATCCTTTGTTGTTGCGTATAACAGAATCAAACCATATTTCATTTATACATTGAATATACATATATATATACTCAATGATGCGAACTTGAAATTGTGTGTGACACGATCCAAGAATAGTGTTGCGTATACTACCAGATAATACGGTGTTGCATATAGCGCAAGATAATCTTGGTGTAGTGTACAACAGAAGATATGAAAGAAATTAAAAATAATATATCTCATAAAATATTGGGGTGTTACACACACCCTTAAGGTAACCCCTCCTCTCATCCTAATCTCTTATAGAGAACCCTAACAGTAATGTTCAACGGTCGAGTTTCCTCCATACCTATGGTGATCAATAATTTGTTCTTGGTTTAATTTCATTATACTTGAATTAAATTTATGACTTTCAAATCCTTTAGGTATTCTATCTACCATCATTTTATTTTTCTTCTAGGGCAAAAACACCATGGTATATATTTCTTGTGTTAGCATTTAAATTCTTCTCATCCTGATTAATCAGGGTATATTTAGGTTATCTTATATTTATTCCATGTATATTGTGTAAGTTTAGGATATTTTGGTTTAGTTTGGGATGTTTGGTTCAATTTGGATTGGTTCCTTATCACTCTTTTCACTTCATTTTGGTTATTTTTTGTTTCATTTAGTTAAGTCCAATTTCATTTGATTTGGGTGTTATTTATCTAATATTTTATGATACTACTTCATCTCATATTAATTATAAAGTCATATTTATAATGTAATATTATAGGGGAACTATTGTTGGCTTCATTTTGATTTATATAGTCTCTCCCTATATATGACTCAATATATTTATATAGTTTCAAATATATATTTTTTTATAATAATGTATGAAAGAATTATTACTGAAATGTTTCATGGGTTATGGTAAATTTTGTATAAGCTAATACTCCATTAATACATTGATTGTTAGTTGATGGAATTAACAGGTGGAATTTTTGGAAAATCTATATTTCATTATAGTTTTATTATATTTGTGATTTCTAATATTATATATTGTCAATGGTATATTTTGTAGTTGTAAGTTGAGATTACTTTTGTTATACATCTATGGGATATATATGTATATTTTATTAATACTATTATTATTGGGAACTCCTGATCATATAGGTGGATATTTTATTTTCATAAATTCCTGATATAAATATAGATCATGGTTGATTTTTAATAGAACTATTTTTTTATTTTGAATTTCATTAGAAACAGGTAAATTTTTCTCTAATGATAAACCCAAACTATTTGTGCTAGTGTATTGCCCTTTTTGAATGGGGAACACACATGGGGTATGTGGTAGTCTAATTTAATTTAATGGAAGAATCAAGATATTCCATTTTAATGTAGTATTATGTTTTCATTTTGGATTCTATATACTTTTTAGATTTAAAATATGTTGTTTAGGAGACATGAAAAGTAACTTGTAATGTGATTTTGTCAATGTATTTATATTTGAAGGACAGTTTATTAGTGATGTTCAAATATGAAAAATGTTTCGTATAGATGAGTGAGATTTTGGTTTGAATATCATGAGTATGTACTTGTAGAAATTGGGAATAAGTTATATTCTATTCAAGTAAAATGATTATTCATTTTTTAAACATCATACTTGGTATTTATGTATACATGAGTTACTCATGCATGTTTGTTATTTTTATATTATTATTTTCTTAAATATTTTTGAAAATTATTGGGAAACTATTTGTGAGAAAATATTTTTAATTTTAGGAATTTAGTTATATAATTTAAAAATATATAATTTATTTGTATTTTATGAATACTTTATTTGTGGTTCCTTACCAAACTCACCCAACATAAATAGAACTAAACTATAAAAAATTTAACTAAACCATATCAAATAACACCAAACCTGTAAGATCCTAACCATTTCTAGATACGTCTCGGACTTGTTTATAGGAAATCCTTTGTTTAAATTTGAGTACAATTTATTTGTGTTATACCTTGGGGAGTGTTTGAGAAAATTTTGAGAAAAATGGAAGAAAAGGGGGTGTGGATGGTTGGTGGATGGTTTTCCAACCGTAAACCCTGTAAAAAGAAACCATGATGCCTAAAAATAACAGGCTCACAGTTGGTGCAGATTTTGTTAAAATCATTGGCCTCTGCCCAGAAAACTGAGTGTGATATTTAAAGAGGCATGAAAGTTTTTAAAAAAATACATGAACCCATGAGATTCACCTATTTTGACCCCTACACAACCCTAGGAGTTATTTAACAACTTAGTATCTCTATTTATTAATTCCAACCCCTCCTGGCCTCTTTTCTTCATAAATTGAAGCCCAGATCAAAGATCATCATCTCTCTAGATAAGGGAATCGTATTTCGGTTCTTCTCTCATTATTCTATCATTCTTTACACCTTATTCTTGTGATGTAATCCTCTTCTATGATAGATATAAATCTATTTTAGTGAGATCTAGATATTTGATTCTAGATCTATATTATCATGATATTGACACTGTTAATATGGATTTAGGGATTTAGATTCAGAACCAGATCTGTGTTGTTGTACTGCCCAATTTTTTGGAGATTTTCATTAGGAGATCGTTCATCAATGAATCGAGGTAGGTGGCCTATTATTAAAATACCAAAGTCATTTTATTAATTACATACATGCGATTGTAGAAATTTCTAGGGGTTTTATCTATTGTAATTCATAAATTGAATTAGTTAATGTGGTAAATTAATTACATGGGTAATTAAGTTTTGATTGAATAATTGAATAGTGGAATATAGATAATTAATTTATTAATTATTTATCAAATAAATTATTTTTATAATTGGGTATAATTAATTGTTTTATTAATTTTTAAAACATTGAGTTATGAATGGGTAATAATTAATTAGAAAATTAATTATTTGATGTTGAGATTGTTAATGATTAATTTATGGTGGATTTAATTAATGAATTTTACATAGATACCTTATTGATAAATTAATTAACAGATTTTTGACATCGAAATGTGCTTAAATCCTAAAAGATGGACTTTGTAGATAAAACGAGGTCACGTTTAGACTTAGTAGCAAATTGTGGGAGGAAAGGAAGGGGCTTTTGAAAAAACCCCAAAGGTGCATGAAAAACATCACTCCCATGCCAAAAACTGTAGGATCCAAAAGATTTATGTGCGCGACACCAAAACTTATGTGTCGCTGCCCCCCGGAGCGGAAATGTGCACCCTACCGACGACAGGCAAAGAATCATTCATACGAACAGCACCGGGCATGGAATCTTTCACACGGCCCACACTGGGACATGATTATTCCACGCCAATCAACTTATGTGCAGAACCAGTGACCCCGATTGTCTATAAATAGAAATCTACCCCTTCGACTGTTGATTTCTAAAGAATATGAACCCTCTTTTCTATTCGTAAACAACCTATCCCATGCATAAAATATGTCTTTCAGGTATGGGATTTTCCGCAGCAGGTCTCCCTGGGGTTCGCCTTTATGCAGGACCACTTTGGCTTGACCCTCACCCAAGATCGGAAACATTGGGCCCCTTGCACGCAGTCCACTTTCCTTGCGCGCAGTCGATTTAACTTGGGCACAATCCCTTTCCCTTGCACGCAATCCCTTTACCTTGCATGAAAAAATTATACCACCCTCTTGCGTGCAAACATCCGCAATTTTGTGCAAACCTGACCTTTTCCACACAAATTTCTTGTTGTGCTCCAATTGCACGCAAACCTCTCCTATTGCATGCAAACCTCTCCTCTTCCAGACAAACCCAGCCTTTTCTGAACAACTATTCTGGTTGCGTGCCAATTTCACGCAACCCTTACCCATTACACGCAAACCTCCGAGTTTGCTCCCCCAGCCTTTTCCACACAACTATTCCATTTGCGAGCAATCCACCCTACTTGTGTGTACACTTTCTCTTTGATGTCCCTCTTTTGGGCATCATATTTGGGCAATTCTTATTCCCAAAGCATATGTGCTACACACCCTTTTCCCGTATGGCCCTCTAGGCTCATACAAAGTAACTTCAAGGTCAGCCAGGCGGTGCTTCCCGTCGAATTTCCCTGCCTCATGCTTCTTCGCGTAGGCACGCTAACGGCTATTACTTCTTTGCATAGCCATGCTAACGTGGAACCCTCACTGGATCAGTCCATAACACCCCCTCACCATATAATTGCTGATGCCTTCCCTTCCCCAAGGGCAGGTGGGTATCATAAATGTAATTATAAGGGGTTTTTAAATAATGTGTATCGTCCGAGCTACAGGGCGTTAAACTGCCAAGTTTCATCATCCTCAGCACATGATGTTAAACTGTGACCTCGCCCCATGTTCCGTATGCAGGGTTCCCCAGCATAGAAATTCCGCACGCCCACTGGTCTCCATAGGAGTGAAATCATTCCTCACATGGAATGAGATCCCCTTTATTGGAGCGGCTTCTTCCAACAGGGAATGGGCAACAACCTTAGTATAAGACCTGAGCATTTCTTACAAGAGGTAGCATTCCTACTCCTCCTCTCTTCCATGGTGTCAAATCCCTCTCCCATTGGGCTTTGTCTCCACTGGGCCTCCATCCTGCAATAAGTCCCAATCTCCATATCCTTAGGTTGCGGACCACGCATAAGCCCCTGTTTCTTTTTTGGGTCGCTAACTACATGTCGGCCCCACTTTACTAACCACAGATGAACCTTTCATGACATGACCGTCAGTTCTTTGTTCTCTCTTGTTTCTCACACTGAGAATGACTCACATGGGCTTAAATTAATCTTCGACCATGAAATCCTCTCTAGGAATCCTAGAGCGTAAGCCTCACACCCAACCTGAACTATATAGACTTTGATTCTTGACAAGTTATGATACATAGAAAGCCTCCCTGAGGTTCAAGCCCAACACCCATTAGTCTAGACCATCTTCATATCGACTCACCAACACCCCTCTGAACTATGTGGACTTTGATCCTTGACAAGTCATGGTACCTAATAATCATCCTTGAGGTTCAAGACTAACACCCAACCCAAACTACGTGGAATTTTATCCTTTCCAATGGATGGTATAAAGGAAGCCTCCCGGTGGTTCAATCCCAACACCCATTAGGCCTAACCATCTTCACATCGGCTCACCAACACCCCTCTGGAACTATGTGGACTTTGATCCTTGTCAATTAAAGGTATGTAGGAAGCCTCCCTGAGGTTCAAGCCCAACACCCGTTGGTCCTGACTACTTCACGTAGGTTCACCCACATCCTGAATGACATTAAACTACCATCCCCTTTTGTACCGAAAGATGTTAAACTGTACTCATTTGAAATACATAGGCTTTGATCCTTGTCTCCTATGAATGGTACATAAGAAGCCTCCCCAAGGTCCAACCCTAACCAGTGGTAAGCCGTTGCGATCCCCATCCAGTGGTAAGCCATTGTGATCCCTTCCGGAGGTAACCCATTGTGATCCTTATTCAGCAAGTAAGTTGTTGTGACCTCAACCAATGGTAAGTCGTTTTGTTCTCCATACAACGGTAAGACATTGTGACCCCATCCAGCGGTAAGTGGTTGCGATCCCCATCCAGTGCAAATCTGTTGTGACCCCATCCAGCGATAAGCCGTTGTGACCCCATTCAGTGGTAATCCATTGTAGTTCACTCCATTGGGACCCACATTTTTGGTATGCCTCTCTGGCGTCAGACCAACTCTTGGGCCCCCAATCACGCATAAGCCCTATCATTTCATCGAGGCATTTTCCTCCGCATGCACCCCAATTTCAGCCCCAACTTGGAGATTCCACTTCCTCCAAGTCCCCTTCATACAGGTCACCTCTTTAGTTTTCTCATAACTTCACAAACTACACGGACTTTGATTCCCTGCCATGATCATATATAGGAAATCTCTTCGAGACACAAGCCAACCCTCACCATCATCCCCATGCTGGTTTCATTTCATTCTTCATCAACTCTCAAACCTCCACCATCCATCCTGATTCTTATTTGGGCCACCACATCTTAGTGGGATCATTCTACATAACTTCTCATTCCCTTTAGAAACAATAGGGTAACTAACAATGTGTTAGCCCCAATATCAGTGTTTCCTCCAGGGGTTACACCTATCTGATCCACTCTAGTCAGTGTTCTGATCAGTCTGATCCATCTCCTCGAGACATTAGACTCATGGAATACCCTGTGTTAAACATGGGAACCTGGGGAAAACCTCAGATACATTCCTATGATATATAATTCCCTACATTCGACATGGGATGCCTTTGGATTCTGCACCCTTGAGAAGCCCTATAATAAGAGGAAGAAATCCAGATGCACTAGTGTTCTAGAATCCAAACACGCTAGTGATGTCCAGCATGACTACTCCTTCGACCAAAGGTTGTTTCCCAAACCCAACCCCTTGGAATGTATTGATAGAAGTAGTGTAATTAACTGGATTCAATGAAGACATGGAACTAGGAAGAGTTTCATGAACTATGCCTTAGTCTATAAGGGTGACCTAGACTAGGTGACGAGTTATGGGGAGGAATCCACATAAGTAAGAACTGAAATCCCATCATCCCATTTCAATCACAGAGCAAACATCCCTGAATAAGTGAAAAATGTTACCCGCCATTGGAAAGTAGGAATGTGGGGAAACAGTTGTGCATCTTCCAAAGATGGATGTGTGAACCCCGGCAAAAGCATCAAAAATATAAATTGTGAACCCAATGTAAAGAACATATCCTCAATGTGTAGATTAGTAGTGTTTGAGACATCAGTGGATTAGTGTGTCACTGGATCCAGTTATATGATGATGGTTCCCACCAATAAAATATAGGGCCTTTGTGTGAAACTCACCAAATGTTAGGGCAGTCAAAATTTTGGACATCCCAGTCTATGACATTGTTAGTCTAGATCATTCTTACCAACCATGGGAGGCAGAATGGTGTTGGGGCATTGGACATTAGTTTCTTTGTTTTATAACTAACGGTTTAATCTCCCTACTTTTCAGAAACCAAGCTGATGCACTAGGAATCTGATCGCCACACACCCACTGATGTAGGGGCAGGGACAATACCAATATTGTAATCCCACGATGCTCAATCGCTTCTGCGACAGCTTCTACACCCACAGTTGTTGGGCGATCACACCCCATATTCCCTTCTAAATTCATACAATGAAGGGTGATAAGTGAGCATGTACGCCGATACGAGGAGGAGGGTATTATCCGAACTCGGGATATGGCCTGCGAGGATTTAGAGGAATCAATGCCTTTTTGCCTATGCTACCCCCAAGAGCCATGCAGGGAGCCACTCTTCCCCACCCCAATGTACAATCGTTTCAATAGCATCTACCCAGAACATCTCAACGACTCCCTCCCCTATGCCAACGAGGTAGGGGATTTCTGGCCCAACCCGCTTAGGATCCCGTTCCAGAGACCCCCAAGGAGGGCCCCACTAGACCAAACCCGTACCACCAACCAGTCCCACTAGCTGACCAGAAGGTAAGCTATGTACCTGCACCACCGGCCTCGGTCCGGCTGACCCGACACCAGTGTCGGGAACAGGCCGAGGAGGATGACCGCCAAGGGTCATCTATGTTAGCAACTATTATGGCCCAGGCCACTACCGGCATGTATCATTAGCCTCTTGTGCACACTGAGCATGGGCACTCATATACCCGGCCCGGATCAAGGCCCCAACTTCCCCACAGGCAGGCTGGGTTGACTCTCTCGGTTGTCGGCACATGGAGAAATCCCTGCAGGCTGACCCGTGGTAGCAACACCTAGTACGGAGGTCCTCCCCATACCCCTACTATGGTGAATGTGGGTCCTCCCCACTTCCATGATCTTCATGGTGGTCTGCCCCATTTTACCATCAATCCAAATGGGGGTCCTCCCCACAGTAGTCGCACTAATTCCGGAAGCCTCTCCCACCCTCATTACATTGGGTATGTGGTCATTCCTCCTACCAAGGACCACCGATATAAATATGTTATGAATCTAGTCAATATCCAGTATGGGGTCTTCCCCATGTCCTTGTAGTGGCTAGAGAAGGTCCCCCTTGCATCAGTAATCAAATGAGTGAAGGTCAGCTTCACTGCACTAGCACCCAGCAATGAGGTCCTACCGGTGTTCGACTTGACCAGAACGAGGAACCTCCTTGTGCTGACGCTTCCAGGGGAAGAAATCATGTAGGTCCTACCCCTGTTCCTATCAGCTCTAGTGGAGGTCCCCTCATCATATCATTCAGTGGACATAGAGGTCCTCCCCATGTTCCCTTTGATATTTTTCCAGGTGCTCCTCGCACCCCAGCTCACTGAGGTGGAACTAATCCCAGCCCCAGTACCAGTACGGATGAAGGACCTCTTCATGCCAGAAATATACTCTATTCCGAAGAACCATCCTGGGGTAGGAGGGAAGGATGTCACTACCATAAAAATAATGCAGAGAAGATTGAGACTGAGATCCAACCAGTCGGCTTCTCAGATTCTGAGGTGGAATACAACTCATCGATGGAACCCTCTCCTAGATCCTTTGTGTCAATGGTCTGGGTAGGAAGAAGACGCATCAGCCTCATACTTCCAGAATGTGAGGTCCATCAGATTCCTGCCCCCTCTAATGGTATATCTAGGAGGATGAAAATTTGGCAACTCTGTAGGTTACGGTCGTACAATCGCCACCATCATCACCAAAATCACTCTCCACATCAACTAGAGACCACATAGTTCTATTCTAGGGATTAATAGTAGATGAGAAATAGTGTAACCCGTCGCCAGCTACCGTAGTTCCTACACTAGAAACAATGGTCAACCACCTGACTTATTGCGATGTGGTGGCCAAGTCACCACACTATTCAGAGGATAGCCCAGGATGTGGCGGCTTGTTGGCTCGCTTTTCGTATTATCAAATGGATATCCTTCCATCTCAGTGGTCTGCATCATTACCACTACTGGTTCCCCATCCACGTCCAATAGATGAGTGGGGAAATTAAGGTCTAGGCACTGAATTTGGATCAAAGAGTTTGTGGTATATCCTTGTAGCAGACCATTTCCCAGATATTTTTTGGCCAATTACAGCACCAAATTTTACTACACCAGAAGCGCTCACCCAAGAGGAGGTTGGATGATATCTCCAAACCCTCTAGGTGAATCATTTCATCCTTCGTCATAGATGAGTTACCTACCCCAATAGTCAGACACACTTCGAAGATATCGGCCTACAATTTCATTTGGTTTATTGGGCTGCACTCCCCGTGGCCCAACACCCTGAGTCACTAGGCTTCCATATGAACCTCCAACAATGATGCATCCATAACTTTAATGTTCTCCACAAAATAATCAAGGAGGCATATCCCCATGTTCAAATTCATGGCCTGGGGTAGTACGCAGCCCTCCATTTTAGTTCCATCTGGCGCTAGCCCGATTTTCTAGGTGACATAGAGGGTATTCTTCCAAGCAGGGTCGCGGCTAACATGGATAAAAAATCAAAGTGAGAGAATGATATAGAGCTCCTTGATGGGGGCTTACCCCCTAAGGGAGTTCCGTAACTATTAGATTCGATGGGAAGGGTCACTTTCCCATAGAAAAACCTACTGGGTCTTCATGTGCCCACCAATGCACTATTCCTCAGCAGGAATCCCAACAAGGGAAAGAAATTTCTCGGAGGCATCAAACCCTCCGACCCATCTAGATTTGTGCAGAAGGAAGAAGACATAACCGAAAAAGTCGTGTTGTTTCAGCAACTCACTGAACACGATAAGGTGGTCAATGACCTCCTTGAGGAACATGCTGCGGAGTGATGACTAGACTACGGTGATCCTTGGCAGGGAAGTAGGGGCATGAACAACATCCCCTGGGCAAACATCCCCCAGGTGACCCTGATAATCATGCCCATGTAGACAGGGTTGAGGCTTGAACTTATGGAAGGAGGTCTTGGTATGTGTCGCCAAATCCTCTTGAACGCTGTGAAAATCCTCAGGACCCATCTCGAATTCCCCCAACAACTATACAGGTCGTTCCACTAGCCGCTCCATAAGTCGTTGGGCCTTTTTATCATGTTGATGAACCTGCTAATGCACTGGTGGTCAGAGATCCCTGTCAAGATGGAAATCCCCACATAGATGATCCACTGGCAGCACTCATTTCCCACCTAGAAGATTTAGAGACTCAACAGGTGGCAATCCCGCCAGATGGAAATCCATACCTAGCATGGGTGGATGATATGCTAGCACCCTCGGGTTTCGAGAATCCCACATGTTCCCCCTTCAATGGGATAGGGGATCCGCCACAGCACCTAGCCCACATTATCTTATGTTGTGGCCCCATGTTGGGAACTTCAGTGCAGCAGGAAGGCGCCAAACTCCGGTGTTTCATACAAACATTGGAAGGGTCGGCATTCGTCTGGTACAACCAGCTTCCCATCGGGTCAGTGGCTGGCTGGGAGGACCTATGTAGGAAATTCCACTACCATTTCAGTTACACCACTTGGAAGATGAGTATCACAGACCTCTTCAAGTGCAAGCAGAGGCCTGATGAGCGCGTTGCTGACTTTTTCACCTGGTGGAATGGACTCACGTACTCTCTTGACATGCCATTGACTCAAAAAAAATTGCAAATGATGTGCGTATAGAATGTCAATATGGAACTAGTCTCCTATTTGATCACCCAAAACTACCCCGGTGAATTCCAATACTTCTATGATAAGGCCCAGTGCCTAGAGGAAGCCTTACAGCAAGCTAAGAAGACATGTTCGTTGCCTCCTCCAATCCCGGCAAGAAGGACCGCCAGGGCTGAGCCCACCGCAGTGGCTCAAATAGAGGCCCCCGGAAACTAGAGTTGTTACCAATGGATCCAAAACCATATCCTTATAGAGGCCCTCCACCTCAGGCATAGCCTCCGGCCCAGCAGTGCCTACCTCAGAATTGGCAGGCTCCCCCACACAATGCGCCGCCACCACCTAGGTGAGATAACCAAGCTCCACCTCCTTGGAAGGCTCCTCCAACCCCTCGTCAAGGTCAAGCTCCAAGGCCCCCTTTCCATATAGGAGGAACCAAACCTACACTTTCAACAAGTCAAAAGTACCTGGTTATTTATGAAGTGCCCTAGAGTAGGGGATTGTATGTTTTTTTGAGTACAGGAGGATAGAAGAGGCGAACCTCACTGATCGACCTAATTACTTCCCCTACCACTAGATCCTGGGGAAAACCCTCAAACAGTTATATGTGTTTAAATACTTTCTTCAAGACTAGGTGGATAACAACATAGTTTGGTTAGGCCCAGCTCTGGCACAGATGGCATGCATCTTCATGAGGCCAGATAGAAACAGTGATAGTGAAGGTGAGTGGAATTAGGTTCCTAGATGTGGGTATGATAAGTATGATGACTGGATGGCTCATAAAATAGTATCCCGTGATCATGGTGTTATATGTGCATGTCTGAAGTATCCAGAGCCTCCAGAAGCCACAGCTACAACTTCTACATCATCATCTCAGCAGTCCCCTTCTCAGAAGAGAAAACACCAGTGGCGTAAGTGAAATCAAAGTCCCCCACCAATGTCATAGTCATCTCGTACTCTTGGTGAATTCATTCCCCCAGAGATGTTGACCCCTCCCAAAATATATCCAGTAGTGGAAAACTCTTTGAGTGACGGTAAAGGGTATGGCTCGGTTAATAAAGTAGAGCTGGTAAATCCCTACATAATTCATAATGATGAGGAGTACTAGGCGGATCCTCCCAATGTCCCCAGTCTTCATCAGCATCGATGGATCCGCAACAATATGGTCCATTTGAGTGCCTCATTAAGTATTTCTAGCTAGGCTGTGCACGCAGCTGAAACTAGGCAGTATGCCCAGCGCAGAGCACAGTATACACAACCTTCTCATTTGGTGACATCAGATCTACCTTCGCCATCGTTCATGTTGTTGGATTAGGAAGATTCACCTCGATCATTTCGTGACCAGCCACGTATTGCTACAATCCATTATCAATTTTCTAGACCTCATACTATAGTCACTCTATACGATTTGACTAGTAAGCAGCGGGATATTCCTAGCACCAGTGAGTCGTCAGCCCAGTCGGTAGGGAAAACCATTCCTCCTATCATAGAGAGACCTCCTATAAGCAGAAGTTCATGCCTGGAATGGAAGTATGATGTAATCAAACATCTTTTCAGAAATCCATAAAATCTCTCTATCCTTGAGACCCTTCGTCGATCATCAGATATGTGTGAGGCCCTTGTCGAGGTAATAATAAGCCCCCTCCAGTTTGAGATGGAGGTAGTAGTTGCAGAAGCCTTTCATGTTGAGGTAGTGAGGAATGCTGAATTTCAGACCATTATCTCGTTCTCTAGAGAAGATGAAGGCTCTACCATACAGGGGGTATATTTTCCCATTGTACATCACCGGTCAATTCAGTGGCATGGAGTTTTATTGTTGTCTTGTCGACACGGGCTTGAAAATCAACCAAATCCCGACTCAGACACTACAAAAACTGGGATTGTCTGAGGATGATCTGAGTCCCTCTGACCTAAGAATCCAAGGTTATAATAGGATGGAGCAGACACCGGTTGACAAGATATGTTTTAATACCCAGTTCGGTGCTCTAATTTCTAGCACCATGTTTATGGTTTTCTCCTAGGACACCGCCTATAATGTGTTGATGGGTATGTCATGGCTCTACCTATATGTGGTAGTTCCTTCATCATATAACCAGTGCCTTAGGTAATCCCTTAATGGTCGAGCGAGTGTGCTTCAAGGTGACTCATCCCCCATTTCCTATTGTGAATCCCTCTATCTAGATGTCGACTACTACAAGAGAAAGGACAATCAGATTTAGATTAACGAGATCGAGCATGCTATAGTTGTGATCAACCCGTGGGTATATCTGGACGATGCATACATATTTCCTGCCCATCTATTGGAGGCAACAACTCAGAACATGAGACAATGATTCGTTATTTCTAGAACTAGGGGGAGGAAATTACTAAGTTTAAGTGACTCCAGAATATCACCTCATACTCCATCCCAAACCAGGTTCTGGTGATCCCAGAGCCTCCTACTCCCATAAGGTATCAGGATATCCGCCCCATGGAAAGATAAATACGTCATACATGCTTGTTTCATTGGGCTGGAATTAACTGGCTCAAGATGACGCACCACTATTGTGTCGATATCATCAATCGTGGCCCCTTGGTCCAAAGACCATATGGGATTGGATCAACAACCTTCATTGCTATGGATGTGGCAGCACAGAAGTTCCCCGATGTAGTGTCCACTACCGCTCAGGAAGGTACCGACCTCCAATCGGGAGCATACAACTCAAAGGAATCTCCTCCCACCGAGGATCCCCCCTCTATAAGTAAATAATAGGATTTATAGGACTCTCCACCAACTTTGAAGAGGGTGTCTCTACCACGGTTGATGAGTTGGTACAGGTGAACCTCGGTATCGAGGCAGACCCAAAACCCCACATTGATCAGTGTCGCCATGCCCCTTGAGGAGCAACAGTAGTACAAATACTTCCTTAAACAACAATGTGATGTATTCTCTTAGAGTTATGATGTGATGCTAGGACTAGATCCTTAGGTATCCATTCAACACCTTGGTCTCCAGGCAAATCATCGTGGGTTCAAGCAACCTCCTAGAAAGATATACGCTTCTCATAGTGCCATGGTTGAGGTAGACATTGATAAGATCATCTGAGAAAATTTTGTTAAGGAGGTCTAATACCCCAAGTGGTTGGCCAACATTATGCCAGTAAAAAGAAGAACGAAAAGATCAGAGGTTGCATCATCTTTCGGGATCTCAACAATAACTGTCTGAAGGATGATTTTCTCTTTCCTATGATAGAATTTTTGATCGATGATACAGCTGGGATCCAAGCTGTCTCTTTCATATATGGGTACTCTGGGTATAACCAGATCCTAATGTCCCCTGAGGATGAGGATTTTATATCTTTCAGGGAACCACAAGGTACTTTCTATTACCAAGTATTTCCCTTTGGTTTAAAGAATTCGGGTGCCACCTATTAGCGGTCTATGCATCGCATATTTAAGCCAAACCTTAGAGCATTGGTGGAATGTTACATAGATGACCTTGTTGTCAAATCTTTCTAGCATCAGGACCATCTCAAATACCTCGAGAAAGTGTCCATCTTCCCCCATTACCATCACCAGAAGATGAACCCATTGAAGTGTCCCTTCGGGGTTACCTCTAGAATGATTCTTGTCTTATTTTTCAGATACAGGGGCATTGAGATTTTCCTAGAGAAGATCAAGGCCATTATCCAGATGTCTTATCCAAGCAACATTCAGAAGCTTCAAGGCTTCCAAGGCCACCTAGCCAACATACACTGATTCATCACAAATTTGGCCGGCAAGTGTAAACCCATTTCTTGGCTCATGAATAAAGGAATTTTCTATGAGTGGGATGAAGAGTGTTATACTTCTTTCGAGGAAATCAAGCATTATCTGCTCCAACCTCTAGTCATAATGCCACCTATCTCCGGAAAGCTACTGGTCCTTTATGTGACCAAACTAGACCAATCTCTCAGTGCCCTTCTCGCCCAGATGAACTACGAGGGAATGGAGAATATCCTCAACTACCTCAACTACATGCTCCTAGATATGGAGACAAGATACTCCCCTATCGAAAAGAGCTACCTTGAGCTCATATTCATAGTACAGAAGTTGGGTCATTACTTGCAGCAACACAAGGTGCAGCTGGTGTCTCGAGTAGATCTGCTGAAGTACATCATGAACTTCCCCATGTTTATAGATTTTCTATCTTGGTGGCCAATGATTATCCAACAATTTGACATTAAGTTGGTCCCTCATAAGGCTATTAAAGAAAAAGTATAGGAAGACTTCCTTTCTGCCCATCCAGCTCCTGCAGACCAGTCCCTGGACCTTGATTTTCCTGATGTGGCAATCCTATCGGTAGACCATGCTATCCTGTGTTGGAAAATACACTTCAATGGTGCTTCTTGGAGCCCCATCGGTAGAAGGCTCAATGACCCCAGTCTCAAAAGAGTAGGCCTAGGTATCATCTTCATTACCCCAGCACAAGTTGTTTGTTCGTACTCATTCCTTTTGTCAGAAGGCTACACCAACAATGAGGAAGAGTATCAGGCTCTCATTACTAGCCTCAAGCTGGACCTTGAGATAGACATTCCCCATTTTCATGTGAAAGGGGACTCTGAACTGGTCATCAAGGTGATCAACAGTGACTATGTCGTCAGAAAACCATAGATCAAGTCATTTTTTGAACGCACTCTCCATCTAATGGCCCAATTCCCATCATGTATAGAAGGTACTCATGTCCCTCGATCTCATAATGGTCAAGTTGATGCCCTGGATAGCCTAGCTATATCACTTGCAGAGCCCAAACAGGATGATTTGATTATCTAAAAGGCACACCGAAGATTGATTGCTCCTGTCACTCCAGGTGACGATGATAACCTACAGGTAAACCACCTTACCACTGACACATTCACATTAGGACCCCTAGGTCCCCTAGATGCAGTTATTATAGTGACTCCAAACTGGAGAACCTCCTTTGTCGAGTAACTCTAAAGTGGTAATCTCCCAGCAAATCGGACTGAGCGTGAGAGAATACGACATTTTGCATTACCGTTTACCCTCCATAACAGCCATGGTCATGTGTAGATCCTCTAAAAGCACGGGTTTGATGGGGTCCTCTTCCATTTCATTCGAGGAGCTAATATTTCCCAGTTCATGCAGGTGGTTCATGTCGGTTCTTATGGGTCTCATCTGACTAGGCCAAAGCTATCTCACCAGATCCAGAGACTTGGGTATTTTCGGCCCTCTATGATCCATGGCTGCATCGAGTTTTCCAAAAGGTTCCATGCATGCCTAATTCATGCTAACTTCATGCATCCGCTGCCACATACTCTCTAATTCACCAAGTACTCTTGACTATTTGTAGTATGGGGACTCTATATCGTGGGAAGATATCCACCAGTGATAGCTCACCAGTGCGGATTCATCCGGACTACTACATATTTCTTCTCCAAGTAGGAAGAGGTAGTTCCACTCAAAGAGGTCGAGGTTCATTCCATCGTTGAATTTGTGAGCTCCAACATCATCTCCCGATTTCTATTCCCTCATTCCATTCTCACCAATAATAGCATGAACATCCGATCAACTGATTTGAAGAAATTTTACACTAAGTACAACATCCATTCTAACCATACCTCCCACTATGATGCATAATCAAATGGACAGATCGAGGTGTTCAACAAAACCCTCTCTAACTTTCTGTAGAAAATGGTTGGTTATAATAAGAAGATTTTTTCGGATGGGCTCCCTAATTCCCTCTGGGCTTATCAGAATATGACTTGTAATCCCACCCAGGTGACCCCATATTCCCTGGTGTACATAATAGAGGTCGTCCTGTCCATTGAGATTCAATTTTCCTCACTGCACACAACTGTTTATGATCATCAAGTGCCAGATAAAGTAGCTAAAATCCGTCTGGATGAGTTGGAAGTGCTCGAAGAGAACAAGCTTTTTGCGATGTACAATCTATAAAGGTATCAGAACAATACAGATAGAGCTTTCAATAAGAAATTTCACCTCTTCTTCTTTTTTTAAGGTGACATGGAATTGGCCCTGAGGGAACCAATAATACCTGGAAGGAAACCACCCAAGTTGGAGCCCATATGGGAAGTACCTTACATCATTCACATGGTTTACTCAAATAGTTTATACTCACTGGTTACCATGGATGGTGAGACTATAAATCCTCCCACCAATGACATGTTATTCAAGAAATACTTTGCTTGAGTCCCCACAGTCCCACATGACCTTAAACTGTATGGTCCTGCACGACCCCAAACTGTGTAATGGTCCTACAAAACCCTAAAATGTATTAGGGTCCTACATGAACTTAAATTTTTCGGTCCTACATGATCTTAAACTATGAAATTTCATGAATGACATTAAATTTTGTTTCGTCCTGCAAGATGTTAAACTGCATCTCAATAACTATGTATGGTTTTATTCCCATCCCCATGGAATGCGTAGGAATGCTCAGACGCCTCGTCCTGAGTCCAGCCCCACACTCCTCTCGTTTGTGTACCCCTCCTGGGTGTAGATCCCTTCGGGTATATCATGTGACATAGCCCAAGATTCTTTAGCCCCACTTGTGGCAAGATTACAAAGTTCGTGCCATGTGCCCCCTCCTCGTTCGTCTAATCCTACCACATCCTTACCAAATGACATTAAACTGCCCACCCCTTTCAGAACTAAATATGGCCCATCCCCAATCATCGGTACCTTCAATTGGGTTGAAGCACATGGTCTGGTGCAAGTTTTTCCCCCCATTCATGTCGATTTCATCATTACCATACCATGTATCCCTCTCCACTAAAGATATCTACCTCTTCTACTTTCTAGCATTATTTGAATTGAATGGGAACATTTATGCTTCACACACCCCATAATTTGGGTTTACATTATCTTTCAAATCTGAAAGGGCCCCTGAATGATGAGGATACTTATCCTAAGGTCTCTCCAATAGTTTCGGGCCAACGCCCTTGAGGATATTGAACAAAACATCAATACAAGTCCCTCGTTGTGAATATGGTGAGTAGTCGATGCTCATTTATTGTTCCCATTTCAGGATTATATGATGTTCATGCTATGTTTCGAACCCGGTCAACAACTATAATTTGGTGTTGGTACCACCCCCATAAGTCCCAAACATGGGGTGTAGTGGTTCATTATGCCCCGTCGTCTCTCCAAACCTTGGTCTGCCTCGAGAAGGAGTGTAATTCCTGCTATTGGACCCTTATCTGATTGAGAGATCTTAGTACTACTCTTTTTTTCCCACACTAATATTTTCTCTCATGGGATTAGGAGTTAGGATGAGGCAATTCCTGCATGAGATGTCATATGTCTACAGTTGGCTGGGACGCCCAGCCACAAGTCCTTTGACCCCTTCAGATCCCAATCCTGAGTTCTCATTTGGGATTGTGCGGTGTGGTATGGAGTCACATCCTTATTCATGTCTTTATATTGCTCCAGGACACGCAGATCCCCTTAAGACATCCCTCCCTTCATTTATCGTACTTTCCTCATGAGCAGGCCCTATCATGCTTCGCGAGCCCCATAATTTGTGTTTCCATCTTTTTTATATCCAAAGGGACCCCAATATGTTATAGATGCTCAGCCCAATGGTTCTCTAACCATTACAGGCTAATGTCCTCGATGATTGCGAGCGACAAATTGATACAAGTCCTATGTTGTGAACTTGGTCAACAGTTGTCCTCTATCATCGTTTTCGCTTTGTTGTCTTCAATAGGCATGATGATTATCCCTCTCCAATCAGTTGTCCCATGCATATGACATTGAATTAGGCATCTACGGTCTGAGCACTATGACCTTAAACTAAGATCACTATCATCCTCATTGCAAGACATTAAACTGCAAGTTGGCTATGATATTCTGTCAGTGGCCTAGCGTCATGTCCCCTGGTTTTCTCAGGCCCCTAGCCCAAGTTCTCACTTAGGATTGTATGATGTGGTATGGGATTATTTCCTCATTCACATCAGGTTACTTACAGATCATTACATGTCCCTTGTTGGGTTATCTCACCCTTATTTGCGTCCTTACTGCATGATTAAAAATAGTACTTCGTCCTTATCTAGAACTACATGTAGCTTGATTCTCATCCTTATGGGATACGTAGGACCATCCGAACATCTAGTCTTTTGGTCCATCCCCATCTCTTAGAAACCTCCCTATCATCTTTTCCTCTTGGCCTGCGTTCTTCTAGGATAGGGGTATACGGTGCGGTATAGACTAGCGTATTTATTCACCTCGGGTTAATAACAACCATGCCACATACCTCTCTCTCCTGAGTGACCTTCGCTCCCTTCCCCTACATTAATCTTGTCAAGTTATCTTCTCTTAAGTTGGGTCCCTTGGCCCTCTTTGTTGATTCGCCTATGTGCCTAAAAGTACTCTGGTTTAGAGCCTGGAGTGTTGGATTCTTCCTGGACATTATTCACCCATTCTTCAGGCTTCGTGTTCCTATTCATTTAGGCTTCCATTATCTTTCACGTCTGAAGGGACCCCCGAATGGCATGGATTCTTGGCCTATGGGATTTCCTACCATTATGGACCAATGTCCTTGAGGGTTTCAGACAACAAATCGATACAAGTCCCACATTGCAAATATGGTCAACGGTATATGCTCATTTGTTGTTCCCATTTCAGGTCACACGATATGAATATTGTGTTTTGAACATAATCAACAATTATCCTCCATAATCATGTCAACCCCTTTAAGCTTTAAATGTCGGTTACATGATTCACATCATTTTCCACCCCAGTATGTCCAACGAGAATTTCAACACTCCTGGTACTATCCCTCAGTGCACATTTCCATGTTAGGAGGACAAAGCTACAGTAAGGAAACATTTAGGTCTCTACACTGAATTCCCCTTGGCGTGTATTCCATGTATTGAAAATACCTCTTCTTCCCTTGTTTCTTACATGGAGTTTGACTCCTGTGGGACTGGGGACTAGATTGAGGTATGCGCTCACTTCGATGAGTAACGCTTCTCTAGTGGTTCGAGCTCTAAGACCTTAAACTAAGATCACATTATATCTATAACTATGTCTAGATTGATTCTCATTCTCATGGGATATGTAGAAATTCCCACACACTCATCTTTGGGTCCAGTTTGAGTTCCACTAATTTATCTCTTCGATTCTGCCTTTTAGGCCCTAGCTCTTGTAGGACTGTGTGATTTGGCGTGTGTGGGATTGTGCCATATTTCACATCGGGTTTGTAATTTTCACATCATGTACTCCCCTTCAAGGAGTTATTCCCTCTTATCTTATGTCCCTTATCCTCCATGATGTTAAACGGCACTTTCTAGAACTATGTCTAGATTGATTCTCATTTTCATGGGATACATAGGAATGCCTAGACATCTTGTCTTTGGGTCCATCTCAACTGAGATCTAGTCTCTCCTGTACCATATTACCTAACCTTATATGGACCCTATTCCAAAGGTTTCTTTCTTGGAATCATGCGCAGTGTGATGTGGGCCTCATCCTCAAACACGTTGGGTAGGCTTTATCACGCCATACACATTCCCTCTTGAACCTCACCTATCGTGTATATGTCTGATCCATATGACTCTAAACTATGATTCCTTGTCCCTCATGACTTTAATTTGTTACGTTTATACTACACGACGTTAAATTTCATGGTTAGTCCCATCACATGACCCTAAACTGTGACATTATCGTCCTGGACGCACGATGAAAAACAGCACTACACCGTGGTGTCCTCACTGAAGGGGACATCCTATTTGGTATCGGTCACCCACCATACCATTTTTCAACGCCTTCATATGGCTAGATTCTTATGGTGACACCTATAATTTCAATCCAAGGTCTGTCACTTCAAAAAAAACATATGCATTCATCCTAAAGAACAAAAAAGATCTTTCAAATGCCGCTTATTTTGGTGCAAGGGCCAGACTTGCACGACCTTATTATCTCTGGCACCGGTACCCTACCATGCCACCTTCAAAACTATGTACGGCTTGATTCCCATCCCCATGGGGTATGTATGAACGCTTGTTCACATTACCTTGGGCCCAGCCAAACTTTCATTTCTGGTCCCTTGTCCTAAAACCTCCCCAAGGATCACATGGTGATTGGGACTCTATGTCCTCATTCACTTCTGGATTTATAATTACCCCACCATGTGTCTCCTGCATTCCCTACCACCTATGGTCCAAGATCTATGACCATAAACTAGGACCACTCCACATCCTTTTCAAAAGATGTTAAACTATACCACATCTTCCAGAACTACGTATAACTTGATACCCATCCCCATGAGATATGTAGGAATTCCAGGACATATTGTCTCTAGGTCCAGCCCTGGTAATCTAAAATCATATCCCCTCTCTCTTTCATCCCCTATACCCAAACCCCTTATGGTAACATGTGGTGTGGTGAGCATCTCATGGGTTATCATCCACATCAGGTTTTTCAATAGTCGTACTATGTGCCTCCCATGTCTTTTCCAAACATGGTCTAAGTTCTATGACCCTAAACTAAGATCTCTCTATGAGAATTGTGTGTCACATTTGGATACTTCTCCACCCTGCACACAGTCCATTAAATCATGCCCACTTAATGTCCAATCCTACAACCATTAAGTTGGAAGCATGGAACGTTAGGAACCTTGTCCTTAGATGGGGGCTTGATACCCTCTATCTGATACATCTTATTGTCATACTCAGATGCGTTGTGAAAAAAATCCAGAAGTGTAGAATTTTCACAGGGACATTCCTTTATCCTACATAAAAGAATTTTGAACCCATTATTCAGATCCTTATTCTCTTTCACATCTAAAGGAACCCCCTTCTATGACCTAGTCTCATGCCACATTTTCTTACCGACCATCTTGGGCCAAAGTCCCTAAGGACCTCAGAAGAAATTTACGATAGGTCTCGTGTTTTGACCATGGTCTGCGATCAACCCTCATTTATATGTCCCCATTCCAGGCTAACATAAAATAGATGCTATGTTTCGAACATGGCCACAGTTATCCCCCATCTGCATGCCACCATCATTGTAGTCCAGATCTCGGGCATCCTGATTCACACATTTCCACTTCCTTATGTTCAAGTGGAATTCCAAAAAAAACTCAACATTACCCCTTCACGCATCTAGGTTCATCAAGTGGGTGGGTTGTCATTATTGGGACTTCGTTCACCTAGCGTCCCATCGCACCTAACATGTTCCTTCCTCTGCTGGGAAATTCCAATCACTACTCCATATTTCCCACATCAAGCACGACTCATGTGGGCTTAGTATTTCTGGTAGGACGTGTACTAGCGCATCCATGCCACACATTCCTTTCGACATCGTTCATGACGTTAAACTATGAAATTAGAACTATGTGCTACTTGATTTCCATCCTCATGGGATACGTAGGAATTCTTGACCTCTTTGCTTCGGGCCTAGCCTAAATGTCACTTTTGTTCCCTTGACCTAAAGAACTTCCTCTGAGGATATGTGGTTTGGTGCAGACTCTTTATGCCCTCATTCACGTCGGTTTTATAGCTACCGCACCACATAATCCCTTCCTGGGATCTTCCCTTTCACTCTTCGTCCTATTGTATGACGTTAAACTGCACGAGCCCACATTTCCTTGATGCATGACGCTAAACTGTAGTTCTACCCTAAACAAGTTCAGGATGCCCTATGTTAGTCATGGGATACACCAAATCCCTTGTCATAGAGTATTTTCCCTGTTAGTGTTGGTCTTTGATCACGACGTTCTTCAATAACTATGTTTGGCTTGATCCTCATCCTTATTGGACACATAGTGATGCCCAGACATTCCGCCTCAGGCCCAAACCTAGGGGAATTGACCCTCCTGGCCCCTTGGGCTCGATCACGGTTCTGTCTCTATGACCTTAAACTATGATCCAACAGTCCATGTACCATGACTTTAAACTATTAACCTTGGTCCATGTAGGATAACTTTAAAACTATGTGCATAATACTCACCGTATGATGTTGAACTACGTGTCTATCATCCTCATTGGTGAGATGTAAAACTATATTCCATTCTAGGTCCTTAAGAGAGAGGTCCTCTTCGAATGTAGATATGATCCCTGATCAGACTGATGCACCTACCAATTGTGTATTCACCACAATGGTGTAATTTCAATAGTGTTAGACTCCATTCAAACATCACATCACTCCATTCCCCACGCTTTGCGTGCCCATTATTTGGACCCTTGTCCTCTTTAATGTCTTAGATAACCCTCTAATAGTACGAATGATTGGCCTATGGATCGCCTACTATCCTAGGCTAACATTTTGGATGAATAATAGATGACATTTTGAGTCAGACCCTATGTTTAGAACATGGTTAGTGGTCGGCTGTCACTTGTTATTCAAACTTGAAGATAACGCAATAAGGATACTTTGTTTTGAACACGGACTACAGTTATCCTTCATTGTCATGCCACCCTCATGGATTTCCAAATTTTGGGTATTGTGAATCACAATTTCCACTCCCCTATGTTCAGATTTATTCCAATGCCCCAGGTGTTACCCCTCTTGTGTACTAGAGCATATTGGGGAGGTGATAGTTCAACAATCCCAGGGACTTCATTCTTCAGTCGGGTCTTCCCCTCTCTCTCTTCAGAAGCTCAGATGGGTAATTTCTACCCTGGATGTTCGAATTATGGGTATCACCCCCACCTTCAAATGAATTAATATTGTATGCATCCCTTGTTTCTCACATCAGGCATGACCCACGTGAGCTTAGTAATGGGTTGCTGTTTATTTCAGGATTGTGGTCAGAGAACATTAAAATAAACTAAAAAATAGTCTGACGATGAATACAATTAAGAATTGGAGGCAGTGAAGAGGTATAACATTATGGATTCACCCAAAATAGGGCCCTTAAGGATCAACGTTTTGGATAGATCGCTCTAGTACCGCTACCTTCTGGCTTGTGGCCTCTAGGATTGCTTCCCTACCCCTAAGAACCCTATCTTTATCGGCATCCATGGAGCACATTTCCCTGACCCTAGCCTGTGCTTTCGTTTGTTCAGTCTGAAGTTCATTAATTTGGTGAACCTCTTCCATTATCTCCTCTTGGGTGTCTGCCAACTCGTCCCTCAATTTTTCGACAAGCTCGGAGTAGTTTTCAATGAATCCCTCCCTTTCTTTCATCTGATCTTCAAGGCATCAGACATCCTACTCCACCTTCAGAAATGTATGGGTATTCCCTAACTCCTTCTGGGATAGGGAAATGTTGGGGCATTGGCTACTTTCATGTATCTTCTCATCCATGTAGTTGCAGATTGTTAGATGAACACAGCGAGCATCAACCCCTCCAGCAGAGAGAAAGCACAACCAGGTGCATAGTGATCCCATTTGTTTTATCCATTCTTCTTATGGCTGATGGAGTAAGCATTTGATACACTTCCACCATTTACATTGCATTATTCGTCTCTCATCAGCTGCTTCCAAATCAGATTCAACCATATCCTCGAAGTTTATAGACCGATAGCTAGGGAAAGAAGCCTAGAGATCAATTACAGGATCTCCTTCGGGTACTCCTCCCAAGGGATTAGTCTCCTCCACATGTGGGAGGCCTTCCTCTCTCACCTAATCCCTAGAAACTTATCCCCCAACAACCTCATATACCACTCCGGCATTGATAACATCAGTATCCACATCTCATTGCTCACCAAGTGCTCAGGCCGACCCAGTTTGAGGAGTGGGTCCTGACTGGGTCGGTGCATTCTCCATCAAGGTATCCATAGATGTCCTAGATTCAGCGGCCTGTCGAGCCTCCAATGTTGTGATTACTACACAGAAAATGAATTCTCTAATCAGTTGGGCTCTCTAATGGAAAATATTGGAGTCTAAGAGATAAAACTTACAAGAAATCATTGCATCGGCCTCTGGTGATTTCGTCACCGCATGAGCTATCAATGTTGGAGATCATTTAGTTCTTGTTAGCTCAATAATTGGTGTTGTCTCCCCACCTTTTTCTATCAGTGTGTTCCCCATCCTAATGGAGATTCTTCGTAGGTTCCAATATGCACCCGTGTAGGGTAAAAAAAATCGATTGAATATTACGAGTGATAGAAAAATGAAAACAATGGATAAGGATAGAGGCATACCTTGAGTAGCTCAGTTATGACTATATTAAAGATGAAAATATTTCCACTCTTCCAAAGAATCCATTAGTAGGTCGTCCCTTGAGACCCTCCACCTCCAAGCTCCTCTTCAGCTTCCCATACATCTTGACCCTCTCCTTCCCCCTCCTCCTCTACTGACACACTTCCCTCTTGCTCCTCATCATTGTCGTCACCCATAGACGACATAGTTTTTGGATCGTGCTCCTGGTCGAACATTACCTTCACCAGGGGAGGTGGTTCCTCATGCTGACCCCATTGGCAGGAATACGCGTCCATGGCCATCAAATACGCATTCCAACAATGGAATTTTACCTTGTTGTCAATCCAAATAAGTCCAACCTTGGGCTGGTATATTCTGTCTCGCACTATCTTTTTCCAAAGGGCTTCAGTGCCCACTGACTGTCGCAGGGTCAACTAGGCTGACCATAATGTAGGGAAGATTGAATCGTCGGAAGGTTGAAGCAGATACTTTATATGATTCCTGAGAGGCACCCTAACTACTCTACGAGGCTGTTTGTGAGCCCCTCTTCCCCCAAACGATGAAGGAACAGCCGAACCTTGTGGCATTCCTACTGCTATATTCCTGGCGTGCCCTGGCCTAGTAGCCCTACTTTCTCCCGGCATTTCCTCCCCAATGGCTCCTTGTCTGCTCTCTCGCTACCCAGGCTCTATGCTGGCCATCTTGATCTATTGGACTCGCTTCCGTAGAAGCCCTTATGGGTATGCCACAACCCAATTTTTGGCGTATTTAATCAAAATAACAGCATCAACTTCGGTGGGGGAAAAGTAATGACTTCACCAAAGTCATAATTTGTAAACATCAACCACATTTTGCGAAGAACATAGGGATGCCTCTTCTCCCATACCTATGTGTACACCTTCTTTGGCATCCAATGAAGTTATCCAAACTGCCTAGAAAATCTTGATGGAATGTAAGGCCCACGAAGAATCTTCCTGTCGACCTGAGCCACGAGCACCCCACATCTAATGCTCTGGAAGTATTCCCTTTTCTCTAGTAATCCTTCATGTTTTATATCATATGGCCATATGGGGTAGATAATGGACTAAAGGTAAAATTGGAATGATTTAAGATCTTGATACTAATCCCTACTTAATTGCTCATCAATGGAATAACCCTGACTATGTTCAACAAGGAAGGTCGTAGACCGTTACCCGATGGACGAATGGCATTTGGAAAGGTGTATCCACCACAGTGAGCCACTATCCAGCCAATAAGGATTTGGAAAGGTCCATAGATCATCCTCGGTGAACCCCCTCTCGAAATACACCCTAGGATGGAGTAAAAATGGGCCAACACAGGGACCCCCCAAGTTAAACCTCTTATTAGCGGCCATAATACCATCCATCACCAAAGTTTCTAGATGAAATATCATCCTTGTGTCCCTCATTGGAAGGATCCACTCACTCAAGATGGTTGAAAGAAATCTAGCTTACCAGACGTTATGGTCTCTAATTTCATTCATAGTAAAACCCTAGGATTGATATTCTCCAACCTCCAGGATCCTCTAGTATGATCTGCTCTTCCCCCTTTGTGCCATGGTCGTACATCGTCTTCCTCACCGTAGCATTTAGACATTCGGGTCTTTCTGCAGAAACAGGCTGAACCACTTTGAGTAGGCGATGTCCTTCATAAATCCATCACTGCCAACCTCTCCTTTGATATATCTAACAGATGCCATGTTAGGATGAGAGTCTGTGATCTTTCTCCCTAGATGTTCCTTTTTAGAAGGAATTCATCATACTGGTGCCCATCCAAAGGAATGCCTCTGATCTAATGAACATCCAAGAGGCTGATACCAACCTCCCCATGGAGTGTATAAAAGGTGTTTGTATCGGGGCACCACCGGGTAAAAATATTTGGCCCAGGTTCATGCTGGAAATAGAAATGGAACTGCGACATTCATATTGCCTCGAACAAACCAATGTGTCTCAGTTCGACCCCAAAATGATCAAACATTTGGAATACCCAATATTCCTAGGCCCACTCACTTATGATGTTGCCTCTAGACATCAAGTCTCTATCCTACATCTAGACTTTGGTCTCATTGGTGATTCCTTGTCAGAAAGTACTTGTGTAATGAGCCGAAGAACCCTCGATGACTGGCTCATTTCCCAAGATGGTCTTGGTCCTGGTGTTCAGAACGCAAACATCCATGTGCCTGATTTCTTTAGCTGGATGGCCATTGTTAGTTTTGTTGTATTAGGGAAGATCATCATTGCGAGTAACCCCTGACCGCGGTGTTTTGACTTCAAATCATGGCCTGAGTACCTCCTCAAAAATACTAAATTCCCATATCGGTAGGTGGTCAGACAGTTCATACTCTTTCTGGGTTGGGTTCAACATATTTAAAAGAGTTTGGTTGTTGGAAACAATCTTTCAGAAACCATATTCCTCAGGATTTGCAACCATCTCGGCCCATCAAGCGTTGTATTCAGCTTTTCTCTCAACATCATCTCGATTAGAATCTATCTTTTTTTGGTAAATTCCAAAGAATCTCATGGAAAAAGATGGGCAATATGCATGAAAAATCAGAAATTGGGGTGAAAATCTAAGGCAGTGGTGTGAAAAAAAAGATGATTCTTCATGAAAAAACATAAACTAACTTGGGGAATTACGTACAAAGGATGTCGGATTATGCGCAAAAGCAAGGGATATTTTTTGTGCACGAGAGATCAGGACTTATTGCGCGTGAAAATTCGTACGTTATATGGGACCCGCAAAGGTTTTTATAGTTGTGGAGTGAGGTTTCCGTGTGTGTACAAAATGCAGTTTGCTCATACCTTCACGGTTTTTCACACCACTAAAGGGTTTTCCGCGAACTGACGTTAGGAGATTTTGCATTCCTACGTTTCCCTCGGAATTCAACCTTCGTTTGCCCTCATAGATCTGATTCTGAGGGGGGGGCATTTTTAGATGCTGAAATGTGCTTAAATCCAAAAATGGGGCCTTTGTGGATAAAATGAGGCCATATTTTGACTCAACGGAAAATTTCTGGAGGAATAGAAGGGGAGCATGAAAATCCCTAAAGGTGTGCGAAAAACCGCACTCCTATGCGAAAAACCATGGGATCCAAAAGAGTTTTGCGTGAGGCTCCAAAACATACGTGTCGCCACCCCCTGGCGTGAAAACATGTTCCCCACCGACAACGGGTGCGGAATATTCCTCTTGTACAGTACCTGGCATGGAATCTTTTGCACGGCTGACACTGAGACCGGATTTTTCCATGCCAATCAACTTCTGTGCGGACCCGGTGACCCCAATACCCTATAAATAGAAAGTCTCCCCTTGGACTGCCAATGGCTGAAGAATATGAATTGTCTCCTCTACATGTAAAACACCTCTCCCATGTGTAAAATATGGCTTTCAGGAATGAGATATTTGGTAATAGGTCTTCCAGGGGTTCGCCTTCGCATGGAACCACTTTGGTTGGACCCTCGCCTAAGCCCAGAAACATTGGGCCCCTTGCACACAATCCACTTCCCTTGCACGCAATCAGTTTCCCTTGCACACAATCCATTTCCCTTTTGTAAAATCACTTTCCCTTTCATGCTAATCTTCTTCCACCCTCTTGCGCGCAAACATCCACAATTGCGTGCAAACCTAGCATTTTCCGTGCAACCTTCCAATTTCACGCCAATTGCGCACAAACCTATCCTATTCGGTTAAATCCTCTCCTATTGCATGAAAACCTAGCCTTTTCCGTGTAGCTATTTCGATAGTGCACCAATTGTGCGCAACCCTCTCCTATTGCATGCAAAATTCTGGGTCTGCTCCCCCTCGCATTTTCCGCAAAACTGTTCCATTTGTGTGCAATCCACCCTACATGCGTGTACCCTTTTTCTTTGATGTATCTCTTTTGGACATCGTCTCCAATCGCTTCTTATTACCTATGAATCAAAATTACACACCCTTTTCTAGTATGGCCCTCTTGGCTCGTACGAAGTAACTTCAAGGTCCCTTGGGTGGTGCTTCCCATAGCATTGTCGCGCCTCATGCTTCTTTGCATAGGCATGCTAACTCCTATTGATTCCTCATATAGTCATGATAACGTGGAACCATCAATGGATCACTCCATAACACCCCCTAACCATGGAATTTCTGACACCTTCCCTTCCCCAAGGGTGGGTGAGTATCAGTTATGTAAGTTATAGGGGAGCGGAGAGAACCCACATCATCCGAGCAGTAGGAAAATAAACTTCCAAGAACCATCATCCTCATCACATGATGTTAAATTTTGACCTCACCATGTTCCCCTGTATGTGGGGTTCCACACCTTGGACATTCTACATGCCCACTGGTCTCTATGGGAGTGAAATCATTCCTCACATGGAAGGATATTCTTTTTATTGGAGCGGCGTTTGTCTGTGGGGAATGGGAAACAACCTTGGTATAAGCCCCTAGATTTTCTTGCATGAGGTAGAATTCATGCTCCTCTTCTCTTCCTCAGTGAAAAATCCATCTCCCTTTGGGATTTTTCACCACCGGCCCTCTATCCTGGAATAAGTCTTAATCTCCATCTCCTTGGGCTGCGGACCATGTGTAAGCCCCTATTTCCTTTTTGGGATGCTAACTACATGTCAGCCCCACTTTACTACCCATGGACGCACCTTTCACAGTGTGATTGTTAGGTCTTTATTGTCTCCTGTTTCTCACACCAAACATGACTCACATGGGTTTAGAGTAAGCATCGACCATGAAATATTCTCTGGGCATCCTTGAGAATAAGCCCCACACCCAACCCGAACTACATGAACTTTGATCCTTTCCAAGGAAATGTACGTAGGAAGCCTCCCTGAGGTTCAATCCCAACACCCATTAGTCCTGACCATCTTCACGTCAACTCACCAAAACCCCTCTAGAACTACATGGACTTTGATCCTTGTCAAGGGAATGTACGTAGGAAGCCTCCCTAAGGTTCAAGCCCAACACCCATCCCGAACTACGTGGACTTTGATCATTGCCAAGGCAAGGTACATAGGAAGCCTCCCTGAGGTCCAATCCCAACACCCATTAGTCCTGACTATCTTCACATTGGCTCACCAACACCCCTCTGGAACTACGTGAACTTTGATCCTTGACGAGGAAAGGTACATAGGAAGCCTCCCTGAGGTTCAATACCAACACTCATTGGTCCCAGCTACTTCATGTCGGTCCACCCCCATTCTAAATGACATTAAACTAAACACCTATTTTGTCCCTCAAGATGTTAAACTGTATCCATTCGAACTATGTGGGATTTGATCCTTGTATCCGAAGCAAGGTATGTAGGAAGCCTCTAAATGGTCCAACACTGACCAGAGGTAAGCCATTGTGATCCCAATCCTATTGTAAGCCATTGGGACCCCATCTAGCAGTAAGCCGTTGTGATCCCCATCCAACGGTAATCCTTTTTGACCCTGACTGGTGGTAAGTTTTTGTGATCTTCATCCAGTGGTATGTTGTTGTGACCCCATCCAACGGTGAGCTGTTGCGATCCCCATTCGGTGGTAAGCTATTGTGACCACATTCAGTAGTAATCCATTGTGACCCCATCCAGGGGTAAGCCATTGCCCCCCCCCCCCTCCATTGGGACCCACATTTCTGATCTACCCCTCTGGCATCAGACCAACTCTCAGGTTCTAATCATGCATAAGACCCAGCATGTCATCTGGTTCATTTCTTCTGCACGCACCCCAATTTCAAGTCCCAACTTGTAGGTTCCACTTCTTCTGTGTCCCCTTCATATGGGTCACCTACTTAGGTGTCCCAGCACTTCATGAACTACGCAGACATTGATTCCATGCCACAGGGATATGTAGGAAGTGTCTTCGAGACCCATGCTTGACCTCACTGTCGTCCTCACATCAGTTCCATTTCATTCTTCATCAACTATCAACCCTCCATCATCCATCCTGATTCTTATCTGGGTCGCCACATCCCGTTGGGATCATTCCACCTCACATCCCATTCCCTTTAGAAAAAATCGTGTAACTGACCATGTGTTATCCCCAATATAAGTGTTTCCTCCAAGGGTCAGACATGTCTAATCTAATCAAGCCAGTGTTCCAATCAGTCTGATCCATATCCTCTAGACGTTAAACTCATGGAATACCCTCTTTCAAACATGAAAATATAATGAAAACCTCAGATACATGCCTATCGCATATAATTCCCCGTATTCGATGTTGGATGCCTCGGGATTCTGTACCCTCAAGAAGCCCAATAATAAGGTAAAGAAACATAAATGCACTAGTGTTCTAGAATTTGGACACACCAGTGATGTCCAAAGTGACTACTCCCCCGACCGAAGGTTGCTTCCCTGACTGGAACCCTTTTAATATCTCAACAGAAGTAGTGTCATTAATTGGAATCCATGAAACCATGGCACTGGGAAGAGTTTCACAAACAACATCTTAATCTATATGGGAGACCAGAACTAGGTGAAAAGTTCCTGGGAGGAATCCCCATAAAGAATAACTGGCATCCCATCATCATGTTTCAATCAAGGAGAAAATATCCCTGAATAAGAAATGAATGCCACCTGCCTTTGGAAAGAGGGAATATGGGGCAACAGCTGCGCATCTTCCACAGATGGATGCACGCACCCTGGTGAAAGCATCCAAAAAATAGATAGGATGTGATTAATTGATCATTAGGTTAATTAATGGAATTGGTTTGATTAAATAATTGTACAATTAGTTAACAGAAATTTATATGATTAACTAATTGATTAATTAACTAGAGGATGATTTGTGAAATGTTATTTTGTAATGATTATGTTGGAATGTAGTATCACATGGGATAACTAGGGTGTTAGTAATGTTTTATTGAGAATGTTCATGGGAGTTTATTGTGAAGTACCCTAAGAGCCTACGGAAAAGGATCACGAGACCCTTTTGAGTGGGATATCGTGAGAGATTCCATCATGATTTTCCAAGGGAGACCATGAGTATTCTTGGAGTTGGGCCAAATTAAATACTGTGAGAGCTTCCCCTTTTCCTAGGATTCAATTAGGATTGGTTAAGGATCACTTATATAGACCATGATGATAGAGCCCTAGGTGCACATTACTCACACCAAACAGATTTACATTTTTTATGGATTTTATCAAATACAACTTGTGTTAATGAATGGTAACATGGAAATTTAGATATATGATATCCCATGGGGATAGTTCAGACTCAAGCACGGTGAGCCAAAGCGAGTATTGAGGTTTTAGTGTCCAAGGGAACCTGTGGGTATATGTACTTAAGTAAATATTAATTATATACTGTGTTAAATATTAAATTATACATTGTAATTATTTCGTTATAAAACTATATACAATGTATATTGACTGGATTTATTTTATACATTATTGTTGGTGGGCTATGAACTTGTACTTTCACCCTGATCGGTCTGCCTGATTAGGACCTGAATAGACTTAATTGTTCTAGGAATGGATAAGGGAAAGGTCTCTGGGTTTGATTTCTGATTTGGGGATGGATATTGGATAAGGGAATCATATGTGTTTTGGGAACCACTTGGGAGTCATGAGTTTATTTATTTTTTTAGTTTACATGTAGATAGATGACATGTAGTTAGCATGTCATGTTTTTAGTTTCTGTTAGATAATATATATGCTTCTATATTATCTTTAGATATTGGTATTGTTTACGGTTATATATGATTCTTGAATTGTTTATTATTTCCACTTCTATTTACTCTGAAAAAAGAGGGTATAGTCTCTCCATGATCGACTTATCTGACCCTCGCTTCTAGTCGGAAGCATGTGGCATATGAGGTGGCATGATTGAGGTCCTATAGTGGTCTGGCTGGGAACACCGGTGTGTGTCACCTGAGATGGGAAATTATAAATTCGTAGTAGCGGTCCAGGTTTTCTTTTTTAATCCTCTTCATTTGTCTTATTATTTAGGAAAGGTGTATAGGATACTAGGTAGAGTTTAGTCTTAATAATGAGCTCATGCATGGGAGTTACAAACCCATGTTCATGGGAAACCCAAGTACTCTGGATGTGATTTTTGTTATTGTTGTTTGTTGTTATAGTTGAATATTATTTCACCTGGGGTGATGAACTTTTTGTGTGATGCAAAAATATTTTTTATATTTTTTGAGTTTTTACTTGTGGCCCATTATGGCATGAGAGTTAGTCTGTATGCATCTTTCTTGGAAATCAAGAGTTATTTTTGACATTCATCATTTTAGGAACACACGGGAAAATAGGTTTTAGGTAATCTGTTGAACATAAACTATTTTCCTTGACTGTAATATTGTAACAAAAAATAATTCCTAATATGAAATTGATAATTATAAAATAATACAAGAGGTGAAAAAATTGGTACTTAATTTAGAAAATTTATTTTAGAATGTATTTACCCTTTTTAATTAGACCTATGTGTAGGATGGTTAACGGTAGTAATAGCACCTCGATTTAGACCATGTGACGGGATTTGGGGAAAAGATTTGTAGTGACATCTTATAATATTACTTTTATATAAATGTGATAAAGTTTTGTTATAATTACAAATACGTGTGTTTGGAATTGTAGAGATATGCCTCCATGATTATGCTTGTTGAGAGGATGATTAGAGTACATTACAAGGAATGATCCTATAGCGGTGGAACCCGAGGAACCAATTTTTACGGGTGATGAAGAAGGGGATAAGTTCTAGGAGAACTTTTTCTCACATTATAAAACACATGGGAAGATACCTAGGGTGGGATAAGAAGAGAATATTTGGCCTAACAAATGAGTTTTAGTTTCAACACCCTCGGAATTTTACTAGAGAAGGTGGACCTAAGGGAGCTTAGTTCTGGGTTGAGTCGATCTTGATGAACCCTGAAAATTTGAAGACTCTGACTAAAAATAGTGTTAAGTTAGCTGCATCAATTCAATTATTATTAGTGAATCCCTAGGTGGTAAATTTAGACATGGACCGGATAGGATGATGGTATAATCTAGTAGGAGTTAATGGAGAGGTTCTTATAGCACTTCTACCTAGAAAAGCTGAAGAAAAAGAGTATAGTTGAGTTCATGTAGTTATAATAGAATATCATGTCTTCCATGGACTATGTTGTACACATTAGAGACCTATATCACTTTTCTCCAAAGATGGATAGAGATAAGAAGGATATGGTGAGGAGTTTCCATGATGTACATAAGTTTGTGCTTAAGTCCAAAGTTAACCTCTTTTGGTTGCAGAAGTTTGTTGAGGTAGTGGATGAGACTCTCATAACTAAGGGGAAACTAAAGGAGTTATCTAGTGCATGACAGGTTATTCTATGTAGATGATTAGGAAGTATGAATTCCAGTATAAGGAAGCATTGATATGACAACATTATCCAACATAGTAGAAAGCAGGGTCAACATGGGGAAACATTAGTTAACCAAGACTTTTCTCAAGTGATTTTCCAACAGTTTGGTAGGTTGGGACACATCAAGGAGCATGGTACCCGGCCACTAGTGGAGTTTCAAGCCTACAGCAAGATGAGACATCTATAGAGGTTCTACATGAAACCATGGAAGGTGTTAAGTGATAAAGTAGCTAGACATAACTAGGTTGTGTGAAGGGATCTTCTGCACCATATCATTCTAGCAGTTGGAATTCAACTAGACGAGTTGCTAGAGGTAGAGGATGTGGTGCTTCTGAGAAAGTTATCCCTTAACAATAGAGTGACATAACTTAGGGGAGACATACTGTATCATAGGGAAGAGGGGTAGGACAACTACATTCAGTCTAGCCAACACTTGTGGATAGAGAGGTGGGTCCATCGACAGTGAGAGGTACTATTCATGTATTTTTTTTTTAAATAAGTTCATGTATCTTTTACTTAGGGTAGTTCCTTATTTGATACCAGTTCCACTCATTCATTTATATCTTCAAAACATGTTAACAGTTTGAGCCTGGTGGTGGAGTTTTTGAGTTGGAAAATGACAATAGATGCATTTTTAAGAGTATGGTCTAGAGACATTTATTTGTGTCGGGGATTTTAACTTGATATCTAGAAGTATCTTTCTCTCTGGAATATCTATATTCTTAATATACCAATAATTGACCTAATTATGGGTTTTAATTAGCTAGAAACATACTGATCCTACATTGATAGTTACCATATATGTATGACATTTATGTCTTCTATGGGTGACTAGTATATTCATTGGAGAGAGTGGGATATCCAAGTAGGCTAAGAAGGGGGAATCACTCAGCAACTAGAAGATCGTACAGCCCAGGTTGCTAGTATTTTGTTGGATGATGGAGGTGTAAAATCCGATGTCCTTCCAAAAGTAGTGGAACTATTTAATCATGTGTTTCCTAAATACTTATCCGGGATTCCACCTAAGAGAGATGTGTAATTCCCCATTGATCTCATTCTAGTAGTTGAGATGGTGTATATTACACCATACAAAATGGAACTGACATAGCATCAAGAACTATGACATAGCTTAAGGAGTTAGAGGGTAAGGGATTTATCCATTCCAGTACGTCACCTTGGGGTTCACCTCTATTGTTTACTAATAAGGATGATGGGATATTGTGCTTGTGTGTTTAATACCAGATGTTGAACCGGTTGAATATGAATAACTGGTATGCTTGTTTGTGTATCAATGATCTATTTGTCTAGTTGTGAGAAGCTTGTGTGTTCTTAAAGAACAACTTGAGGTTGGGGTATCATTAGTTGAGAGTTAAGACTTCTGTTATACCAAGTACTTATTTTAGAAGAAGGTATGGCCAATATGAGTTTGTTGTAAGGTCGTTTTGGTAAACAAACTCACCAGTATGTTTAATTCAATGATGAATTGAATCTTCCACCAATGCATTGATTAGTTTGTTTTAGTATTCATTGATGAAATATTGGTGTACTCCAAGACTCATGATGGTCATTTTATATATCTTCACATCATTCTGAGTACACTAAGAGGGAATTATCTATACGCCAAACTATCTAAGTGTCAATTTTTGGATCGATTCTATATACTTCATAGGACACATCATATCAGAGGAATGTGAGTCATTATACCCATAGAATGTTTAGAAAATTGTATCTTGGGAGAATCCAAACAACTTATTCAACATCCATAGCTTTTTGGGGTTAGTAGGATATTATCATAGATTCATCTAGGACTTTTTCCATTCAGAAGAACCACTTTTAGGCTTAACCCAGAATAAGATAAAGTTTTATTGGTCAGAATCATGTGATAGGGCCTTCTAGGAGTTATATAATCATTTGACATCGCCACCAATATTGATCCTTCCCAAGACAGGTGAGGAGTTTACATTGTATTATGATTCTTTTGGGATCAGACTCAGAGTAGTGTTGTTGCATGGAGATCAAGTTATGGCATATGGGTCTCTATATAAGAGGCCACATGAACAGAACTACCCTATGCACAAACTCAGGCTAATAGTTATGGTTTAGGCCTTAATTTGTTGGTGACATTACCTTTTGGTAGAGAATATTATATTCTATAAATATCGCAAGAGATTAAGTTATATCTTCTCACAATGATATTTGAATCTTCGACATTGGATATGGGTTGAATATATGAATTCTCTTGAATTTGAGCTAGCATATATTCATGGAAATGGGAATAGTGTTGTTGATGATTTGAGTATAAAAAAGTCAAACTCAGGCCATTCAGGAATCTAGTACTGGGTGCAAGATGATGACCTTACTAGATGAGATGCATTTTGTGGTTTGGGAGAGTCAACAGTGGAAGACTATGGTATTAGTTTCATTGGAGTAGACACTTTTGAGACAGATTGGTGATAGGAAATATGATGATCTAGAATTATGACCTTGAAGGAAATCCATGAATGTGGGGACTCGCCATTATATTGAATCATAAATGAGGATGATATCATCTATGTCAAGAATAAAGTTGGTGTTCCTATGAGAATACAAGAGGAACTCATGCGGGAATTCCATGCCTCGAGTTGGGTAGTACATCTAAGTGTGAAAAAAATGTACAGTGACCTATGAAGACATTCTTGGTGGCCCATAATAAAGAAGAAGATAGTAGAGTTTGTGACATGATGCTATATCTGTTAGTAGCTGAAGTCAGAGCATCAAAAACTTAAATGCTTACTACACAAATTTCCCATTATAGAATTGAAGTGGGATAATGTGATCATGGATTTTTTTGTGGGCCTTCCAAAGACACTTAATAAGAATGACTCTATTTGGGTTTTTTGTGTTTCCACTAATGAAAGTATAACATTTCATGCCTATATGGGATACTTTCTCAATAGAGAATGTGGGATATTTGTATATTCGATAGATATTCTATCTATATGGGGTGTTGAGGACTATAGTTTTAGATAGTTACTCACACTTTACTTTATGCTTCTAGTAGTAATTACATAAGGAACTCGGTATATAGGTATTATTGAGTATGGATTTCCACCTACATACATATGGGTAGTTGGAGTGTAGTATAAAAGTACATGGGGATATGATGAGAACATGAATTATTGACTTTAGTGGGTCTTTGGAGAAGAAATTGAATTTAATTTAGTTATCCTATACAAATAGTTATCAGGAAACTATATAAATGGAACTATACAAGGATCTTTATGGTTGTCCATGAAAATCACCTCTATGCAGGATAGAGGCAGGTGAGTCAGAATTGTTGGGAAAAATTCTCACAGAGGAGACACTAATGCAAGTACAGTTGATTTGGAAATGTATGGTTATGGATTAAAGTAAGTACAAATCACATGATAAAATATGGATATTACCCCTAGATTTTACATAGGGTGATTGTGTATTTCTTCAGGTTTCACCTAGATTAGGTCACTATAGGATTCAAAGAGGGAAAGTTGACACCTAGGTTCGTTGGATAGTTTGAGGTTGTGGGGAGAATCTGACAAGTGGCATACCGGTTGGATCTTCCATAGAAATATAGGGATAAGAATTATTTTTCCATTTATAACAACTTCTTTAGTATCCCCTAGACCCTTGTCATGTGATCAATGTTGATGATGTTGTTCTTGAGGTGAATGAATTCTTTGAAAATCATTTTATTAGTATGTTGGATCACTGTGAGAAAGTGTTGGAGGAAAATACTATGTTGATAGTTCATGTATTATGGAAACATTGACATGTGCAGGCTGATACATGGAAAAGTTAGGCAGATAGGAAAACTCAATGACCCAATCTTTTTGGATCGGAATTCAAGAAAATCATGGGAGGGAAGATCAAGGAAAGGAAATTATAATATGGGGATGTTGTAATATCATGACCTTTTTTGTAGTTTTCACATACTATTTTATAGGCACTCCTTTGTTTAAATTTGATCACATTTCATTTGGTTTGTTCCATGGGGTTTGTTTTGGTGAAGTTTGATAAATATGGAGGAAAGTTGGGTGTGTACAATTGGCACACGATTTGGGAAAACCATGAGCCCCATCCTCAGAAACCATGAAACCTTGGATTGTAGGGAAACACATGGTTGGTGCAGGGTTTTTCAAGCTGCGCACCCTAAAAGAAGAAAACATGAACCCCAAAAATAACTGGCACACAACTGGTGCATGGTTTAGGTGAACCATGTGTCTCTCTACCCAAGAAAATTTGTGCTATATTTAAAGTGAACTGAAATTTATTTTAAAATTTACCAAAATCCCAGGACTCACCTATTTCAACCCCCACTAAACCCTAGTAGGTATTTCACAATTTTTGAGCTCTCTATATGAATTAATATCCTTCCTAACCTATGTTCTTCATGATTCAAATATAGGATCGAATATAGTCATCTCTCCCAACAAGTGAAGGTTATCTTGGTTCTTCTCTCATTTCCCTCCCATTAATTCTACCTCTTCCAGTGATGTAATCTTGTGTTATGATAGATCTAAATATATATTGGTGAGATCTAGATCTATGATTCAAGATCTAGATCTATATTTTTATTTTATTTAATATATTAATCTTGATTTAGGGTTTTAGATCTGGAACCAGATCATTATCATTTTGCTTCCCTTTTTTTTGATATTTTCATTAGGTGATCATTCGTAAATGAATCGAGGTAGGTGTTATATTATTCAATTCCCAAGGTCATGATATTAATTACATATATATGCTGGTATAAATTTATAGGGTGGTTTAGAAACTAGAATTCATAAATAAAATTAGTTAATTTGGTCAATTAATTACTTATAAAAATTGGGTTTTGATTGATTAATGGAATAGTGGAATAGTGATAAATAATTTATGAATTAATTATAAAAGAAATGATTTTTATAATTGGGCATAATTAATTGTGGAATTTATTATAAAAAATTGGACTTATAAATGGGTAATAATTAATTGGTAAATTAATTATTCTACGTTTAGATTGTTAATGGTTAATTAATAGTGTAATTAATTAATGAATTTTATGTGGTTGATAGATAAATGGATTAATTAATAGATATAATGTAATTAATTGACCTTTGGGTTAATTAATGGACTTGGTTTGATTAGTTAATTGTAGAATTAATTAATGAAAATTAGTGTGATTAATTAATTGATTAATTAATTAATGTATTTATTTGGGAAATGTTATTTGGTTATGGCTATGTTGGCATGTAGTAGCACATGGGAGAACCATGGTGTGAGAAAGGTTTTACAGAGAAGGACTATGGGAGTCTATTTTGAATGACCATGAGAGCCTATGGTAAAGTACCATGATATCCTATTGAGCAGTAGACCATGAGATCTTCCCTAATGATTTTCCAATGGAGACCATGAGTGTTCTTGGATTTTGGCCAATGGAAAGACCTCAAGATCTTCCCCTTTTTCCTTTTAAACAATTATACTTGTTTAATTTTCACTTATATAGACTGTGAGGTTAGATCCCAACTTTTATCATGGAAAACTAATTTACATGTTTATGTACTTTATTAGATATAAATTGTGTTAATGAATGGTAACATTTACATTAAAGTATATGATATCCCTTGGGGATAGTTTAGACTCCACTATGGGGAGTCGAAGCCGATATTGAGGTTTGAGTGTCTATGGGAACATGGGGGGTTTATGTAGTAAAGTAATGATTAATTGTATAATGTGAAAAAAATTAAATTATGCATTTTAATTATTTATTTATTGAATTTCATACATTTTAATTTGCAGGATTGGTTTTAGACACCATTGGTGGTGGCCTACTAAGCTGTACTCACACCCTACTCAAGCTTCTTGGTCAGTGCCCGAATATACTTTATTGTTTTAGGATAGGATAAGGTTATGGAAATTATTTTAGATTGATAATTTGGGGATGGAGAATGGGTGATGGAACAACACGTGGTTTGGGACAAGCTTGAGAGTCTATGGTGTCATTATTTTTCATTTTTGTATTTAGTCATTGTACATGTACTTAGCATGTCATGTTTTAAGTTTCATTTGGATATTGTTTTTTCTAATTTATTATCTTTAGATATTGGTATTATTTGTGGTTATATATGGTTCTGTGATTTTTTTATTATTTCTATTTGTGTTTACTCTAATAAAATAGTGTATAGTCTCCCTATGATTGACTTATCAGACCCTCACTGGTAGTTGAAAACCTCTAGCATATGAGGAGGCTCACTTGAGGTCATGTGGTGGTTAGGATCAGGGCACCAGTGTGTGGAACCCATGCCAGAATGTTACAATACCAAAAAAATAAAATTTATTTGAAACAAACTGAATACAACAAAATTGAACCAAACTATCTATCTTTGAATTCCTTAGATCTTCTCTTTAAAATTCCTCATCACTTCTCTTCAAAATTGGATCTCTCACTCAAGCCAAAGTCTACCTCCTACACACCACCACACTATAAATGACACATGATCCATAGAATCAAACCAAAAATTCTCTAATAGAAATATACCCATTTAGATTCATCAGCATCCATCCCATTGAAACCCACATAATAAAATTTCTATAGGGTTAAGCGTCCAAATAATCCTTTCCTCATAACCACCATTGATACCAAGGAATGTCTATTAAAGGTTCATTCCTTACTAAAATCCAAGGCATAATCATTCCTACAACTTATATAGAATATCCTTTCTTGCGTTTATCTCATGGTGGGGAAGGATTCACTTTATCATCCCTAAATATGTGAAACCACTAATTATTTATTTATCTAACCTAACATCATAATTTATGTTGTTTGTAGAACATGGTTTTCTTGAAATTTTAATCGGTTATACAATAATTTATAGAATTATAATATTATTATTTACAAAGCTTAGTTGAATAAAAGAAAAATAAAAATAGTAATTATAAACACAATTTTTTTGTAGAATTATGAATACTTATTAATCGTTAATATAACAGACTTCAATACCATGGTTTAGTATTTATAGTATTTTGTTACATATATCATATTTTTTTCATTTATATTATTACTCTTATATAGACAAGTGTGTTAGTTATAGATTCATATAAATTGAACAATTCTCATTTCCTTAAATATAGTTTAGATTTTATTACATTGGTTTTATTAAATGACATATAACATTTTTTATAAAATTGATATAAATTGGAAGTGTGAAACTAATTGGACATTAATCTATTTTCAAAATAAGTGGGAGATATTTTTAGATTTTTAATTTTACAGTGATTTAGATAGTATTTATTTACATTGTCAGTGTTATAATTTTATTGGAAGACCTTGGTTAAGATGTGAAGAAGTTATCTACCATATAATGAAATATGATTTTCAAAAAAACTATTATGTTTGGTGTCATAGTGGGGGGAAAAGAAAATATCAAAATTTTAACGACTTAATGAGAGGACTAGATTGGAGAATTAATTATATGATAGTTTTTTGTTTATTCTTCATTGTAAAAAGTATATTATTCAAACAAAAGAAAACTTCAATACGAGAACACGTGATACATGTAATGAAAATGATGATGTTGACATGGTGAAAAAATTGAATGATGCTTCCACGACTCCAGTTTATTGACAATGTGGTTAAATGAAAATCCTAGAATTTTAAATCTAATTATTCTATGGGAAAACTATGTATGGGATTTCAAATACTATCATAGATTATATTATTATCTTATTGAAAAACATACTTTTAGATGATGCATTTATATACTCAAACCATTATATTGAATGGAAGTTAGATGGTAACTAGGATTTTCTAAAAACAAAATTAATTTTTCCTGTAATATTGAAGCATATTATAGGAGAAACTACTGAACAAAATAATTATATAAAATGTGGAACATCCTGATGGAATTCAAATTCTGATGTAACACCATCTTCTGTTCCAAAGAATTTAATGTGGTGCATTAAATTTATTCCCATACTCGATAATATTTTCATATTTTATAAAATATCTATAAAAATTTGATGACCTAAAATTGGGAGAAAGAATGATAATGATGGGTTTGTTTATCCAACTGATGGATTTTCATGGAACACATTTGATTCTCAATATCCTAATTTTTCGGTTCCTGTGTGTAATTTGAGGTTGGGTTTATAATGTGATAGTTATAATCTGTTTTCTAATATTCTTATTTCAGATTACACATAGCTAGTTTTCATACACATTTATAACCTTCCACCATGGATATGTATGAAAAAAACCTATCAAATTCCTGAGTATACTCATATAAAAACCTTATGATCCTAGAAATGATATAGATGTATTCATTAAAACATTAATAAAAGAGTTGAAACAACTTTTAAATGTGGGTGTGAGAACATATGATGAATGATCGAAATACATATTTCATATGTGTGTTGTGCTTATGTGGACGATTAATGATTATTATGCTTATACAATGATGTATGGGCAGAGCACGAAGATAAAACTATCATGTCCTATTTTTATGAAGAATATAAATCCATAAGACATAAATATATTTGTAGTTTGAGTTTTATTGAAAATTCAGTATTATTTCAAATGGATCATCCATATAAGAATAATCATCGAAGGTTGGACAATACCATGGAGACCGACAGTCCACCTTAGTGTATGTATGGTACTGATGTGATTAATGAATTTCTTGATGTTATATTATAATTAAGTAAGGGTAATATGACATTTATAAAGAGGAATAATGTATCCATTGAAATCGATTACAATTAGAAGATTAAAATTATCTTCATTGAGTTTCTTTATTGGTTAACCAATTCGTTATGTCATTTCTCAGACATAATTCACATTGAAAAAAATGTGTGTGAAATGTTTATTTCAATTATTCTAAATGAAAAGGGAAATATAAAAGACGATTTATGATCTCAACGTGACTAGTTGTATTGGGGGATCATACCAGAATTACAACCTATGTTTATATGCGAAAATAAATAGAAAATTATGAGTGCTTATTATGTGATGACACCTGTAGAAAAATAAAAATTTAAGGTAGTATTATACACTAATGAAGTTTTTTATAGATGTTCAAGAAACATGTCAAAATGGTTCAATATAATATGTTTGAATTTGAAATATTTGAATACTCATAATTATTGAATCCTTCATCAAGATTTGATTCTAATAGCATTATTTCATCTTTTGTACAATAATTTAAGGGTGTTAATTGTTAAGTTTTGAACATCTTATAGAGATATTTGTGCTAAGAATTATTCCAAGTATTTCTTAAAAAAAATTGGTTAACACACCATTAATTTTGTGTGAGTTAGAGAAGATATTTCTTCCATTATTTTTCATATGCATGTTGTATATAACTATCCATCTTCTTACTAAAGTAATTCATGGAGGACCTGTATCTTTTTATTGGATGTATCCAACTAAATGAAATATATATATACACATTGAAGTATTATATTTTTAGTAGGAATCATCTTAAAGGTTCTATAATAAAATATTACTAGATCAAGAAGGTATATATTTTTGATCAATGTATCGGTCTAATGTGACAACAAGACGGAAGAGACCTCTGAGAAATAAAAAATAATAGTATGATAAAATCAAATCTAGTTTTCCATCACTTCCTCAAACATGGTGAATTTTTGGAACATAGATATTTAACATATTAATCCTTAAAGAGAGGGAGATATCACATCACATAGTTTTCTTTACCTATGATTTTATCAATGACTACATCAAGTAAGTAAATTAAACATGTATAAGTTATCTTATCTCATGTAATCATAATAATATTTCAAAATATTTCTATTTTTTTGGTGGGGAAAATAAAAAATTGAAAAATTGAAAGCATTGTTCTTTATCTTTGTGAAAAAGAAAGAATTTTCATAGTAACGATTTTTATTCTTAGGTGAAATAGAAGGTAGTAGTATTACAATAAAAAATTAATTAAATTAATTTTTATTTAATTTTTTATATTCATTTATATTTTAGGTATTGATTTTTGCAGTTGACTCAATCATTGAAGAAATAAGTTCTTTGGATTTTGGTCCTAATTGTGAGGTCTGTGAATAAAAACCAATTATCATCAATAGGTGAAAATTTATTATCACTTAATGATAAATAAACATAAGAACCCAACATGTTGTTGTTATGGTAACTGGAACAATAGACTATTATGGTAGTAAATTAGACATTATACCATGATTTAAAATGTATATTATTATGGATTCGTTGTGGAAATACTAATATTGTATTACAACTCTCATGGTCGAGTTACAATGATAAAATGAATGTGGTTTGATTCAATAATGAGGCATGGTATATTTAGTGACGATTGTGGATTTTGAGTTATTGAAATTATTCACACTCTTGTTACTGATGAGACATATATATTGGCGTCAATGGTGAAATAATATATGAAAGATCATATGGGATATGAATTTGGTTTAATTATTGATGTAACGTAAAGACATATTTTGTATGATTGTGATGATATAATGGAAACCATCCCTGCTCCCACTAGCCCTGATCAATTTATTAATTATGAAAACTTTAATAGTTTAATTTTCAAAGTTGATTGTGAACCTGAAATTTAGTGGTAAATATATTAAATAATCCATCTTTGTTCGCGATTTTTTTATCTCTTCTTGGGTTTTTAATGTTGGTATGACACATTTTTCATTACTACTAATTAATAATTTTTTGTATCCAACTTGACCTTCATGTTCATTTTCAATATATACTGGTTGTAGTTTTCTTTGAGATGCATTTTCTAATATCGAATTGTACTGTATTAGAACCTATAAAAACATACAAAACTAAAACAATTATATTAGAACAAAAAACAAGATGAATTGAATTGAAATATATTAAACTAATTAAAATGAAAATCAAAACCTATGAAAATAATTATCTAACCAAAAAAATGAAAAATGAACTTACCCAAAATTATGAAATAAATCACCATAAACTAATAAAAACACACATTTCAATGTTTTTTTTTCAATTTTAACATAATTTTTTAACCGATGTTTACAATGGTGATGTAAAAAAATAAGGTTTTCTGCATCGTTTTTCTAAAACCAATGCTGAAAATCATTTTTTGGAAATTTCATCCCTGTATTTTGAGTTTTTTTTACTAGAAACCAATGACAAAGGTCTATTTTTTTTATTTTCTGTGTCATCTTCAATAAAAAAACTGGCATTAAAATTTTTTTGAATTTTGTTTTGTATTCAGTTTATAAAATACAACATCGAAACCCTTTCATATTTTTTTAAAGTTTCGATGTCATTTTTTAACAAAACTGATGTTAAAAGAGAAAACAAAATTTAGAAAAATTTAAATATTACACCACTAAAAAATCAGAAGGTTTGTAATAGAAAAAACAATATAAAACCATTAAACAACATTTCACATAGTTTAAAAGTATATAAAAATAAATATACTTTCAACAACTTAATCAAAAAAATTATCTACGCGTTTTTATTATAATGTAGAATTAATAAACACATAATATGTAATTTATAACATAATCGTTGGTATTTGTTATTAAATCATTGTTATTAGATCATTATGTTCAATCACCTATTATAAATAAGTAATTTGATTTCTGATACATGTTATTAGGAAAATTTATTTTTAATGATAAACATTAGAATATACATACCTTAAATTGAAGTCATACATAACAAATAGTTCGCAAACCAAGATAAAATATGGGTAAGTTCATCTTTCATATAATACATGGTATCACCGAAATTCTATTATAACATTGAATGATATAAGATTATAAATAAGAATACTATGACATTAAATATAAAATAATAAATATAACTAACCTTATCAAATTTAGTGGTTACCCTAGTTGTGAATATATCATACATGAATTATAAAAAAAATAGCCATATTCAATATTTATTTGTTGATAATGACACTACGGTTATAAAATATTAACTTAATAGAAATATGAATATATATATATCAAAATTCAGAAAAAATATACAATATAAAAAATAATTATCATTATTTCACATATTGGATTGCATTTGGGTTCTTTATCGACAAGTGATCTTGGTTAAAAAATTTCCATGACCGACATTTTCATGTATTCAACTAATAATACATGTATATAAAATAATAATTAAATATAATGAACTTATAAAAATGAATAAAACTTACTTGTCTAAAAAGGGATAAATTTTTTATGAACATCACCTAATAAAGTTGAAAACCAAAATAAGGTGCATTCACTTGGGCGGAATACACCTAACATCCAATTCCCCCTAAAATACTAAAAGATAAAAAATATTGACATTATAATAAACATTAGTTCATAATTATGTTTGTGTTATTAACCATAAAGAAATGGAAAAATCACCTAGTATCCATCTTTAATAATCTCTCACATATATATGTATCTCTATCAATAGTCTTCACATATTTCACAACCATAGAAATAAATTATAGATCTATAAAACCATAAATGCATGTGGTTTCATTTTTAATAATAATAGTTTGTAGATACCTGATTAAAAAATTAATATAGTTAGTCAATTTAAACCATCTATGATTAAATAAATAAAAATTTAAACGTCATTTTACTTACATGGAAAACAACTGCAACACAGGAACGATGAGCTCTTAAAAATAAATTATATATGTGATATATTTTATGAAAATTATGAATTGATATTCTCTTCCACATATATTAAGCATCATCTGAAACTCATAAATATTACCCAAAGTTTAATAATCTTGAGATAAACTTTCTATCCCATCAGAAATATCAGAATTATCTAAAGTTGTTTGTTCCTAATCCTTTTCTTCCTTTGTGCTGTATATTTTAATTTTAGATACTATTATATGAGTTAAAGGTCATTAATAATTACAAGTAATTTTCAATCATATGTAATTAATATTTATATAAAATTATACCACGTATGAAAGAAAAAAATACCATATTTCAAAAGTAAAAAAAAAGACACATACAATCCAAAAATCTGGTGACGTTCTTAGTGGTAAATGGTACTAAAGAATTTGGATCAATAATATCATGTACTGATACTCTATCTTATCCCATATGTATAGGCTGGTGATGTATATAATCCATCAAAAAAATTATGACTCTGAACTCTACAATATGTACATAAGGATCTCTAGAATACAACTCACAATATAAGGTTGGGTCTGAGTGAGGAGGTATCGGTTCTGGGTACCCATGATGGGTAGGTTGGTCTAGCTGGGAGGGTTGTATAGGCTATGTCGCTTGAGGAAAAGGATTGACAAGTTGAGAAGGTTTTTCTTACTGTGGTTGTCTCATAAATTATTCTAACATACCACGTTCAATTGATTGAATTTGATAACCCATGGACAGTTTTATATCATTCATCTAATCTTTTTAGGGTTTTATTTTCACGTATCTTGATTGATTAATTTGATGAGAAAAAACATTATGAATACTAACACCCTCCTCATTTCTTCTTATGCATTCAGGTTGTTTTGGATTTCCTAAAGTAGTGGTTGTGATGTCCATCCTACCCTTAGGGATAAAATTTCCCAATGTCGACTACTCCTAATGTTCATTCTGAAATGGAAAATGAAAATGGATTATCAGTTTTGTTAATTTATTATATAGAAACATTCAATAAAAATAAAAAATATTTACTTACAATTCATTCAGAAAATTCTATATCTTTCTTTATAAGATACTTTTTATTTTATCTTCATCTCACTCGTTTCTATTTTTCATGAAGGGGTGGGGGAGATGGAGAACCAAACTGGACCTCATCATAACCACTAGTAGGATTATCTCTCAGTGCTTAAAATTTTTCCTCAATCATTTTTTCTCCAATAAATGATACCCTCCACATGATAAAGTATGAGGGTATACAATTGTCAACTGGATATCTTGATGGGATTTCCAAGAGAAGTATAGTATAAAATGTAAAATAATAATTAATTAGGTACATATATAAGAAATTTTACAATGTAATATAATCATTATACCAGAAAGGATTAATAATGTTGTGTGGAAAAACATTTCTTTCATGTATCTACATCTAAAAACTCTTACTTTAGGCTTGTTTTTTCATTTTTTCTATTTCTAAAACACAGGTTTTTTCAACATTTTTTAAAAATATCTACATCAAACAGCTACTAAATGAAGTCATATTTTCATAATTTCATTTTAATAATCAAAATTATGTGTCATCTATAATTGAATAAAATAAATATTACTAAATAAAAAATATCATATTTGAAAAATGAGATAAAATAAATAAATTGAGATATTATAATACTACGACCTTCCAAGGATAATCTATCACCATATTTTTGATGACCTTCCAATTAGGATATAAAATGATAATCATATACATCCCTTCATAGAGATATAACTAATAAAATTCATTGCATTTGGGAAATATTAAATATTATTATCACCAAAATTAATATGTAATTTTTTATCTCCATATGTAAGTTAAAGTGTTGGTAAACGTGTAATGTCTCATTTACTAACTCTAAAACTTTATTTATTAAAAGTAAAAGTAAAATACTCCAACTCTAAAGTCTCGTCAGTGGTCCTATAATTAGTATTTGAATAGTAAAATCTTGTTCTCATTAAATATTTATGTTACTATATATTGAATTATTTCAAAAATCACAAAATACCATGGTACAAATTCCTCTATTTCTTTATATTTTCCTGTCATTGAAATAGAAAAATGTAATAAAATTATCATGTAGCTGCATATTGTTATAAAAGTAAATAATTTGGAAATAGTAAAATAGAAATATGTAAGTAAAAAAGTGTCACACGAGTATAAAATTTTAAAAACTAATTAAGTTATGAATCATAACCAAAAAATTATTCAATGAAAATAATTAAATACAAAAAATACTTCAAAAATTTTAGAAACATTTATATATTTAACTATCAATGTTAAAAAAGTGTTCTCATATGAATAACATTAACCAAAATATTATGATGTATGTCAGGTATTCCAATGAAAAAATGTTTAACCATGTCTGAAGAAAATAATTATTAAACACAAAAAACATATAAATAATCAAATATATATATATGATTATATATCCAATAGTTATTTAATAATATAGTTTTACAAATGTAATTTTCAAAAAATAAATATAATTTAAATAATTACCATATTAATTAGGATATTAATTTATTGTTTTCCCATATCCCTTAAGCATGATCATTTCATACTACATGAACTATGTTTCTGTCATATTCATTATTATCTTGAAATATTGTAATAGATAAAGAAGCCCCATATAAATGAATAACATCATCATCCTTCTCATTAGCCAAATGGATTCTTCCCCCTTGAAAAATGATGAACAACTGATCATTAGATGGATCAATTCCATAAAATATTTTCTTTGCATGTGTCTCCATGATAAATGGTTCCTCGTTTTAAATAAATATTTTAAAATCAGCTAGTTTAAACACATATTCATCATGTCTCACACCACTATCACTTACCACCCAATTAAAATTGAAAACAGGGATTGGAAATTTAATTTAATAAATTTCCTATATGTCTTCAAGAACTATAAAATATGAAAATGATGCAAAAATTGGTTTTTTATATTTTTCACCCATAAAATGCAGTGCTTCAACAATGACCATTAAACCACTATTTTTAATAGTACTCTTGTTATCCTTATTTTTTTTCTTAAAATGTGTACACATTAATATCAAAACTAGACCATGTGATCATATTGAGATATTTTCCCCCTTCCAACCATTTTAATGTTTATGATGCAGATATTTCTGTGATGAATTTCTCTTTAAATCATGAAATAAATGCCTTTTTATGCTCAATCATCAGCCACTTTTCATTTCTTTTCAGATATCAAAACTATAATTCATAAATATTTGATTATATATATGATTATCCTCATTTATTTTTTTCAAAATGTATAAATGTAACTTCATCACTTCATAATGTGGAATAAACATTACCTTTAACCCTCTAATCCATCTATCTTTACTGTCAATTATCATATGTCGAGATATTGGGAGTCCAATATGCTTCAATTCATAAATATAAACATTATATAACTCAATCACCCCTTCCAATGCATTTTTTAAAACAATATAGAACTCTGGTAGATATGTATTTTTAACATATCCCTTCAAAATGTTTATATTTCTTTCAAAAGGATACATCCATCGTAAATAAATTGGCCCACATAATCTTATCTCATGAAAAAAATGAATCACCAGATGAACCATTATATCAAAAAACATAGGTGGTAAATACTTTTCTAGTTGAAAAAATAAAATAGAAACTTCATTCTCCAACACATCTAACAAATTTGGATCAACTACTTTTCTGAAAATGGATTTGAAGAAATTACATAACATGGTGATAGTCTTTCTAAAAAATTTCAGAAATATACCACACCATGTGATTGGTGTAAATTATTTCATCAATATATGTAAATCATGATATTTCATACATATTAATTTACAATCCTTTAATGACACCATTTTTTTTACATTTGAAGAATAACCACTTGGTACTTTAATACTGTGAAGATAGTAAAAAAATTCATCTTCTCAATCTTTCTTAATGTGTGACAAGTTAGAGGTAAATATATTCTATTTCCTTTCATAATGGGAGATAACTTTAAATATATTCACATTGATATAGAGTCTAGTCTATCACGAAAACCATCTTTTCTTTTTCCTTTCATGTCTAAAAAAGTTCCCATTAAACTATCACATATGTTTTTCTCAAGATGCAAAACATAAATGTTATATAATTTCTCCAAAAATATCCAATAAGGTAGTTTGAAAAATATAGATTATTTCTTCTAGATATTTTCTTGAAGACCAAAACGTCTTTTATTTAAAAATGTAGAATCAATATTTTTCACAATGTTTTAATATTCTTCAACTAAAAATGTTCATGGGGGAATATTGTATTCTTATAAACCGTTAAATTATTTTTCTAATCTACTATAAGGATTATCAATTAGAAAAAATGTTTTATGTCCCATGTACATTATCTTTATTTCATTATATAATTGATAATATTAAGTCTATTCTTTACAAATTAGACATGCTTATATCCCTTAACACTGTATCTGTATAAGTATCCTTATGTAGGAGAATCATTTATAGTGAAAATTATCATAGAACGCAAAATAAGATACTCCATATTTTATATATTGAAAACATTAACAATTTTCTCCCATAGAATTTTCAAATAATCAATCAATGGTTAAAGATACACATCAATATCATTTCCCATCTATTTTTGTTCAAAAATCATCAATCCCATCATAAAATATTTTTTCTTTATACATATATGTTGGTACAAGTTGTAAACTACAAAAAAAGGCCATGAACTATGTTAGCTACTTAGGATTCTATATGGATTCACTCCATCATTACACAATCCTATTCTAATAAATCTAACATAACATCAAAAATCATGAAATAGTTTATCAAATCTCTTCCACTATGGTGAATCAGTAGGGTGGTGTAAGTTACCATCAAAGATGAGCACATTTGTATTATATATTAACCATTTTTCTTCAATTGAATTTGTAAATAGATGATTCAAATTTTGAATTATTAGAAGATACCAAATTTCCTCAGCATGGGCTTTGATTGTTTAACCTCATATTGAATCACTATTGAATTTTCAGAATTATATTGACGAATTTTTGGATGGAATTATTATAAAGTAAAAAAATTGATTTTGAATGGGGTTAGATTCCAATACCTAAGAATGAATCTAAGTTTACTTTTTCATCCATCTTATATCATGATGTCCCACATGTATTAAATTTTGATAAATATTCATAATATTTCCTATACAACAAACAATCATCAGGGAAAGTATGTATCTTTTTATACCCCAATCCCATTAGGTATAATATTGTTTTCACATCATAGTTAGAATCTGGAAGTCTGTTGGATTCTGGATGTAGGTATTTTAAAATCTTAAATAAGTTAAAGAAAATTTTATCACTCCAATAATTTCTTAATTTCAATTTAACTAATCTCAAAACTTCCGATAACACTGTATATGTACTGCAACCTGGGAATAATGGTTTCTCAAAAACTCAATACAATTGTTTAATAATTGTTGTTTTTTAGCTGGTTTCAACACCTAAATCTTGAATTAATTCTTTAATACGATCCTCTACCTCAATATGATTATTGTTATCAACATTATTGGTTGTATTTTCATTTCATTCACCCTTCCAAATAAATCATGTAGAATTAAAGATAAAACCATAGAAAATGAGACGATCTGTGATATATCTAGAATTTAACGTTCTAATATTCAAACACTTCACAAATGGAAAGAAAATAAAGTCTTGGTTTTGAATATTTCATTTAGAAAATTCAAAATTTATTCAAATAATTTTTAATATTTACTCGCGGTTCTTCGTAAATTTCTCCAATTATTATCCATCCAATACCTGAGATCACAATATAATCGGTGAATATATTAAAACATATAAAAAATTAAATATATATATATATATGTATGTATTTTGAAAATAAATACATTCAATAAAAATTAATCGTAATATGATAGGAACCATCAATGATTACTTGAAATAAAATAAAAATTAATATACTAGAGGTATTTATTTTACATGATGTGTGTCATGTTGATTCAATGTACATCACATGTAATGAACCCAATATAAATTCCCAGTAGAAATTCTTGGTTTTTTAAACATTTATATTGTTTTGTTTTAATTTATTTTATATTATTTATTTATATATATGTGATATTCCAAATAAAAAATCATGATTTTGTCAGTATATGTATGTTTTCTACACATCAAATTGTAATATTTGCAGGTTTAACTAATTTAATACCCTAATGTTTGTGGTTGTGTATGATAAATGTTAACTTATTTTATTAATTAACAATCAAATATATGAGGTATAATCTCATATAGTGACTCCTTAGACCCATACTACTATAGAAAACCTCTTTTTTATAGGGAGATATACCTAAGGAATGTAGCGATCATCGATTCAGACATGTGATATAAATTTTATTAATGAACGATGACACCATATATCATTGTTCATTTCATAATATCATCAAACTCATTTTATAATTTCAACAAATAAAAAATTTATATAAATAAACAAACATTAACAACCACATTTATAATTAACAATAAACTGCATAAAAATAATAAAAACAATGACTCAAAATTAGAACTAAATGATAAATAATTTATATCCAAATTAGAATAATAGTTTAGAAGTTTTATATTTCAACAAGTAAAATTGATACGCAATATGAATTTTCTCCTTGGAATTCGTTGTTATAATAAACATTACATGATCTAACCAATATTTTTGTAGAAACAAACAATAAATATCAACAAAGAAATAATATAATACCGCATTTGATGGTCAGTTGGAAAATGGTTTCTAAAGAAAAAATAATTACCTGGATGGTGAAATAATGATAGGGGATGAATAATCAAGACAAAAAATAGTGAAATAGTGATCAAAAATCAAATAAACTAGGGAACAATTGTCATTGAGGATCAGTGGGTGGCCTTCGGAGTCATCGGGAGTCAATATAAAAAGTTCTTGCTTATTATAAAATGAGATTTTCGTGAGTTAGGGTATTTTTAATATGTTTTTGCCATTATTTTTTACTCAAAATTTATTAAAAATGGTTATTTTCATCATTTTTATAGAAATTGCCTCTAATAATTATTTTTTTTATAATATTTTAGGGTGTTGCTTTATTAAAAAAACTATTCAATAATGCCTTTTGATGGATATTTTTTGAATCAGTTTGGTTAAAAACTGACACCAAAATATCAATATAAATTATTTTGGTAGTGGTTTTTGTTAAAACCAACACCAAAAAGTGTCCAAAAAAAGTTATTCATCAGTTTAAAAGAAACTGACATCCTAATTTTGATGTTAAATCCATTCTTTCCACTAGTTTTATCCAAATAAAAATCGAAAAATAGCCTAATCAATTTACCAAAATGAACCAGATGGCCTAACAAAACCTGAAGTGGTTCGAGATAAAAATTTAAGAAAACTATATCATACCCTTTCGAAACATGTTAATTTTAACATATTGATTTTTCTATGACATTTATTTTATGTTTCTATATTCTTCCCACTAGATATAAAATTATTTTTTTATATCACTATGTATAATTTTATTGGTTTTCCAATTGGTATTCCATAATTAAGTTGTGTCTCGTCTTCTTTCATTTTTGGATTACACATTATTTATGGGTTTATAATTAATTCCTCATTTTTTTCAAATGTAGGAAATGAAAAACATTGATGATATATCAAGGAAAGAAGATAACATAAAATAATTACGGATTCAGATAGATGGGTTCCCCTCCTTTGGTGTATGTTGGTATTGTTTTATTTCAAATATATATATTAATAACATAAAGTGTCATGTGATTAATGTTTTTTACATTTCATCAGGATCCACCACCTAGGATAAAATAATTCTCTGGCTAGCATAGTGGTATCAATGCTCATCCATGAGATGTGAGGAGGTGGTACAAGAGCTACGCGCACCATTTGGCATACTCGATCATACCCTATCCCTTCCTCAGACATAAAATCTAGCACACCTTCTAATCCCATATTATCATTAGAGGTACCAAGGAGATTTAGGCCACCTATTTTTTCACCGCTATTTATTTCTAATCGTCCTCACTTATATTTCAATTATCTGGTGATGGATCATATTCCCCATCCATATTCTGAATTTCCATGTGTGTATGTGTCATATTATTTTCCTTATACTTCATTCTCCTCGATCTTCCCCCTTCCTGATCCTTTGAATTCTACTCTGACACATTCTGAGCCTTCAAAGCATACATTGGGTCCTACTCCATCTGTACAAGTTGGTGTTCTTTTAGAGCCTAGGGATCCAGTGGGACCCACTGATCAGAGTGCCTCAACTTTATTTATAGAACCCAAGTAAATGTTTTCAACCATAATTTATTTTCATTATATGATATATTGGTATAATATTTTTTTTATTTAGTAGAATAATATTTTACTAGGATTTTTGGTTGTACATGTGTGTGTGTGTAGTGTGAAAATACTACAAACAACTGATGGTGGAGTACAATGAGGAAAATAAAATGATTGTAAAAATAGGGAAACAATTTAGGATCTTTATGGTGATACTTTCCAAATTCTCTAACATCATTATCATTAGGCCACTCTCCTAGAGAAAAATTCCAAATGAATTAAAGGATAATTCTTGGGAGAAAATATGGGTAAGAAAACTCATTGGAATTAATTTTATATAACCATTGTATTTATATATATTAATATTTTTCTTCCAACTTAATTATGATTATCCCTATGGTGAGGCTGTGAGGATAGAACAGCTAGTGGAATTAGGTGAGATGTGGAGAGAATATAATCATGAGTTATATAGTGGATGGAGAGATAGAGTTGTTATATATTTCAAGGCAATACCTTTCACGAATGAGTGTCTGGTTTCATATTATTAGGAAATGTTTTCTTATTAGTATACTATCGAGTTCAATGTATTAATAAAATTTTTAGTTTTTTATTGAAAATTACCATGATTTTTGTTAATAATTTATATTATATTATTGAAAATTATTATTTTTTAAGCATTAGAAGGAAATAAAAAATACGTATTGTATGAAATAACTCCACACTTTTGGGTGGACTATAATGTTGGACCATGATAGGAATTAGTTATGTCACTCATTTATAATTTTTCAATTTAAATAAATTTTGGAAATAAAGTTTCTTTCATTGTAAATTATATGGATTCATTCGAATTGAATGAATGATAATCAAAACAAAACTAATAACAGATAGTTACATCCACCAATATAAAACATGACATAAGAAATAAAATACCCCTAGGAATTTACACAGGTGGGTAGAGTCCAACTCCCATCTCTACCACTCACCAACAATGTGTGTGGTAATGGAATATATGTGAGATGTTTTCTCATGGTGGGTGTATTATTCTCCACATTCCATCAAACAAGATTTAAGTGTTTTCTTGGACACAAAAAAATTTTATAATTATTGGATCCTCTTTAACATAGTATTTCAACTGGTCAAGTCTCTTATAAAATTTATTTAAAATATTAAACATTTTATATAAATAAACCTTGTTAAAATTATCATATGGTTTTATCCCCCTAAAATTATTTATTTATTTTACTTTTTTTTAAATGGTACTGATTTTATTGTGAATCTATATTCATGTATTATCCCCTTAGAATCTAGTGATATAAATCCACGTGGTTTCCTCTCATAGAGGTTATAAATAATCTATAATTTTATATTTCATGTTGTTCCTTTTTTATTTTTTGAATAAGAAAGGGGAATTATTTTAAAAAAAATTATTGGATCATAAAATAAAATTTATTAAATGATAATGTTATATGAATAGGTAAAATAAAACAATTATGAACTACTGTTGACTTTAGGATTACACATTCTTTATTGTCAAAATAAGCTTCTCCTACTGAATTTTTTAATATCCAATCCAATAGAGTTGAAAGTTCACATAATCCAACCTTTAATATGAACTTAAACCTTATTATGAATGCTATTATTCATCTAAAAATTATATAACTACTTAAAATCCATTATATGAAAAAAAAATTAAATTATCATTTCTCTTAATCAAAATATTGACTAAGAAATTTAAAAAGAGAACATTGTTGTATCTTATAATTCATGGTTCGTTACATTATAAATATTATTTTTTATTTGATAAAATAATGTAATATAATATGTCATTTTATCTGATATAGTTTCTCTAATGTATTCTTCAATGTAATCTTGTGTATTTTAGTATAAATCAATAATTTTCCATTTTTAAAAGTGTGACCTAGTTAGCATTACATATTAAGAATTTTCCATTTTTCTCACAGTTAGTATACTTGGTGAAATTTAAATCCAACATATCACTTTATATTTCCATTACATGTCAGAGTGAATTATTTCCTATTCCAAATATAATTTTTAGATCAAAAATTAAATATTCTCCCTCATATACACTTATGTGTGGAACATTTCTAATTCTACAACATTAAGAATATTGATAACCATTACATATTGTCCTGAATGACTCTTATGTATTGTCCTAGTTACCTTTATATATCCTAAAATTGAAAAAACTCTGAATATTTGGTAATATTAATGTACTATACATGATTATCCTTGTGCATTTTCATGGTTACTTTTATGTATCAAGGCTTTTCCAAATACCTAAAATCTATAAATCTAAAACCTCAAAACCATAACCCCTCTCATCCATCTTTAACTATATTCAAACAATCTCATCCTTCACTAAATATATTCATAATTTCCTTCCAAATTAACTCTCAAACTTTTAACTTACAATAAATTATTCTCAAAACATTTTTATTATATATTTCAAGAATATAAAACATCATGAACACCCAAATTACACATCCCCTATAAGATTCAACTTCTGAACAACCACTTTCAGAATAACTTCAACAACCTAAATTCTTTTATTAATAGATTTATCTCCTCTTGAAAGATAAATTATAGAACATAAAATTATTAAAAAAAAATATACATACGACTACTCATCTTCTGAAACAAATCAAACATCAGAAAAAAAAATTAGAACAAAAGATTCCACAAACTAAAAATTAATGTATGATGGTATTATATCCACTAGTTTGAATTGAATTAATGATAATCAAATAAAAAATATATAAACTAATCCAAACCTAAAATACCAATATTAACCCTATAAACTGAACCAAAGATACATTGACCAATACAAAGGGAATAAAATAGATACCAACCATGAGAAACTATGTTGAAACAATTTAACTTGAAACAAACCAGATAGAAATCAGAAAAACCAAACAAATTCAACTACAATAAAATTTAATTATATTTAGTCCGTACAGAAAACCGAACCCAAATTTTAACAAAAAAATATAATCCATCAATAATAAATTAAATATAATTAAACATAACAAAAGGTTTCAATATTATACAATTAAAATAAAACATAACTATATGTGTCTAATAAAGATACACTATATATAGATGAATTAACTAGACCAAAATAAATAATAACTAGATGAATATGAAACTAAAGAAACCAATAATGAATGTAGAAAACCAAATCCATTCATCACAAAACAACCAATACAAAATATAACTAAAATAATAATGAACAAAAAAAATTAATAATACTAAACCGAAATGATTGGAATGCGATGAAACTAAACCAACCCAACTGAAAGTGAAACCAAAATGAAAAGAAAAAAACCAAAATGTATTGGCTTAAACATGGTATAAAAAAGTGTATAAAAAAGGAAATAAATTAGATCAAAATAAATTAAATTTAATTGAATTGAAATAAATCGAATGGAATCTAATATAACTAAATGAAAAAAAAGTAACATATACCAAACTGAATCATATGAGGGATGAAAAAACTATATAAAATTGAAATGAAAATTTATAAATAAATATTGTTCAATAAAAATAAATAAATCTGATCCAGAATAAAATAATTAAAATTAAGATGAAAAAAATAATTCGAACTTAAGGAAATAATACTTCATTAATAAAAACTTAATATAATTGAACCCAATTGAATTTAATTTAACCATACATAACTAAATAAAATTAAAAGGAATTAAATAAAATTATACCATGTAAAACTGAATAGGAACTATAAGGATCAAAACTAAGATTAACTTATATAATATCATTCTAACTAAACATTAACATTCTTTAACTAAATAAATAATAAATACTACTCTTTCATGTGTCTTTTTAACAAAAAAACACAAATGTTGACTATACGTTGTCATAAATGTCCATCAATGAAAATTTTACCTTCCTTTTACCTATTTTAACCCCTTTCAAAATAAATCACATAAAAATATAAAACCAAATCGGAACATATCTCACATACATTTTACCTTCTTATTTTACTATATTATAAATGTAATTTATCGTGATAATTTTTTTTAAATAAATAAATCTTATTTCCATTACTCTATAATTACATTTCTCTAATATTCATGAAAATAATATGTACAAACAAGAATTCTTAAATTCAACTTTATGTTAATTTAAAAAATCATTATTTAATCATATTATCAATTCTCCAAATTTATTATATAAAATTTATTTCGTTAACTGACTTGGATCATACTTGTACATAGTAATCAGTCATTATTGAAAAACATATTGCATCATTGAGTATAACCATTTGATTTTAGTTATGAAATTAATTATTTTTAAACTATTATCAAAAAAATTTCTAAAATTAATTTAATTATAGATGAAGGCTTTGAATATTGAAGGATATGTGCCTTGAGAAAAAACAATTTCTCAAGCAGAAAGAAGACAGTTGGAAGTGCAGTAAATGAAAAGACACAGAAGATGATTGTAAGTTTTACATTGTTGATTACAAATTTTAATATCTATTTTATAAAAAAATTGTCCATTTATATTTTTAATATTGTTCTTTTAGGCCCTTGATGAGCAGGAAGTTGAAAATATTGAGACAAATGATTAGTTAATTCAGGTTTTGGGAGATGATAACCATTGAAGAAAACACTATTGACTAGGGGAGAGTATTATCCCAAATTGATATTTTCCCACCTCATGTGATATTTCTAGTATCACTGGATGTGAAATTGTTAATGCATGGGTAGTACAAGATCAATCCCGTGAAGAAGAGACCCAAAAATTGGTAATAATGGAGCATGAACAGAGTAAAAGTTCCAATAATGAATTTATGAAATTTAAGTCAGTATTATTTCCACAACTTCCACCAAATATCATTGTGACTTGTAATGCATAAATGTTGACAATACGTATGTTATATAGTTCCCCATGCAGTGGTCCTAGTTTTGTTCAGGATGATAACATTCTGGAAAATGGCGATTGTGAGCATGAGGGTGAGGATAATGACAAGGATAGTGAGGAAGATCATGATGAAAATGATAGCAATGATGAAGGTGAGGATGATGATTGTGATGGTGATTTTTATGGTGGTGGTGATGGTGATAGTGATGTGGGACATATTGATCCTTTAAATTTATATATATATATTTATGACATTTTATTTTTTATGATTAGTTATGAATGAATATATGTGATTTTTTTAATGTGTATTATCACTAGTTGAATGTCATAATTGGTTTCTATGTTATCATTGTTTGTATATTGGTTGGTGATGTTTTTTAGGTAATTTATCAAGGTTGATTGTTCCTGTGAATTCTGGTGGATGCTTGTAGTTGTGTGGGAAGGGTGGCGATTTATGGTGGTCGGTGGCTACTTGGGAAAGGTGGGGGTACTACTGCTTATGGAATTAGGGGCTATACTAGTGGTTTCAGACCCTTTTGTATTGATATTTACAAATAGTTCTGATGGAACCATTGTTATATCTCTAAACCAATAGTTTGAAACCATTGGTATATCTAAAATTCCATTACCCATATAACAATGGTTCACTAAAAAACATTGTTTTATGTCTATATCGATAACCTATTAGCCAACGGTTTTCCATACTACACAAATAGTTTGGAACCATTAGTATAACCATGAATTAAAATAATAAAATCTATATAGAATTCACCAACCATACTCCAGTGTATCAAATGCAAGGTGTATGGGCACTATTCTAACCAGTTCCCAAATATGAAGGTTAATGAGGATGATTGATGTCAGAAACCTCTTAAGCTGAGAGACAAAGGGGAATCTCATTTGATCACTATTTCTACTATAGTTTGTGATAATGATGTGGTTAAAGGTACACTTATCATCCACTCTATAACAAATAATGTCTTATTATAATCTTAATATACCCATTCTTTCATATATGAAAAATTTTATTAGGGTGTCAATATTACACAAATACAATTTGATGTATAATTTGAATTGAAAACCGCTAATGGCATGATGGTTTCATCTCAATCCAATTATTCCTCTCTAGTTCATGTTTTTGGGAATTCCCTTCCTACAAATATCAACATTCTTCCTCTACTAGAATTTGATGTTATCCGATAAATAGATTAGATTTATCTACATAAATACCACATGAATTTCCAAGGAAGGGAAGCCACAATTAATATTCTCTAACCGCCATATTATCATCTATCAGTGTGAATATAAATATAACCTTCTAACGGAAATCATATCCATTTTATGGGTTTTGATTCTAATTCAGGATTTGTGTCTATCTCAAATGTTTGGGTAGAAACAAAAAATTGATGATAATTCTATTATAAAGAAGTTTTATACTTCTTTCCAGAATATTTTCCTAGCCTTCCACCAAAAATGTAAATTTGAGGTCTCAATAGAACTCTTATCTATCACCGTACCAATTTCAATGACTCCCTATAGAATGTACTTGATTGAGTTATATAAATTGAAAATGAAACTACAAGAGAAATTTGAAAAGGGATTCATTCATCCCAGTGTGTCACCTTTGGATTCAACTATAATTTTTTTCAAAAATAAATATATATCAATACAATTCTACATTGATTATCGAGTGATGAAAAAGATCACGTTCAAGAACATGTATCGTATACCCCATATTGATGACATATTTGATCAACTGCTCAAATATCAATACTAATTTTAGATTGACCTTCATTTCGGATACCGTTAATTGAGGATAAATAATGATGATATACCCAAGACATCACTCCATAAAAGTTATGGACACTGTGAACATATAGTGATGTCATTCGGTCATACTAATTACCATGTTATCTTTATGGATTCAATGAATAGATTTTATAGATATTATATTCATCAATTTTTTGTAGTCTTTGTGTATGATATTATAAACTACTCAAAGAGAAAGGAATATCATGAAGATAACTTTATAATTGTAGTAAACACACTAAGAAAAAAATATATGAATAATTTAAAAAATTTCAATTTTGGCTATAAAAGGTTTCATTTTTTGGTCATATAATCTCAAGATAGGGTATATCAGTAGATCCATCAAATACAATGGATCTTAAACATTTACAGAGACCAGCAAAGGTGACTAAGATCCATAGTTTTCTTGGTTTATATATATATTATTAATTTTTTGTGAATAATTTAACATGACTATTTAATCCAACAGCCATGTTAACTTGGAAAGAACTTAAGTTCCTCTAGATAAATGAATGTGAGGAAAATTCCAAGGAACTGAAGTGAAGACAGTCAGTGGACCTATTCATATATTAATATATAGTTTAGAGGGTCTTTTAATCTATATTGGTGAATTAAATAAGATATTGGGATGTTTTCAAATTCATAATGACTTGTTTATAGTTTATTCCTAATAAAAAATTTACCAAAATTACCCCACTCATGATTTGAAGTTAGCTGCTATAATTTTTTCATTAAAGATATGGATCCATTGTATTTATAGTGATATGTGTGATGTATATACTGATCACAAAAGTTTAAATTATATATTCATATATATGGATTTTAATATCCACCAAAGAATATGATTAGATATGATTGAATATTATTTCTACTCAATATAATACCACCTTTGGAAGGCGAACATGGTGTCTAATTACTTGTGTCGAAAGGATCATTCTATCTTATCCATGATGAAAATAAAAAAAGATCAAATAGATATGTATTTTTCCAAGGAAGAATGTTTAAATACTGAATGAATGGGAGAATTATTATCTTGCTCAATTGAATTTTCAATCATCAATCTACGTGAAAATTAAAGAGGCACATTAGGGAGAGGTTGATCTAGAAAAGAAAGTTGGAAATTTTCTAGAGTTTAACCTTAATCATGAAAGAATGGTAAGGTTAAGAATCCATTTATTTTTTCCATCCATACCATATTAGAAGAATGAATTTTTAGAGACATCTCATTGTTCTTCATTATCTATTCATCCAAGAAGTGCAAAGATATATAGATATTTTAAATAATACTTCTAGTAGGATGGAATGAAGACATATATTAAAGAGTTTGTAACTTAATGATTATTATATTTGTAAGCTAAGGATGAGAGAAAAAAACTCTAATTGATGTTACATCTAATACACATAACATAGTAAAAATGGGAAAATAACACCTTGAATTTTTTCATTTGACACATCGAAAATTATAAAGGGAATAATTCTATATGGGTTTTAGTTGACCGCCTTACAAAGTAAACAATCTTTGAATACTTCTCTCTGGATCGCCTTTATAGTATCTACATTAAAGAAGTGGTATGGTTGTAAATAATATAGAATTTCATTGTGTCTAATTAGGATCTAAGGTTTACCTTAATGTTCTGGTAAAGTATTTAGTAAGATTTTGATATGGAGTTGAGTTTTAACACTATGTTTTATCCTTTGAAATATTTTCAGATTGATAAAACAATTAAAATAACATTGGTTATGTTGAAATATTTTTATTTTTACTTAAAAGTTGACTGGGATCAACACCTTCCTCTAGTTGATTTTTCATACAGCAATAGATTTCAATCAAGAATTTATATGGATCCTTATGGATCCCTATATGTAAATAAACGTAGAGAACAATGGAGAATGGAATCTATTAGGACTTGAAATAGCTTAAGAAATGGTGGAGAAATTCATATCCATTCAAAAACACATTAATACACCTTATATTTGGTAGAAAAGTTGGGATGGAAATCTCCAGAATGATCTAGAATTTGATGTTGGTGATAAGGTGTTTCTAAAAAATTTTCTATCGAATATGTTTATGATAATTAGAAAGAAACGAAAAATAATCCCTACTTATATTGGTCATTTTGAAATTTTTGACCATATTGGGATGGTAGGATATTCCTTTAAACTTCCACTAAACCTCTCCCATGTTCATGATGTATTCCATGTATCTCTTCTAAATAAGTACATACCTAACCCTTCATATGTACTGTACTCATAGGTCATACCACTAGAGAAATTTATTTTATATTAGGAATAGCCTATGTAGATTTCCGATCATACAAAGAAATTTCTATGAAACAAGACCACTCACCTGGTAAATTTTTTGTAGAAAAATCGTTAGTTTGAGGAATCTTTGTGCGAACCTAAGAAAATAATGAGGTATATGTATCCTTTTTTTTTGTATCTGAGTAATGAATTTTGAGGGGAAAATTAATTTTAAAGGGTGTATAATGTTACAAACTAATATTTTATGAATAACTATATTTTTAATATATTATATTTCATTGATATCCATAATTACATGAAACATCGAGGTAAACATTCATTACATGAAACACTTGGTATAATATTGATTTTTCATAATTTTATAAAATTTATTTGATAAAATAAACTTTGTAATGTCCCCAAAACAATATCCACTATATGATGCACTGATCCAGTTCATCACATGACCACAGGCGTGCCTCCCCGTATGCTAGAGGTTGTTGACCACTAGTGTGGGTCTGTGGAGAAACTTTGGGGAGACAATACCTTCTTATTATATTATTTTTCATATAATGAATAATATAAATATATATAATAATTAGTATGTCCAAATAAATAGGCAACATGTGAAAATTCCAACACGTAACAAAGTAGCACATTCTGTAATAAGATGATATATACACCACATATCAGGCAGTCATACAATCATAAACTAAGGCCAAAAATACCAAAGGAATCTGAATACAATCCTGATTCCCAACCCAATAATGGCCTCCCAAGCTCCAACCTATCATACCATGAACAACAAAACACGAGGTCACTTTCCTAAACCAATATCACAAAATAATTAGCATCTTCTTGGATTCCCAAGTGTCATGGAGGCCTGGGTTGGGTGTGATTAAAACTCAATAGGCCACCACCAATGGTGTATATAGAAATAACCAGTTTGTACAAGAGTCTATTCAGGTAAAAAAGTGCAATAAATAAATATAGAAACAAAAAAGGGGCATATCTGACCATGTATAAAAATATAAGATAACCATTTTAATCATTAAGTTTTCTAGGGTCTAACAATCAGAGATACTAACTCTCGTTACACTGGGGTCCTAAAACATAGAATAAGGGTTTACATACAATAATTATAAGGAGAATTAACCCATCATAATTTTTCAATAAACACCTGAACCTCAGTCTAGTAACCAGGACATATCCATGTGTTTGGGAAGCATGAAACCTCAGTCTGACATCCCAACCCACACCATGTCCACATGTTGGGAAGTATAGAGACCCAGTATGATAATCCCATCCAAATATTTCATAACACTCACCTTGGAGCATTATTCCATAGGCAGTCCCATCATATGAAATTGTTAGGTGAATAGAGCCTCAGTCCTCTCCCTAACTCGTGTATTAGTGGGGGTGGGGCTTAGATCCTCAATATAACCTGACCTGTGGGTATAGATCCTCAGTCCAATACCCCTCAACTACCATAAATCCATGTTCATATGTTTCATTATCCATATCACAACCATATAGAAACTAATATACATAATAATCACATATCATAATTATTAAACATGTGAATTAACATCAATCCTTAACTCATAAGCACATTTCCAATAAATTATATAGCCCCTTTAACCCATTTAATACATTTACATTAATTCATTTATTCATAATACATTTACCAATATAATCCATAACCATTGAACACATTTATCACTTATAAACATAACTCATTACACATATAACCTTATTCCAAACCCCCCCTCCCCCATGTTATATCATAAACTAAGAACATTCATCATTAGTTCATTACATAACCATGTTAACTTGCTAAAATAAACATTAAGGATTCTACCAAACTAACCCACACATAATTTCATTTAACATGATCTCAATAGGCCTTTAAAAAACAAATCATGTATAAACACAACCCAAAATGCTCATTTTAAATCATATTGAATCCACACTTTAAAACATGGTTTTTCCTATGAAAAATGGAAACATTACCCAAGTATTTAATATCCATTTAAAACCATTAATCCAATCATGAAAAAATTTCACAAAAATGGGAACACACCCCCGATTTCAAATCATTATTTGAAATATCCTCAAAAACCATTCTCTAAATCACCATAGGGATAAATCCACCTTTTAAGTGTAATTACTACTTTAAAACATTATATTTTTCCATTTAAAACCATAACCGGATCAAGGAAAAATGAATTATTTAATAAATTTCAAAGACACTTGGTTATTTCACAAACTCATCCATAATCAATTCAAATTACCCATTTAACCAAGCCCACATAGAAAATTATAATTTATGACCCAATCTCTCTCATAATACCCCTATATAAATGTTTTCAAATTTTATTCACCGTCTAGAAGGGTCCATCTTACATCATAGGTATCCCTAGGTTAGATCTCATTCATATACAGACCCAACGACATCTGTGAAGGATTTTTCACCTTTATATAATGCTCAAACCACGTTCCCCAACTATAGGAAAAGAAACAAAATATGGAAGCACATTGGCACAATCGGACACACATACAGAACATCAAGACTATGGGAAAAAACTTAAAGACCACCTACCTCAAGCTCAAAGATGATTACTTTCCCAAACACATCCCATTATTCAAACTTAAACACCCTTTAAAGAACCAATATATTATTTACTAAAAAATTGAATGTTTTAGGGATTTGGATGAAGATGAGAGTTTCTACAATCCTTAATCAAAAATATATAGAAAATAGGAGTGTTAGACTCACCCAGATTTTCAATTCGCACTCAAATTCTCTCCAAATTCCTAAGAAGCACAGGACAATCACCTTTTAGTATCATATGAGGGTTTGGTTCATCACCTATATTGTAGGAGGAAAATGGGGTAAAAATTTGGGGAATGTGGAAATAATATGGGGAGGGAAAATAAGAATTTCCCACTTTTTAAAAGCATTATGGTTTTAAAAATCATGTGCCAAGCATGTGGATCTCCTTTACCAAGAGAGGCCAAGGAGTGCGGTTTACTAGGGCACCCACATGGTTGGACAAATCATGTAGTAACTATGTGATAGACACTCCCCATAAGTGTCCCCGAGTCACACGGTTTCTTATGCCAGGTGCACGGTTTTCTCTAACTATATGCCAACCATGCACATCATGTTGTTTGGCATATTTTCCCCTCCTTTCATGTGATAATACCCCTAATACACCCCTAAAACTCCTCTTACACACCATAAAAACATCAATAGAAATGACTAGGGAATTATATCCAAAATTTAAATAAGGATGTACCTTTATGAAAGGTCAGGATGATACAACCTCCTCGCCTTATAACAGCATGTCCTTGAGAAATACTTCCAAAACATACCAATATTACAAGACCAAAGGTCAGACCACAGAGCCTACCTTCTATATTTCATTTACCAGACTTTATCCTAGACACAACCATGTCTCCACCACACTTGGACCAAGTAAAAAATTTGTCCCTGAGGAAACTTCCCCCGTCACACTATGAAACTACGTAGTGATGCTCCTCAAGGATACAACTAACATAACTCATTATCAACATCAACATGGGGGATATTTTGGTGAAACATCACTATTTATCCATGCAGAGGAAACTAACAAGGTACTACATTACCCTGGAATATTGAACTAGAACATCCTCAATCTAATCGGATCCATATTTCATGGCCCAAAACACTTGGCATCATCGCACCTCATTTTCAGAAGTCCATCAGTGGCCTAAAATTGGTTTCACTAACGGATATGTAGATTACAACCACACTCCTTGACCTACCCTAGTATACAACACAAGGTCGGACAACCACAACCAATTTTCAAACATCTGAAGTATACCCAGGTATAACATTAATCTCAAGGAAATCTAATAACCAAAAATCCATCCCACACCCATCACCAACACTAACACACCAAGATGGATCCTACCAGTGCTCATCCAACAAATACTACCCTTCATGCCAACAACATGACACTTTCCCTCTATAGTGATCTACACTATATGATTTAGCTCTCCACTCCCATCACCCAGTGTTGGGTACCTCCCCCAACAAAATGAGAACAATAGAACATGAACTCGACTTTTTCAACATACTTGATGCATTTTCAAACTCATTGTGCCCAAACAACCATGTAAATCAACCCAACATTGGTTCTCAACTTTCCATCAAGAACACCCTGGATGAACACTTCTAGGTATTCCTTACCTTGAACAAGGACAACATGGTCCTTCCTCAAACCCATTCTCATACCAGATTACACTTAACATCTCAACATTAACTGAATGTGGCCTACCCCCTACCACAATCATTCTCTTTTACCCCAATTGAGTTAGGCCATCCCGACCAACTCACTTCGTTGGTACCCAACTTCCAATGTTGACATATCTTCCTCTACCTACACATAATTCATTCTCTCTTAATGAATTTTCATAAACTACGTACACCTACTAGATTCCATTCTTGATCTCCAGTGATATTTATCCACCCCAGCATCTACTGCTCCACAAACTATTTTTTCTTCTATAGCACCTACTAATGTTTCTCCGATCAAAACACTTGAATAACCTCTAAAACATACGAAGTCTGAATTCATCACTCATCTCATCCAAACACAACACTAAGGCCCACTTTCCCTTCACCATGGAAATCAAACATGCACATACAAGATTCTCATTGAAATCCCAATGCCACAACATTCACTCCACATTCTTCTTTTCTCAACCATAATGGACTTACCACTCCCAACCTTAGGAATATTTTTCTCACCTCATTTCTCAATTAATTATAACAAATGTGGCCCAAACTTCAATCCCAATATGAACCTCAACTCGAGCGTGGGTATCTATCCTTTCCCGAATAATTAAACCAACATCAACTGCTACCCATTATCGACTTTAGTTAATAGAACCCATGGAATCCATTGACATCCAACCCGTCCCAAGGACCTTTATCAGAATGTGTTTATGGGGTTATCCCCACCACATGACTCTTCTTTTGTTTCCCCAATAGCATAGACTTTAAGGTGTACCATACCCAACTAAAACACATTCAATTATCTGGGCATTAAGATAAATCCTTCTCAATGTACCTGGGATGGTGTCAAGATATTGGACATGGTCATCACTAATTAATGGTATGCCAAGATGTCATCGATGAACACTAACACAACTACCTATCACAAAGGTCACCTCCCACTATGTGGATGCATTAACCTACCACAAGACTTGGGCTTCACTACTTTACAACATCTCATCCACATTAAAACACCTCAACCCGAAAGGGGACTTCCAGGCAAAACTCCCTACCACTTCACAAAATCTTAACAAGAATTCATAACCCAAAATTTCCTTTCGTACCACAGCCATTACCCAACTCTAGTACATCTAGAATGACCCTGGTGAATTACAAAGAATGCATGGACCACCACATTGAAACATAACCCAACTACTTCACACATAACTCACATTTCCCGCTATAATTATATAGAAACTTGACAAGAATTTACCCCAATCCACCTGATCAGTCATATCAACCGCATCTCGCTTTTCCAAAGGAATCCAACATCTGGATATTCTCAAATTCTTCAAGGCCTCACACTCTCTGATAACCACACTAAACCTGACTATAGATTAAATAGATCACACATCACAAAAGTAATGCCCAAATCTCGCTCACTCAACTTACCATGCCTCTTGTTCTATCAGCATCACTAGACTTGACGAATTATCAACATTCCCATCCAACCAACCGATCACTTTATAAGAATAACCAGCTGCATGACCACCATCACTCCAGGTGTCACTTCCATGCTAAAATCATCCATTAATACCTTGTTCACTCTTTTCTTTCTCATAAAATATTAACATTGATTCTCATATCATTCGTCATCAAGGCTACAGGGAATGAATCTTGATGACCTTACCTATTTCCCAACCAACCTTATAATGAACTATAAGCCCTAAAATACCTTATGAGAAAGTGACTAATGCCTAACAACACACTTTTAACACAATGATGGCACCAACCATGAATTGATTCCACTACTAAGAAAACAATATTTCTTTTCATCTCATGGAACATTAAATATTGGGCCACCCTTCCTTGAGGTTACCCATGATTTCCAAAACATTAAACTCATAATCACCACACAAGTCACATTCCCAAAATCATTTAATTTTCCATATATCCCTCTAGTCTAAACTCAAACAAGGGAACACTCTCAGTGTGCCACTTCCAATGTCCAAAATATATACCTATATCATATGCACCCAAATATACTAACAACCTATCCAACCTCTCTCATATTTCATAATCAATGATGAAACGGTACCAACTCCTTAAACTAGATTCACATTAAGAAAAGGTCATTGGATCTCTCTCGCTAGTCCATACACATCAAAACTAAACCAACTCACTACTTACAATAGAACTCCTTCCCCACTCTAGAACATACTTCATCTAATACATTTCAAAAAAAAATTACTCCATGTCCCACACCAAGAATTTCAACACACATACATTAGAAGCACAATCAAAACACCCACCCTAGGGTCTAAAACACAACATGCACATTCACAACCAACGAGGGTTACTATATCAACATTACTAAATGGAAACTCATAACCCATGGTCACATCCCTATCATATTCATAACAAGAACATCCCCTTTTCCATTTGAAAAAACCCAAAAAAATCATGACCCAAAAACTAAGGTCTGAAACTATGTAACTCTCACTACCCAAACCACTCGTACATAAGGTCTAATCACATCACTAGGGATACCAATTCCATTACCCCTACCAATTTCATCATGTTTCATCTCCCTCTTTAATTAAAATTTCAATTGAAATAAAATGATTCTAATTTCAAAACATTCTATTTTCAAAAACCTATAGATTTACACTTTCAAAAACTTTTTTTATTAAACCAACATTTAAAAAATTCAATCCTTATTCAAATTCACATTTCAGAAGATTTCCTCTATCGAAAATTTCAAAGGAAAATCTGGCATAAAAAATTTACCAAAATAAAAGTACACTACCAGTGCATGAATCCCAAGGTACTATCAATCAAAGGTAACATGCAGATGACATACCAATATTATGTTTCTATCATGATGAATGAACTCATACACACTCTATTTACATATCAGTCCATGTGATAAACAAAATAAATCAATAACATCACCTCCAAGTGTGTAACTTGAGGTTAAAGTAACAATAAACCATTATATCACAAAATTGGACACCAATTACCAATTTTGGGTTCTTGGACTTCCCCTCATATGTGGGGTTTCATACACCTAGGAATGAGTTCATTACCAAGCCCCAACAAGATTATATTCTCTTATCTACCATGCCCCCAAAATAGTAAGACAGAAGACTTCCTTTGATACCAATTTGTTATGTCCTTGAACCAGTGGCTACTATATAGTTCCCTGAGTCAGGTTGTCACATGACCTCAGATGTGCCTCCCTGTACGCCAAAGGCTTCAACTAGCAATGTGTTTCTCTAAAGAAACATTGGGGTGACAATAAATGATTATCATAGTAATATCACAATATAAATAATATGAATGGTTATAGTTATCAATAATAACAAATAAATAGACTGCATGAGGCAATGCTAATAGTTAACCAAGTAGCACATTCTCTAACAACATGATGGATAAACCACATATCAGGTAGTCAAAAAATCATAAAATAAGATCAAAACAACCAAAGGACCTCAAACGCAGGAACAATTCCAAACCTAATCTGGATATATCTTGCTATAAACCATCATCCCATGCATGAAAAACATTAGGTCCCTATCCTAAACCTATATCAGAAAATAAGTAGCATCATCTTGGGTACCAAAGTGCCATGGAGGCCTGAGCAGGGTGTGAGTAAAACATAATAGGCCACCACTAATGGTGTCTAAAAAAATAACCAGTCTATAAAAGAGTGTATATATGTAAATAAGTACAATAAATAAATATGGAAAAAAAGGGGATATATCTCACCATGTAGAAAAACATAAGATACCCATTTTACTCGTTATGATTTCTAGGCTCAACCAATCGAATAGAATAAATCTGGTCACACTAGGAGACTAAACCATAGTATAAGGGTTTATATACTTTAATCAAAATTAGAATTCACCAATAATAATTTATCAACAAAGATTGGATCCTTGGCCTGGTATTTGGTCCATGTACATGTGTTTGGAAAGAATAAAATCTTTGTCTCGCATCCCAACCCACACCATGTCCACATGTTGGGAAGCATAGAGCCTGAGTCTAAAAATCCCAACCAAACATTTCAAAACACCTACCATAGAGAATAAGTCCATAGGTAGTCACATAATAAGCAACTGTTAGTGGAAATGAAACTCATTCCGCTCCCTAACTTGTGCATTACCAGGAGTGGGGTTTAGAGCCTCAGTCCAACCCAACCTGTGCCATAGATCCTCAATCTAATTCCCCACAACTACCATCAATACATGTTCACATATTTATTTATCCATTTTCCACATATACCAGATAACAATCATGTATAAACTAATAAAAATTATAATCAAATCTCATAATTATTCAACATATGAATTAACATCAACCCTTAACCCATTAGCACATTACCAATTACATTACAATTACCTTTAACCCATTTCACACATTTACTTTAATTCATTTAACCATAACACATTTTACAACACAATCCAAAATCATTGAACACATTAATCATTTATAAACATAAATATCTACACATATACCCTTATTCTAAAAAACCATTTATGTTATATCATCAACTAAGAAAATTCATCATTATCTCATTACATAACCACGTTAACATGATAAAATAAGCATTAAGTTTTCTTCCTCACTCTCCCACACATCATTTCATTTACAATTATCTCAATGGGCCTTTAAAAAAATTCAAATCATTTATAAACACAACCCCAAATGCATATTTTAAATCATATTTAATCCACCCTTTAAAACATGGGTTTTCCTATGAAAAAATAAAACATATCCCAATATTTAATTTCCATTTCCAATCATTCAAACAATCATAAAGATTTTTCACAAAAAGGGACCACACCCCCCTTAGCCATTTCAAATGATCATTATAAATATAAAAAGAAAATCATTATATAAATTACCATGAGGCCAATGCCTGCTATATAATGTAATTACTACTTTCAACATCATATATTTTCATTTTTAACCATAACCAGATCAAGTATGATAATGAATTATTTATACTATTTCAAGTCCCATTAGTCATGTCATAAAATCTAAGATAACAAATTTAATTTAACCTTTTTAAAAATACCAAATAACCAATTATAATTTATGACCCATTCTATCTAATAATACCCTTATCTCAATGTTTACCAATTTTATTCACCATCTATAAGGGTCCAAATTAACCCATGAGTAGCCCTAGGTTTGATCTTAGTCACTTATAGACCCAATTGGGTCCTTGAAGGGTTTTACACTTTAATATAAGGCCCAAATAAAATTCCCAAACTATAGGAAAATAAACTCAACAAGGACGCACATTCGTACAACTGTATACACATATAGAACATCCTGAATTTGGGAAAAGGTAATAATACAATATAAAAAAGCTAGTAGAAGATTACAATCCCAAAATCATCCCTTGATTCGAACTAAAACACCATTTAAAGACCCAACATTGAATCCATTGGAAAAGTGAGGGTTCTATGGATTTGGAGGGATGTGAGAGTTTCTACAAAACCTAATCTAGAAAATAGAGCAAAGAAGAGTCTTAGAATCACTTGGATCTTTTATTCACACCCAAACACACTCCAAAAACCTAGTAACTAAATGAGAAACACAAAACTGAAGTCTTGTAGGGTTTGGTTCATCACGCATGATGTAGGAGGCCAAATGGAATGAAAATTCAAGGAATAAGGAAATAAGATCCCGAGGGGAAATCATAAATTATCACTTTTTAAAGGATGAATGATTTAGATATGTGGTTTTACAAACTATGTTCCAATCGGGTGTCTCCCTCTATTTAAGAGGTTCCAATCGGGTGTCTCCCTCTATTTAAGAGGTTCCAATCTACATGGTTTCTCGGGGCACCAGTACTATTGGACAAGCTATGTTGTAACTGTGTGTTACCCACTACCCAAAAGTTTCTCCAAGCTTTGGGGTTACCTGTTCCATGCACACAGTTTTCTCTAACCATGTGATTCATGCTATTAGGCATATTTTCCCCTCTTTTTGTGTCCCAAACCCCCTAGGAAACACCTGAAACTCCACTTACACTCTATAACTAATTTATTAACAAAGAAAAGGGAAGTAAAAATAAAATTTAAACTAGTATATAGCTTAATTAATGGTTTGTATCTTAAAATTTTAATTTTAAAAATAATCATATAAAAATTATCTCAGGGTGAATTTTTGAGAATTTGCTGAAAAGATTAATTTTTTGATGAATAGTAAAAAAATACTAAAGTTTAATTAAAAATTTCTTTTTCATTTAAATTTTTTATATTGTTAAATTATATTTTGAATTGGTGTTAAAGTAAATTTATTTCAATTTAATATCAATTTATTCAATTTATTTCATTTAAATAATTTTAGTATTGAATTTTTTATATAAAAATCACATAAACTGTTAAACTTTTTCTCCTTAAAACCCACTTTCTCATTGCATCTATGAGATTAATTTTAAATTATTTTTAAAAAATATATGAATTTAATTTGAAAAAATGGATACCATATTATGAATCAATATAATTGATACTATCAAATAATGTAAACATAATTTTTGAGAAGATTAACTATGAAAATAGTAAAAATTAATTGTCTTGGTTAAGGTAAAATGGGTTTATCATGGGGTATACTAAAATAATGAGGGTTTAAATGAAATAAAAAATTTATAAAATATATATTATAGATATATTTTGACCCTATTATGTCTTATTCTTGATTATAATCCATTTTTTAACCTTTTTCATTAGAAAAATGTTTTTACATCTTTTTCTTTTTTAACAATTACAAGTGTGTCACTCATCACACTTATAATAGGACAGTCCCTATCCTATCTTATTCACACTATCAAGACCTTTTGTTTCATAAAATACCTAAATAAATAAATTCCCAACTTCCCTATTATTAAAAAATAATCATTATTTTTGTAATAAATAAAACCCTGTTAGTGTTTGGTGTAAACATAAGGAGGTTACCCCACGAAGAGGTAATGTTCTACATCGAGTATTTTTATTTAATTTTTTCCAACACTTAATTAAAAACTTGTTAAAAATTATGATATAAAAAATTATTATTCTCTATATAATTATATATTTTTAATTTAAGTTCATGACTTCCAACTATCTTCACTCCCATTAAATGGGTTATGAAATCATCATTCGTGTGTATGGTGGACTACCACCCCGCGAACCGATGTCATACATTTTTTCCATTACCACTTATAAGATTGGTTATAATGATGTATTAAATATTTATATATGATATTTATAAAATTATTATTCTTATGTATTTTTTATATCACTTATACCTTCAAACTCACATTATGTGGGAATATGATAAAGTCACTCCTGTGTACAGCAAACTAACACCTCGTAAAGTGATGTGATTCGTTCACACTTTATAGGGAAGGTAATAAGGATGATTTTAATAATAATATGTGATATCTATGAAATAAAAATTATTATAGAATGGTAATATATTATTTACCATTTTTCTTTAAATATGTTGAGAAAATGGAAACAACGTGCATGAAAACATACAATCAACTGTCTCCATGAACTTTGTATTTTGTTTTCTATCTCTGACATTTATGTATTACTATAAAAACATATATAATGAATATATATGATATTTATATCATGTTCTGAATTATTTATATTATAGAACAATTATCAAATTAAGAGGTCCAAAAATAAAAAATCCAAACGTACTTTAAAAACAGAGTAGTTATTTTCTGAAGCATGTCTTTAACATGGAATTGTTAATAAATGGGTAATTAAAGGTCTTAAGAAAATAATATATTGAATAATATATATATTTATGGTTCTATAATATATTTATAAAAAAAATATTTTTATTTTAAAGTAGGTTCTAACATATATAAAGGAAGTCGAGACTTGTGGTAAGGGATTTCTATCTGACTATTTAATTATATGAGACACATGCCATATTCAACACATATGTATTTTATGAGGTGTATATACTAACAATGAATGTATTTTATGATTTTAATACTTAAAATTATGGGGATTAAATATCCATTTTTTATTTATCTTTCATGGGTATTATGTTTCAAATATTTCCAAAGTGGTAATGGTGTTCTGTAACAATATCATCATTTATCAGGATTTTTTATTAAGTATATAATGTTTAAACCTTATAATATACATATAAAGAATTCTCATTAATTTTTTTTCCTCTATCCATTTATGATATTTTCATGTAATATTACTATTTTCCACTAATTTTTACTTAATTAAGATAATATTTTTAAAAAAATTGTGTTTTTTCTCTCTTCAAATGAAAAATATTTTTATTCAAAAAACTTGTTTTATAAAAAAAATTGAAAGTGTTTTTAACATTTGTAAAATGATTTATTAAAGAAATTCTACCCATGTTATAATTTTTAATTTTTTTTTGAAAGGAATCTACATATCTTTTTCTAAATAATTCTTATTTTTCTTTTTCTGAAAATGTGAAAGGAATCATTTTTTTAATGTGTAGGGCATGGATTGAATATTCCACCATCACGAGTATTATTTTATTTAAATATAACTTAATAATTTTTAATTTTTATCTTTGAAGAAATTTTTTTCCATAATATTTTAATATTTTTTGTATTAAAAATTTATTTTCAAATAAAATTAATATTCTGCAATAAACTTTACAAGTGATTCATCTTAAAAACAAATTCTCAATATAAGATGATATCCATTGAAATAATTCATGATTATATTGTGATATAAACCAAGGATACCATTCTTATTATTTTTTAAGGGTTTATGATGAAAATATTTCTATGAAACCAGTTTCTCTTCCATGTGTTATATAATGATAAAATTCTTATGCAACTCGCTTCTTTTTCCATGGGTTATTCTATGATGAAATGGTGAAGTGATTATGAAACCTGTGACTTTATAAAATGTAATAATATGATAAAATGTACATCAAACCCATTTCATTTCATGGGTTATGATATGATGAATTCTTTATAATCTTGTGGAACACGTATTTATAATTTTCATTATGTGAAGGGTGGGACCTTTATCTCCCTCCAATGCATTGGTTAAATATTCAGATATCACAAGAAATAAAGGACTATAATAGGGAGTGAAAATAGTTTAGTAATGTACTTTTTCTACTATGACAGTTATTGGAATGAACCTTGATTACCATAGTTTGGGGATAAAACCCATTCCGCTATGATAGCCTTGGTAGTGAGACTTTACTATTATGGAAATGATTTTATATTTTGATGTGTATTCCATAAATATATATCATGTGCTAATGTCATTCACTCATAAACAATATTATTTCATTATTTTATTATTAATTATTTATTAACTTCCAATATTTATTCCATGACTCAATATTATGGTCTTTGATATGTAGGGTATGGTTTTAAATGTTATAATCATGTTCTCATACCCTTATGTTCGTGTTAGGATTTTGTATCACCCTTAATTACCCTTACTGAGAATATTTGATCACTGTTTCTTATGTTTCCTTTCTCAAAGTTTTCAAAAAAATGTATTACATATGATATGTCCAAGAAGGGTGAAAGCTATGAATAACATAGTGGGAGATTATGTATGTAAGATATGAAGTATTTGTTTATGTTTCCAAGTTTCCAAAGAACTATACATTTAGGATCCTCGGGCATGTTTTTGTGTCAGGTAATAAATTTTTATAAAACAAATGACGTATTATCATTGTATAATAATCATGTTTCACTACATAATTGGTAAATAAATTTCTAAAATAAATGTATAATGTTGATAAGAATAACTCGCATTATTACCAATAATTCTTTTTCTTCCATTTCATCTATTTTCTATCAAAAATTCTTTATTTAATAAAATAAAAATATGTTTCATCTTTTATATTATTCATATTTAACATCCCCTCCTTTATGAAATGATATTATTTCAATATTTCTCATATATGGTTTTTATTTAAAATGGCCTAAAAAGGTAAATAAAGGTATTATGTCTCATTATTTACCACTCTAGAATTATTAACATAAATATTTGTTTTTATTAAAGTACCCTTTATTAAAATCTCATTATAATAAGGTTTGAAAAAGTATTATTTTCCCTTCTGGAAAATTTTTTGAATGTAATTTGTGCATCATCTTTTATAAAAATATTTAAAAGGTTTTATGAAAACATTTTACATTTCACTTATATTTTTCATCCATAATTTATCTCTCATGAAGTGATGTTTTGATCACCCTCTATATTTTATTTTGATATGATTCCTTTTTTGGAAAGTAACTTTTTTATATCATATGATTTGTTATATTCTTGTTTTGTAATTTTTTAAAAAATTAAGAAACCAATTCTTTTTTCATGGATCCTTTAAGATTTTATGATGATTGATTTTAAGTGGAACACATATGTAATCATGATGATGGGTGGGGTCATATATCTCCCTCCAATGCACTACTTTAAGTTGATATCTCATGAGATATTTAAGCATAGACATTATGGGTTATTTCACATAAGTATGGGAATTATGATTTTTCTCATATTTCCATCTGTAAACATAATGAGTTTGTTTAAATAGACATCTTCGTAATTATTTTTCTCACAAGTTCTTTATATGCTTCTGGATGTTCTATAGTTACCTATTTTTTTCATGTTATTATATGGGGTATCATACTCCTGATGTTGGATCAGATATCAATTTCTATAGTTTTATTAAGACCTTTTGGAGTTAGGTTTTCATATATAGAGTTTGGTATCAATGTAATCCATCATTTATTCAAATTACTCCACCATGTCCAGTGATTGGTAAAGTGGTGTATAATATTTTTCTTTGAATATGGGAGAGTCAAGTTGTATGTTACCTATTATAATGTAGTCTAGCATATATAAAATAGTTTTTAATCTATTAAATGTGTTTTTATATGAATGTACCGTTCAATAATTTCATTTGTAAATGCTATAGAAATTTTTTATAGTAAGTATTCATACTATAGATTATCATCGTCTTTGGAGTTTTCCACTTGAAAATTTACTACAGATACTCCTTATACTTATTGAAATTATTCTTTTTATCCCAATTATTATTTTTTGGATTCTTGTAAGATATCAGTTTTTTGTGTCAATTTCTTATCATTTTGAATTTCTTTTAAATGGGATTCTCTTGAATATTAAACATCTTTTTATCACGATTATAAGTAGTTAGTAAACTCATAATAATAATCTGATTTATAATTCATCATTTAAAAAATAAATTTTCTATTTTTTTATGAAGTTAATAAAATAGTGAGTGATTGACTACCAACCCAGCAACAGTGCCAGATTTTGACACACCTATTATTGGGTGGTACCAAATAACATTTATATTTTCTTAGTGAAGTGTAGTGGATGACCAAGGTAATATTTATTAAGGATAATTTGGTTCCAATTACTCATTATTCAATATCTGTTATTATGTTATTGGTATTTTCTATTTTAAGGGAATAAAAATTAAGTGTTGGGGTTGTTTTTGAATGTATGAAACATAAAATAAAATTAAAGGATGTAAAAAAAACTACACAAATGTCATCATAAATTGCCACAATCCTAGGGTTGGGTACTTGAGTTCCTTCATTGTAAATGTTATACTGTATAATTTCTTTTTGATATCTCATCCCATCATAAATGAACTATCATCTACTACTTTAACTATGAGATTTATCTTACCTAATAGATCTATTTGGCACATTGAACCTTGTATCGTCCAATATTAAAGCACAATGAACACACACCAATTCGGAGGGTTAAGCCTTTCAATACCCACCTATATTGTATTTTATTTCATCACTTAGAAAATATCAACTTATTATATAATGTTTTGAGTAAGACAATGGGGTAAATAATGATGGTTATGGAATTGAAAAAGATCTATGGTTATTTAATGGATTGGTTGACAATTTACACACCAACCAATAACACTCCCCCTTCCTCATTACAAACTGGAGATAAATACTGAGAAATTAAGAGTTAGTATTTGGAACTATGAGAGAACATATCCCAAGGAAAATCCTTGAGTTAATTACTCACCATCATGAGTATCAGACAGGTAAGATGGAGGAAACTTGAAAAATGAAATAAGAGTAAGATAAAATTTTATTTTATATTGAAATATATAAAATTATTACATAATAAAATAAAAATGAACAATGGTATACTCACATGGCCGATGGATAAGTTTTGAACTATGAATCCTTTTAAAATAGGGGATAAATATTTTAAATAATAGAAACCATGGAAATATATGTTTTTGGGAACATATGATAAGAGCTAGAAAAGTAGTATTATTCCACATGAATAATGATCTTTGAAATCATTTATTGTGACTTCCATTTCCCTTTTATCTTCTTCCTCCATTCCCAGGATTAGCCTACATTTGGATAATTTTTTTAAGCTTCCCAATAGTATTTCCAAAATATTAAATCCTCAAAAAAACATTCCATTATCAAGAATTTTCATAGAAGAAAGCCTTTATGTATGCCTTTATAAACTAATGTAGTCCTTCAGATATAAGTCAATTAAACTTTATATATCTTCTTTATGGATTTCCCACCCTTATGTAGTTTTAATAAATATTAGAACTTCACCTTAAACAAAAAAAATTACACCTACATATCAGTGTATCAAATTATAACACATATATATTAGCCAACATACTCTTATGTATCTTTCATGGGACCTTTATAAATAAAGTGATGCATCCCCAAAAAAAAGAATTTATTCTTACATATCAATTTCTCCATGAGGTAACACTAAAAGAGAATCACCGTTTAGCGGCGGTTTTTTTGCATTTCACAGCAGTTTAAACCGCCGCTATATGTTTTGGTGATAGTTTATATAAACCGATGCCTAATATGGCGTCGCCAATCTATTAGTGGAAGTTATTTCCATTTCAAAGTGGTTTAAGGAAAGCATCGTAGCTGCCTCATTTCGTGGCGGTTTTGACTGAGTTTAGTAGCAGTTTTTACGAGCCCTTGAAATTAGTTTATTCGTGGTAGTTATAACTGCCATGAATAAACACAAATCCAGTGGCCATAAAACCATCACTGAAGTCACGAGAACTTCCACGAAATGAGCCCCTATGATGTGACTATTTAACGGTGGTTAAAACCAATGCCAAACATAATTTTATTTATATTTCACAGTGGTTTTCACCGTTTAGCGGCGGTTGAAACTGCCACCAATGTACATTTCAGGGCTGTTTAAACCACCGCTAAAAGCTGACCAGAAAAGAAATTTCTTCTGCTGCACCACTGCCCTGAAAGAAAAATCAAACCTGGAATACCATATTGTACATACCAACAGAAAACACAAAACATCAACCTAGGAAATTGGTATAGAATAAATTGAAAAAAATAAGTAAACATTGACATGATATATAATAATGAACCATATTTCACATACCAACATACAACATTGACATGCTATACAAGAATGAACCATATTGTATTTTATTCCTATTAACTAGGATACAATATATTCCCCTCTAAGGGTCAATCCCAACATCAAGAAACATGCTATTATTCTATGCGATAAGAATAATATGAATAAATTTTGCAAAATACCATAGGTAAAGACTCTAGTATTAGATTATTTATATAGTCCTTAATTTTAGATACCCCTCCTTGTATCACAATATCATATCCACCTTGAAGTTGTATGCCCCAGCCTCTTAAGGATTCATCCATTATCATCATACCAATATATATGATATTGAAAACTATATATGGGCCCTCTAATAGGTGTAATATACAACCATACCTTCTCCAAATTAGTCATTGAAGACCAAGATGAAACTGAAATGTAAACTCATGATAAATTCAAAGACTATCTATTTCTAGGTACCTTTCACAAAGTGTTCCCCTTCACAAAAAGTTAAGATTATTGAAATATTTATATTTAAATTGAACATAAATGGTATGATGTATCCCACTAATCATTAATAAACTATTTTTGTTATGATTATATTTATAGAGATTCATATGATGCTTATCGCATGGGCCTGATGCCAAAAATGTAAACACCTAAGTCCTCTTTGTATGGCAAAAAATGAATAATTTCCTAACTATGTGGCCTTAAAAAACTGAATCATAAACATTTATTATATGTATTTTTAACCTAAAAATCATATATTTTCATATCTAAAAGAACATCCATAACAAATATTCATATACATGGAATCCCATTGGAGGTTCTCATGGAAAAATAGATAACCTAATGTGAATCCATTAACATGGAATTGGATTGATAAACTATGAACTCTTACATTTGATGATGTATTGATGGGTTTCTTCATTGTGTTTCCTTTTCAATACCTTCATCACATCCTTCAATTAAAATTGAATCACCAAATGCACCAATTATGTTCAAGTCCAAAAACAAGCTGATAGTACCCATAAGGAACACAATGGTGAGGCATGAAAACTATTTTTATGTCATATATAGGACTCAATTTCTATGAATATATGTTCCACATGCCCTAACATATATTGTCTCAAACCCTTTTAAAATGAGTGCATGATGGTTCACACCTTATTTCAGGAATACCATCTAAATGGATCAATCCTGACATTATATGACACCCATGGTAATCTATAGGAAATAATGCCCCATAGGTTGTCCAACTAAAAATATCCTATAGCAAAACCATTGGTCCATAATTTCACATCCAACCTTTTTGTATCCTTTCAATAGATCATGAGAACATGTTCTTCTCTTATCATATTGAATTGGATAAATATGTCCACCATAAAGTAGAAATCACCTTAGAAATTCATTATGAGTATCATGTTCACTATAGTCATTTTTATTAACATGTGACCTTGAGTAATCAAGAAGATATATAGGGTTTTTTCTATATTTTCTATACTCAAGCATCTAAAAGTTAATCCCACTGGGGATATCCAACAACTGACACTCAAGAGTATATTTATTCCCCTACTAGTTTAAACACCCTTGAGTCCCATTAGAATATCTAGATAATATACTAGGGATGGTTACAATGCTCTAATATCTAAAAGAATTAGAATCTATCCTAAGTGGCCTTTGTGACTATAAAATTACAATGGAAAACATAACCCACATGGGTGGGGGAATTTTTTATCATTTTTTCCTCATGTTCATCTCCAGTATCATTCATCCTATGGGATCACTCCCAAATTAATGATATCGCTCTTACAATGTCAATATGTGTTTCCTATTGGTGGTAACACATTAGTATATTTCTTCAATGTTAACCCAATTGATATTGGGAAACATGATTCTATTGAGTGTGAAATAGGTGTGGATGAATCCACTACCCCCTCGCCACTAAAAAATAGTAAAACCATCTCAACATAATAGAATATTACTTAGTTCAAATTCAAAAAAGTATAACATGTGAAAATCAATATTAAATTTCTATAAGGAAAAAACCCATTATGTATGGTGATTTGGTTGATGTTATCAAACCTCATTTATCTAATATTATATAATAATAGTAGATTAATCAATCAATAAAGGTCGATCTGAGATGTCCAACTTGATTAGGATCAAATAAATTGATGCAAATTACCACAACATTAATGTTTTATCTATAGTTACCTTCATGGGGTATATATCTCAATCAATATAAGGAAATTTTCTCAATGGTATTTTAGGATGTAGTATCGTTGGAGTTAGTGGATTCCTTCACTTCTCATATGGATTCCATTGAGTTTTGATGTGAATGAGTACAACCTTATTGGAATTCATATCTTGAGTTTGTGGATTCAAATACTATACCACCCACCTCCATCTTATTCATATTTGATATAATTGCGGATCTATATAAGTATATTAGGTGTTTCTAATCCCAATGTGTCGCAATTTTTGGTTCCCTAGAACAAATAAAGGATTCACTACAAGAGACACGCCATTTAGCAGTAGTCAATTACCACTCAAAAGGGCCTCCCAGTAAGACAAATTAAAAGGGCCTCACCAAAGTGTCCACAACACTATCCCCTTGATCACTATGAAATGGCCCAATTTGATCAACACATAAACAATGGGTTTAACTTCAAGTCATCCAAAATATCAACTACCAATTCAAACATAGGCCTAAATGGAATGATGTATACCACACTCAAGAAATCAAGACATAAAAAGAAACTACAAAAATCAAAAAAAACACATAAAAGGAAACATAATAAATCAATGAAATTTTAGGACATGAAAATGTTTTGTGGAAACTATGTGCCACAAATGTTACATATACAAAACAAATGTTCCCATATTTGTTCAACACATGAAGAATAAAACTAATCAGGTTCTGATGATGCATCCTCACCCTCGCCACCTTCATCACCACTTCCTGCTGTAACCTGTAAGAACATTATATTGAAAATTAAATACAGATTCATATTTATATTAAAACATAAAACCAATGAAAGTTATAAAACTAAATGATTTTGATTTTTTTTGATTTACTTGCATACCACCAGTAGATGCACTACCACTGGGGGCATATCTTCTCTTATGCTGACGTATTTCAATCAACTCTTTCTACAAAGAAGATATTTGATCCCCCTGCTGGTGAACTATGTTTCGTAGAGAAACAATATCTTTCTGAGCATCTCTGAGTATGGGCTGACTAAAGCCAAGAGTATATGCAGCTGCCATCCCCAGTGGCCTGCTAAAAACCTCAGATGGTACGAGTCCTAAACCCATCCTGCGCACTATACCAGGATGCTCCTTCCCAAGGACTTTAGCAACCGGGTCATACTGGGATACTGAGTAGCACTGTGCGGGATTGGCATCTCATAGTTATTTAATTTTTACCTAAAAATCAAATATCAATATATATTAACATAGTAAAAACTTATACTATGTTATTGTAATAAAAATTTGACTTCATACCCCATCTCCTTTAGCAGGCTCATTAACAAAACTTCCATCTAATTTCTTGTGAACATCCAACCATAGTTCAGTTCGGGATGCTTCGTGCCCTAAACTCTGTGACTAGATTAAGCAAAGATAAATCAACAATTAAATATATTAAAGAGATAATATTGTCTTATAAATATTTAAACTAATTAAAAGATTACCAATGTCGTTCGGCTTATAGAAAAGCTTTTTGAGCCTGTAGTGTGAGGGATGACTTGCTTAGCCCGGCTTGATGCATTTTGTCTTGAGAGATCCTGAAATAAATAATATAAAATTTAATAGTAATGTATTCAAAGTCATATCCTCTTTACATACATGTATAAATGTAAAATGAGGATAATATAATAATATATATTTCAATACCATCCGCTTCTCATCACGATGTATGTCAACAAATACTTTCCACTGTTCTTTAGGTACCCCATTGGGTAGCTTCTCATACATTTGTTGCACAGTCAATGAGGTATTGTTGACATCACACCATAATCTCTATTTGAAATCTTTCCATTTCTTACCTAGATTTTTCAACATCCACTTCCGTGATATCACATCACCAACTGTAAAGTGGAAAAACATCTGCATACAGAAATTCATTTTGAACATATTAGTAACATGACATTCAATTAAACCATAATGTAATAAATTTACCTTTATTTGATAATCAAAAACTTCATTTTTCTATCTTGGAGGAATATTTCTCCAATCATCATATGAAATAGGAAGGGAAATGGGATCTACTACCAGCTGGCCTAGAATCTAGCCAAGTAACCCCGTGACGTCATTTGTTGGGACCCCATAAGAATCAAATGGCATGACTATCTTTTCTCCAGTCATATTCCAAACAAGTGAAAATTTTATGTTTTTCTCCACGGTTTCATTTTTTTCATCTTCAATGAGAAAACAATTAGTATAAACAAAATACAATAAATTTATTTAATTAAAATTTGTACCTTTGACAGTGACACTCCAGTATGCCCGTGATGAACTGGAAGGGGAGTGACACTTCCCCAATGCTATGGTTCTTAAAGGGGGGAGTCGACGATTCCGCCTATAATGGGACATCAAAAGACGGTGTGAGAGATAGTGCAGGAGGAGATGGTGCAGGGGTGTCGGCAACAGGTGCCTCAGATGTCATGGGGAGGGAGCCAGATGGATCGTCATCTGTCACGGAACTAGATAGAAATAGTTTACCACTTCCTCCTTGGAATTCCTATAATTTAATCAAATAAAATTAAGTTCAGAATATATATTTCAAAAAAATTATGCAGAAAAAAAATTAAAAATGATAATAGATGCACAGTACTAACAGACAATATATATATAACAATGATAATGAATGACTACAGAAATGAAACTACTGGTTGCTGAATAAATAAATTATTGTATATACAATAATTTTCCCCTTCAATCATGTCGATTTCCTACTCCATTGCTTCATCCACTTCATTCATCATTGCTAGACTAATATTTTCATTATCATGATGGAAAAATAATTCTTTTTCCTGTTGTTGATTAAATTCAATTTTAGAGGTCAAATTTTCCACTTCATCTCCCATATCATACAAATCTCTTTGTATTACGTGAGCAACTACACTACACACTTCATCGACAACATCCTTCACATAATATACCATTTTTTCTTACGATGCTAAGATATATGGATCTTGCAGTTCACGATCACCAATATCCATCAAATGAGAGAAGTTCACAGAATTAAATTTCAAGGAATCTCTTTTAACATCTCTGATAATATTGACCCATTTTCATTTGAATAAAATAACAGAAAAATGTACGTGGTAGTTTAATTCAATAATATCATATAGATTTTTGTAGTATTACACTTCAAAAAATGTAAATATACCACTAATCTGTGTTTTCAAACCCACTTCTCGATCGACTGTACAAAATCTAAATCCATTCACATTATAAGCGTCGAACTTTCTAACTTGTTTTAGAGGGCCTCTAGTAAGAAACTTCAAATCATCTGACACCTCTGCTTGAGTATCAGTATTCATGATATTAAAAAAGAAATATACTTTATTAGATTTACAAAATTTATGTGTCAAACTAATATTCATACTTATTGCAATATTAATGAACTTACACATCGTGCAAACCATTCTACAAGATCTTTATTAACAGATTTCGTTATATCTTTCTCATTTCATGTTTAGACACTAATTCGTCTCTTTGTTTGTATCCTTAACTCTTTATTAAATGTATCTTCAATTTCATTATTCAGCATCACATATCTATGTGCTTGTAATAATTCAAATTCAGTCAGTGTCACATTTGAGGTCCTCCCAACTGATCGGCCAATATAAGGAAATATTATGGATTTTTGATGTATTTGAGATTGATTCGATGTGTTGTCAACATGTCCAACTCGATTAAATATTGTCTCAATATCATCCAAGTATCGAGAACAAAAGGTAAGACACTCCTCAGCCAAATAGACTTCAGCAATAGAGCCTTCTGGTTGAGCTTTATTTCTCACGTATGATTTGAAATGCCCAAGATATCTATGAAATAAAATAAACATAATTATGCATTTCATTAAGTACCAAAAATTGTATACATAACTGAAAAACATATAAATAAAGTACCTCTCAATTGGATACATCCATCGATAATGAATGGGGCCTCCTAATTTACCTTTCTCAACCAAATTCACAGTTAAATGCATCATTACAGTAAAAAACGATGGAGGAAAGATCATCTCCATTGCACAAAGGTTCAATAAAAACCTCTCCTGGAAGTTGTCAAGCTGAAATAGATGTAGAGATTTCTCACATAGTTGTCTGAAAAATGTGCATAATTGGAGTACAACATCAGTAATTTTTTTAGGTAATAATGTATGCAATGCCAATGGTAGTAACTATTGTAAAAAAATATGTGAATCGTGACTTTTCAATCCATGTAACTTATGATTCTTCAAGTCAACACACCTCGATATGTTACTTGAATACCCATCAGATACCTTGACATTCTTTAAAATTCACAGGAATGTTTCTTTATCCCTATTTTTCATTGCAAAAAATGTTGGAGGATACTTTTCATTCACATCTGGCCAGAGATCACGTTTTATTTTCATTGCTTGTACGTCTTTGAAAACATTGAGATCATTCGTTGACTTTCCATGCTCATTAAGCAATGTGAAAATAAAATTTTCACAGAAATTCTTCTCAATATGCATCACATCAATATTATGCTGCAAAAAATTAAATTCCCAAAACGGAAGTTTGAAGAATATACTTTTTTATTCCATTGTTGCGTTCCGATTTCACTTGACGATGCACTTCGGACCCGTTTTCCGCTATCATTCAAATGATGAACCTTCCCAAATTCTATTTCAACATTTCCAAGCTTTTTCAATATTTCATAACTAGTTAACAACTTTGGAGGTGTTCTACGATCAATGGAACCATTAAATTTTGATCTGTTCAGCCGAAATCTATGAGATGCATCGAGAAATCATTGATGACAGAAGAAGAGCCATTTTCTACTGTGAGGTAGCCGTTTGGGCTCAAAATCAAAGTTACAAATGGTACAAGACAACCCCATGTAAGTGTTCCAACCATATAAATTCCCAATCCTAGGGAAGTCACTAATGGTCCACATTAAAGCAGCATGCATTTTGAACATTGTTTTAGAAGAAGCATCAAATGTCTCAACATCGTCGCTCCATAACTCCTGCAATTCTTCAATCAAAGGCTACAAGTATACATCAATATCATTTCTAGGCTTTTGTTTTCCAGGAATAATCATCGAAAGGATAAAAGATGTTTGTTTCATACACATCCACGGAGGCAGATTATAAGGGATCAAAACAACTGGACAAATACTATAACTGGTACTCAAAGTCCAAAATGGGTTGAATCCATCGGCAGCCAATACCAATCGAACATTCCTAGGATCAGCTGAGAAATTGAGGTGTAATGAATCAAATGTCTTCCATGATTGGGAATCTTGTGGATGTCTCATTAACCCATCATTGTTATTATCTACAGAATGCCACTTCATGTATTCAGTGGTTTTCAATGACATGAATAATCTTTGTAATCGAGGTTTCAAAGGAAAGTAATGATAAACCTTTGCAGGTGTGTTCCTTTTCATCTTCTCCATGAAATTATGTTTATTCGGACTTCTAATATCACCGTTTACCTACCATCTAGAAGAGGAACATTTCATGCAATTTTGTCTACTTCAATCCTCTCCCTAATAAAGCATACAATCATTGGGACACACATATATTTTTGTATAATTTAGACCAAGCTTGTTAACAACTTTTTTCATATCATAAAAAGATTATGGTATTTTTTCTTCAGGAAATGATCACAAATCAATTCCAATATCATGGACATTGCCTTATTTGTAATTCCACATAGACATTTGATATGGTACAACTTTAGCAGAAATGAAATCTTTGAATATTTCAAATACCAACTATACAACTCTTGATTTCCATCGCAACTAAATCATGAAAAGAATTTTCCTCAGTGAATTTTTCTCTTACATTTGGCTCCTCAAAATAAAGAGGATGATCCATTGATATGTTACAATCTTGATCTTTCTGTGTTACAGTCTCAAAAACATCACTTGTCACGTTGCAATTGTAGCACCCGGTTCTGGTTGTTATGATATGTTTTGATGCTGATAGTGGTGTATTGTAGTGCCGAATGCATCATTTATTAGGTTTTTCATTTCATTTTCCATTGTCGGTGAACGTGGTACCTAATTATGTGGATTAAAATCAGTGCACAATCATTCTGTAACATTTGATTCTCCATGCCGAATCCAACACAAATATTGACCAGGGAATTTCTTCAGTATTAAATGTTCATAAACTGAATATCTCTTCAACCATGTTCTAAATTTACATTTAGGACATGGACATTTTATTCTCCCTTCAACAGATCGATTAGAAATTGAAAATTCTAAAAACTCATTCAATCCCTTAACATTCTGAGGTGTGTTCCTCGGTAAGGTGATCCGGCTTTTATCCATGTATATCACAATGTTTCTACACAATAAAAAAATTAAAACACATAGTTACTAATAAATAGAGAAATAAATCCATATATACGATAGTATAATATTATAGAAACATAATATAATAAATATGAGACCTTGAGTTAGATAAGTGGTGGTGTTCAAGGAAATGACTGATGAAATAACTTGGGAGATTAGGTTTTGAGGTTCTACGAACCTTGTGTGGATTGAATTTCTAGACCTCTCTTTGCTGTATTCACATAGAAAAGAGTGGTGGTGTGACTTGAGGGTTATTTGGATGATATATGTGTTAGTGCTCATGAGTGTAGAATTATGGTTAAATGGGATGATCGAGGATCTGACCATGGAGTTGAACTAAGAGTCAGATTCAGTCTTCGGTGTGGGAATTGATCATGTTTGTTATTCCTTGAGTTTTAGGGCATCGTGGTCAGGATATGATAGTGCATTGGTGGGTGGGATTGAGCGCCTTTGGTATAATTCATCTAGATAAGGACTTACTAGTGTTGTTGCATAAAAATTGATGTAGTAAGGTGGAGACCACATCAGAAATGGTGTTCAAGATGCGGCTGATGTGGTTTGGGAATAAAACTGGGGTATTTGAAGAATAGTTGATGTGTCTGGGCTTGGTGTTTGGAGTTTCATAGTAGAATCATGTTGGGAATTTGGATATGAAATGTGAGGTGTTGGTACTATCATCCGGGACAACATAATAAGATAATCAAAATCACATAGGTGGAAATAGATCCCATAAGGAATTCTCTCTAAACATTATATTCGGGAATGTGGAAGAATTATATTCATCCAAACCACTACAATAAGTTAGAATTAATTCAATACCATTCACTTCAACATATAAAAGAAATTTATGCAATGAAAAGGGATGTTATGCTTGAGTAACACATGTTTGATGGAATCCATGATCGAGTATCAAATGTATAAGGAACTCCATACCTAAGTGTCATAAATCATTATAGTCAGGTAGGCCTTATAAATAAATAGGTTATCCATTTTAAAAAATAATGAAAAATACAAAGATACATATTCAATGAAAGTGATTACTTTCATCCAAGACTATACATATTAATGAAAAATCATCTAGTTTGGATAACATATAGATAAATAAAATAAAAATAAAATTTAAATACAAAATAAAACTAGTTGAACTATCTCACAATAAAATTTCCCAAAAAAAAGTCACAACCATATTCACAACTCAAAACATCTCCATGTGATCTGTGAAAAGTCACAACATTCCAATGTCCATTAATGGAACAAGAGGAAACAAATAACTAGAAATCACAATCTTGGAATTAGAATGAAAAGATATAAGTTACACACACAAATGAATGTGTATGAAAAGTGTGATATAAATAGTCCTAGAAATATTTCATCATAGATTCTTTGTAATTAATTTTATAAAAAATATTCAAAAATACTTATTTTTTATAGAACTCTACCTAGGATTTTTAAAAACCAAATTACAATAATGAAAAAGAGAAAATAGAGGAAGAGGTAATTGTTAAGGAATAAGAGGGCCTAATATGAAGGAATAGACAAGAATCAGGGTCAAATCATGATGAAAACACCATGGATAAGAGAGAACCAGTAGAAGAGGTGGTGTGAGGCATTGGGTTATTGGTTAGGGGTCATGAACCACACAAGAGGGACACCATTAGGCATAGTGAATTATTGTTAACTGTTTGTGAAGATAAAATTAGAGGTTGATGAAGAATATTAATGGATGAGAGTATGTGGTGTCCACCTTGGGTGCAGTGTCATTACACAATGAGTGGAGATTGATAGTGGGGGAGACCTGGTTTTGGGGTCTTCTTCATCTCATTATTACTGTTGTAGTGAACGTCATAACATGTCAATAAACATTTTATCCCTAATATAAATATATATAATACACCCATTTACAAACTTCGTTTATATATATATACATATATATATATGAATTACATAACTTGTTTAATATATACACATATATATATATGTGTGTGTGTGTGTGTGTGTGTGTGTGTTGCACCCACTTACATCACTTGAAGCAATTAGTCATAGAATTTTAAATTTAATACTTAAATATACTTATATATGTTTATGTATGATGAACATGAAATCATATGAATATATTTATATGAATTTAAATTCTAAAAAAATAAATTTGGGAATCACTTACGTATAAAACATGGAATTTGAGATGAATATATATATATTAAATTCCTCTAACAATGTTATAAATTCATGAATTAAAGTTTTTTAAATAAAATTAATCGCATACTTTGGAGCATCAAAACATGATAAAATATAATTCCCTAAATAGAACTCCATTATAAGAAGATAAATTTTTAAGTACAAACTAAACACTATCTTCTAATTCTCAAAACATGATTTAGAGAAACATTAACATAAGACATAAATTATAAAAATTAAATGATCTTTTAAAATAATTTTTATCATAATAGTAAATATTAAAGCCCTTACATTATATTTCCTAAACTTAACTAAAACATAATTCAAATATAGTAAATGATCCCTTATATAAAACAAGGTCCACAATCCAAAATATAAATTGTATAAAAAATATATGTTACAGCAAATGAATATAATTTTACTAAACATAATCATTTACTACAAAATGAAAATTCATTACATAATAAAGTTTTGACAAAAGAAATTCTGTATTGCAGACCATAGCTTTGATAAATCCAATTCATTACTTATTGGAAATAAAAAACCATAATTTAAAAATAAAATTTCACCCTAACTTGATATGATGGAAAAAAACAGGAGATGTTACGGACTCCAAAACAAAAAAAACCGACTGCAAAAGGCTGAGACAAAGAAATATGAAAAACACTGAAATTAGTTGAAATAGAAATGAACACAACAACTAATGAAGATTCGGGTGCCTACTCTATACAAGTTCTTGAGTTATTTTTAACTCAACCTACAAGAAAATTAGTAGAATTAAAACCTTCGGGTTTGTATAGGTCATCGGGGTCATGGTGTCGTTGGGGTCGTGGGGTCACCGGAGTCATGGGGTCACCGGAGTCGCGGGGTTGCCAGGGTCAGCAAGTCGTCGGGGTCGCGGGGGGCAAGGGTTGTGGGGGAAGTGGGGGTCACGGGGTGAGAAGAGGGGTCGGGGTGGGGGTAAGGGTCGGCACTGTAAAAAAAAGGGTTTCGCGGCGGTTTATTATAAATCTCTGTGAAACCTTTTTTTTTAAAGTTTAGTGGTGGTTCCCAAAACCGCCGATAAACAGTGTTTTTGTTGTAGTGTAGCCTTTTTGTATGAACCAATTAACTCTTAAGTAAACCCGTATTTTACTATTTATACTAAATTTTTTATTACATGTAACTCTTACATATCATGCTTGAAACATCAATGTATGTATTTTTCCAAATTTCCTCTTCAAGGCCTCAACTATAAACCTCTACCTAAGAACTTTTATAGATTTCCCTCTAGAGCTTATTAGCTAGATTCATCTTTAAAATAATAAATCACAATATTATCAATAATTTTACATTCATTTTATTCTTGAAAGTAAATAATTGAATTGAATTCACAATTTTGAAAATTTTCTACAAAATTCACAAAATCCAATGAAATGATCCTTCTTTTACAAACACAATTAATTGAAAAATGTGAGATATTATAATGAATTAAATATAAAAAATAGATTTAATTTATTTCCTCTATCATAAAGGCATCATTAAACTCAAATACATGATCTAATACCTTATTAGGGGGTATAGATACTTGTAAAACACCAACCAACCCCTTAATAGAGGTGTATAATGTTGTAATTGGTTCCCTTGAACCAAAAAAATTAAACATTTTATTTAAAATATATTCAAAGTCTTTAATATTGATAACTATATTATCTTATAATTATTTTTTGACTATGTAACATCAATATGATTGTGTCCTTTGAGTATCTTTCACATCGAAAGTTAATTGTCATTCTCTGCTATGTGATAACCTTGAAGATAAATGACAATATTCAAAAACATATATTCTATGTCCTATTAAAGTCAATCAAAATGGAAAAAGATTATATATGTTATTGACACTAATGTATTATGATACATAATGAGCATTTGTAGTAGGTTATTTCTATTTCAACATTATATTACTTCTTGATAGGGGGCTTATCATTTTTCTATAAGTTAATCTTATACTTTGAGTTAATTTTTATATTGTAACTGAGAAAGAGTCTAATAGGTTCATATACTATGTATATTCAGAATCACAATTAAATTCTATTTGAATTTAATAGATTGAATAAATAATATTCATGGAATGTGTTTCAATAATTATTTATCTATTGGTTGATCATGTTATTTCAATAAATATTTATTTGAAAACTTATATATGTGAGTTTAATATTAAATAAATATTTAACTGTAAAGTAATAAATAATTGCATGAATATATAATATTTATTTATCTCTTATTTATTCATAAGGTAAAAATAATTATTTATTTGGTTAAATTAATACTGAATAAATATTTATTACCTAGTTTATGAATATAATATTTAAATATTTATTTAATTAGTAATACTGTTAAAATTTTTTATTTTATGTCACTAAAAATTAGTTATTACATTCTATCAAATCCTCACCAAACCAAGATTCAAGGAGGTATGAAATGAAGGATCTCTAGATCATCCTCTCATACCATGTTTTCAAATTTATTTATTTAAAAATATATATATTATTCTAGGTTTAAAAAATATTGATAATGATGAATGAGTTGAGTTAAGGGTCAATACGAAATGATATATGTAGTATCATATAAATAATATTTATTTATTTATTTAAGAAATGATATTTAAATATCCATGAGTTGAGCTCGCATCAAGGAAATAAAAATGTTATTATAATTTTTATTATTATTATTACTATTATTGTTATTATTATTATGTGGGGGTTTAACTAGAATTATGGTATTGATTAAGTTCCATTACACAATAACTATTTCAATGGATTATTATATAACACATTTTATATCATTTATAGGGTAATGGAATCATTATGCACAGCACATTTCCTTCCAATAAAATTCGATCAAGATTCCAAAGAGATATTATTAAGAACATTATTAAGAACCGATAGTAAAAATCATCCCCCTCACTCTGAATAATAGTGAAAATAAGATAAAGTGTTTTAGGTATGGAATGATTCATGTTGCGATTAGTGAATAACGATGAAGGAAACTTGGTTCTACTACACTAAAACCCGGAGTTCAAACATTATCATTATGAGATTCGTGGATCACATATAGATATATCTAGAGTCATTATACATTGGATACATATCTGTAATGACGGTATGACCATTGGACAACTGAATCATTAATAAAGAAATAAATTCATGCAGAGGTAATTCTTGTCATAATGAGATAATTATAAATTATATTTGAAATGATATACTATTATAATATTTCAGAGATGTATTCCTCAAGTTATGAGGGTTTAATCCACCAAATTTTATGAAAAACACAATTGGTCATAAATACAACCCACTACTATTATGCCTCATAACCATGAATTGGTTTCAGGGTAGTCACATATTAATTTATAATTATTAATTATTTTTTTTAATGAGTTTTATGAATTTTATGTTAATTTTAAAATTAAAATTATTGTTTCTTTAATAAAAAATTATGTATAACATGTTCATTTAGTTTCATATGATCAATAATAGTCCAAGAATGGATATATAATTTTTAAATATCCAATCCTAAGGTTCTAGAGATTCTTCTTGAAGGATATATTTACACATCTTCTAATTAAAAATTACACATCATCTATCCATGTTCACACACTATGAGAAGTTATGAAAATATTGTAAATCCATGTGGGAGAACAATTCATACTGTTATTACATTCCTCATTTTTACCAAATAGTTGGTATTCAGTTTGACAAGGTTATAAGATATGTAGTTTGTGTAAACATCATGTAAACCTGCATAGTTATACCCACATGAATCGTAGAATCTAGGTGGTAAAAATACATGAAATTTAATAAATACCTATCATGTATTGACTGTCAGTTGAGTAACATAGTATAGTTATGATTTCCAAGAATTTATCTAGAATACACATCATGTAACATGTAAATTTCTATGTGGAAAATACTATTTCATCATAAATAATAATTGACCACCCAAATAATAGGAACCAAATGGTCTAATGAGAACTGGTTAGTCTCTTTTTCAACTTGTGAATGAGATGATGTAGTTAAATGATTTCACTTCGAGTTCCCCACTTTTGTTTCATTGGAAATATGTATCTAGCTTGTATTGATTATTTGATTGTGGGGGGTTCATGGACTTATGGAAAATTCAATTTGTTTTTACCATTTTGTTAACTCTAATGAAAACTTATAATTTCTCCCACATCCATAACTATGTATGGACCTTATTTCTAAAGGCATGTGGTCCTTTGGGGTTTTATACCCAGAGAATCTTAGGAACTCACGTTAGTTAAGAGGATGTGAGGTCGGGCTTATCACACCCTTTTAGGGGTATTTTTTTTACAATGGGACTCACTTATAGATTTACGATATTTTTTATAATCTCTTCATATTCCCGATATGGGGAGGTTACCCTAACAAAATGATCACAAGTTAAATCTGTTTATATTAAAATGGGCAATCCTATTAGTGAACCCATCTATATGTATTAGAGGTTTTTCTTTCATTTCCCATTATTGGGTAGCTTCTTATATGTTTAATCTGCATAACAAGGCACTCCAGAGTTTTTCGTAATCTAGGGAGGTGGTTAATATTTCAAGGATGGTATTGATCCATTATGAGGAAAACAATGTATCATGTTTCATAATAGGAATAAAAACCTACATATTTCATTAAAATAATATTTTTTAACATCGTACATAAAATAATTATATGTAGGCTCATAGGTGCTAGATATTTGATCATAAACCTCAAGGAGGTATCTAATGTTTCATGGATATAGAAGGAATCAGAGTACTTATAGTTTAGTTTGATCAATTCTTAGACACTGAGGCTACCCTATCTTGTATAGGCTCATTATGTGAATGATATAATAAATGAAACTCTATAATCCCATCTGAGGTATTCTCAGTGTGAGAAATAAGGCATAGTAATTAATCAGTCTCATTTCTTAAAGATGTGAGACTTATATTCTAGGATGACCCCTCTGATGTTCATTATAGAGATCATACATTGGAAATGAATCATACATGTCTTGGTTATGGAAGGAATCAGATTTATCATAGTTTAGTTAACTTATCCATCCACTGGGGGATACGTAAAAAAGGATCATTCCATGGGAGAGATTTGGTCCCAATGGTTAGAGGTTCAGAGACTTGGATGGAGTTACACTGAGTTGGATTCCCATTTGAGCTCAGAAATTCAGAAATAAATCCAAAATATCCTTGTTATGGTAGGAATCAGAGTTCTCGTAGTTTTTTTTTTGAGATTATACACTGATACTTCCCTTCTATGTGGGGTATATCATATTATGTCACTTATTTGGGATAACATAATGAGTTTTCCTTATATGCACCTTGTAATAGGCAATCATGTCTCAAGACATCTTCTTGACATGGTTTGGTTGTCTACTTGACATGTATAGTTGTCTACCTGACATGTCTGAGGATATCTAGAAATTTCCTAGATTCATAGTTGACATGTCAAAAGAAAATCACATAATCAAGTTGAATTTTTTGGAGTGTGTCACATGATCCAGGATGATATATCTAGAGGTCATCACATGATCCTGGTATACATGTCTATAATACATCATATGATCTAGTTGACATGGAATGGTATCATCATGAGATTTTTCTAACATATCTTGGTGTGAACTGAAAACCTTACTGACATGCTTGGAGGGTGTCTCAAGATCTAGTTGTAAATCCTAGAGGACTTCATGAGACCAAGCTGACATAAACTTGTGTCTCAAAATAAAATAACAAACTTGTCTATATTACTCAAAAGATCTTCCTAGCATTCCCCAATGGATTTGTGAGAGTTAGGTGTCATATCAGGAGGGTGTCATGTGGCTTTTTTGATGTTTTTGGAGGACATCACTTGATAAAAATCATATGTCGAGGGGACGTATCATGACCTAGGAGACATACCCTAGTGTTTAATAATGATATGTATGAATCATGTGAATTGAATAAGGATCAGTATATGTGTTCTTAACATAAGTACCACATATTTTTTCTTTTATTCCATACTTTATTGTATATGTGCCTTATATTTGTTCAATGTAAGCTTGTTTATTTTTCGCATGTTTTTGTAGATATATGGGACCACCATCGCCTAACATGTATGACATACCATAAGTCCTTCGCATGATCTCAAGGGATCACACAAAGTTACTATTCATGCCTCATGATCCCTTAAGCTCTTCCCCAGATTTTACCAAGAGGAAAACCTTTTTGATCATGAGATTGGATACTCTAATAAATCCACTCCATGGGTGATCGATCGAGGATTCCTAGATGTGTTGGTGTATAGATCCAAATATGTTTTTTTCTAAGGTGGAGAGATTTATGTGCCTCTCCACCTTGGTCAAACACTGCCTTGTGTGGCCTGTATCTCACAGATTTGGGCTAGATTCAATAACAGGATTTGGTGTCACGCGCTTCATGAAATCCTATAATAGGTTATCCCGTAGGAATCGCATGATTTTAAGATACTGAAAAACCATCCCATCAATGTGCCTTTATTATATTTTTTCCAATAATTATAATCCTACCTAACCATGTTGACATGCTAAGGAGATTTAGACTAACGCGTTTAGGGGCCTTCAAGGGATGAGGATTCTTGTGGAAATTCTTGTGTATAATCAAAGTGACTTTCCTAGGATATTCCATAAGACATAGGTGTTTTTCTAAGGGGCCTTCACAAGATCAATGTGTATTGTTGAGGGGGGACTTTATTGATCAATGGTGATCACCTATGATATAAGTTCCCATTTTCATAAAATCAGTGTACCTTCCCCTCACAAGAAGCTCTCATCATTTCCCCTTTTATTCTATTTTTTATTTCACCAACTCCTTAGATATCATAAATTGGAATGATGGTTGTTAGATACAATCACTATCCTCATTAATGATGCATCCCATGACCAATAAAGTGTCTTGTTGTGATGTGTGAATATTTTCATGAAAACCATTTTCATTTTCATTGAAACTAAAGGCATCTCATTAGGCTCTTCCACATTAATATAGGCATGTTTCTAGGGCTTCTTCGGTGTTTTAAAAACTACATGGGTGTGTCTCATGAATATTTATGACCCCAAGAGGGTCCCACCTTTTGAATATTTTCCTTTTATTTTAAAAGTATTTTGTGATGTATTTCCGGATCGTGCTTCTTGTTAAGTCACATGTCTTAAGGGATATAATCTAATAGTTGATGCATGATCAGTAAGTGTCTTGGACGTCTTTGTGATAACACGGTGTTTTGTCAAATGGGCTCTATGTGATCTCCCACAGGTCATGCACTACATATGTAACTTTATCAAGACCTTCTAAAGGTTATGTGATTGAGTATCTTTTGTAAGGTTACGCAATCCACAAGTTTTGGTCAGCTTCTCTTCCTTTTCATTGTAGAGAAAAATAATACCCATGTTTTTTGTATTTATTCTCTTTTATATTTTATAATTCTCATTTTTATAGTGTGAGAAAATTTCCCCCCTTAGAAGAAATGTCCATAGGGGAAAGGGCTCAATTATGAGGAAATTAAATTCTCAAGAGAGTCTTTAGTGTTGTCCGCAATTAATGTTTTAGGCGACACTTGGTCTTCCAGGTGATGTTTGGTATTTCGTGGAAGACCATTTAAAAAGGAAAAAATATGTTGGTTCATTCAATATCTACCCAACTCATAGATATCTTGTAATCTGCCTTCATCAGGTGTCCCATTACCAAGACATCCTATTAGAATCAGTCATGAGATTCGTTAGTAAGACTATTTTTAAGAAACAATTCACAATATTTTATTTTCCAATAATTTTTTCAAACTAACCATGAATCCATATTTGATAATTTTTTTATCCTTTTATATATGGTTTCAAGGTTTTATTTTAAGGCTTCACATTATTTTCTAGTTCGATCATATGATCTCTTTAACTATTATGTGAATCGCGTGACCATTTCCAGGTAATTTGATTACGATTATTGTGATTTATCTAGATGCCACAGAATGTTTTGGGGGTTTATGCAATCCATGAGATCCTCATGACCCAGGTGATTCATGATTCCTATATGTGATCATAAATCCCCTGAGGATTCATGTGATTCTCATGATTCTATTAGAATTATTCATTTATTTTGATGGTCTTTCACTCATCTAACTTATGCTTATTGGTTTTATGCATATGGATTCCAACTCCATCATAATTTCTCATCCATGGATAATCATAGCACCCAAATTTCTAGGAACCATGATTCTAACACTATATATCTTGTGTGCTCTGAAAATTATGTTCTGAAAAGGATTCTCCCATCCGAACTCCAAAATTATCCTTTATCACATCGGATTCCCCTATCTATTTGGCTTACTGGATTATGTTTTCATACCTTATCTAGACTACAATATTTCAACTTTTTGGGTTTCAACCTCCCTTGATTTTGTTCATATGAAAAAAAATTAGGATGGTCAACTGCACATAGCACAATCTCAGAGGTTATTGTATATGCTAGTGGAACTCCTGACTAGAACCATATGGCTATGATTTTTCCCACCCACCCATCATTCAAAGATAATTGAGCATATTATTCTCTTATTTGAAAAAATATAGTGGTGGATGAAGAATGAAATTAAATTTGTTCCCTAGTGTCATATTTTTCGATGAATGGGAATTAGAATTTTGGGTTAGATATAGAGTCTTAGAATTTTTAGACCAACTTCATAATATCTATCTTTATGAAGAGGTATGGGTTTCTAAGTTCTTCATTTATCATTAGTCTGATATTCTTTTAGAATTAATTATCCATTAGTTCACTGGTACCAATTCATTCCTTATATCCCATGGAAAAGATGGAATCGTCCATTGGGATATCTATAAATTTGGTGGGATATCTCCCCTTTTGGAAATGTATAACAAAATACTTCCTGTTGCAGAGTCATAGGATGACTCCGTGTAAACTCTAGTCTTGGTGTGGGAAATCTTCAACATCATGAAATAAAATTTAAGAAATGATCATCCTATTAATTTTATCATCTCTCTTATAGATTGGATCAATGTTTTCCTCTATCATAGTGTAGCTCAGCTAACCACTACATGCCCTTAATATCACCCCTCAGGACAGGTCATTGATAGTGCTAATTCATAATGGGAAATTCTGGAAGCTGAATAACATACCTTATAAGGCTACTAAGTGAATATAAAGATATTACTAAGGCTTAGGCTGGAAGGCTTCATGGCTATCTTCCTGAACGGGTGGATTTATTCGAGCTAGGAACACAAACATGGGAATCCAAGTTAGTATGCTGGTGATGAAATCAGGGCTAGAGGAGAGATAACCCCTCAATATAGAGAAATGACTCTTGAATTCCTTTACCAGATCTTGGGATGAATCTAGTAGGGAAACATCCCTTATAGAATTGGTGGTCCTTTACATCTTTTATTCAAATGGATTTGGGAGCATTTTCACTATGAAAAATACCACAATACCATTGTGATCTTTGGTTCCTTATCATGTCCTTGGTTTTTGGACATATACAAGGTTTATTCAATTCCATTAGGCCCTAAAAATGTTATTGGAATTCTAGGATGATCTGATCATCTTGATTGTACCCCTTATCATGCACTGTAGAGGCCAGTTATGGAGAATGGTGGTAGTTATATTGATAAAAGTTCAAAAAAGTTCTCTTTTTGGGATTGGGTTATTGTGACTAGAATGTATGATATGAATTTTTTTCATTTATATTCACCTTATCTTTTCTCTCACCACTTTTTCTAAAACAAAAAGGTTTCCCTTATCTTCTCGATTGGAATGTGAAGAGAGATACATCCCCAGAATATCTACCATTTTTTGGATGAAATTGGTGTGTGAGGACACAAATACTAAGATGATAATTTTTTATATTGTTTCCACTACCTTTATTTCACATGGACATGTATAGTCTTTGGTAGAGGCCTACCCGAGTGGTGTGATGAATAAACTATCCCATCAAGGGGAAAAAATTACCTCACTAACCCCACCCCCACCCCTTATTTGTAGAAATGATGGAGTTTATTCAAGACTTAAGTGAGTCTTTAGGGAAGATTTTTCATCCATGTGATGCACACACACTCATTAGGGTGGAATCTATTAAGGGATATGTCCCTTCGATATGAGAAATGGATGATGAATCTATTGAGATAATATTTTAGGGGGATTTCTCTCCAATTTCCTTATCATCTCATCCCATTATTCCCCCTTCTAACTCACCCACTCCAGAAGCTGGATAAAAAGACCAAACTTAGAGTATTCTGATTTGGAATTAGATTCATGCCTTCGTCACTGAAACTCCCTTAGAATCATTCTTCGATAAATAATAACATCTCCTCATTCTCTTTCATAAATTGGTGGTGGAAATCTTTGACCACCAGCCATTATAAAAAATCATGTGAAAAATAATTATAATATGGAAAGATATCACTGTCAGAATGAGGGGATTATGTGATTGTAAATATTGGAATCCCCTAACTAAATAGATTATAGAAGATTTCAATGCTTTGGAATGGATTTTTTCATTCATATCTAAGTTTCCCACCCATATAAATGTTTTGACCACATATATATGAAGATAGGAGGAGATCATAGCTCACACAAGGTTTGAACTTCAAGCATCATCGTCCTCATTATAAACTACTTATAAGATTGTTGAGGGTCATTATAATCTTATTGAGACCCTTTATCCTAGGGTATAAGTAGAAGAATCGTGTGTGACATACTTCATTTCTCCATTAACATTTCCCATTATACTCTTGCTGATCTGGATAGAACGGTTAATAATATTTTGTTATATTTTAATCATTGATGTCTTTTTTTAATTGAATCTTTGGAGAGGTTCTAAATCGTAGAGATGCCAATTTTTTTATATCAATGAATAGATATTCAGAAATTTCTATGTTGTTGTTTATTTATATTTTGTTAATGATGTTCATGAAATTTTTTTGATACGATGTTGCATGAACCATCAACAATACTCACTCTTTTCATAATATTGAGTAAACCTGAAAGCCTGGATTTGAACATTTAAATTCTAATAGATTTTTCTTGATATATTCTCATGAATTACCACCAATATGATATTACTCATTGAAATATATTTACCATCTATATTGCGATTTCCTGATTTAAAAAAGGATAGTTTGGGAATAATATTTTTCTTAGAGGGATAGTGGTTTATCTTTTTCAAAATTCAATAGACTTGGAGAGAATAGATTTTTTTCATCAAATTCCATATGGTGGGACTCACAATAATTTATCTTTTTCATTATTTTAGACTAAAAAATTGATATGCAGCAGTATAGGGTCTTTTAGTTCAAACCATTTATTGTTGTAGTTTAGGGTCTTTTCGATTGAACTTTTTGTTGTTATAGTTTATTTTTTAGCTCGAAGATTATATTTCACTAGTTTATGGTATTTTATTTCAGACATTCTATTGTTGCATTTTATGGCCTTTTACCTCAAACCTTATATTTCTATAGTTTAAGGACTTTTAACATAGACCTTCTATTGTTGTAGTTTAGGGTCTTTTAGATCAGATATTCTATATCCAAATTTTAGGGTTTTTTAGCTATAGCTATCTATTGTTATAGTTTATGGTCTTTTAAATTAGACATTATGATGATGTATTTTAGGGTCTTTTATCTTGGGCCTTCTATTGTTGTATTTTAGGGTCTTTTAGCTCAAAAATTTTATTATTTTAGTTTATGGTATCTTAGCTCAGACCTTCTATTCTTGTAGTTTATGGTATTTTAGCTCAACCCATCTATTGGTGTAGTTTTGGGTCTTTTAACTTAGACCTTATACTACTATAGTTTAGGGTATTTTATATCATACCTTTTATTTTTTTTAGTTTATGTTATTTTATCTTATAACTTATATTGTTTAATACGGAATATATAGAAGACATTCTAGGGATGACATAAGAAACCCTAAGGTTCTGTGTTCCATCATGGAATTCCACAGGATCATGAAGACTAGATATCCTTTCATTCTAGGAGGATATTCAACTAATTGGTAGGTAAAAGCCCTTTTCTATCGATAGCATGGTCAAACAAATGATCCCTCAATCATTTCTAAGGGTCATGTAATATTTTTGGGGTGATATTGGTTGAGGGTAAAATACTAGGGATGATGGGTCAATCTATATCGTTATGATATGATTTGAATAATACAAAACTCAAAATTTTGATTTGATGAATATGGTATGGGTAAAACATGCCATGGATGAATCATAACACCCTGAGGTGTTAGGATCTTCTATAGTGTTACCTGGGCTCACAAGGATTGAGTTTGTTTCCTATAAGGAGGAAACTATACTATTAGGTAGGTCAAATCCATTATGTTTCTATAGAAATGTCAAAGATAGATGTCCCCACTCGTTTCTAAGGGCCATGAAATATTTTTGGAAGATTCAAATGTCTAATTGATGAAGTTGGAAAATTAGAAAAAATATATCTATGAATGATTATTGTACCCTAGGGAAGTATATCACTTAATTGTGATTCTTAGGCCCTATGCCATGTGATTTCAACTCATCAGGTGTGGGACTCTAAAGGTTTTGGGAATAGTGTGTCACATTCCTATTTAGAGAAAGGGTACCAAACACAATGACATAATGTTGATGATTTCGAATCTTCTTGAATATTCTGGTTACAGGGATTGTAAATCATGTTCCATGTAATCAGGTTATGAGGATGATTTGGGATAATCATGTCGGGAACGGCCCAGAACACTCTACGGTGTTGGGTTTTCCCTAGTTATTCTAAGATCATAAGGATTAGGAAAACCTTTATTGTAAAGATACACATTTTCTTGATGACCATAGTCATATATACAGGAGCCATATGCATAAATTAATAGTCAACCAATGTGTCACTTAAATTAAAATATCCTTTTATAAGGTCCATAGAAGGCTTTTGGTAATCCAAGGCACTCAAATCATGAAGGTTGATTTTTGGAAAGTGTAATATCCATGAAGGTTCCAAACGCTTTAAAATTTGTGTCACCACTTAGAGAACATGTTCCCATAACGAGGAGATTGGAAAAATCATTACACCAACTTTTTCCTAGACCAGGGGCTCCAGTGATCTTGGATTTGATTTTACTATGGATACAAAGTGGGCACTATGAGATTTATGTGTTATTTATTTATTCCCTAATTTCTTTCCTATAATCTTTAGATGAATATTTCATTAAGTTTAGGTTGGAATTTTTTCTAGGCCACCCTTCATGGGTTTTCACCCTGACATCTTATGTGTCTCTTTCACTAGTAGATTAAGGCCTTGTGATTTTGACCATTAGAGGATAGAGTTTAAGTTCATATAGAATTGAATGAATTTAATACAGTTTAAGGTCATTACACACATCGACTTATCATGAGGGTAATGTTACATAAGATCCTAATTGAGAAACCGAGGGTAAAGATTACTCAAACATCCTTTTGGGTGGGAGATGAAAATGTTATAAATCACAACTCTAGTTTCTCAGGTCAGGAATAATGATATAGGAAAATCATGATGGGGATGAAATAGAATACACTTAGGTGATATGTTCTTCCATAGTGATGTAAGGCTCATACGGATCCTAAATACCCTTTTAAAAAGTGGCACTTTTGGTTGATAGTCATAGGTTCATATGTAGGAGCCATAGGCATACATACTTAGAAAAAAAGTGTCTCTTGATGTTGAGTATACTTTTTCAAGGGACATGGAAAGTTTATGGTTATTTGAGGCACTCAAATCATGAAGTGTGATTTATGGGCTGATGGGTTTATAATATAATAGATTAACCCCATTATCTAGAAGAACAGATTCATGATATTTGTGTCCCATTAATAAGGTATGATGATGGGTGATGGTCTATGCCTTTTCATTCCATGTATTAGGGATATATTTTTTAAATATTTTTAATGTATTCTAACTAGGATATTTTCCATGTAGTTTAACATCATGTGGTAATGATGTTCAAATGGAAGTTATATGCGCAAGCCTGACTCGTACCCTGGGATGGGGGAATTTTTTCATATCATGGCTAGACCCAACATTCATATATCTGGTCATATCTATGCATCCTTTGGGGATAGTAATCAAACAACACATAGTTCTTGAATGGGAAACACTCTATGATTTTCTGACCCATATGTATAGGGGGAATTGCTTTTGTTGATTTTTATACCTGGGACCAAGATTTGAGGTCGATCTCACTACATATCCTTTGATGATTAGAATCAATACACACATAGTTGTTTAGAGACCAATAATTTTAACATCATGTTGCAAGGATATAGATTTCCCAATGTGAAAAGGAAATTTTGTGGCTAGGCACAAGAATGGGAAGTCTTAGTGTCACTATATATCCCAAGGTAATAGGAATCAGACCACACATAGTTTTTAAATAGGATCTCCTTACATAGGTATGAACCATACATAGAGAGGTGCATTTTTATGTTTATTTGTTGTGACTGGTCCTGAGGTTAGAGATCTCGACATCACTACATATCATGTGATGATAGGAATCAAGTCACATGTAGTTCTTGAATAGAGTTGTGGTGGGAGACCAACACCAATGATAGTGCTCCTCTCGAGTGATGTCCATAGGAAGGTGTAGTTTTATGTCATGTAAGAGACATCAACCAATAAATTTAACATCATGCGGTGAGGGCTTATGGTGACTCTTTTAAGGTATTTCATTCAAGGAAATGATAACCCTATCGTGAGATGATATAAATTTTTTGTGTGAGGAAGGCCTTAAAAAATATCTTCATCCCACATAATCTATGCTTGGTCTGAGAAAAAAAGGAATGGAAATGGTTCCTATCACTATAAAGGAAATATAGATAATGGACTAGGGAATTTTTTACCAAGAGGTGGCTTTGACAAGTTATAGGATCAAGGAGTCCCTATATATCTCATTAAAATGAGAATAAATCCATATGTAGTTCTAAAAACCCATGAAGTTTAGTGTCATGTGGTGAGGATTTAATCTGTGTAGTTTAACATGTTGTGGTGAAAATGAAGTTCACTCAACCTAAAAGAGGATGAATGTTATGGATGGACCCTAGAATAGTTGTTTGGGTGTCACTAAGTATCATTTAAGGACAATAATCAATCTACATATTGTTCTTGTAAACCTTTTAGTTTTTTTCATCTGTAGAATACATCATTGTGAAGTTTAACATATTTTTTTCATGAAATGGTTCCCCTGACACATATGATGATGTACATTGGGGATTTTTGTACTTTTACATTATGTGGTCAGGATGTTTTATGTTTTGTTTAACATCATGCTGTATGGACAAAGAACATTGTACAATTTACCATCTTACTACCAGGATGAGCTATGTATAGTTTAATGTCATGTAGTTATGACATATGATGATTGATTTCAACTATGAAAAGTATTTCTTAATAAATATTTCATTGGTGGTGGGTATGAAACATTTTTCATAAATTATGGTCAATGAGTTGGTAGAATTGTGATAGATGTTATGTATGATATAAGTCCCTTCCCTTTAGGTTCCATCTTTGGAGGCTTCCTTCCTCGTGTTTTTGGGGTTTTGAGAACCCATATCATTTCTCCTTGAAAAAATTAATGTAGGTGAACCTTTTCGTTGAAATCCCTTGATTTCTGATTCTGGTTGTTTTCAAGGTTGTTCAATGTACACAACATATCCTCATTGAGTCGCTTTATATCATCCAGCAACTTTTTCAATTTCTCATCATTTGAGAGTTTTTAAAAAAAATTATTCAAAGCAAGGGTAACTGGACCTCTATGGGAAATATTATCTTGGTCCCATACACCAATGAGTATGATGTTTATTGTGTAGTAGTACATGTGGTGATACGGTAGTACCCTAAAGCCTATAAGATCTTGTCTAGCCAAGACTTATTGTCTTTATTTACCATCTTATAGTGTATATTTTACTATGTCTTATAAGAACATTATTTTTTTAATTTTTTGTTGCATGATATCGGGATGAGTGATTGGAATCAGTTTTTTACTCCCGGTATAATTTCTTCAACTGCATAGAATAGAAGTGTTTGTTTTTGTCCATAAATATTGTGTGAGGGACTCTAAAACAGGTGATGATAAGGACTTTAATATGTTGATGATATTCTCCATCCTGGCTTACTTGAGTGTTATTTCCTCATCTCATTTAGAGAATAAGTTATTAGTAGTAAGGTTGTACCTAAAATTCATAGTTGTGTCTAGGGGATATGACCCCATAACATCCATTCCCCATATGCAAAATGAAAATTAATATTTAGTTTTATGTAACAATTATTGGGGTTTATGGTTAAAAGTTTCATGAATATGAAATATATGTCATTTATTTCGGAATTATTTATAACCATGTATCATGTTTTGTCATTAGTAACACAGCCTCCTGATTTGTTGGGAGATCCTGGTCCCAGACTGATGAGTGCTACAGGAGTGGACATTGACTTATTCCATGATGGTGGAAATCTTTCATTCTACTAATAATTTGAGAAGTATTCTATAAATTACATTCTTTTAGATGAATTTTTATAATTCGGACCATATTGATTAGAAATGTTTGTTGCATGGAACTGGATCTATTCCCTTAAAACTCAATTTGTGGGTAGGATTCCATTTTAGAGATAACCAATTATCAATTCCATCCATCCAGGTGTGGATATGGGTTCATCACGCTTCGGGGAAATGTTGAACTAATTGATTTATTCAATTTCATGAATGATGATCAATGAGACCATTTGGTGTGTGATACGAATGATTGGTTCCTCCAGTTTGAGAGAATCTAGGGCTATGGTTGTATTAGCTAATGCATTTGTGTGAGCATTCTATGATTAGGGAACATGATTCAACATGGGCTCAAAAGGGAAATCTTTCATTAGTCCCTTGATTTAGCTAGTTAGAGAGGCCAGATCTTCCTTTTCGATGAAATATTCTCCATTGATATACATTATAACTTGCTCTGAATCCCCCTTGATATTTAAATAGGATACCTAAAGCTCTACATCCAGCTTTAAGAGAGTGATGAGGGATTGGTATTTCTTCTACTTATTCATGAATCCTTTGGATATTGAGATATAGTTGGGAAAATTTTGTTTGGAGAAACAGATAAAATCTCTATTCTAACCCAATTGAGATTTTGATTCCCCATAATTTTTCATATAGTACTTTTGGAGGTTACATAAAAATACATCTCCCATGTCCAGGGAATTTCTTTGTTATAGAAGACCTCCTCATTGGGTAGTTAGGTGTCCACCAGTGTACATTCTAGGGTGTCATATTATTTGAGGAAATTAGACAAGACTTTCCCTTTCATAGAATTTTGTGACAGGAAAGGAATGTCATATTGTTGAAGAATGACTTCCCATCAGGACAGACACCCGATCAGTATGGGATGACCCAGGATTTACTTGAATGGATCAATATGATAGACCATATATAATTTGTTTTCTTGTAGGTAATGACTTATCTTTTTCACTATAAATATGAGTGTGAGACAGTTCTTATTGACATCAGATTATCACGTCTTATTACCTAGAATCATACATATAAGGTATTATAGAATATTCTCACACCCCATATCATTATTCTATGTGAGGAGGTTTCCAAGTAATTGTTCCAATGTGGCCACATATAAGATGAGTGGATATAATTTCACCTGTGGAATAAAGGCCAATGGGTGAAACCGGTACTGCTTGATACTCATAAAGTATTAATGGTAGTCTATGTCCCATCAAAAGGAAATTTCATTCTTAATTGACTTGGTGAAACGAAGAGATTTTATGGAAAGGTTATCTACGAAACAACAAATGTATGTAAGGTGTTCTTAGATTCCCCTCAGTTATTTGAGATTTACGGGTGTAAAATTGATAAAATATCACTAGTTTTTTTGGTTCAACCTTGATGCCAGGGTGGTATACCAAAAATTCATGAGGTCTCCATGATTTTATGCTAAATGTTCATTTTAGTAGGTTCATGTTCAAACTAGGATGTCGTGGCTTATCAAAGACAATTTTAATATATGTGAAGTAATCACATCATCATTGGTTTTTGACCACCAGATGATTGAAAATACATTAAACTATTCTTTCTAGTAAGGTCTTAAAGATATGATTCATGGTGTGTTGACAAAAAATTCCAACCTTATTCAAGCCAAAGGTAATGAGTTGATAGAAAACATTTCATGATGTGATCTAAAGGTAGTGGATTCCTCATCTCTAAGGGCCATCATTATCTAATTGTATCCTAAATACAAATCTATAAAGGAAATGGATTGGAATCCATTAGCTATATGTATGAGTAGTTCTATAATCATTAATGGGAAATTAACCTTCATTCAGTGTTGATTAAGGTCTCTAAAATTCATGGAGACTCTAATATACCTATACTTTTTCTTGATGGGGAATTTTTTGTGATACATATTAAGTATTTCACTTCTTAGAAAAAATTGGACTTGATCATTTTGTCAACTTTCACATCAACATTTGTAGCATTAGAGGGGATAATCCACATGGATTCCTTCTTGAAGCCTTGACAGTCATCAGGTAATATGAGATGGTTTGTATCCATGTCAATATTAAATCTGGTTACTTCAATATAGTTACAATCAAACACATATTTATATGTCCTTATAAATTCAATGTATATCTATTTCTCCTTTAAAAGTATAGTGGCACTAATTAGTGTAGATTTTGGGTATTCTTATGTTCCTATATTTATTTTTCTAAACTCATAAATTATGTTGTAGATACCTTTCTTGAATTTTTTACTGGCGTTCTTGAGGTCTTCTTCTTATTCTTCCACCTCTGATTCTATGGATGCATTTTCAGATAAATTCAGAAATATAAGGGTATCTCTATCATTTCTAAGGTGAGAGTGCCCATAATAAAATACATTATCAATACATATTCCATAGTCTTTGTGTAGAGATTATAGAGATTTTTTCTTTTACACATTCATAGGGGAATGAAGGGGCTTGGACATATGGGTTCATCTTTATTGCCTCAACTAGATTTATTGGGAGCACAAAGTCTTTGTCTTGAATACTCAGACAATTTATAGGGGTGTTCCCCAAGACATTGTGTGTATAAACATTCATATTATAATCCAACATTGGTTGTTTTATTCAGTTTTTTAGATTACTACCTCACCATATGTGTCTTAACAAGTCTCGAAGGGGGAACCATCACCATGTATTATGCCGGCCTTTCCATCAATGAGGTATTTAAAATATTGATGGAATGTCGAGGCTACCACCATGTGGTTGTGGGTATAGGTCTTTATGAGTAGTAAATTGTATGTGGTGTCTTTCTAAATAACCATAAACTCATTGATATACGTGAGATCAAAAAAACTGAGCTTTGAGCATGATCTTCCTGAGAGGTCTTTTCTAATGATTATAAAATCATTGAATGGACACCTTTGTGGGAGACAAAACCTCTTCAATATATAACAAACATAATAGGTTATAAATCAGGATGATTTTGATTCCAGAACCATTTTTAATTAGATCCCTTCAGATTTTGACAATATTGAGTCTACCCAGAACATATAGGGGTCTGATGTGTCCCTGAATGACATATTTCTAATCTTACTTTGTGAATTTCATTCAAACCTAGAATTATACTAAAATGGTTTCTACTCAATATACCTCAACTGCAAATACTTATTTATTAAAATCATGTGGGCTTTGAAGGTATTCTATGAGTGCATATCGGAGGTATTTTGAATGATTATGTGCATCCAGGATTGAGATAATGGATGAGAAAATCTCAAGTTCTTTTAGAATGCCATAAATTAATGCTAGAGTTTGGTGCTTCCCATGGTGGGGTTTTTTCTTATTATGTATATCAAGATCTAATAAATTTTAGGTAGATGGGTCTGGTTCTTCTTCATAGGTTTTGGGGTAATCTTCTACCAGTGGTGTGGGTCATGCTGGCCTCCCCCGTTGTTTGGGATGATCATATATTTTAACCCCCACTAGGCAGTCAAACAAGATGGCTAGGCACGCATGACCGTTGGAGGGTTCTGGAACACATCTATATATCTTCTAGGCTTGATAGAGAACTTTACCATGGGTCTCATCTATATATATGTCCCTTTGGGGACATGACCGATATATCGGATCTGACAATGCATGTGTTGTCCCTTATATCATTGCTTCATGTGCATGTGGACTCTTGTTCCTCAAATAAGTTCTAGTAACCCATAATCAGAGGCATATTCATCATTGGAGATGTTTTCTTATAATTTTATTATGTTAAGAGACCCAAATATGTTCTCTTCTTCATATGAGGGTTCTATTTTGTACGGCCATGTCCATGCTTTGAATAGTATACTGAATAAGTCTTTAAGGGCTAGATCTTACATTGGAGAAGAATATAAATATTTCTATTCTCTCTCTTCATATGCCTGACAGTCACATCCACCATTGGGAGACATATCTGATGTCACCTCACTGGGTAGAAGAATTAGATTTGTGAAGATATTCTCTTAGGATAGAATGATCTCAGTCAAATTGTTTCTGATTCATATTATGGTTAAACGTCTTCCATGCATGGCTAGAACATTTTTCCAATCACCCTCTTCCTCATACAAGGAAATGGTTTTGTAGGTCACCTATACTGAGGAGGTATCTAACATAACATTTGTATAATTGACCATGCTTTGGAGAATATATTTGAAGATAAAGTAGTCCTAGATGTTGTGACCCAGTCATCTATGGAAAGGGAAGTAGTCCAGATGATCAGTTATTTTTACCTTGTTGAGCTTCATGGGTTGTGGTATCTTGAGTAGGTTATTATCCATGGCTACAAGAAAATAACCAGGGACATTTTCATTTATGAAGGAGTAATATTTATTCATCCATTCCTCAAATCCATGGAAACACTGCTCTATTTTTCCTTCTGTATGAGGGCGGTTTTATGTTTGTTGCCACTCGGTAGGAGGATGTGGTTGTTTTAGGACCCTTTTATATGGTTGGATGGGAATTTTTAGTAGTTTGAGATTAATAGAATTATTATTTACCTTACTGAGACTTTTCCCCTTACATGAGAAGATATTTATCTCAAGTTAACTGAATGGAATCTTCCAAACATTGTGTTTTTTTATGCAAAATCAATAAACCCTCTAGATATTTCATTGATATTTCAGGTGTCTTTAGCTCAACCAAAATATTTTCAATGTAGATTTCCAACAATTGTTTCTGTGAGATAGGGATTCTAAGTGAATAGGTTAAACCCATCCATTTTTCAATGATGTCATAAACTCTCTCGTTTTTGTGTTTCTTGAAATTTTTCATGTCAGTGATTTTTGATTTTCTTCATAGGGGTGATAAAATAGTAAATTAATTGATGATGAAGGTCTTCCCATCCTACAAATAATTCTACTGGAAGATTTTTTTAACAAAAAAATCTCGTCCATTTTAGATTATATACAAAACATATCAGATCAGTCACCTTCTACTGATCTCAAGGGACCATCATTGGACCACATTGAGATACGAAGTGAGTAATATGTTGTTTGGGATCTCACAAGCCATCAAAGTTAGAGAATGTGAGATTGACTAAAGTGGGTGGTAGAAAAGTGTTATCTAATCATTCAAGATATGGATTCCTCTCAGGCTGCACATGTGTGTGTAACCCCTCTAAGGATTTTATTTGGGTAGTATGTAATTGATAAATTATGGAGGAAATATAATCTGAGAATCCTCCCATCTATAGGGATTGGGCGGGGTAGCATGAGGTTTCCCTATTTTCATTTCCTGGTGATTCTCAGTTTTTTCAAAGAATAAATGATTTCCCATGAGAGAGAGAGGTTTTCACCATAATGGATGTAAGTCATAGTCATTTTTTACTTCTTCGTTTATATAAACTGGATACTAGATGTGGAGTTGGTATGATGCTCAGATCCTTTTCATGCAAGTTGATCCACTCTTTCCAGATGTATGAGAAGAGGAATATTCAACTCTATTTGAAGATGATGCCAAGAGGGAATATTTCTCTTGAGTTGTTCCTCATTGAGTTGTTTGAGATTTTAAATCTAATTCCCATATTTTGGAATTCATTCCTCCCTGGAAGGAAATTCGATTCATTGGGTTGGTAATTGGGATGTAGCCACACCTTTTACATAATCTATAGTAATGTTCTACCATAGAGGTGGAAATTCAATATACAATGGTGCGATGTTTGGATCTTCCCATGGTTCCGAGTATGTGTAGCCTCAGTTTGTGCAACTATATCCTCCTCTTGGGGTATGTTTTCCATATTCTATTCCTCTACATATGCATATTAATCCATGTTATATTTTTTATTCATGATGAAAACATTCATAGAAAATTGTCAAGAAATGGTGATTTTCCAATTACTTTCAACACAATAGGATAATTTTCACTTCCTTCATTTGGGTCATTTCTCAAACCCTTATCTATATTGGTCCATATTAGCTTCTGACCATAGAGGGGTTTGATTTCTTTCATCATATACTCCTCATGTCTCAGCCTATCATAAGTTAAAGTGAGGCAGTTTCTGATCATGATTTGTTGAATAGGCCCCGAATAGAAATGTTTTTTTAGGATGGAGGAACATATTGGATGCTAATCATTGATATTTACCACAAAACCTATAGAAAACCAAACACCTTTATAGTGATGGTGATAATGAAAATTCCCACATCCTTATAGGCTAGGGGATATCTGGGGCCACAATTGGCACTGATTGATCTTTTTGTTGAGGATTTAATGCCTTCAATCAAGGATTTTATGAATTCTATGATGGGTATTGAGATATAAATGCCCCCATCCTAGTAGGATAGGGATAACAAGGAATCGTTATTGATTTTCCCAGGACCCTCTTGGGGTACAATGATACTATTAATTATTATTGAGATAAAAATTCCCCTAGCCCAATGGGATGGTGTTTGTTTTCAATACATTCTGACATGTGCAAGATCCTCTCTGGTATTTATGATATGAGGGGTGGAGATGCTGGAATATTCCCCCAACCCAAAAGGTTAGGTTCTCTTCTAGATAGATACCATTGTAGTTGCTACTTTGGATTTTTTGATGTGGCTCTATTGTGCTCGTGTAGGAGCTAGCTGTAATGGAATCCCAAAATAGGATTCTATTTCGGCGGGTATTCATTGGGTTGATTGAAACATCATTTTTGAGTCTAAACTGAATTCCCATTATTTTGAGGGGCCCAGTTCAAATATCTATTAGATATCATCTTCCTCTATTTTTGATGTCTCAATACTAGTGAATTAAGGGTGTTTCATTATAGTGACCAATGGGATTGCACGTTACCTGATCCCTTGATTTCACCAGAGGCTACGACATTACAAGATGTTGTATCTAAGGAGTTATATTATTCTAGGGGTGTGGTGAAGTGTAATAATCTATAATTTCCCCAACTGCGAATATAGATACATGAAGTGTCTTCGACGATCATTTTTTGAAGATCTGTGATGAAATGGTGTAAAAAATGTTGTAGATTTGTGCTATTATTTTCTGGTTTTGGATCACATGCCATTGATATAGAAGCTAGTTCTAGCTAAAAAAATATTATATTGATGGTTTATATGGGACCCTCGTATCCTGGATAAGGGATGTGTCTATCCTTCATTCGTTGATGAGTTTGATTCATATTTTGTTGTATATAATGCATGCACAACTTCTCTAGCTCATCTAGGATCTCATAGTCATAAATGGAAAGGGGTCAGAACATAGTGGGGATGTTGTTTCCTACTGGATCTCTCCAAATTTCAATGTTGTATTCATCTTCATTAGACTTTCATGCCTCTATCCAGTCAGACTACAAAATGTGCTTCTTAGGGTTTCCTGATAACTATAGTGGAGTTTTGCTAGAATTTTATGGGTAACTATATATGGTTGACCCCAATTTTTCTTACACCTATATATATAAATGAATCTGAGTTTTTAACACCTCTCTATACATAGGCTTCTGGGAAAAGGGATGATTTACTTATCTATGGGAGATATCACCATGGGGAGGTTGAAAATGGAAGATGTCATGATTATAGTTCCTAAAATCATTCTTCACACTACTATGAGAAGTACTATCATAGTAATAATGGCCTTATTCTTTGGTTGAAGAGTCAATAGACCCTTGGAGTGTTGAAAATGTGTCTTGAAAAGCTCACAGACTCTTGTATTGAGTAGATTAGTGATATAATCCTCGATATACATTATTTTTGAAATATTATGACCTACCTTTTGGAATTGAGAAAGGATATGATCCTTCTATATGAAGGTTTCGAGACTTCGTTTATAACTGTCTGGTGCTACAGGAGCATGAACCCCCTACTGAGAAGATAATGGATTTTGAAAATGAGATTTTTCATTCTTGACTAGAATATGAAGCTATTACGATGAATGTGACATTATCACTAGGTGGGAACTAGTTATAATGGGGATATGATCCTGATCATGAGCCCTTGTAGTATGTCTCTAGTTTTTTTATAATAATATGAGCTTGTCCTGAGGAATGTGCCTCTCTCACCTGGGGAGCCCTGGTTGGAGAAGGAATATGATCCCAATACAAATATGCAGTCCCCATCAGAATATGTTGTTGGGCCTCTAGAATATGAGAAGGTATATGAGAAAACTCATGTATAGTCTTGGAAATATTCTAGTGTATTCGTTCATCATAGGTTGTTGTAATATGCTCCTGAATTATATGATCTACTCGAATATGCAATGTAGATTTACTGATAGGAATATGATCATACCCCAAGCCATGTGCCATTCTCAAATAGTCATCCTCAATCATAATCGAAGGGTGATCCTAACCCAGATCTATTGGGGTATTTCTCCATTCTTTTTCGAGTAGAATATGAGCATGTCTAGAGGCATGTTTCGCTCTCACTTGGTGAGCCCTAGCCAGAACAAGGATATGGGCCTGATCCTGGTCTTTTGGAATATGTTTTTTTCCTTTTTGGATTGGAATGTGTCCTTATCCCAATGCATGTTCCTCTCTCACTTGGTTAGCCTCAATAGAAAAGGGAATATGATCCCATCTTGGAACCTTTTTAATTAACAGAATATTCTAATAATCTTCTTGGATTAGATCAATAATGTGAAATTTCTATGAAGTACCAGAATTTTCATAATGATCAATGTGTTATGCTTCCCAAGATATAGGGATAGGATTATGTTCATGTCCCTATATCTGTACAAGTATCATAATATGTCAGAGATATTCACCTATTTCTAAGATGTAATGACACTTTAACAAAGTGTGGGCATGGTTGTAAGACATCACATTTCCTATCTCCACTATGTACTACAAGATATATTCGATTTAAGAGAGGATATGAACCTGATTTTTTCCTCCCTATACCACTGAATTATGCCTATGGGATTCATGAATGGGGGTATGAATATGCACCTCCTTCATGCTCACTACAAGGATATTCCCATAGCCATATTCTGAGTGAGTAGGGATATGATCTTGCTCACTGGTTATCATCGGAATATGTTGGAAGATATTTGTTGAATGAGTGGGGATATGATCCCAACCATGATTATTCATAGCATTCCATGCCTGATGTGAATTCCTTGTTTCCTATTCATGGGGACCATAGATGGTAGTGTGTCAGGTGGTACCTTCATCAAGCAACTGATGGGAGCTGGAAGCATTTCACTAGAAATGGAAGTTGATAGAAGCCCTCCTTGGAGGACCCTGAATCAAAAGGATCCATAGTTGACTCCTTTATCAACCATCATTATATACTGAATTTAGTGATTTTCACACTCTAGTGATAAGCTTCTAAAGCAGTTGGAGGTGGAAATGAGCACCTCTATCTTTACTGTAGCTTTTTTTGGATGGTATAGACCCACTAGTTTTAGCATTTGGAGACCCACATGGGTAGTCTCAAGGGTTGGGATCATACCATGTCAATGGTATTCCTAGACGGTTTCATTTTCCATCTATTGTTGAAGTTATTGGGAAGGTGAGGTCATTCTATGTCCCACATAGGTTATATTCATAGCTGAAATCTAGAATGGCCACTGGATGAAGAAATTATCTCTAGTTGGGTGTTTTCTGTGAGAGCAGTATCTACAATCACAAAGACAACAAGGTAAAATACCATTGATTAGTGCATCATTGTAGTCATGATAAATTTTCAATCATATTTTCTTGAGTAACACAATTATCCGTTATTATTTTCATTCTCCTTATTATAAATCCATGGACTAGTCAATGGGAGTATGTACTTATTTCATTAGAACCTAGACTATAGAGGATTAGCCTTTAGATCTATGGAAGGTCCCCTAATTTTCTTCATATAATATGCCAACAAAATAGCCTATATATTGGTCTACCGATCATTTTTTTAATTGAGAGATTCATGTTAGGTTCACTAATTGTTTTTTTCATCAGAAACAAGATAGGACCACCCATATGACATGAAAAAAGTGGTCTAATTAGAATTGGGTAGTCTATACTTTTTATCTTTCGATGGAGATTTCATATTTAAATGATTTCACATCAGATTCCATACTTTGGTTTCCTCATAAAGATGTGGATGGTATGAACTAATAGTTTGATTATAGGGGGGTCCGGTTTTACCATTTTTTAGATATGACATAAACTCTCAATGGATCCCACATACATAATTGAGTATGAACCTGATTTCCAAAGGTAGGTGGTCCTTTGGGGTTTCATACCCAATGACACTTTGGAACTCACATTGGATGAGAGGATGGGAGGTTTGGATTGTCACACCCTTTTGGGGTTAATCGTTCCCAACTCTGGGACTCTATTATTGACTGAATATATGTTTGAGAATCTATTCCTAATAGCATTTTAGTACTGGTTACCCTAACAACATGATCATAAGTTAAATTATTTTATATGCACCGGGGGAATCCTATAAGTGAATTCATCTATATATCTAAGGTTCTATATCCACTGAAAAATAGTGTGTAGATTCTAATATGTTGAATCTATATAATTAGGCACTCCAAATTTTGTTGTCATCTAGAGAGGTGGCTAATGTTTCAAAGATGGGGTTGATCCATTATGAGGCTTCATATGTATACAATTTTATAATAGGAATAAAAACCAACATAATTTGTTAAGCCTGATTGGTTTAATGTTATGTGGAAAGGATATATATTAAGGTGCTTAGGTGATATATATTTGACCACAGGCCTCATGGAGGCATCCTACGTATCCTAGATATAATAGGAATTAAGGTTCTCGTAGTTTAGTTTTGTTAGGGATTACACGATGATGATTACCTTTCTAGTGGATTCTCATGATGTGAATGATATGATCATTACAACTCTTTAATCCCTGATAAGCTATATTTAGTGTCAGAAATGAGGAATAGTAAGTAATTAGTCTCACTTTTTATGGTTGTGGGAATTATGTGTTGTGATATCCCTTTAGATGATTATTATGGATCTTGGACCGTAGAAAGGCATACTATGTTTCCTGGTTATGGCATGACTTATAGTCATTATAGTTTGGTAGACTTCTCAATCTGCTGGTGCATGAGGAAGGATGATCACCCCATGGGAAAGATTAAGTCTCTATGGTTGGATTTTTTGAGACATGGTAGGACATACACTGAGGTGGATGCCCATTGGAGGTCATTCCTTTAAGAAGGTATCCTGTGTATCCTAGTTATGGAAGGAATCAGGGTTCTCGTGGTTCATTTAAATTGAGCATTACACACTAAGGTTACCCTTATATGGGGGAATATATTATTATACCACTAATTGGGGATCACACACTGAGGTTCCCTTATATGAACATTGTACATGGCTATCACGTCACAAGTCATATTCTAGACTTGGCCTAGTTGTCTTCCTGACATGTATGGTTGTTTGCATGACATGTTTTAGGATTTCTGGGCATTTCCTAGTTCTAGAGAGGACAAATAAAAAGATAATTGCATGATCAAGTTTATTTTCTTGAGGGTTTCTGATGATCCAGGCTGACATATCTAGAGGTCATCACATGATATCAGCTAACATGTTTGGATGACATCGCATGATCTGGATAACATGTCCTGGTGTCATCATGAGATCTGGATAACCTTTTTGGTGTCCTTGTAAACCCTAGATGACAAGCTTTGAGGGTTCCACATGATCTAGTAAGCAAGTCTAGAGAGATTTTCAAGACCTGGCTGACACACACTGGTGTCACCGCATAACGTGGGAGACATGTCTAGAGGGAATCATAAGGGCTTTATAGTGAGCCAAGAGGGCTTCACGAGACTCTATTGGAATTCTTGGATGGAATCATTTGAAATTATTGACGTGTCTATGTGAGATCACATGATCCAAATAGTATGTCTAGGGGACATCACATGACATTGGAAACATGCCCTAACAGCATCGAATGATCTGGATGAGTCATGAGAACTGCATAAGGATAGTCGTATACATTATCTACATAATTCTCTCATATTTTTTTCTTTATTTTAGATTTTATTTCATATGTGCCTTATATTTTTTCACTATTTTCTTGTTTAGGTATTTTCTTTTTCAGCAGATATGTGGACCTCATTGACATAACTTGGATGACACACCAATATTCCTTTTCATGATCTCAAGTGATCACACAAAGTGTCTATGCATGCCTCGTGATCCCTTAGGTTGTTCCCCAGATTTTACCTAGTGGTAAACCTTGGTAATCATGATATTGGACACTCTAAAAAATGATCTATATGAAATTAGTTGGGGATTCCTGGATTCATTGGTCTGTAGATCCAAATGTGACTTTTTTCTAAGGGGTTATTTATTGTCCTCTCCACCCTAGTTATACAAATACTTATGTGGTGCATATCTCACATATTCAGGCTGGAGTTGCTGGATGGATTTTATGTCACATGTTTCAAGAAATCCAACCATAGGTTTTCCCGGGGGCATCACATGATTTTCAGTGACTATGTGGTCATCTCTTAAGTTCCCAATTTATTTAATTTTGGTTGATCAAAAGGGCATTAAATAACCCTGTTAACATTCTAAGGAACTTGATTATGACATGTCTAGGGGACTTCATGAGAACGGGATGCCAATGTAAAGTCTTTCATGTGATCAAAATGACTTATCTATGATATTCCATGACACAAAGGTTGTTTTCCAAGGGAGCATCATGATATAAATATTGATTTTCGATGGGTTATCAAGTGATAAATTATGATTTCCTAGGTTATAGATACTTATTCTAATAAAATCATTATACCTTACCCTCGTAAAAATCTCCCAACATTTCCCTTTTTATTTCGTTATTTAATTGAAAAAGGCTTCGGATCTTACGAATTGGAACAAGTGTTGTTAAAGAAAATAATTATCCCCATCTGTGATGCGTTATATGACTAATAAAGAGTCTTGTGGTGATATGAAATCATTTTCATGGGAAACCCCTTTTGATTATATATAGAGATTAATTCAGGTCGATATACTCTTTTTCAGTAAGATGGGCATGTCATTAGGCCTTCCACGATGTCTTGTAAACCACATGGGCATGTCACAAAAGGATTTATGCCCTCAATAGGCTCCAATATTTTGAATATTTTTTCCCTTATTTAACAAGTATTTTTGGATGTTTTTCAAGTGCTTACAACCAAAAAAGTCAAGTGACTTAAGAGGATCATCTAATAGATGACACATGATCAGTGAGTGTCTTTGAAACCTTTGTGATAACCTAGTGGTTTTTTCAAAGGGGCTCTGCATGATCTCTCACAAATCATATGCTAGCATGTCCCTTTCACTTGACATTTTAAAGGTTATGTGATCACCTAAATTTTGAAAGGTTACATGACCCACATTTTTTGTTCCCCTTATCTTCCTTTTCCTTATGTAGAAAAAATTACCCATGTTTCAGGTATTTCTTCCCTTGTAGATTTTATAATGATCATTTTGTGAGCATTAACAAACATGTTGAGTCCCTAAGAGTGTATTGAAGATATCCAGAGAATTGAGTACATGGTGTGTAGCGGTTTGTACACATCATGTAACTCATACCCACCCATTCTAGGTACACACTGAGATATTTTTTTCATTTTATTAAACACATAGAGAGTGTTAATTATTAATGTAAAATTTAACTACATGGTGTGTATCTTCCCTTTACACAACATTTGATAGGGTTTTCTAGAAAAAATACACACTAGGTGATTTCAATTTATTATATATAATATTAAATGTTTTATTTAATATTTTCTATGTTATTATGGAACTACATTATGTGTATGGTCATTGTAAATGTTGTGTATTTCATTATCATTGTAATTAGTACACGCCACGTATATTAATGCAATATAATTTAGTCATAAATTTCATGATGACTACATGGATTAACTCATGGAACTATACACCATGTAGTATCACGGCACGCCATTTATGCTAGTGTAACTATACAATACATGAAAAGAACCGTATAGAGTGAAGTCAAACACCACATAAGTTATAGTACATACAAGGTAAAGAAAAATGATACACAAAATATTTCCTCCAATACATGTCGTGTTAAATCTAGATGAAATTTAAAACTATCCAGAAGGGTACACACCAGGTTCATTGTCAGTACACATTTTATATATATTAAATTTAAATTAAAAAATAATAATTTAATTTATTTATAATTATAGTGGATGAGAATCTTCGGGGCTATTTGAATGGAATGTTAATATAATAAAATTAATTATTTGGTAAGAAACTCAATTTCTCAATTATAGAGTTTTATCATAATCATGAATGTATTGAAATTAATGTTTTATTTTTTGTTAAATGAAATTTTCTTGAATTATTGGATGATCATGGAATTGACCAAAATATATTTCTTTTGGGATTATTTTAATTTAATTATTATTGTATGGTTTTTATAGTAGTTATTATTAAATTTAAATTATGATCTATGAATCATCCCCTTTTATTTATTATGTCTATGATTGGGTATCATAGGTTTATTTTATTTAACCCTAACCCTATTTTCCCTCACTTACGTGAGACTAAATATATCTAAAGGAAGGATCTCTCAGGTGCGTGTAGATGGTTCTAGGTGAAGCTGAGGTGAAACCAACCTATGAGATGCATAGGTCAAATGTGAGATACTTTAACTCAGTCCAAGCTTGTCTCAAGGATTTATTCCCTAAGTTCAATGATTATTTTATCATCCACTTGATAAATTAATAAATATTAAATATCATGATCATACCACATATTTATTTTTATTTGTTGAGTTTAATTTTTTTATTTATATGGTGCATGTTTATTTAAATTTGATCAAATAAAATTAAAAAATCAATAACAAATATTGATAAAATAAAATAAATGGATTATGCATAAATTATTTCATTAAATATGGTAAATTAAATTTTTTAAAATTAAAATAATGTAAACCTTTCAAAATAATGATATTTACATGTAAAGTAAAAAATACCTCAAAGAAAATATTAAGTTAGAAATCGTCTTCTATTATATTACTTAAAATACAACCATAGTTCAAAGTGCATGTTTGGACCAAAACAAGGTGATTTCAATTATTAGTGAGTTTTAATTAAAATTTTTGGACAATTTAAACTTTTTGGAATTAGGTTGACTTCTTAAAAAAAAAATGGTGCAAATATGATGCATGTGTTGATGAAATTTGAGTCCAATATTTTATGTCTTAAGAGTCTATTCAATAGATTAGGGAACTATGAGTTAATGTGGATGGAAATATCCCAAACCTATATTGCTTTCAATAATTTCATTAGACAAAGTTTATATTATGAGAGTAGAAATATAGATCCTTCCCACAAGAATATCCATGTAATAGAATATTATTAATCTAATGGTGAGGACTATTGGGATTTCCTAAAGTAGTGGGAGACTAATAAATAAAATTTATTATGTCATATTTAGTAACCAACATAAAATACTAAAATATTCTTTACTTAATGTAGAAAATGGAAAGTTAATATCTTGAAAAAAGAATATTTCATTACCAAAACAAGTTTCCAAGAGTTGTATAGTCATTTATACATTACACTACTATAGTAAAATTGATACTATGTGATGGAGTCCCTTATTTCAAATTCACCACCTCAAAAAGTGAGGTTAGTTGAGAAGGATTCCTACAATAATAATATGAATGTTTATTCAAATGTTATTTTCATCATTTTATAAGTTTTATCTAAATAGATGAAGATGATACATATATACATGGATAAATATATCATATCATATTCCTTTAAAGTGATAATTAGATACTTATTTTTTTCAATCTAAATGATTCACCACAATTATAAGTTATAAAAATTGGGATTTTATAAAGAAATAAAATTATCCATTAATCTCATATTGTCTTCCTTACGACCTAGATAATTTATATTCATATATAAATACAAGATTAATAAAATATATAATCCTCTCATGAATATTTTGACTATGCTTTATTGAATAAGTAAATATTAGTGGGAACATGGTTTATCATCCCTTATAATTATTTAAGTGAAATAAAACATTTAGAATCCTATGATAAATTTAAAGTCTATTGGTCCTTTAAAACTTCCATCAAAATGATAAAATATATAGAATTAGTGAATTGATCAGGATGCTATTTTCTTCTCATATAGCCAAAAAGATCACTGGAAGAGAAGGTTTAATAGATTAAATAAGAAGAAAGAAGAAGCTTCTACTTCATGTGTATTTTTCATTGTATTTAATACTTCAAGTTGAATTCATTGCTCTTAATTTCAATTTTATTGTATAAAAATACAGGAATCAATGATTTTTAGGACCATTATAAGAATTAATTTGAATTCTAAAACAAAAGTAGAAGTTATGATTCATAAGTCAATAAAGAGGAGGAAATGATTTTTGTTTTCCTAGAGGATTTATAAAAGTTAAAGAATTTATTTGTATTAAATAATACTAAAACATTAATCATAATTTCCAGTTAGTCATCATGAGATTTTTTTCATTTTAGATGAATATTTTTAATGTACACCATACTTAATAGTTTAATTAATACTTGAATCACAATATCTAATATCAGTAATGAATTATGAATATAAAATATATGTCGCATACCTAGTTTTGTTAAATAATTCATTAAATATTTCAATAAAAAAATATAAAATATTTTTCAACTCATTGGATTCAAAAATCCATAGGTATTATTGATATGCAATTTTACTATGTTTTTTTTAAATAGAAATAAATATAAGACACAAAGTTTATAGAGTTAATTTTTCTGGACTATGTAAACAGTTGTAAAGAGAGGATAGAGGTATGTTCATATAATCTATGAGATACCTTTATGAAATTTAAGGAATGCTCAGTAAAAAAATTAATTTACTTGGTAATAATATACAAGATCCTTGAGGTGGGATCATTGAAGTTAATCATAACCAAGTATTAGTCGATTATTAAATAGTAGAGTGAAAATTTTTCTAAAAATGTATTACCTTATACACATCCTAGAGTAAATGGTAATACTGTGAAGATTAATGGGGAGTATTATATGTATTTTTAGTCTTTTAAGACATGTTTCACAAATAATATTTTTACAACTAACCATATACCAACTACATTGACTAATGTATATCATGTATGTTATGATATGATGAAAATTCATTTTATTGAAGACTTATGTGTTTGATGGGAACTATTTTTTGAAGCTTGTTTTGGAATTAAATGTACATTAAGGAAAAATTACATATCAATTTTTATTCTACAAAAACTCAGGATTTTGATATCTCTAAGGTAGAATATATTAGTTAAAATTGACTATATTTATAATGGTTGAAATTATATTTTCTTATAGTGGGAGTAGACACATATCCAATGATTCTTGTCTTTGGATTCGGATAGTTCAACATAGGTACACTAAATTCCATAACTCATATAGTTCTTAATTTTTTCAATTATACAAACCATGTAGTAAAGTAAGAACCATAGAGATGATTTGATATTCACCTAGACAGGTTCTATATTATTTGTTGGGAAAAAATCCCTCAAGGTAACATTGCAGTATTTTTGGGTTGATTGTGTTTGTTGACAAAGCAGGTTTCCATGGAGAATTGTCGAGTTCCGAAGAAGTTGTTGACAATCCATGTTGACAAATAACAATAACAAAGGGAAGGAAGATCTGGAGGCGGAACAAAAGAGCAGTACAAGGTGGCGATGTTTCCCAGTGTTTGCCAATTTTTTGGGTTCCAAATTTTGGAAGTTTGGTGAGCATTGCGAAAAGTGTATATCCTTGAAGATCATATTTTTATATGGAAAAGGCATGGATTTCACGAAGAGAGGATGCATGGATTGGATTTCGCAAAGACCAGAAAAATGGAGGTGGTGATGCTTCGCGATTACGACAAGCTTTGCGAACGGCAGAGGCTGAAGCGCATCACGGCGGTGAAGGGCTTTGCAAGGGAGCTTCGCAGCGATAAAGGGCATTGTGAGGGAGCTTGACAGAGAAGGCACGAAGGAATTTATAGGATGCTCTATGATTATGACGAGCTCCGCGAATGGAAAATTGTCGTGGTGATTCGCGATTTGGACAGAATTCCGGAGGAAACTTCAGAGCTTCGCGATTTGAGATGAAGTGGTGTTGACTTCGTGCGGAAAGTTCAAGGGTCAGTGGAATCTCCTATAAATAGAGGCCGACCCTCTTGAGAGAAGTAGACAGAATTTTTTAGAGAAAATATTTTTCTCTCGTATTGCGAAGGTGGTTCGCAGAGCGAGTGTGCTTCGCGAAAGAGGAGCTTCGTGGCGGCTATTGTAGCTCCGCGAAAGTTGTGAGCTCTACGTTGGCTCAGTGGGCTTCGTGAGGGAAGTTGCTCTGCAACGGCTTGAGCTTCACGGGAGTGCTTCGTGAGAGTTATTCGTGAGAGAGCTTCGCGAAAAGGTAGGAGCTTCGTGAAGGCTTGTTTGAGATTCGCGAAATTGGGATCCTCGGGAAGTATGGTACTTTGCGAAGTTACTTTCCAAAGGTAGTTTCCCAGTGGTCAGAGGCAAAGTGGTATTCATCAGTGGATGAAAGTTGGACTTCAACAGAGCATCTATCAATAGTTGAAGATGTATTATTTCATGAAAATGAAGAGACCTATAGGTCTATAAACTGTGAGTGGATCCCTTCCAAGTGCAGTGAGCATAGGAAGAGGAAGAAGGTGATCCTCTCCACCGGCAGTGAGCCAAAGAGAGAGAAATAGGGAGTGACCCTTGGGAAAGTAGTGAGCTGGCCCTAACCCTTGCAAAGGAAGTGATCCTGGGACAGAGTGACTGTACACAAACATTGTAATCCACGGCTAGTGAAGTATAGTGGAATTTGGTATGACTGGTAACCTGTCGGCGTATGCTCCTTGGACGTAGCCTTTAGCGGTGAACCAAGTAAAATTGTTGTTTCCTGTGCTTGCTTTACATTTTGTTTATATTGTGCAACATGAAAGAGAGAGAATAGTGTTTTTATTAACAGCGAAACAAGATCAGAATGGGCATTGTAAAGACCTGAAATTTTGAATAAATCTTGTTTCCTAATTTTATGTGTTATTTGATTTTATTTTTAACTCAACAAAAAATGTTTCATTTGATAACATGAGTATAATTAAAATGATACCATTGGTTTTTGACTGTTATATGACCATTGGTCAATATGACCGCTGGAAACTAAACCTTTTGATTATTGTCTCTAAATACAAGTAATCTTGGTTAATTAATATAGAAAGAAGATTCGATGGCCTCACCCAGTAGTCTTGGACCGATCGAAGCCAATCTAACAGAACTTGGGAAGGAGGTAGCACCACTGGTCTTTGTTCTGGACCAAACCCAAGCTGAACTTCATCGTGTGAAGCTAGAACGGGATCGCCTACGCGAGAAGTTCAAACTGATAGAAATTACTACTCGTGTGATGTTGGCCGAGCCTCCCTCAGATTCTCTAACCTTAGCACACCTTACACTTAGGTCCTATGCTGGTGTGATAAGGGGCTCTGTAAGGAGACCATAACTGCCTTGTGTAATCCTTTGTTTTAAATAAAAATTGGGATTTCTTCTTATGATGAAGTTTATGAATTTTCAAATGACTGGATAAATATAGTATGCATATTTTTGATGAATTTTAGAGAAAGGAAATTTTAAAAATGTTTATGTAAACCTTAAATAAATAAAAATGTGTAATGATTTTCAAAAAATGGTCTTCTACAAATACGTTCAGTACGGAATTTAGAGTCTAATAAGATCAACTTAATTTTTGATGAATAGTAAATTATGAATAGTGATTTTATGCTTAGGATTAGTAATGTGACCAAATGGATTAGTAATCTCACTTAAAGAAAGTATTAATATAATCTAGGCACCTTGATTAAGTAATGTGATTCAATAAAATGGTTAAAAAACAGTTTCAAAAATTATTATTCAAGTATTAGTATTTTTGGGTGAATAGTGTTTTTTAATTAAAAATTAAATTAAAATTATTTAGAAAATTATTTTTATAAAATGGATTTCATTTTTGAACTCAGAGCATCGATATTATGTTAAGGTAGTTTTTGGGGATTTTTCTAAAAATAATGAATTTTCGATGAATAGTGTATTTATTTAAAAAATAAATTAAAAATGTTTAGAAAATTATTTTTATAAAATGGTGTTCATTTTTGAAATCAGAGCATTGATATTTTGTTAAGGTGAAATTTTGGGATTTTTCTGAGAAAGTTGAATTTTCAGTGATTAGAAAAAATACAGTTTTAGGGTTTCGGTATGTCTAATGACATCATATCTGTGTCATGATGATGTCATGAGATATTTTAAAGGATTTTCGATTAAAAAGGATGAATTATTGTGTGGGGGTCCCCATGTGGCCGAACTTTATCGGAAGCACCATGGGAGGGCCCATGCTTTTGAGAAAACCACTTTTGAGGTGTCCCTTGGCCATCAATGCCTTGTCCCCTCACTTTCCCTATAAATACCAAGCCCTCCTCTCATCTTTTCGACTCCAAAACCATCCTCAACGAAGTTCTGGTCTCCTTACCTCCCAAGGAGTACTCCCAAGGTTCCCCCAAGCCCTCAAGGTCCCAACATTTGAGTTTTAAGAGTTACATTTTAAGGTAAGGGATTCGACCTCTCTCTTTCATTTCAAGTAATCTCTTTTATGTCATTCCTTTTATGCTCCATGTTCTTATGTTGGAGGATGTTCTTTTATACTCCTCTTACTTCCCTTTTCATGTTCATATAATGAGAGATCCCCTCTTTCTCTCATTATTTCGTTTTATGAAGTTTTAAGTGGCGCCGTTAGGCTGCCGAAATTTTTGTAACAGATTCTTTCTCCCTTCTCATTTTTCAAGATCTATTTTCATGTAAAGTATTTCAAGTTCCTTTTTATTATGTTGGGGTATGATCTATAAATTTATCATACTGATCTTTTATGATCATATGATGAGAGACCCCATTTGATCGCTTCAATTCAGTATTTTGAAGTTTTAAGTGGTGCCGTTGGGCTGCCGAATTTTTAAGTGGTTCTTCACCCTTCTCATTTTGAAGTTCTACTTTCATGTCAATTCTTTCAAGTTCCTTTTTGTTATGTTGGGGTATGATCTCTATATCTATCATACTGAACTCTTATGTTCATATGATGAGAGACCCCATTTGATCTCTTCAATTCAGTATTTTGAAGTTTTAAGTGGCGTCGTTAGGCTGCCGAATTTTTAAGTGGTTCTTCACCCTTCTCGTTTTGAAGTTCTACTTTCATGTCAATTCTTTCAAGTTCCTTTTTGTTATGTTGGGGTATGATCTCTATATCTATCATACTGAACTCTTATTTTCATATTATGAGAGACCCCATTTGATCCCTTCAATTCAGTATTTTGAAGTTTTAAGTGGCGCCGTTATGCTGCCGAATTTTTTAGTGGTTCTTCACCCTTCTCGTTTTGAAGTTCTACTTTCATGTCAATTCTTTCAAGTTCCTTTTTGTTATGTTGGGGTATGATCTCTATATATATCATACTGAACTCTTATGTTCATATGATGAGAGACCCCATTTGATCTCTTCAATTCAGTATTTTGAAGTTTTAAGTGGCGCCGTTAGGCTGCAGAATTTTTAAGTGGTTCTTCACCCTTCTCATTTTGAAGTTCTACTTTCATGTCAATTCTTTCAAGTTCCTTTTTGTTATGTTGGGGCATTATCTCTATATCTATCATACTTAACTCTTATGTTCACAGAATGAGAGACCCTATTTTATCTTTTCAAATCATTTTTTGTTGAAGTTTAAGTAACGTCGTTAGGCTGCCGAACTTTCATAAGAGAAATCTAATTTTTGTCTTCCTTCCATGTTTTTCATTTCAAATGGTATGTCCTTGAAATTTCATTACCATGATCATGTATCCTTCTTATTCTGTCCATCTACTATTTTATGGGTCATTTATGAATGTTTGACCCATTTTACCTCTCTTTTTAATGTCTTCTAAAACCTCGTAACATAGCCGTTATGCTGCAGAATTTCCGTCTCAAAATGTCTCTCTTTTTTCTAAAGTTCTTTTCACGACCTTATTGAAGTATCTCAAGTTCACATGTAAAATGTTTCTCTTGTTTTCCTTACTGGGCCTTCTGCTCACCCTTTCTTTTGATGTATATTCCCAGGTTATGAGATGCAGTAATGAACCGAGGATGAACATGAGGAGAAGCCTTTCAAGTGTTTAAGAATAATGTTTTATGTTTTCATGTTTTAAGTTCCTGGTTTCCAAGACACTAAACCTTAAAGATCCTCAGTTTTGTAAAATGTAATGAAAGTTTATGTGATAAAAAGGCGGGATTCTATAGTTGGTATCAAAGGATGGTTTAGTTATTTGTGGAAATTAGGATATGAAAACACTAGGAAGAACCCTATAGAAATGTTTAAATATAAAAAATCTTCCTGGTATTTTGGTGAGTATTGAGTAAGGGGATTCCAAGCAAATACATCCCTGTCTGGATACGAGCAGGTAGAGGTGGCTCTGGCACAGATGTACATAGGGGTAAAACCTGAAAACACTGCTTTGAGCTAGACTCGAACGGGAACTGGTACACGACAACGGGCCTTGCTGCACTCTTGGTTACGACACTCCCGGGGGATATGCTTTGGTAAATTCATAATCTTAGTATGAACCATTGTTAAAGGAACAAAGATAATATAAAATAAAGGTTCACATAAGAATATATGATCATGGATAACCTAGATGGGAACCTAGGGGATCACAAGTTAGGGTATACTTTTCAACTAAAAGTTATCCTTATATGCTTTAAGTTTCTTTTCTTGATTATTGGCTAAGTATTTAAGCCCCTATTTATAGTTTCTTTTCTTAGTTAATTGCGGGAAATGGAAGAACATGTCCCAACAACCTATGTGATAGGAAATGATACGATTTCCATATTAATACGACAGAGATGATTAGGAGATTAAAAGATGATTATTATTTTAAAAGACGTTCACTATTTTGAGGACCCTATATGATCGAGGTAAATAGATTACTACGGTATTTTCATTGAGGAGTAAGGTTGACTTATATTTTGAAGAATCAATTAACTTAAGGTGTACTTATAGTAATTTAGGTTACTTATGGGAATGATTAACCTATCTTGGGTAAAATATTTTTAGGTTAGCTACTTTTGTTATAAGATGTTAGGTGTGGTTGATGTTGTTTGGAGATGAACAATGAAGTTTATTTTGGAAGACTATGTTATCAAATCCCTCTTGTATTTGGGTTTCAATCTTAGTTTGGTTTATTTTGAGGAATTTTAAGGACCGTTATTTATGGGATGGTCTATGATGAACTTTAGGTAGTACCATGGAACTTTGAAGATTTAAAAATAGTTTCCCTTCCTATGGTATTCTTTCTTTTTGAAGAGTTGTTTTACCTTACCCTTTCTGTTTTTGGGATAATGTTTAAAGATAGAAGAAATAGATAGTTAATCTTTTGTGGATTATGTGATTCTCTAGAAGATGATTCTTGTGTTTTGATGAGACCAAGTAGTTTTTAATGCTCATCATTTGGAGAAAAGGTTAGTTTTGGTAGAAACTTATTAAAGGATGAAACTCTACATGGAGGTAGGTATATTTTCTTATGTTTTTGTTCTATGTAGTAAATGAATTCCTCAAAATTATGAAAAGGAACGTAAAACAAAAATGTTATTGGTTTACGTTTCCTACTAGGTAATCAATGACCGTTTACACACATCATAAGTTTGGGATTTTCTTATGGTTAACTTTCTCCTAATCATGTTCTCTATCACTCTCCCTCAGAACTTGACCATTTGTTTTTCTTCCATGTCCATGTTTTCCTACATGGAATCCCAGTGTGGGCTAACTCGGGTGACCTTCGTACTTCACTTCCTTTCTTTTAAAGTAATAGTTTTACTGACTCCTTTTCTGATGTGGGACTTTCATTGAAATTTCAAAACCTAATTTTAAAAATTGCGAGGACACAATTTCTTAAGGGGGGAAGATTGTAACGACCTGAAATTTTGAATAAATCTTGTTTCCTAATTTTATGTGTTATTTGATTTTATTTTTAACTCAACAAAAAATGTTTCATTTGATAACATGAGTATAATTAAAATGATACCATTGGTTTTTGACTGTTATATGACCATTGGTCAATATGACCACTGGAAACTAAACCTTTTGATTATTGTCTCTAAATACAAGTAATCTTGGTTAATTAATATAGAAAGAATATTCGATGGCCTCACCCAGTAGTCTTGGACCAATCGAAGCCCATCTAACAGAACTTGGGAAGGAGGTAGCACCACTGGGCTTTGCTCTGGACCAAACCCGAGCTGAACTTCATCGTGTGAAGCTAGAACGGGATCGCCTTCGCGAGAAGTTCAAACTGATAGAAATTACTACTCGTGCGATGTTGGCCGAGCCTCCCTCAAATTCTCTAACCTTAGCACACATTACACTTAGGTCCTATGCTGGTGTGATAAGGGGCTATGTAAGGAGACCATAACTGCCTTGTGTAATCCTTTGTTTTAAATAAAAATTGGGATTTCTTCTTATGATGAAGTTTATGAATTTTCAAATGACTGGATAAATATAGTATGCATATGTTTGATGAATTTTAGAGAAAGTATATTTTAAAAATGTTTATGTAAACCTTAAATAAATAAAAATGTGTAATGATTTTCAAAAAATGGTCTTCTACAAATATGTTCAGTACGGAATTTAGAGTCTAATAAGATCAACTTAATTTTTGATGAATAGTAAATTATGAATAGTGATTTTATGCTTAGGATTAGTAATGTGACCAAATGGATTAGTAATCTCACTTAAAGAAAGTATTAATATAATCTAGGCACCTTGATTAAGTAATGTGATTCAATAAAATGGTTAAAAAACAGTTTCATAAATTATTATTCAAGTATTAGTTTTTTTGGGTGAATAGTGTTTTTTAATTAAAAATTAAATTAAAAATATTTAGAAAATTATCTTTATAAAATGGATTTCATTTTTGAACTCAGACCATCGATATTATGTTAAGGTAATTTTTGGGGATTTTTCTAAAAATAATGAATTTGCAGTGAATAGTGTATTTATTTAAAAAAATAAATTAAAAATGTTTAGAAAATTATTTTTATAAAATGGTGTTCATTTTTGAAATCAGAGCATTGATATTCTGTTAAGGTGAAATTTTGGGATTTTTCTGAGAAATTTGAATTTTCAGTGATTAGTAAAAATACAGTTTTAGGGTTTCGGTATGTTTAATGACATCATAACTGTGTCATGATGATGTCATGAGATATTTTAAAGGATGTTCGACTAAAGAGGATGAATTATTGTGTGGGGGTACCCATCTGGCCGAACTTTATGGGAAGCACCATGGGAGGGCCCATGCTTTTGAGAAAACCACTTTTGAGGTGTCCCTTAGCCATTAATGCCTTGTCCCCTCACTTTCCCTATAAATACCAAGCCCTCCTCTCATCTTTTCGACTCCAAAACCATCCTCAACGAAGTTCTGGTCTCCTTACCTGCCAAGGAGTACTCCTAAGGTGCCCCTAAGCCCTCAAGGTCCCAACTTTTGAGTTTTAAGAGTTACATTTTAAGGTAAGGGATCCGACCTCTCTCTTTCATTTCAAGTAATCTCTTTTATGTCATTCCTTTTATGCTCCATGTTCTTATGTTGGAGGATGTTATTTTATACTCCTCTTACTGCCCTTTTCATGTTAATATAATGAGAGATCCCCTCTTTCTCTCATTATTTCTTTTTATGAAGTTTTAAGTGGCGCCGTTAGGCTGCCGAAATTTTTGTAACGGATTCTTTCTCCCTTCTCATTTTTCAAGATCTATTTTCATGTAAAGTATTTCAGGTTCCTTTTTATTATGTTGGGGTATGATCTCTAAATTTATCATACTGATCTTTTATGATCATATGATGAGATACCCCATTTGATCGCTTCAATTCAGTATTTTGAAGTTTTAAGTGGCGTCGTTAGGCTGCCGAATTTTTAAGTGGTTCTTCACCCTTCTTGTTTTGAAGTTCTACTTTAATGTCAATTCTTTCAAGTTCCTTTTTGTTATGTTGGGGTATGATCTCTATATCTATCATACTTAACTCTTATGTTCATATGATGAGAAACCCCATTTGATCTCTTCAAGTCAGTATTTTGACGTTTTAAGTGGCGCCGTTAGGCTGCCGAATTTTTAAGTGGTTCTTCACCCTTCTCGTTTTGAAGTTATACTTTCATGTCAATTCTTTCAAGTTCCTTTTTGTTATGTTGGGGTATGATCTCTATATCTATCATACTTAACTCTTATGTTCATATAATGAGAGACCCCATTTGATCTCTTCAATTCAGTATTTTGAAGTTTTAAGTGGCGCCGTTAGGCTGCCGAATTTTTAAGTGGTTCTTCACCCTTCTCGTTTTGAAGTTCTACTTTCATGTCAATTATTTCAAGTTCCTTTTTGTTATGTTGGGGTATGATATCTATATATATCATACTTAACTCTTATGTTCATATGATTAGAGACCCCATTTGATCTCTTCAATTCAGTATTTTGATGTTTTAAGTGGCGTCGTTAGGCTGCCAAATTTTTAAGTGGTTCTTCACCCTTCTCGTTTTGAAGTTCTACTTTCATGTCAATTCTTTCATGTTCCTTTTTGTTATGTTGGGGCATTATCTCTATATCTATCATACTGAACTCTTATTTTCACATGATGAGAGACCCTATTTTATCTTTTCAAATCATTTTTGTTGAAGTTTAAGTAACGTCGTTAGGCTGCCGAACTTTCATAAGAGAAATCTAATTTTTGTATTCCTTCCATGTTTTTCATTTCAAATGGTATGTCCTTGAAATTTCATTACCATGATCATGTATCCTTCATATTCTGTCCATCTACTATTTTATGGGTCATTTATGAATGTCTGACCCATTTTACCTCTCTTTTTAATGTCTTCTAAAACCTCGTAACATAGCCGTTATGCTGCAAAATTTCCGTCTCAAAATGTCTCTCTCTTTTTCTAAAGTTCCTTTCATGACCTTATTGAAGTATCTCAAGTTCACATGTAAAATGTTTCTCTTGTTTTCCTTATTGGGCATTCTTCTCACCCTTTCTTTTGATGTGTATTCCCAGGTTATGAGATGCAGTAATGAACCTAGGATGAACATGAGGAGAAGCCTTTCAAGTGTTTAAGAATAATGTTTTCTTGTTTTCATGTTTTAAGTTCTAGGTTTCCAAGACACTAAACTTTAAAGAAACTCGGTTTTGTAAAATGTAATGAAAGTTTATGTGATAAAAAGGAGGGATGCTATAGGCATTAATTTTAAATTAGTCATACCCTGATTCACACCCCCCCCCCCCCCCTCTTAGGGTATTCAGCCTTGTGGACCTAACAATTGTTATCAGAGGGAGAGGTTGATATTAGTTCTTCTCGCAATGGAGGCCACTAATCATAGAGGGATTCTGATCTTCGATGGATGCAATTTTCAGATATGGAAGAATCGAATGCAACACTATTTCTGATCTTTGGGAATGGATATGTTTTCAGCAGTTATGCATGGTATCACAGCTGATATTTCTAGTGATGCATTATCAGAATCTGAGCATAAAGAGTTGGATACTGATTCCAAAGCAATAAATGCCTTAGGGGAAGCCCTTTACAATCCCATATATACAAAGGTGATGGAATGTAAAATGTCACATTCTCTGTGGGAAAATATTTTGAATATTTATGAAGGGGATACAAAAGTCAGAGAAGCAAAGCTGCAAGTGTTGTGGAACAAGTATGAAGATCTGAGAATGAACCCGAATGAGTCTGTTGAGGCATTCTTTGACCGGGTAAATGTTCTGGTAGAAGACATGCGGGGTCTTGGAAAAATTATTGAAGATATAAAAATTGTGAAGCGCATATTGAGAAAACTTCCACCTCGGTTCAATCCGAAAGTTTCTGTTTTGGAAGATAAAGACCCAAAAGAACTGACATTGGATAACCTGCACATCACTCTTGTTGCATATGAAATGAGAAACGATGATAACGAGACTTTGTAAAAGGGTAAATCCAAAGAGGTGGCATTCAAGGCCTTGAAGAAACTCACCATTGAAGATTCTAATGAAGAAGAAGAGACAGATGAGGTGATTTCATTTTTTTCTTTAAATCTGCAAAGAGGAAGAGGAAAGTTTAAAGGTAAAATTCCACTAGCATGATTTCGATGTGGAAAGGTTGGTCATCTTGTAGCAAGATGCCCCAAGAAATTTCAAGATAACGATGATGATGATGATGAAGATGAAATTCCCAAGAAGAAGACTTCAGCGTTTGTGAAAGGGAAGAAGCAATTCAAGAGAAATTTCTTCAAGAAAAAGAATCATCTTTCACAAGAATTTGAAAGTTCATAGGAGTATGAGGATGAAGAGGTTGAGGAGTTTGAAAATTGTAAAGATCATAGGAAAAATGATATGGTAGCGGTCGTCGGTAGTTCTCAGAAAAATGAAGAAGTTGACGCTGAAGAAGAAGATGAAATTGAAGGGAGAGTTGATATGGAAGCCGAATTGGAAGCAGCTCTTGAGGAGATATATGTTTGGAGAGCCAAAGTGAAGAAATCCAATAAAGTGGTTCGTGATGCCAAACTCTATTTGCAACACAGGATGAAGAAAAGTCAGAACTATTAGAAGAAATTGAAAGACTAAAATCCTCAACACCATAGAGCTCAGAAAATATTGTTGAGCATAAGCTTAAAATTGAGGAACAAAAGAAGGAAATTGATTGTTTGACTAACACAAGAAAGGATCAGGTCGGACGTATCAAAGAGCTTGAAGAAGAAGTGGTCAGTCTGTGATGAAAAATGAAGGATCCAGAAAAAATCTTGACCCCCAATGTGATATCAGAAAAGAAGGCCATTCAGAAGACAGAGAAGATGAAAGAGGAGGCTCGTAGTTCAGCATGAGTGAAGCAGCAAGAAAGATCAAATGCTAAGGTTGATTCAGGGATTGATAAGAAACAAAAATCGGTGGTAGTTAATGTCAGAACGCAAGCACCCATCCTGAAATTGAAGGTTGATTTGGGCACAAAACAGAATCAGAATATTCAGAGATCCCAAAGGGAAAATCATAGTGTTGAAGTATCACAAAGGAATGTATCCTATATCAGGTGTTATTGCTGTGAGAAATTGGGACATTCACAGTATGTGTGTTCCATATCCAAGAGATATAGAAGGGAATAGGAACAGAGATGGCATCCAAACAGAGAACAGTTTTCCAGAACATATTTTGAAGGACGCTGTTTTTGGTGCGGAGGATTTGGTCACATGACTAGGTACTGTACTTCGACCATTCAGAGAAATGTGCCAAAGGAGAATCAAAACGTTCGCAAGCAGCATGTCAATAAACTAATAGGTGAGTTAAAAATGCAGAATAGATTTGCGGCTTTGCATGATGAGGCTGGTCCATCCTACTCTGAGAAAGAACAGAAGTCTCAATCCACGCTGAGTGTGAAAGAAAAAGTATGGACCAAGAAGATGAAAAATGTGAAGGCTGTGGTGGCGGAGATAAACCTTAGAGAATAAGATCGATCTGGTGTTTGGATCCTTGACAGTGGTTGAACATCCCACATGATGGGTAATAAGGATCTTGTTACAGGCATCAAATATGACAAAGGAGTTGTCAAATTTGGAAATGATGAAGGCCTAAAGATTGTTGGCTCAGGGAAAGCCAAGTTTGGGGGAAAAGAGATGAGATGTGCTGATGTCTTGGTAGTAGAGGGTCTTAGTCATAACTTACTCAGTGTCAATCAACTATGTGACTCTGGGCACTCTATCCGATTTACCAAGAAGATGTGTGTTGTGAAAGGAAAATATGGAGAAGTTGTTCTGTAGGGAAAAAGGTCAAAGGGAAATCTCCACCTTGTAGGTGGGGAAAAAGATACATGTCTTTTATCCAGCGAGGAAGAAAACCAGCTATGGCATAAGCGACTTGGTCATCTATTCCAACCATCTATGTAGGATCTCGTAAAGTGTCATGCTGCTAGAGACCTTCACAAACTATCATGTGATCTCACTCATACGTGTGATGCTTGCCAACAAGGGAAGATCATCAGAAAGACATACAAGCCAAAGGAACAGAAATCAACTAGAGTGCTCTAACTGGTTCATGCTGATGTATGTGGACCTATCTCACCATGAGAAATAAATGGGAAAAGGTACTATGTTCTTTTCATTGATGATTACAGCAGAATGGCCTGGGTATTTGTCATTACCCATAAGACAGAAGTGTTTAGCTGCATAAAACACTATAGGAAGGAATCAGAAAGGATGATTTGTAAGAACCCTTTTTTTTATAAAAAGACTTTGGAATATTCTCGATATTATTCCAGAGCAGCGCCTTTAGACGGCATGCGATTCCGAGCCCCGGAGTGACCAGAATTAAATTTTCAGTGCGTTCACACTGGAAATGCTAAATAAATGGGATAACTCCTAAATGGAGTTCTGGATCAGAAATCTGAGTCTACGAATTGGTCCAAGATGGGGTGTTTACCCTAGGAATGACATAAAACTTGTCGGCGCGGGATGTTTGGACCCCTTGCCGCTTCTGGAACGTTAAACGGATTAATTAATTAATTAATTAATTTTTTTAATGGTGAAACGCTAGTATCTCTTAAACGGTAGCTCGGATTGGAAAACCGAGGGCACTTTTAAGTTTGGAGCGTGCCATTTACCCTAGGAGGAGTGTAAGATTCGCGGGCGCGGGCCGTTTGTGAAAAATGGCCCCAGGGGCGTTTTCGTAATTTGGCAGCCTCGGGCGCTATGTTTAATAACTTTTGAACGGGGTCTCGGATTAAAATTTCGAGACCACCATTGTGCTCGGGAGGTCATGTTTACCCCCGGGACACCCTTCTTTTTGTCTGCATCGGGAGCGGAGTCGGGGGCGTGCAGGGCGGGGTGTTTAAGTGTTTTTATTTAAACACGCACCCCCTCCTTCCTCTTCTTCTTCTTCCTCACAACCCCTCCCCTCCCTTCCTCCTTTCCGGAGAGCTCCAATGAGCTCCGGCGAGGCGACTCCGGCGAGGCGACTCCGGCGAGGTGGCTCCGACGAGACGATGGCACGCGGCGGATCGCGCGGGAAGCGCCGGGCGAAGCCCAATGAGGTAGGCGGATTTGAGTTTTCCTCCCCTTCCCCATTTTAATCCTCAATTTATGCTCAATCTCGGATCTTCGAACAAATCCCATGGTTGCGTAGATCCCATCCCGAGATTTCCGGAAAGCTATTCGGATCGAAATTTCGACCACCGGATCGTTCCCGGTGGTCCTTGGAAATTTTCCAGCCACGGCCGGTTTCCGGCGAGGGCCGAAGGTGGCAGACGGCGGCGGCGCAGGGCGGCGCGGGGCGGAGCGAGGCGGAGCAGGGCGGTTGGCCAGGGCTTCGAAGGCGGCGGCGGCGCTTCCGGGAGGTGGTGGCGTGCTTCAGCGGTGGCTGTCGGAAGCCGGCCACGGGCGCCGGCGAGCAGAGGAGAGGGGGGGGGCGCGCAGCGCGCGACCCCCATGCACGACCGCGACCCGCGTTTTGCGGGTCGCTGTGGGGAATCAGCCGGCCGTGAGGCGGCCGGTCGGCTAAAGCGAGCCGCGGCCAACTGACCGCGGGCCGGCTGTGCAGACCAGGCCGGCCGGCGCGGGCCGGCCCAAGTAGGGCGGACCGGCCGGTCTGGGCCAGTCCGGCCCAAGGGGCTTTGCCCCTCAGTCTTCGGACGCCCGTATTTCGGGCTACGGGCGTCCGTTTTGCGCGCTGTCTGCGGCGGCGCAGACCTGACGCAGAGACGGTATTTTTGAGATGGTTTCAGGAATTTTTAATTTCTGAAACGAGGGGCCGCGGAGGCGCGACGCGTCTTTAAGTGGACGAGCGTTTTTTCCGAGATCTTGTTTTGGACGGCGCGGACGCGTCCGACGTCCGATTTGAGCGCTGTCAGCGGCGTTGTGACCCTGGCACTGAGGCGGAGATTTCCAGGGCAGTTCCGGGCATTGATGCCAGAGTTGAGGCATGGGCCCCACAGCGCGTCTTTTGAGCTGCGTGCAGCTTTTAGCGGCTCTTTCACCGGACGTCTGTTCGGGGCGTGCGAGCAGTCGTTTCTGGGTGTTTTTTCGAGGCGATTGCAATAGTGCAATCTGCCCGCTCACATTCGGCACGATGGTGCGGGGCCCACGAGGGCCGTTTCGGCGTCGATGGTGATTTTTCTATCTTAATCACCGGGCGACCGTTTTGGACAAGTGAATAGTCCATCTTGTGTTCTTTTTCGAGAGGATCGCAACGGTGCGATCCGTTTGTTGAGTTTCGGGACCGGGATGCGGGTCCCACGTGGAGCCGCTCGTGTGTGGTGTGCCGGAATGCATCTTTTTCTCCGGGTACCTATTCCATGCAAGTAAGCAGTCAATTTGATGTGCTTTTCCAAGAGCTTTGTGATAGTGCAGTTCGCCCGACCTTTTTCGGGGACGTGGTGTGGGACCCACCCGACCCGGCTACGGTGAATAGTGCCCTTTTCACCGGGTGTCCGTTTTGGGCGATTGAGTACTCAATCCCGTGAGTTTTTTTGAGGGGATCACAGTGGCGTGATATGTTGGTTCAGTTTTGGGATCTTGGGGTGGGCCCCACACGGTCTTGGTCACGGTGAATAGTACCTTTTTCACCTGTTGACCGTTTCGGGCGAGTGAGTAGTCTAACTCATGTGTTTTTGCGCAAGGATTGCAACGGGTGATCCGTTTGGCTGTACGGAGCCTCTTGCACCATCTTGTTAAATGTGGAAGCATGAAAGGTGCTCCAGTGGTGGTTCGCCCTACTTTGCTTGTAGCGGACCTTTGGCGAGTGATCACGTGCACTCCCGTGTGAGAGATATAAATGCTTGAGGTGACGTGGTTGGTCGTGCCTGGGCCTTTGAGGTGGAGTTGTTACGTCACACCTTCGCGTTGATGTTGGGTGCTGTGTGCACGATAGCCCTTGGGCTGGAGACGAGGTATACTCTAGGAGTATACGGGAGCGCTTGGAGGTACGTGTGGTTTGTACCTGAGATGGTTGTGCGCTCAGTTGGGGTTCAGATGGGGCCACATGTTGTGTGGGCCCCACGTGCGTGTCGGGTTCTGCTTTGCGTACTTAGACCTCTCGCGGCGTAGAGGGTCCCTCCGTGTGTTTGTTTGACCAGTAGGGTGGAGTTTTTCCCCTGGCTCGGTGCTCGTTTGTTGACCATCAGGGTTGAGTGGTCTCCCCTAGTTTCGTTCTCGATGGATCGGCCAATAGCGGTGCTAGTGGCACCCCATGATGGAGCAGGCACTGAAACTCTTTTGAGCGAGTTGTTCTGGATTTGGGTGGCTACGCGATACCCACTTCGTGTTCGATTGGCCGGTGTTGCACCCTCCTGTAGAGATGGCCAGAGCAGTTCTGAGTTTTACCCTTTAGCGGGGCTGGGTAGTGGGTTACTCATCGACTTCTTCAGGTTTACCCTCCAGCGGGGCTGGGCAGTGGGTTACTCGCTGACTCTTAGGGTCTACCCTCCAGCAGAGACTGGGCAGTGGGTCACCCGACACACTTAGGGTCTACCCTCCAGCAGAGACTGGGCAGTGGGTCACCCGACGACCTCTTAGGGCCTACCCTCCAGCAGGGTTGGGCAGTGGGTCTCCCGTCGTCTAGTTCCAGGTCTACCATCCGGCAAGGCTGGGCAGTGGGTCGCCTGTGGACTTATTCCAGGTCTACCCTCCAGCGGGGCTGGGCAGTGGGTCTCCTAATGATGTATTAGGGTTTACCCTCCAGCAGGGCTGGGCAGTGGGTCGCCCGATATCTGAATATGGTTTACCCTCCAGTGGGGCTGGGTAGTGGGTCGCCTGATGATGTATTAAGGTTTACCCTCCAGCAGGGCTGGGCAGTGGGTCACCCGACTTTTGGTTATGAATTACCCTCCAGCGGGGCTGGGCAGTGGGACACCTGTTAGCATTCCAGACTCAGTCCTTCCGACTAGGCTAGTCGGTGGCTTACCTCCGTGATTACCGGATCAGGACCTTTGGTTGTACGGGTCGGTGATGGAACAGCTTGACTTTGAGGAGACTTCTCGACTGTAGGGCAGTGATGAGGTGTGGTTTGACTTTCCTAGAACTCTCAAGTACGAGGGGCGCTTTCCCCACTGAGACGCATTCTTGCGATGCGATCTAAAACCATGCGGGCGAGTCAGTGCCGCCCAAAGCGGATAGTGTCGAGGTGCGGTGACTTGAGCCCCTTGACTTGTAGTTTGGGGTAGAAGTGCGGGATGCTGGGAATCGATGATGGTGTTACTTTTGGGACTATTGGCGACTCATTTTCTTAGGTGAGCTATGGGACGGAGATCCCCTTACGACGTCGTTCAGGCTTCTTGTTGAGCATATGGATTTGTATATACCATGTTTTGAGTACCCACTCCTTGGGTTTTGGCTACTCTCCTTCAGGAGAGGCGAAGACGCGCGGGGTATGCCACGTGCTTTCCGCATCCAGCTTCTCATGGTAGGACGAGTCTTCTATCTTTCTCTTGATGGGTTGAGTTGTTACTCTTTACTGCACCCTTGGTTTTACTCCTTTCTATTCCTTGTTCTCTCTACTGCTCACCCTTTGGTACCTCCTTTGTTTCCCCTCGAGCCTTCGGGGTATCCTACTGATTATTTTTATACTCACCCCTTCTTGGGCTTTTCCCACACTTGGTGTTCCCTTGCAGACGACGGATAGGTGGAGCATGACTTCGGTGGAGCGTAGGATCTTGGGAGCTTGGACCGTGTGCGGTGGTCGTGGCTGGGTTCCAGGTGGGAGACCCGTCAGCTGTTTCCTTTTTGTTTACCTGTTTCCGGGTTGTGGCACCTTTTTGGTTGGGTGCGTGTTTGGCCCCCTTTTCTTTTCAGTTTGTACTTTGTACTTGTAGAGGTCGATGCACTCTGTGGTTTATTTATAGTAGTTTCCCTTTTTCTTTGCTTGCCTTTTCTTTTACTCTGCACTTTTTCTTTGAGTGTGCTGCGTGTGCGTGTGTACAGGTGCTTAGGCAAAGGCCTCCCCGAGTTGTTGTGCCTTCGGCGCTGGTCGCCAGCCTCTGGCCTATGGAGGCGGGCCTAGGGTAGTTGCGGCTCGAGCCCGGGTAGGGTCGGGTCGTGACAAAGTGTTATCAGAGGTGGTTCGTTCCTTGGGACGTTGTGCGGACGTCCCTAAAAGAGGAATTGGTTGGGATTTAGGGCAATAGTGTTAACGTGTCTCGAGGGTGGCTCTCAGGCCAGGGAGTCCAGTGATGGTGCGGCGGCCGACGTATCCATTCACCAGGACCTTGATAACCCGCTTGTTGACTCAGCATGCTGAGACACTTGTTGCAGCGAAAATTTGTTTGTGAATCACATAGGATCGAGTCTTTGACTGTCCTTCTTGAGTCATCTCCCCATTGTTGTTGTTGTTGGTATATACATGTATGATCATCTGACCACAGCACTCCTTGATAATATTCAGGATGTCTCCGCGAAGACAGCCAGCCAGGATACCATCTTTGGTTCATGACGACGACCATGTGAGCTACGAGGCCACAGTCCAGGACCCATCATGCGAGCCCCTTTCTCCGGGTGGGTCGGTAGCAGCACCCCCCACCTGTTGAGCAGCCGGCAGTTTCAGCAGAGCAGGCTGAGTTTGAGCACAGGTTGAGCGTTCTCCGTGAGTTCCAGCGGCGGAGACCGCTGAGGTTCAGTGGTGATCCAGACCCTCAGGTAGTAGAGGTTTGGCTCGAGGCAGTGGTTCACCATTTCAGGCTTGTGCGGACGCCGATGGATTAGAGAGTGGCTTTGGCAGCCATCCTTTTTCATGGAATAGCTTGGCGTTGGTGGAGTCTGGTGACTCAGTTTCTTGACGAGTCATCGCTTTCGTTGGACGACTTTCAGTTGTTGCTCCGTGAGGAGTTTTGCCCCTCCTGCTTGCGCTCCGTTCGGATTCAAGAGATCCTGCAGTTTCAGCAGGGAGGGATGATGGTGGCCGAGTACGCGGCTAGTTTTTGCAGACCGTGCACGCTTTTACCCAGACCTGGTCCATGACGACAACTTCCGAGCGCGGAAGTTTGAGCAGGGTCTCCGCCGAGAGATTCGTGATGTCATAGAACCCTTGGGGATTTCCACATATGTCGGGGTGCTAGAGAAGGCGTTGGTGACAGAGGGCTTCCTGTCATGTTTTGCTGTTGGTAGTGGCAGTGGGTGCAATGGATCCAAGACGTATGCCATAGCTAGCAGGCGTCGGATGATAGAACCTCGATACTGGTGGCCTACCCACTGCCGGTTTCGGAGACGTGGTGGTATACCACTGTGGCGAAAAGGCATAGGGCCTCAGCCGAGGATGCCCTTCCGTGAGTGGATCCCGGGCCGTGATCATATACTATAGTGGCGCCGGAGGGCACCAGGGTAGCCCATAGAGCACCGGTGCTATGCTTGTGACGGGCGAGGTCACTTGGCACGAGACTGCCCGACCCGAGTTGCTGAGAGCTTCGGGCAGGCAGCAGGCGCACCACCACAGCAGAGGCAGTGCCGTGATCGGAGTGGTACCCAGAGAGGTGGTGCTAGTAGAGGAGTGGGAGGAGTTGTAGGTGGGGGACGACATTACAAGATCTCCCCATCACCACTAGGCGGTCCACGTCAGGCTCCAGGAGCTGACGGTTGGGACCGCGGGTAGCCGCGAGCTTTGGATGTCTACGATCCTGCAGATCATGGGATGGTGAGAGGTACCCCTTGTGACTCTTCTACTTTTTGCAGTAGAATTGTTAGGCTCTGCGTGTGAAAGGCTTTTCTCCTTGCTCCTTGTTTGAGGTTTTACCAGGGTGACGCAGGGCGTCAGGTGTAACCCTGTGTTGGTGAGGAAAATGTGTGACCCTTTTCCTTTAGTCGATGGTGTTGACTCCTTCGCCTTTTGAGCGTGTAAGAGAGCACCGACTGTGGAATCTTGCGTGAATAGATATCCTTGGTTGTTTCACCATATGGTTATTCTGAAGGAGGGAATCACCGGGCCTTTTCCTAGGTGTGGGTGGTGATTCTAGTCGCGGTGTGCGATGTCGAGGTTTGACCGGGGAGGTGAGCTACCCCTGAGGGCCTTCAGGCCTTTTGAGACTGTGCAAAGGGATGGCAAGGTACCCTACCGCCTTTCCCTAACCCCAAAGTCTAGAGTGGGTGCACGGCGTTGGCAAGCGCCGACCTAGCGTGAACAGATCAATACTTTGGTCTGTATGAGGTGACGCAGAGCTGTGCGTGGGTTCTTCTGGGTACGGGAAAGCCAGGTGTGAGCTTAGTACCCTGAGTTGTTCCCTGGTTTTGCTTTTCGGGGATGAAAATATTGAAGGAGGGAATGATATAAGAACCCGGTTTTTGTTATAAAAAGACTTTGGAATATTCTCGATATTATTCCAGAGCAGTACCTTCAGACGGCGTGCGATTCCGAGCCCCGGAGTGGCCAGAATTAAATTTTCAGTGCGTTCACACTGGAAATGATAAATAAATGGGATAACTCCTAAACGGAGTTCCGGATCAGAGATCTGAGTGTACGGATGGGTCCGTAATAGGATTTTTACCCTAGGAACGACATAAAACTTGTCGGCGCTGGATTTTTGGACCCCTCGCCGCTTCTGGAACGTGAAACGGATTAATTAATTAATTAATTAATTCGTTTAATGGAGAAACGCTACTATATCTCTTAAACAGTAGCTCGGATTAGTAAAATGAGGGCACTGTTGAGTTCGGAGCATGCTGTTTACCCTAGGAGGGGTGTTTGTTTCGCGGGCGCGGGCCGTTTGTGAAAAATGGCCCCAGGGGCGTTTTTGTAATTTGGCATCCTCGGGTGCTAAGTTTAATAACTTTTGAACGGGGTCTCGGATTAAAATTCTGAGACCACGGTTGTGCTCGAGAGGTCATGTTTACCCCAGGGACGCCCTCCTTTTTGTCTTCTTCGGGAGCGGATTCGGTGGCGTGCCAGGCGGGGTGTTTAAGTGTTTTTAATTAAACACGCACCCCCCCTCCTTCCTCTTCGTCTTCTTCCTCACAACCCCTCCCCTCCCTTACTCCTTTCTGGCGAGCTCCGGTGAGCTCCGGCGAGGCGACTCCGGCGATGCGACTCCAGTGAGGTGGCTCCGAAGAGACGATGGCGCGCGGCGGATCGCGCGGGAAGCGCCGAGCGAAGCCTAATGAGGTAGGCAGATTTGAGTTTTCTTCCCCTTCCCCGTTTTAATCCTCAATTTATGCTCAATTGCGCCATTGGATTTTCGAACAAATCCCGTGGTTGCGTAGATCCTGTCCCGAGCTTTGTGGAAAGCTATCCAGATTGAAATTTCAACCACCGGATCGTTCCCGGTGGTCCTTGGAAATTTTCCGGCCATGGTCAGTTTCCGGCGAGGGCCGAAGGTGGCAGACGGCGGCGGCGTAGGGCGGCGCGGGGCGGAGCGAGGCGGAGCAGGGCGGTCGGTCGGGGCTTCGAAGGCAGCGGAGGCGCTTCCGGGAGGCGGCGGCGTGCTTCGGCGGTGGCTGTCAGAATCCGGCCGTGGGCGCCGGCGAGCGGAGGAGAGGGGGGGCCGCGGAGCGCGCGACCCTCGTGCACGACCGCGACCCGCGTTTTGCGGGTCGCTGTGGGGAATCAGCCGGCCGCAAGGCGGCCGGTCAGCTGAAGCGAGCCGCAGCCAGCTGGCCACGGCGGGGTGAACCAGACCCGCGGCTGAGCCGCGGGCCGGCTGTGCGGACCGGGCTGGCCGGCGCGGGCCAGCCCAAGCAGGGCGGACCGGCCGGTCCGGGCCGGTCCGGCCCAAGGGGCTTTGCCCCTTAGTCTTCGGACGCCCGTATTTCGGGCTACGGGCGTCCGTTTTGTGAGCCGTCTGCGGCGGCGCGGACCTGACGCAGAGACGGTCTTTTTGAGATGGTTTTGGGAATTTTTAATTCCAGAAACGAGGGGCCACGGGGGCGCGACGCGTCTTTAAGTGGACGAGCGTTTTTCCCGAGATATTGTTTTGGACGGCGCGGACGCGTCCGACGTCCGATTTGAGTGCTGTCAGCTGCGTTGTGACCCTGGCACTGAGGCGGAGGTTTCCAAGGCGGTTCCGGACATTGAAGTCGGAGTTGAGGCGTGGGCCCCACGGCCCGTCTTTTGAGCTGCGTGCAGCTTTTAGCGGCTCTTTCACCGGACGTCCGTTCGGGGCGTGCGAGCAGTTGTTTCTGGGTGTTTTTCCAAGGGGGTTGCAATGGTGCAATCTGCCCGCTCAAATTCGACACGATGGTGCGGGGCCCACGAGGGTCGTTTCGGAGTCGACGGTGATTTTTCTATCCTAATCACCAGGCGGCCGTTTTGGACAAGTGAACAGTCCATCTTGTGTGATTTTTCGAGAGGATAAAAACAGTGCAATCCGTTCGTTGAGTTTCGGGACCGGGATGTGGGTCCCACGTGGCGCCGCTCGTGTGTGGTGTGCCGGAATGCATCTTTTTCTCCGGGTACCCGTTCCACGCAAGTAAGCAGTCAATTTGACGTGCTTTTCCGACAGCTTTGCGATGGTGCAGTTCGCCCGACCTTTTTCGGGGATGTGGTGTGGGTCCCACCCGACCCGGCTACGGTGAATAGTGCCCTTTTCACTGGGTGTCTGTTTTGGGCGATTGAGTACTCAATCCCGTGAGTTTTTCCGAGGGGATCACAGTGGCGTGATCCGTTGGTTCAGTTTCGGGATCATGGGGTGGGCCACACACGAGCCCGTTCACGGTGAATAGTGCATTTTTCACCTGTTGACCGTTTCGGGTGAGTGAGTAGTCTAACTCGCGTGTTTTTGCGCAAGGATTGCAACGGGTGATCCGTTTGGCTGTACGGAGCCTCTTACGCGATCTTGTTAAATGTGGAAGCTTGAAAGGTGCTCCAGTGGTGGTTCGCCCTACTTTGCTTGTAGTGGACCTTTGGCGAGTGATCATGTGCACTCCCGTGTGAGAGATGTAAATGCTTGAGGTGACGTGGTTGGTCGTGCCTGGGCCTTTGAGGTGGAGTTGTTACGTCACGCCTTCGCGTTGACGTTGGGTGTCGTGTGCACGATAGCCCATGGGCTGGAGATGAGGTATACTTTGGGAGTATACGGGAGCGCTTGGACGTACGTGTGGTTTGTACCTTAGATGGTTGTGCGCTCAATTGGGGTTGAGATGGGGCCACACGTTGTGTGGGCCCCACGTGCGTGCCGGGTTCTGCTTTGCGTACTTGGACCTCTCGCGGTGTAGAGGGTCCCTCCGTGTGTTTGTTTGACCAGCATGGTGGAGTTTTTTCCCTGGCTCGGTGCTCGTTTGTTGACCAGCAGGGTTGAGTGGTCTCCCCTGGTTTCGTTCTCGATGGATCGGCCAGTAGCGGTGCTAGTGGCACCCCGTGATGGAGCAGGAGCTGAAACTCTTTTGGGAGAGTTGTTCTGGAGTTGGGTGGCTGCGCGATACCCACTCCATGTTCGATTGGCCAGTGGTGCACCCTCCTATAGAGATGGCCAGAGCAGTTCTGAGTTTTACCCTCTAGCGGGGCTGGGCAGTGGGTTACTCATCGACTTCTTCTGGTTTACCCTCCAGCGGTGCTGGGCAGTGGGTTACTCGCTGACTCTTAGGGTCTACCCTCCAGTAGAGATTGGGTAGTGGGTCACCTGACGCACTTAGGGTCTACCCTCCAGCAGAGACTGGGTAGTGGGTCACCCGACGACCTCTTAGGGCCTACCCTCCAGCAGGGCTGGACAGTGGGTCAACCGTTGTCTAGTTCCAGGTCTACCCTCCGGCAAGGCTGAGCAGTGGGTCGCATGTCGACTTATTCCATGTCTATCCTCCAGCAAGGCTGGGCAGTGGGTCGCCTGATTATGTATTAGGGTTTACCCTCCAGCAGGGTTGGGCAGTGGGTCACCCGATATCTGAATATGGTTTACCCTCCAGCGGGGCTGGGTAGTGGGTCGCCTGACGATGTATTAAGGTCTACCCTCCAGTAGGGCTGGGTAGTGGGTCACCCGACTTTTGGTTATGAATTACCCTCCAGCGGGGCTGGGCAGTAGGACACATGTTAGCATTCCAGACTCAGTCCTTCCGACTAGGCTAGTCGGTGGCTTACCTCCGTGATTACCGGAGCAGGACCCTTGGTTTTACGGGTCGGTGATGGAACAACTTGACTTTGATGAGACCTCTCGACTGCAGGGCAGTGATGAGGTGTGGTTTGACTTTCCTAGAACTCTTAAGTACGAGGGGCGCTTTCCCCACCGAGACGCGTTCTTGCGACGCGATCTAAAACCGTGCGGGCGAGTCAGTGCCGTCCAAAGCGGATAGTGTCAAGGTGCGGTGACTTGAGCCCCTTGACTTGTAGTTCGGGGTAGACATGCGGGATGCTGGGTATCGATGATGGTGTTACTTTTGGGACTTTTGGCGACTCATTTTCTTAGGCTGAGCTACAGGATGGAGATCCCCTTACGACGTCGTTCGGGCTTCTTGTTGAGCATATGGATTTGTATATACCTTGTTTTGAGTACCCACTCCTTGGGTTTTGGCTACTCTCCTTCAGGAGTGGCGAAGACGCGCGGGGTATGCCACGTGCTTTCCGCGTCCAGCTTCTCGTGGTAGGACGAGTCTTCTAGCTTTCTCTTGATGGGTTGAGCTATTACTCTTTACTGCACCCTTGGTTGTACTCCTTTCTATTCCTTGTTCACTCTACTGCTCACCCTTCGGTACCTCCTTTGTTGCTCCCTCGAACCTTCGGGGTATCCTACTGAGTATTTTTATACTCACCCCTTCTTGGGATTTGCCCGCACTTGGTGTGCCCTTGCAGATGACGGACAGGTGGAGCGTGACTTCAGTGGAGCATAGGAGCTTGGGAGCTTGGACCGCGTGTGGTGGTCGTGGCCAGGTTCCAGGTGGGAGACCCGTCAGCTGTTTCCTTTTTGTTTACCTATTGTCGGGTTGTGGCACCTTTTTGTTTGGGCGCGTGTTTGGCCCCCTTTTCTTTTCAGTTTGTACTTTGTACTTGTAGAGGTCGATGCACTCTGTGGTTTATTTATAGCAGTTTCCCTTTTTCTTTGCATTCCTTTTCTTTTACTCTTCACTTTTGCTTTGAGTGTGCTACGTGTGCGTGTGTACAGGTGCTTAGGCAAAGGCCTCCCCGAGTTGTTGTGCCTTCAGCGCTGGTCGCCAGCCCCTGGCCTATGGAGGTGGGCCTGGGGTAGTTGCGGCTCGAGCCCGGGTAGGGTCGGGTCATGACATGCTGGGCAGGAAATTTTGAAGTTCCGTACAGATAACGGTACAGAATTCACAAACAGTCAAGTGGAAGAGTATCTCGAGAAACACGGGATAAGGCATCAAGTTTCATCTATAATAACTCTCCAACAGAATGGTGTGGTTGAAAGGAGAAATCAGATCGTCAACAACAAGACCAGAACGATGCTTATTTACAAAGACCTACCAGAGAAATTTTGGAAGGAAGCAGTGTTGACATCAGTCTATGTTTCAAACAGGTCTTTGTTGTGTCCGAAGCAAGGGAAGACTCCGTGTGAACTGTGGTACGGAAAGAAGCCAATGTTGAAATACTTTCAAATCTTTGGAAGTAAGTGTTTCATTCTCAACAAAATAAAACCATAGGAAGTTTGAGGCATGAGGAGATGAGGGGATATTCCTTGGCTACTCAGGAAAAAGCAAAGCGTATAAATGCTTCAACAAAAGGCTGGGAAAAATTGTTGAGAGAAATGATGTCACTATAGTTGAAACTGAACAGAATACTCAACGACCCAGTGAACAGTTCCTGGACGAAAGTGATGATGAAGTAAGAAACACAGGGGGAGCAGAAGTGGCAGAGGCTGACACAGAAGAAGATACTGATGATGAACAAGAAAGTGTCAAGTCTGTGTCTGCAAGGAAGCCAAAGAGTCAAACTGAAATTGATAGGCAGAATATCATTGGTGATCAGACAGCTCCAGTTCAGACTCGAAGAATGAATTCATTACAGCAAACATCGTTTTTATCTCAGGTGGAGCCAAAATGTTTTTCTGATGCAGCTGAAGATGAAAACTGGGTTCATGCTATGAATGAAGAGCTTGATCAAATCAAGAAGAACCAGACATGGGAGATTGTTTCGAGGCCAGCAGACACGAATTTCATTGGGTCTAAATGGGTCTATCGCAACAAGATGAATGAAGATGGAACTGTCATTTGAAACAAATAACGACTAGTGTCCAAGGGATAATCCCAGATAGAGGGAATAGATGTAGATGAGACATTTTCTCCAGTTGCAAGGCTGGAGACAATCCGATTATTTTTTTCCATAGTTGTGCAAAGAAAGTTTAAAGTGTTCTAGATGGATGTGAAATCCACATTCATGAATGGTGTTCTGTAAGAGGAAGTGTATATTGAGCAGCCAGATGGGTTTCTCATTCATGAGGATGAAAAAAAAGTTTGCAGGCTGAAGAAGGCATTGTATGAGCTGAAACAAGCACCAAGGGCATGATACTCATGGCTTGATCATTACTTGAAGAATCTTGGTTTCCAGCGTGGGGGAGTTGATTAAAATCTTTTTTTTCAACAAAAATAGTAATCAAAGGATGATGGTGCTGGTCTATGGCAATGACATAATATTTGGTGGATCAGATGAAGCTCAGTGCAGAACGTTTTCAAAATTCATGAAAAATGAGTTTGAAATGTCAATGATTGGAGAGCTAACATTTTTCCTTGGTCTACAGGTGACACAAGGAAGGAATGGAACATTCATTTATCAATACAAATATTCCAAGGAGGTGTTAAGAAGGTTTGGAATGGAAAATTCCAAGGAAATGAAAACTCTGGTTTCTACCCGGATGAAATTATCAAAAGATGAGGATGGGAAGGCAATTAATATCACAGAATACAGGCAAATTATTGGAAGTTTGTTGTACTTGACCGCAACAAGTCCTGATATTGTTCTCACCACATGACAAGAAGCGAGATATCAGAGTAATCCCAAGGAAATTCACATGCTCGCAGTGAAAAGAATACTTCGGTATATCAAGGGCATGGTGGACTTCGGCTTGACATACAACGACAAATCTCAGACAGAGTTATTGGGATATACTGATGCAGACTGGGCCGGTTTAGCAGATGATAGGAAATCAACATCTGGAGGTGCATGCTATCTTGGAAAACTATGTATTGCTTGGTTAAGCAAGAAGCAGGATTGTATTCCATTAAGCACCGCAGAGGATGAGTATATTGCGGCCACTCAATCATGCACACAGTTATTGTGGATGAAGCAACAGCTTGAAGATATGGGAGTTGAAGTGAAGACTCTGATCGAAATCCAGTGTGATAACTCAAGTGCTATAAATCTCAGCAAAAATATCATCAATCACTCAAGGACAAAGAACATTGATATAAAGTATCATTTTATCAAGGAGAAGGTTGATCAGGGAATCATGAAATTGGAGTATGTGCCTACAGAACTACAGGTTGCAGACATTCTAACAAAAGCCTTACCCAAGAAGCATTTGAAAGGCATCGACTGGCTCTGGGAGTTCAGTCGACTCCCCGCACATGAACTAGTGGGGATATGGCACCCCCCCCCCCCTCTCCTCGAGGTATGATGTGTTTTTCCCTAATGTGTTGATATGTGTTCTCTACTATGTTACAGACTACAAAAGAGTGACCTTTGGGTTCGTTGACAAAGGGGGAGAAAATAGTGATTGATCAAGGGGGAGACAGTGTGGCTATTTGAGAAATCATGACAGATCCGGGGGGAAGCTGACCAGTGGAGTATCCAGATAGGGGGGGAAATGAGATAGGGGGAGAGTTTTAAATCTGATGATTCTAGAAGTGATCGATCAAAGCAAAGAAATCACAACAGCTGAGGATCGTGATAAAAGCGGAACAATGGTGTTGGAATGGTGAGAGAATGTTTCCAGCTATCACCAATTGGGATCAGTGTGGTTCAACAATTGGTATCAATTTAAGAATTGGTATTAGGTTGGAATCGATAATTGGTGTTTGACATGAAGTGATTCATTGATGAACTTCTCATACTACTCTTGTTTCCCACGTCGAGAATTGATCATGTGGGCTTAGAGTACGTGTTAAGTGAATCCTTGAACGCTATCAGAATCGCAAGAGGCGAATGGTGTTAGTGGTTGGTAGAAGTCTCAGTGAGGTATCAAAGTGTAGAAAATCATTTTGAGAAGAGTTATGAAGAGTTGTCAACAAACCCAAAGGGGGAGATTGTTGGGCCAAAATCCCTCAAGGTAACATTGCAGTATTTTTGGGTTGATTGTGTTTGTTGACAAAGTAGGTTTCCATGGAGAATTTTCGAGTTCCTGAGAAGTTGTTGACAATCCATGTTGACAAAGAACAATGACAAAGGAAAGGATGATCTGGAGGTGGAACAAAAGAGCAGTACAAGGTGGCGCTGTTTCCCAGTGTTTGCCAAATTTCTGGGGTCCAAAATTTGGAAGTTTGGTGAGAATCGCGAAAAGTGGATATCCTTGAAGATCATATTTTTATATGGAAAAGGCATGAATTTCGCGAAGAGAGGATGCATGGATTGGATTTCGCGAAGACCATAAAAATGGAGGCGGTGATGCTTCGCGATTACGACAAGCTTCGCGAACGGCAGAGGCTGAAGCGCATCGCAGCAGTGAAGGGCTTTACAAGGGAGCTTCGCGGCGATGAAGGTCATTGCGAGGGATCTTCGCGGTGAAGGCGCGAATGAATTGGCGGGATGCTCCGCGATTACGATGAGCTCTGCGAACGGAAAATTGCCGTGGTGCTTCGTGATTTGGACAAAATTCCGGCCGAAACTTCAGAGCTTCACGATTTGAGATGACGTGGTGTTGACTTCACGCGGAAAGTTTGAGGGTCGGTGGAATCACCTATAAATAGAGGTCGGCCCCCTCGAGAGAAGTAGAGAGAATTTTTTAGAGAAAATATTTTTCTCTCGTATTTCCAAGGTGGTTCGCGGAGCCAGTGTGCTTCGTGAAAGAGGAGCTTCGTGGCGTCTATTATATCTCCGCGAAAGTTGTGAGCTCCGCGTTGGCTCAGTGAGCTTTGCAAGGGAAGTTTCTCTACAATGGCTTGAGCTTCGCGGGAGTTCATCATGAGAGTGATTCGCGAGAGAGCTTCTCGAAAAGGCAGGAGCTTCATGAAGGCTTGTTTGAGCTTCATGAAATTGGAAACCTCGCGAAGTAGGGTACTTTGCGAAGGTACTTTCCAAAGTTAGTTGCCCAGTGGTCAGAGGCAAAGTGGTATTCATCACTGGATGAATGTTGGACTTCAACAGAGCATCTATCAACAGTTGAAGATGCATTATTTCATGCAAATGAAGAGACCTGCAGGTCTATAAACTGTGAGTGGATCCCTTCCAAGTGTAGTGAGCCTAGGAAGAGGAAGAATGTGATCCTCTCCACCGGCAGTGATCCAGAGAGAGAGAAATAGGGAGTGACCCTTGTGAAAGCAGTGAGCTGACCCTAAACCTTGCAAAGGTAGTGAGCCTGGGATAGAGTGACTGTACCCAAACATTGTAATCCACAGCTAGTAAAGTATAGTGGAATTTGGTACGACCGGAAACCTACTGGCATATGCTCCTTGGACGTAGCCCTTAGCGGTGAACCAAGTAAAATTATTGTGTCATGTGCTTGCTTTACATTCTGTTTATATTGTGCAACAGGAAAGAGAGAGTGTTTTTCTTAACAGCAAAACAAGATCAGAACGGGCATTAATTTTAAATTAGTCATACCCTGATTCACCCCCCCCCCCTCTCAGGGTATTCAGCCTTGTGGACCTAACATTATTCAACAAGAATATTGAATCCTTTGATGAATTAACAAATTTAAAATGATATTATTTTTAATTTAGTATTAATTCAAGATCATTTACGTGTATCAAAATCCAATTCTGTATTTCGGAAGTATCTCCAATTTATGTAAATTTATTGGTGGGTTTTCATGAGAAACTATACATGGATGGTATAAGATGGGTAGCTATAAATCTAGACTTATTATAAAAGGTTCAATATATTTCTAAATAAATTCTATTAAAAATCTTAAACCAAGTCATCATGACAATATCAATTATAATTTAACATTTCATAACTTCTTTCCATGATCATTATATTGGGAATTAGATGTCAAGGACACCTTACATGGAGGAAACCGTATAGAATATGTATATATGATGTGTCCAAAAGGTTTTCTAACATAATATAACACAAATAAGGTATGAATTTTTATAGAAATATTTATAGATTTATATCAGTGTCCAGACCATAGAATATCAGTTTAAAACAAATATGTGCCAGGTTTCTACAAGAGTTTAGAGGGAGTGTAATTGTTTCTGGATAGATATGTGGATAACATGTGTGAAATAAATTATTAGTCTTATAGTCAAATATTATTAAAGAAAAGTATATCTACAAGTATGAATTAAGTATCAACCTATTTATAAATGGATATGATCTAGAGAGGTATATAAATAGGGTTTCATAGATCAATTCATAGTACCTACATTGATATGGTATTTAAAATACAATACTGAATAATTTAGAATAAAATTATTATTAATGCCACGTAGCATGAAATATATTCCAATTTATGTCTAAAGGAATAAGAGGAGATTAATATGATGGATAGGTAACATATTCCAAATATTACTTTGTAAATTTATCTAACATTCCATGATATGTATTGAGGTCCAATATTAATTATGAATAAATCCGAAAGGGAAAAAATATCAAAAAAAAATAAGAGAACTAAAAGGGGTAGTAGTAAGAACTATATGAATGTACTTGAGAAAGTACAGCTGGATAATTTATTATAAATTTGAGAGATATGAATACATGTTTCAATGTGGATTTGAAACTATTCTTCATTTAGAATACTTTGATCAAGGATTGTAATAAAGATAAGGTTATATTAAAGATAAAACTTATTACAGGTATATGTTTCCATATCTACATAAAAATATTTTGTTTTGACTTCTAATGATACTTGAGAAGTGGTTTAGAAATTATTTGTTTCTAGATTTTTGAGTTTTACCAAGATAATAAAGCGTTATATTATTATTAAAAAATTATAATATGGTATTATCCATGAAATCAATATTGACAAAGAACAAAAGTAATATAATCATGTATGTCACCCCTTGAGGTATTTTCTTAGAAGGATAAATGCATAGTTGGTAGAAAAATCATTGAAAACTAGAAGTCCTTATAGCTTTATTCATAGCTCAATAAAATCATGTTTATCATGTAAGTATAACTAGTTAAGTTAGCAGTTGAATCTAGTATAAGTGGGAGTCTATTTAAGTTGTTCCCCTAGAAACAAATATGATGTAATTTTGATTAAATATCTATTTAAATGCCTGAATACTGATAAATTTATTATCATACTGTTATTTTTCTTATATATCACACTATTTTTATAATTCCCTTAGATTATCTGTCTCATCAAAATGTCATAGAAGTTCCCAAATATGATGAGAAACTTTAATTGCTATGATAAAATATTATTAAATATATATTCTATAAATGAATGACATATATATGATAGAATTTAGATGATGAATAATATTTGGTATTATAGGAACATAATAAATTGAGACTTCTTAACATTAAGTTCACACTTGGTAATATTCAATAAATAAGGTTATGAGAATATACCCACCACTTGTAATTCCATATTTTGTATGTTTCATTGAATATTCCTCTATTTGGACGTGTGTATTGGTCCTTAAACTTGATATTATAATTAATTTTTATAATGAATCACATACATTTAAATATGGATGAAATAACCAATGGCATATATTCATGGTGAGGTAGGATAGGTTGGGTGTGATATAAGTAATTTGACGTTATTGAATAATTAGGGAATGGATTTTTTCATTACAAATTAATGGAATTAGATATTTATGTCCCTATAATTGAAATAGATTTATCGGATAAATCCATGGCCACGTTATATATGTCAACATGTTTATTTCAAGAATTAAAATACTGATAAATTAATTTTATAGGTTGATGACCTAAAGTATACCATCTACTTGATGAGATATCAAGATAAAGGGATTGTATTACATTGTGATTGTTCATATATTGTTATTACCATTGAGAAATTCAATTATTTCTCTACGTGTGCCTTAAGGTGTCACTTGATGTTGATCTTGGAATATATTCAAGTTATCATAGTTCCACTAATAAATAGAACTAGGGGATCACATAATATGTGTATCCAAAATCTCAGATAAATTCAATTTTAATTTAATGATTTGAATAAAGATTGTTCATGTATTTGTTGATCATATTAATTCAATCAATGATTATTTGAAAGAATATATATGCGATCTTAATACTAAATAAATATTTAATTTCAGTGTAATAATTAATTATGAGATTATATAATATTTATCTATATATTGTTTATTTAGAATGTACCAAATAATTATTTATTTAGTTATGTGAATATTAAATAAATATTTATTAATGGTTGGATATTATAATATTATTTATTTATTGAATGAATAATAATGTGACATTTATTTATTTAAATAAATAGTTATTATTCATGATTTGATAAATGCTGAGGAGGGTCACGGGGCCAAGTAAATGAAATGTTGTTATTGTTTTATTGTTGTTGTTTTTTTGTTATTATTATTATTATTATTATTTGATTGGGGGTTTATATATGATTAAGTGATTTCTTATAAGACATTTTCTAATAACCAAATCTCTAACCTAAGTATATAACCCATTTTATATCATTTTAGGGTCATTTAATCATTGTTCCCAAGGCATTTCATCCCTAGAGAATTTATGTGAGATTATAAAGAAATAATCCCATGAAATATTTGAAGAATGAAGAGTAAAAATCCTCCTCCTAAATCTGGTGGATCTTGATAAAAGAAAGAGCCTTTAATGTTGTGAATGACTTTTTTACGATCAATGGATAATGATGCAAGAAATTTGGTTCTTCTGTACGAGTATACAGAGTTCTAGTGGAGTTGTTTTAATATTTTTGGAGCATGTGTGGATGCTGGTAGAAGAATTATACATTAAATCATTCACCAAAATGACAATATGAAAAGTGTTGAATGGAATCATCATCAAATAAATAATTAAAGGTGGATATAACTCTTGTCTATATAAATTATAAGTGAAAATTGATCTCTAAAAATATTTCGGGGTTACATTTTTCATGTTTTTCAGACTTAATATTATTAATAACATTATTGGAATCATTCTCAAACTAATTCCACTGGGGTTATAAACATTGATATAAAAGGTATTTAGTTTAAATAAATTCTTCATAAAAGAAAAATCAGAAGAAAAAAACCACCATAATCAATAACCAAAAAATTAAACATCAATAAATCCATATTTTTTTAAGAAAAATGGTAATATAAATTAAATAACATTTTAATCTAACATTATTTAATCCATTTTGTTCCTATATTAATGAAAATAACACTACCCACAATCTATATTAAACATATAAAATAAGATGTTTCTATGAGAAAAGAAAATATTAGAGAGGTAGGATTTTACTCATGCACCCACCATATGAATCTATATTGAAAAAGAAACATCACATAAAATAGGATAAGTATCTAAGAAAAATCATACAATCCATAGACTACACTAAGAACCCTGAAATAATACTTGAAAATATTAATGGAGTTTTCACTTTATTTGAATTCTTCTGAAAACATGACAATCTAGATTTTACATTAGAAAAAGATTGGTGATACACTAGTTCTGAGATCTAGTAAGCTCGTTCTTCTCCTTCTTAGATTATCTATTTGTTGAAAGAAAAATATATCCCTCTATGTGTGTTTCTTGATAATTATAATCCTCATGAGATGATAATGGGGGCATCATAATCTCCCATAATAGTTTTCAGGTCACATTTTCGAACAAGGTGCATGTAGAAGAAATACTTATTACAACAACCTCAAATATATATAATCCCACAAAAGAATAATTTCTTCCTAAAATAAAGTGAAACTCACAAGGTAATGAACATGTCGGGATCATTGAGAAGATACATAAATATCAAACCACTATATAAAGAAACCGATATGTAAGAGTCATTATGACGGTACATAAATGTCACTCATGACATAAAGTGATTAATACATAAGGGTCACACTGCTGGAACACGAGGTGAATACATAAGGGTTAGGTTGTAGAAAAGGCATATGTAAGGGTCACCAAGCACTTATCTGTAATATGTAAAGGTTGTCTATTTTATATAGAGGACCTCACATAAGGGTTGGTACCTTTTCTAATTCATTATCTAAACTGAAACAAATACAATCTATCCACATAAAATATAATAATCTAAAATAAATGGACATGAAATGGAAATACAATATGTAAACAAGAAACTAAAAATAACAATCTAATTTTTAACAAAAAATTAATAGATACTTCTTTGAGAGTTCACTTACTGGTAAATTGGGAGATGAAAATGTATTTGGGTATTAAATGCATAAAATTATAGATGTAATGGATTGTTTTCAACATAAATGTATCATGATTTTATAATAAATTTAATCTCGAATTATTATTCATTCATTTGAATTGTAAATTTTATATGAGATTGGAATGATAAAAAAATCACATGTAAGGATTTGTATTTTCTCTTAACCTTTGGCCATCATTGATTATTATGGGTTGTGATGATATTTTAAATATTACTTTGAGTATGAGATTTTATAGATATATAGAATTTACTTAATAGATGGTAATTTTGAATTTTTAAATAGACTTCCCTGTGAAAGTATATCATAAGGAATGTAAAACATATGCTCATTAATATACTTAGAGGTGATGTTTTATATTAATCCCCATTAAATATGGTTATTAGGTTACATCACACATGAACAACCATACTTTTACATTTTTCTTACATTGATTTTGAGGTTAATTTAATCGAAGTGTGTTTGGTTCTATAGTTCATCAAGTGGTGGATATTTGTTAAGAAACATGGGATTTATCCTCCAAGATAATATATATAACATATAGACTAAATTTCCAATGTCAAGTAGGATCACTAAGATGGGGAGGGATAAACCATTTTTCTATTTTATTTTTATGAGTTACTCCCTTTTAACCAAGACTATGTGATAGTTTAGGTACTCTAGACATGTTCAAATAATTACCTCATCCATACTTAAACTCATGTATATGAAAGAACATAAATTGCCCAGTAAAGATTTTTAAGGTTTGACCTTAAAGAAATACTCCTTGATGTGATTTGTTGGATTCCCCAAATAACTTATTAACTAGTATTGATGCATGTGGTTACACCACAGAAAAATCCATTCTAATCAGTATAGAGTCCCACTATAGTCATTCTTTACATGACTGGTTCTATACCACAATTACATTTCATTATTCTTATTAATGGTTATACACCCCAATAATAATAACTATTTTGATCCACAATTAATCATACCTCTTTCATGATCTAGTTTTCTACTGCACTACTTGATATTATATTCCTCTATGATGTCACTAGATTTAGTTCTCAAAAGTTCACCAATAACTCTATGTTTAGACCTCCTTCAAAATATAGACATTTTTCTTTCTCTACTATATCATATCTTCATACGATATGGTTTCTTCTCAGGATTCATAAATACTCATGTACAATAGGTCATCTTATTCCTAGTTATCTCATAGATTTGATCTTATCCATTGTCTTTAATAATAAAAATTATCAAGTCTCTTAATTATTTATAAATTCTCACACTCAGCGTTTTGGATTTCTCTCAATTAGGTCATCTATATTTTTTTTCATCACTTCCTCTATATTTATATTGAATAATTAATATATTGAATATTATCTTCTATATTAGAAATATGGAAACTATTAGATCTCAGGATGTTGGAGATCTTATAATTTGAATTAATAAGTATATTTATAATTTAATTTTTTTCATTCAAGATCATTTTATTTACCATTTTTTTAACTTCAAAATACTTGATCTTGTTTCCATCTTCATGTGATTTAAAATATTGCATCCTAAACTCCATAAAATTTACATTATTAAATTTGGATTTAATATATGTCTATATGAATCCTAAAATTTGTGGGATTGAATATTCATCTGGAATCATAGAACTAATCTCAGTATATATATAAATTCATTTGAGTGATTGTAGTATTTAACTTCCATGAATATCGGAATGGGAATCATCCAAAAGTACTCTCTCCTTTCAGTAGAAATAAAAATTTCCAATTTCATAGAATTTTATATGCCTTTAATGTCATAAAATTTTAGATTATTGATTTCATATGAATATCAAAAAATAATATATCCAAATTAATGCACTCGTCACAAATTGTTTTGACACAAATAAATGTTATATAGTTCTTTATGAAATCATATTGTGTAGTGGGATTTCATTTCATATAAATTTGAAGTCATATGATGTCTCAAAGTCATATGAACTTTATATTTTAAGAAATTAATTTCTTATGGTTTCTATGAATTTATACATAGGTAGTCTCACTTGGCTTATAGAAGTCAAGCATTGGAGTCATATAGTCTATCCAATTCATATGATATCACTTGTCTTTTAAAGTATTGCAAAATGAACAAGGACTTAATAAATATCCAAAATCATACAGTAAATTCATCTATCTTATAAAATTAATACACTCAAACTCAATGTCATACTTTATCCCCTTGAAGTGATATTACTTTATAGAAACATAAATTTATAGACAATTATCAACTGAATTTAGGACTGATACAATTTAACTCCATTCTTCTCAAACCTTTCCAAATACCTAAAAATGGATTTAATTAATTGAAGTTATTAATGAAATAATTCAAAACCCATTTATCATTGTTACAAGTACTTTTATATCATATTGAATACAGCTTATAAAAGATTCATAGAGTAGGTTCAGAAAACATATTCTTCAACCTCAACTCCAAAATATCTAATATTATGTAAAAAGTGATTCACCACGATTCATCACTTTTAATAGCCAAACTGGCTAGCTATATCTATTTTCACATGTAAGGGATGGTAATTTGAATATGTTCAGCCAAAATAATTATGTAATGGAACATATCATCTTCTCTTTTCCATAAATAGTGGAAGTAACTAACTAAACTTAATCCAACAACATTGACTTAAAAATGCACAATCCTATTGATAAAAAATAAAACATAAATACATACTGGAAAAATAATATCCCCATTTGGACTTTTTGTCAATATTCCTTCCAAATTTATAAATAAAATTTGGTTACCTCTCCAGTTTTATTCTCCCCCTTATTGATAAGGAATAAAAATTGAATATAGAGAACTCAATAATATTTCTTCTATATTTTTTAACTTCTTCTCCTCCCTCTTTAGAACTAAATAGTTTCATTTATGAACATTTTGGGAAAAGTATTATGTCACATACACACATATCCAAGAGAATTTATTATATTAACTCTAATTATAAAATGGTAAACTTGGTGTAGAAAAAAAGTGATATTTCACCAAGATATCATGGTTGTCCATAAAATATTCATCATGGGATATCAACATATATTAACAGAAATAAAAAAATATCATGTGATGTACAAAACTATTTTATCAATTAAAATATGTAACCTATATATATCACAAAAACCCATTAATAATTTTAGGTGAAATACAAATAAACTTCCCATTTTCTCATTTTTTTTTACCATCCAACACTTCCCATTTATATGTGTATATGATAAAATAAAAAAATTAATAATTTTGATTTAATAACTAATTCTCCATTTCTCCTAGGGTTGTGTAGAAATTAAAAAATTTACAAAACTTGAGACTTTTTGACGACTTCACTTCTTACTTTCTCCACCATGAGGAATGCACTCATTTTATTCTTCTCAAGGAAGTTGAGATACATCGTAAATAACATTATCATTATAGTTTAGTATTGATAGAATCACTCTTTACCTTCAATTCCATACATGTTGGAATAAAAAATGAGAATAAAATTGATTAAAGATGTAACTCTTTATTCCTTATAAGCAACACGAATATTGAGATATTCTACTCATCCTATGTTAATTTTTCCTTCCAAATACATCCCTTTTCCTTTTTTCGACCACCTCAATAGGCTCACTACTCATCTCTTTTTCATGATATGTACTAATATGTGAGTCAGTGTTTGTTCCTCAAATATCAAGTAAAATTCATTTACTTTTTATTCCATCATTCTTTTAATAATCTCTTCTTGAGTGGGATGGATTCTAATACAATTTTATGTGTTATTACCACTCTCTTCAAACCTTTAAAGTAATTTCTCTTGAATTTTATGATCTTTGTAATAGATATCTTCTCATGATCTAGAATATATTTTTAGGAGTTCACTTTCTTTCATTTATAATTTTTTATTATCTTGGATTTCACTTTTCATTTGACTAATGTAACTATATTAGGTAATATAGTTATACATACATTCCTAACATGATCAAATTCTATGAGTTTATTGTAGGTTTTTATCCTCAAAATAATTTAACTTTCCAAATTTCTCCTTTGGAACATCCTTACCTTTCTCAATATAGGGAACATATCCTAGAAATATAGTCATTAGTACCTTAGCCTTTTGAACTCTTTGTCCATTTTTATCATAAAAATATTGTAAAAATCCAAATCTATTTTGGGGGTATATTTTAGGCATTATTTTCCATAGATTTAATTTCTTTAGATTCTTTTATAGTTGATACTAAAAATTATCTGGTCACTCAGTTTTTCAAAAACTATAACACTCAGTATTTTCAAGTTCTATGAATCTATCCATATATATTTTTATTTTTACATTATATATACTTATATTCATATAGTAATGTAATTAATATTATCTTACATATTCAAAAAAATGGAATCTGCATAATCTTTGAATGTAGGAGATATTCACATTTAAATTGGCATAAAAATTCCTATTCAATTTCTTCATTCAAAATAATTTAAATTTCTATTCATTATTTATTTCCTTTAATCTCTAAATTACTCGATCTTATTTTTAACTTCATGTGATATGAAATATCACGTTTTATACTCCATTGAATTCACTTTATTCAATTTGGATTTAATAAATGTATGTATACATCCATGTATTTTTTATGTGTCATATTCCTCTTATGGAAACTAATATCAGCATGCATCACAATTCATTTATGTAATTTTTATATTTAACATCCATTAAGATCATCTGGTTCATTATAAAAATTTATTATCTCTTTTAAAAAAAAAATATTATTGAATTAATCAGAATTTCATATAACTTTAAAGTAATAAACATTTACATTATACATTTTGTATGACATACAAGTCAAACTAAATCCAAACTCATACACTCATATTAAAAAATTTTGTTACGAATCCAAGTCATACGGTGCTTCTTGAAGTTTCATGATATATTGGAATTTCATTTCAAATGAATTTAAAGTCATATGAAATATCAAAATTATATGCCCTTCACTTCATAAGTATTTAAAGTCTTATGGTTTTTGTGAATTCATATGTGGGATGTTACACCAATTATGTTATAATACAATTTATTTTATATTATTTTTGGTATTTATAAATATTGGAAGTTTTGTTCTTTATGTTTAAATTTTTAATATTTTTGTCTATTGCATAATATGAATAAGTTCATCACATGGTTATTATAAATCATGATTCTAGCCTTTATTTATGTCTTCTATGTCATATGGTTTAGTGTAAATAGTTTAGTTTTTCTTGTTAATGTCCCTTTATGTAGGTGGGTTTATAGTTCAATTTTGAATTTTCATGATCGACTTGGATGGTTAACATATGGGTTATGTTGAACCGCATAATGACTGGGAGTAATCGTGTGATGTACCTTTACGTGGGAGTTATCTGGAACAAGTCTCTCACATAATTTGTTTAACCATGTAATAATAAATTGAAGAGTTGTGTTGTAGGATAATGTTATTTTTCATTATTTTTACCTGGTTTAGTAAGCTGTATGACCAACTAAGATTAATAAAATTTTATTTTTCTATTCTCGTTGTATAGTTTTAAAAACCCTAACCCATCTCCCTCCTCCTCTATTGTATGTATGATACAAGGGGTACTTAAGGGGAACTTATCCCCTCTCCTCTTTATCAAATATGTGGCATTACTCCATGGTTTCACGAAGTTTTCTCAAATAAAAGACTTCTTCCTTGTTATTTCTTCCTATTTCCCCCTCTATCCCTTAATTTCCATCCCTCATTTTCAACCTTATGATATTTTGGGGTGTATTTAAGGTTTTGGGTGTTCATAATCATGGGGGTTTGTTTTTTACTTCTTTTAGAGGGTATCATTTGTCTTGTTTGAGCATTCTCTATTGAATGTGACACATTATAGTTTTTCATGGCTTGATTCCAAAATTTTTGAGGTATATAATTTTATTCCATCTCATTTAATAGTGTCTCATAAACTTATTATAAATTTATAATATTTTCTTATCAAATTAGAACTATGTGTGAAAATTATATAAATGTTTTAATGTTTTTTAAAGTGTAAGTTCACTTTTATTATTTAAATTGAATTTTAAGGGGTTTATTGGTTTAAAGGGTGTGTTTGGGAACCCAAATACTTTAAATGTTATTGTGGAATATTTATGAATAAAATGGTTTTTTTAATGGTTTTTTTCCCTATTTAGGTCATAAATTGGTTGAACTGTAATTTTTATTAAAACAATGATTTAAATGAGTTTGAATGCGTTTTTTAAATGTTTTTGTGTATAGATTGATTAGAATTTATTTTCTAAATGTTGGAAAATTTCATGGAATATTGAGCCTAGATTTTGGTAAGTCTCATTCAACACTTCAATATTAGACTTAAATTCATGTGTGAGACCCTCTTAGGGTACCCTACATTATTATGTATGTGATATGGATTTTAGATCAATTGTAATACTTTATATTTCCATTGAAATGATCGATTTAAAAGTGGTTTGTTATTACGAGGGTACAAGAGGTGAGATAAGATTTATGGTCACTATTTGTATTAATATATGTGATGATTGTTCAACATATTTATTTTTCTCATCTTCATTGAGTTTTTTCATGGGACCCAAGGTAGTAATGTAGAATTCTTGGAACTCTTTTATACTAGCTGGTGGGTTCTCAATATCTAGTTCCTGGGGATATTTTTACCCTCTTTGGGGTTTATATAGTACTCAATAACCCAATGGGGTGCCAAATGGTGATTTTTCAACTTCACTAATGGCCACTGGATAGAGTGTCTTGATGAACGAGTTCTTATATCATTCATGTTAGATCTTAGTCTATGATTTCCATAATACTAGTTGATTCTATATAAGGGATTTCCATCCTTGTATACTCTAGTTCAACTAACCCATATTAGTTCAATCATTTACTTTGGTTGTTGGTTTCATTGTTTTATTTCATCATTGTCAGAGTTATTTTTTAGTTATTCTAGTATTGGTGTTCATATTGGCTTGTTTTAAAAGAAATTGTTCTCAATGTGTTTTAGTAAGAATATTTCCAAATGTATTTGAAAAGAGGATTTGATATGGGAATTTTTTAAGAAAATTAAATGTTTTCACATAGCTTTGTTAAAGTATTTTTTCCCTTAAAAGGGGTATAAAATTTATGAAAACACACATGAATTTAGTTTTTTAATACTATAATTTAAAAAAAAATGTCTTCTAACTATACTTTCAAACCATTATAAATGAAATATATTTTGGAATTAAATGTAAAAAAACTCTTAAGTGATATCCTAATGGGCTTGGTTTCACTCACACCTTCCATATGACACTCTGTATAAACAATACTTATTGTTTTATTTCGTATTCCTTGGATATAGTTACCCCTATGCTAGGTGTTTTTTTAGTGGTGGTTGTCTTGGAACATGGTGACTAATCGAGGAGTCAAATAGATATTGTTGATCAGGGTTTGGCCTTTTTTCATTTATTTTTTGTGATGTTCTTGTATCATTGATAGTGGTAAGGATATTTTTGTTTTATATATGAGATATTATTTCCTATGTAATTAATTTTATGTGATGATCTTATTTATTTATTCATGTTGTGTACTCAATATGGATGTTAGATTATATGTAAATTCTTATTTATATGCATGGGCCTTTCACTTATGAATATTTCATGTCATATTTCCATGTGTAGATTTTTTTCTGTGTTTTTTGGTTCTTTGAAAGAGAAATTATTCCCAAAGTTTGTTTCATGATGCCCATGAACTAATTTCAAAATCATGGGGATCAAGAACATCCTTTGGGATAGTGGAAGACTAGTTCAAGTGCAGGTTTAGTGTCAAACCAATCTAGTTTGTTACAAATAGTATGAGATCCTAGGTTCTTGGAAAGTGGGATAGGATATTTAGAATCCAACTTATTATTTTGGGTGTGTACTAATACACTAGATACTGAGAATTATTGTTGGGACTGGAGAGGTATCTCATGGATAAATTATTGATCACCACATTTAATGATGAAACATGAGTCACCATGGGTTTTTAAAAATTGGATTTGGATTTGTATTTTTTCAGTTTATTTGATGGATTTGGATATTTCATTATGGTATCTTGATTGTAATTTAGTTTATTAATTATTTTAGGGGTCTTCTTGAGTTTTATAGATGAAAGTGGTGAATAAACCAGAGTGTCATGGTTATCCCACACAGTATGGTAAACTTATTGGTAGTCATGCGGAATTAATCTTAAATAATTTCAAATACAAACTCAAATTTGGAACAAGGTTTACCAAATGGTGTAAGGAATCCATAAACAATAATTTTCCTCATTCATACTCATTGTTTTTCCTCACTTACTTTCAGAATGATCCTAATGGATATTAACATTGGGGTGATGTTAAATAAGGTATTAATTATTGAGAATTAATGGTTGTGAATAAAATTTATGAAATATGTTGTGAATTGTTAAAGTTTATTTCCTTTAGGAACACTCTTTTATATATTTAAAATTTGTTTTGGAAGTAGAAAAAGTGATTTTTGATGGAAATTTTCATTTTGAATCCTAGTTATATAATGGTTGTAAAATTATTTTTAAACCCATAAAATTTTTTAAGGTCATTGGCTTAAAAATAAAGGTGGGAAATTATTTTAACATGGAAATAGTTATTTAGGTTTATTTTAGTTATATGGATAAATTGAGGAATTTTTTTGTTTCAAAATAAGCTTTCATGGAATAAATTACAATATAATTTTGAGTTTATATAAAATGATTATGTTAGGTATTTAAAGATTATTTATAAAATTTATTTTAAAATGAGGTTTTCTTGGGAATTTATAATGAAATTGAGTGTTTTTAGAAAAGTGTTCTCTACAAAAGATAGTATGGATTTTTGGAAAGAGGGGTTTTATAATTATTTGTTTAAGTGAACTATGTTATTTTGAAATGTTTGATTCTATTTTTGAAATATGAAATGGTATTATTTATATATCATGTTAAATAAAATATTTCTACAAGAGAGATATTGTTGAATAAGGGTGGAAAATTCATCCATTGAGATGATATTAATGGTTGATTTCTTGTAGCTTCAAAGATGTTACTTACCTAGAAATTTCTACCCAGATTCCGAATCAAGTGGTTGAGTTTGTGTCCTTTTTGATTTTGAACTATATACTAGTTCCTCATAAGGGTTCTATAAAAACTCATTTATTTAATATTTTTATATTGTGTTATCATATTTAGTGATTTTTTTAGCTGAGTTATCATAATATTACATTTTTGGTGTCGCTTCGATTTGGATGGATGGTTGTTTTGGGATATGTTTTTCATTTATTAAGGATTTTTTTCATTTTTTCTATATGTATGGTGGTGAATTGTGGCCTTGGTATGTGTTTTAATTCATGGGTTATATTTTCATGGAAGTTTTATTGGGATGTGGATGTGTTTTGGATTGGATTCTTGATGGGTGATCATGGGAAACCTTGGTTCAGTATTAGGGTGGGTACGATGAATGTTTTATTTAGGTTTTGATCACTCAATGTTATTTTTTTTGGGTTCATCATGAGTCATTGTTCCAAGGTTGAGTTCTTGGTTTTACTAAATGATTATTGTGATACATAATATAATCCCATGTTGTGGAAGGATAGAGTTTTGGTACTATGATCTTGTTTTGGGATCAGGTTTTTTATATCGGTAATGGTTTAATGATATAGATGTTGCGTTCCCTTTAGTTTTGTTTCCCTGTGAATTAAAATTCATGTTGTAATATTTTTTATGGTTGGTTTAAATGAGAAAAATCTAAAATATATATTTTATATATGGTTTTTTATGTGGTTTTGTGTCTTTACATTGTTTCACCATTTTAGATGAACTCTAAATATTTAGGAGACCTATGATAGGTCTCTATATCCTCTACATAAAATTTCTTCTTATTTGTGGTTATGGTTGTGGTTGATTATGCTTAGAGACATGTAATGATATTTATACATTTTTTGGATTTGAAGGTTTTTTGAGTTTGCTGGATTCTTTTCATAGGCCCCTATTTAGATGATCTCTTCCCACCCACCTTGAGATAAGATGGGTCATGGTAGTTCCATTCCCATTTTTTATACCTTTAATCGATATTTTTTTGGGGTAGATTATGTCATAGTGGTGGGTATTATAACAACCACTGTGTTATTGTGAATTTTATTTTATATTATTTAGAGTAATTTAAAATTGTAAATGTTTTAGGATTTATGTTTTAATTTTTAAGAGTTTTTTGTTTTGTTACAAGATCTACACATGATTCTTGAAATATTTCAAATATTTCTATACTAGGAAAATGTTATTCCAAATTATTGGTGCATGGATCAGTAAATAATGATGCCAACTTAGATGGCCTTCCTTGTTTTAGAAAACTATTATTTTTCTTTTCTACCCTTACAATTTTAAAATGCATAACCCCTCTCCCTCCTCCTATCATGCTTGGATAATCCATGGGATAAGTGGAGGGACCCCCTCCCCTCTCCTATTTGTGAAATATATATCTTTATTCAGTGGTTTAAAGATATGTTTTTCAAATTAAATCCTTATTTCCCCTTATTTATTCCATTTTCTCACACTCCCCATTGATTTAATTACCTCCCACAAACCTAGGGGTTTAGGGTCGATTTAGGGTTTGAGTTAGTTTTAATCATGGTGGTATTGGATTATAGGTATTTTTCATGGTATATCTTTTCTTGTTTGAGTGTTCACCATTAGAGGATCTTGTTTCATCTTAATTCCACCATGAACTAAGTAGTTGTTTTATTTATCTTTATTTAAATGGTATTTCAACATTATATTTTTGATTTTTAATACTTACTTATCAAATTAGAAATATTTGTGATAATTATATTAAATTTTCATTGGGTTTTAGAGTAGATGTTCATATATCATAAAGGTATTTAAAGTTAATGTCATGGGGTTTTCCAATTTTAAGGTTATTTTTGAGTGATAGGTGAATTTAAATTTATTAGTGGAATTTTTTAGAATCAGATGGGTTTTTAATTGTATTTAACCCCCATTAAAGTCATAAATTGGGTGAAGTGTGGGTTTTATGGAAAATATGAATTAAATGAGTCCCACTATGTTTTTATGGAATGTGTGAGACCCAATTAGAAGTCCTTTGATTCTTATATATGTCACATGGATTATAGACCAAGGTATATACATTATGTTTCATTTGTTATGGTCGATGTAAAAACAAGGTTGTTTCATGTGAGGGTGTAGGAGTCGAGATGAGATTTATAGTTACTATTTTATTTGATATATGTGATGAATGTTCAGTATGATTATTTTGTTCTATTACATTGATTTTTATCATTAGACCCAGGGTAGATAAGTATAAGATTCGGATTTCTGTTATGCAATCCCAATTTTTACTAAATATCTAGTTCCCTAGAAGAGTTTCACCATTATATGTCTTTATATTGTACTATATGATCCAATGTGGGGGTGAATGGTGATGTTATAGTTTTAATAGGGATTCTTAGATAGAGTGACATGATAAAATAGTTTGGAAATAATTAACGATAGATCCTAGTGTGTGTTTCCCATTATACAAGTTGATTCTAGATATGGTTTTTTATTAATTTTATCCACTAGTTCATTTGACACATATCAGTTTCATGATATTATTTATTGTTTGTTTATTATTTTTTATAAATTTTGGAATTACACTTTTATATTTAATTTATTATTCATGGTCATCTTGGATTTTATTAAAATAAATGGTTTTCAAATTATTTGGGGAAGTATATTTCTAAATGTATTTTAAAAGAGGATTTGAAATGGGTGTTTATGAGGGAACGTAATGTTTAAAATTATTTCATTAAAAAAAATTTATTTCATTAAAATGTTTAGATGATTTATTTATATTATTATGAATTGCTATTTTTTTGGTCACTCTACTTTTTATAAAACTATCTTCTAACATTATTTTTTAACTGGCATAAAAAATTTCTTTTTATTGGAATTTCAAAAACTCCATGGTGAGATTCTAGTAGGACTGGTTTTACTCGAACCCTTTACACTCCAATTGGTGTTTTCATCTATTATGGTTTTCTTTCAGTTACCTTATCATTGGTCATCCCTGTGTTGGATTTTTGGGTTTTCCAGTTTTGGTTGTCTTTGTACATGGTGAGAGACTTAAGATTAAAATGCAGATCATTGATAGTTATTTGGTTTTTTTACTTTATTTTTGGGTTGTTATTGTATTGGATATGGTGGAATGGATCCTATTATTTTTATATATGATATGTAGTTTATTATTCATCTCAATTTATGTTATGATCTTTTTTATTTATTCATATTATATAATATATCTATTTGTTAAAATATTTTGAAATGATTATTTGTATAAATGGGCATCCAACCAATGGATAAGCCATACTGGATTATCGCATGGAAATATATATTGTATTTTATGTTCTACAAGGGTGAAATAATTCCCATAGTGTGTTATTTTATTCCTATGCAATATTATCTAGACTATGAGGATCTATAATTCCTTTTGGCCTAGTGGAAGACTAGGTCAGGTACCAATTTGGTATAATCCCGGTTTGTTTGGTTACAAATTGTATCAAATCCTTATTTCCTAACAAGTGACCATGGTTCTTAAAACCCCCAATTATTATTTAGGGTGTTTCTTGGAAAACTGGAGACTAGGAATTATTATTGGTAATCATGAGGTAGCTCACAATTGGGATCTCAGCCAACACCATCGTGATGAAACTCAAGTCATTATGGGGTGTTGATATTTGGATTTAGATTTTGGAGTTTTTTAGTATCTTTCATATGTTTTGATATATTCTTATGGAATCTAGATCCTCATTAAGTGTATAAGTGATTTGGGAGGTCTTCATGAGTTTCAGAGGTGAAAGTGTGGAATGAAACAACGTTTCAGATTCATCAACTATAATTTGGTAAACCATGTGGAATGGTTCTATAACCATTACAATCCCATTTAAAAGTTGTCTCATAGTTTACCAGAACACATAGTTAAATAATACATAGTGTTGTTTCTCCTAAAAAATCATTTTTTCCTCTCATTCTTCTAAATTGGTCCCCATTGTGGCTATCGTTGGTGAAATGGTAAATAAGGGAGTCTTTATTGTGAATTTATGTTTGTTAATATGGTTTCTGAATGATGGTATGTTTTTTTATTTTTATGTAGGGATATTGTTTTATATATTGAATATTTTGATTTGTAAGTGTTAAAGGGACTTTAATGGGTGGTTTTATTTTTGAAACATATTTTTTTCAGGTTTAAAATTGAATTTTATGCTCATGAAATGTTTTTATGGTTAGTAGTTTAAAAATGAATGTGGGAAAGTACTTTCTCATATAAATTGTGTTTCATGTAAATTTTTAGTTTTATGGTGAACATAAGAAAATTTTTGGTTTAAATGTCATTTTTCATGGAATAAATAATATAATCAATTTGAGTTTAAGTAAAGAAATTAAGTGTGGGATTTAAAGTGGAATCCATAAATTTATTTAAAATTAAGGATTTCTTGGGAATTTAAAATGAAATGAAGTTTTTTTGGAAAATCGTTTTTCAAAATATTCTCTAAATTTTTTAGAATAAACTTTTATGGCTGTTTATTTAATTGAAGTGTGAGTTGGATTTATTTTATTAATATTGGAATGTGTGACTTGATTTTTGAAATATAAACTGGTTATGTTCATGTTTCATGTTATAAAAAATAAGCCTCTAGAAGAGAGATTTTTAAGGAAAATTTGAAAGTTTGTCCACTGGTCTGATTATTAGGATATTTTTTCTAATTAGTTCATAGTTTATCTTTCACTAGATGACTCTACCACGAATCTAGATCAGGTGTTGGAGTTATCATCCCCCCGATTTGGGTCTTCAGGCCACCGGTTTGGGCCTACGGGTCTCCAGGGCCTTCGGGTCATCAAAGGCCTTCGGGCCACAGGGCCTTCGAGCCACATAGACCATGGAGTAGCCCAGTTCACACAAAACATGCCCCAGAAGAGGATCAAGAGAAAAAGGAGTAGCATCCACCAGATGCAGAGCTAAATGGATTGGATGAATGAGAGGGTATGGCTGCCACCATCAGGACCAGGCATCGTGCATCTTTGTACGTGGAAATGATAGTCCATCGGTAATGTAAGGTGGGGAGCTAAGGAGATCAATGATGCAAGAAGCTGGGGAGGGGTAGTTCTAGGGGGATGGGCCTACGGGTCATGTAATGGGCATGGTATGCCTCTGGGCCTTCGGGTCATGTATTGCGGGCCATGTCGGGCCTTGTGCCTTGGGCCTACGGGTCATGTATGGGTTCCCTTTTAACCCTTAAAAGGGATATTATCTATAATAAAATAAAAAGAAGGCATTTGGGCCATTCGGGTGGGGGTGTTGAAGTTATCATCATTTATGATTTTTGAGCCATATATCAGTTCCTTGAAAGAGAGCACTATAAGCTCATTTATTTTAGATATGTTTCTTGTGTGGTCATCATTAGAGGTTTTATAAACTGAATTATCTGAAGCATAAATATTGGTTGTATCTTGGGTTTTGATGGATGGATTTTTTTGGGATCGATTATGTCTTGTATAAATGTTTTTGGAATTTAATTCTTATGTATGGTAGGGAATTATGGTCTTGATATGTGATTTTTTCATAGGTTGTATTTTCATGGAAATATTTCTATGTTTTTGATATTTTGAGGATTAGAGTCTAGGTGAATGAGCATGGGAAACCTCAGGTCAATACTTGCATGACATGGATAAAAACTGACTTTAGTCTATTGAGCACTCGAAGGTGTGTTTTTGTTTTTTTTTTCCATGAGATTATTTTCTATTTTTGAGGTCCCAGTTTACCTATTTGAGAATTTTGAACCAAGTCGTAATCTCGTATTGGGAATGGTTGGTGTTTTATTTCTTTGATCTGGTGGTGGGATCATATTGTTGGGCCCAGTAAAGGTTTATGTTTCTTTATATTAAGTTATCTTGAGTTGTGTTTACTTAGGAATTAGAATTTGTGTTATGGTGATTGCTTGTGGTTAGTGGAATGAGATACTTTTTTGATATATATTTTCATAAATTGTATTTTCTATGGTGGTGCATCTTCTCATTGTTTCTCTATATTAGAAGAACCCTATATAATATGAATACCAATGATAGGTTTCTATATCCCCTTCATAATAGTTATTATTTGTGGTTTTTTTTGTGTTTGATCAATTCTTGGAGATATGTAATGATATTTTTTGATTTATGTCATTTGTTTAAGGAGTTGTTTATATCAATTGTTTTATTTTTAGGACCCCCTAGCCGATACCCTTCCTCCTACCTTGTGATAAAAGGTGTTGTGTTAGTTACCTTCGTATTCCTTCTACCTTTACTCAATACATTATTGGGGTAAAAAGTGGCATCATGGGGAGTATTGTGACACCCAACATGTAAATGTGTGGTTCGTTTTATATAAAATTGGTAAAGTTTGAATATTGAATATTTTTCTTTATGTTTTAATTTTTTATATTTTTTGTTTTCTTGTATGGTCTATGCACAATCCTCAAATGGTTGTCGAGATGAACTTTACACACATATTCTATAGTGCATGTTTTAGTGCACATTTTTATTTTAGACCATACATATAGGCTTATAAAAGTGGTTTTTCAGTCCAATTTTGAATGTGAATAGTTTAATCATGTAATTAGTGTATTGTTTATAGTGAACCATGTGAGTTCTGTGAGTAACCGTGTGAGGAAACATTACAAGGGATTATATGGTGCTTATTTTATTCATGGTTTTCTAAACCATCTAAAAACTATATAAATATTTTTTTTGTTGGATAGGTTTGTTCTATAGTTTTAGTGAATGGTTTGAAAAACCATGCATCCAAACCATACAACCTTCCAAATTTTAGAAAAAAATAGAATTTCCTAATCTAACCTTAGGATTTTAAAATTCCTAACCCATCTCTCTCATCCTCTATTGTTCATTCAATCAAATGGGAACTTAAAAGGTCCTCCCATATCCATTTCAAAAAATATTTTTCTTTCCTCCATAGTTTCAAAAGATTTCTCAAAGTCCATCACAATTTACCCTTATTTATTTATTTTGTTTCCTCTCCCCATTGATTTCCTTACCTCTCATAAAACCTATAGGTTATTTCCACGGATTTAGAGTTTGGTTTGGTTTTTATCATGGGGGGTTTGGTATCTCTTAGATTGTTTGAGCACTCTCCATTAAAGGTAACACACTCTAGATTATCACAGCCTAACTCCCCGATTCTTTAGGTAGTTTTTTGTTAATTATTTAAATATCAATACATCGCGTTCTTCATGATTTATAATATTTCCTTATCAAATTAGAACTATGTGTGATAATTTTATATAGTTTCAAAAGAGTTTTAGAGTGTGTGTTCACTTGAAACAAAGGTATTTAAAGTAAATTTCAAGGGTTTTAAAGTTTTAAGGGTGTTTTGGGTGCCAAGTGACTCTAATTTTTTTATGTCGTGTTTTAGAATATATTGGGTGTTTTTAATGTTATTTGACCTCTTTTAGGTCATAAATTAGGTAAATTGTGAGTTTTATTGAAATATTATTTAAATGAGTTTAAAAGTGATTTCTAAATATTTTGGTGTGAAAGGTGATTTGAAATAAATTTGAAAAGGTGTAAAATTTCTTGGCATCATGATATGACTTTTTGGTAAGGCGTTATTCTCAATTTTATATAATATTTCAAGGTGTGTGTGAGACCTAATTAGGATCCCCTTAATTATTGTGCGTGTGATCCTAATTGTAGCCTAAGGGGAATACATTATATTTAATTTGATATAATGGATGTAAAAAATGGGTTTTTTCTTTTGATAGTGTAGGAGGAAAGATGAGATTTGTGGTTATTTTTTATTAATATATGAGATGATTGTTTGATATGTCTTGTTTTCTCAATTAAATTGATTTTTATCATGGGTATCTATGTATCCATGTAAAAGGACTAGATGTGTGTTACGCAAGCCTGGTGTATGATCACTAGCTAGTTCCCAAGGAGAGTTGTACCCTCCTGGGTGTTTATATTATACTCAGTGACCTAAAGTGGTGTTGAATGGGGATGTTTTGGTTATACTTGGGTTCCCCTTATAGAGTTTTATGAAAAAATAGGTCTAGTATCATTCATGTTAGAGCCTATTTTGTGTTTCCAATAATATAATTTAATACTAGATAGGGTATTTCCTTCCTTTTAACCCCTAGTTCGATTGACTCATATTGGTGTTATGATATTCATTTATTATAGTTTTTTTATATCATCGTTGGCATGGTTTATTTCTATTTATTTTAATATGTATTTTTTTCTTTCTTTTTTTTAAAATTAATAGTTTTAAATTTGTTTTGGGAAGTGGATTTCTAAACATATTTTAAAATAGTATTTGAAAAGGGTGTTTATAAGGGAAAATAAAGGTTTTAAATTACTATTTCTCAAGTGTTTTGTTTCCTTAAAATGGGTGGATTATTTTTGAAAACTATTATTGATTTTTATTTGTTTTGGAACCCTCATTTAAAAAAAATCTTCAAATTATGTTTTCAAATGAGTACAAATGAAATTTATTTTGAAAGAAATTGTAAAAACTCATTGGTCAGATCTTATTAGGCTTGTTTTCACTCACACCCTACAAATATAACTCAGTGTGTTCAACTCTTATTGTTTTCATTGAAGTACCTTGTATCTAGTGATCCCTGTGTTAGATTTTTACGTTATTTGGTTATTTTTGGAATATAAAACGGTGAGTGTCCAAGGAGTCACAGGGATATTATTGATAACATTTTGGTCTTTTTTCCTTTTTTTGGGATGTTCTAATATCATCCACAATCACTTGTATGTCTTTATATTTATGTATGAGATGTTTTTTCTATTCAACTTATTGTATGTGATTATCTTATTTATATATTCATATTATGAACTCTATATAAATGATAAATAATTTTGAAAATATAATTTATATTCATGTGTTTATAAATTATAAATAGGTCATGTTAGACTATCGGGTGGAGATATTTATTGTGGTTTTGGTTCTATGAGGGTTAAACCATTCTCAATGTTTATTAGATGATTCTCAAGTACTAATTTCCAACTTTTGGGGATTTGGAACATCATTTAAGATAGTGGAAGACTGATTTGGGTGTTGACTTAGTGGCAAATCATACCAATTCATTACATAGATAGTATCACTTTTCATCTAATATTCATACACTGAGGTCGTAAATCTTGTCATGAAATTACAAGAAATTAATTAAAGTCATAAATTCTCCCAATAAAGTCATACAAAATTCTGGAACACTTTTTAAATGCAAAAGAGCATATAGTGAAGTCTTGTATCCTGGAAATGTTGAATTCTTATAATCAAAGTCATACATGATCTTCTTTATGTCATATAAAATGATAAAACCCAAAAATTCTACAATTTATTCAAATGAATTTATTTAATATTTAAATTAACTATATCTCTCTCAAGACATTAAAATCTAGATATATAAACCATCAAATGTAAGGACTACTAAATTGAAGTTATCTATCCAGATTATTCATAAAACAGAATATCTAATCTTCTCTTTTCCATAAATTGTAGCATGAGGTAACTCAACTTCATCCAATAACATTGGCTTGAAAAATACACACTCTTATTGAAAAAAAATATAAATTAAACCCATATGGTAATAATATAGTCCCATGTTGGAATTAGACTATGAGTATGAATGGTCATTCTTAGTTAAGTGACATGTGATGTTCTCATCCACTTTGATAATTAACATGTGATGTATTTATTCAACATGGTCACTCTACTTTAGATAATTGAGAATATATGATTTGGTATATAATGGATTTACATATTCCATGTATAGTGTATAGATTCAATTTCATTTATAAATGGATTATATAATTATATTTATGATGTATAGAGAAACATTTTTTTTACATCATAAGAAAATATTACTATATTCAAGGTAAATCGCACCAAACCCCATTATAACTTGAGTAGTAGTTACATTTTCCTATAAGATTCTATTTTAATATAGTTATGTTGTAGATAGTTCATAATCATTAACAATGTTATAAAGGATCATAAGTTCACATGATTAGGCAATGGAATAAGTAATTATTTTCTTGCAACATATTTGGAAAAAATGATGATCTTTGTGTGATAATAATATCCTGAGGATTTTTTATGGATTCACAAAATTTTTTATGATTTAATAAATTATAAATTGATTTAGTGATATTTAGAGATATTTTTATATATATATTTTAAAGCATCATAACATGATTAATGAAATGAGGAGTTAACTTCCTGTATTAAACACCACAACACGGTCAACAATATTGGCATATCACTGCTCGCATTGTAGAGATGATATTGTATATCATCCAATTTTTGGTGTATTTATTTCATCCATGTATGTTATTATACTTTTGTAGTTGTGACAAGAAATTTTTTTGAGCATAAAAAATAGAAATTAAAATTCCATATGAACAACTTGGGAGTTAACCATAGGTTTTTCTTATAAGAAACCAAGCCTAATCACTCACTTCCCTTCACCCTTATTCATATTATTTTGGTTTTTTAGTGTATAAAAGAGAAGATAGAAATGGGGGAGGTGATTATGGGAATTAATATACCAAAATTAAATTAAATTAGTAAAAAACAAAGTTTTCAGGGAAATAGAGTGAACCTAAGGTGCATCCAGTAATAACCTTCACTATCCATATATGTTATTATCATTCAATTGATAATATGGTCAATATTATTCATGCACTACCATCCTCTATTGAAAATATTAGAACTTTTTTACTCTAGAAGATATACTAGGTATACAAAATCTCACCTCCTTGATGGTTTTGTATGGATAACATGCCACCATAGTAAATATTCCACCAAACTCTTACCAAATCCATAATTTTTTTCATGCCCAAATCTAACCCATTAGATCATATATTAATTGAAATAATATAATGGATGGAAAAGAATTAGTAAAATTAAGAATAAATTAAGAAGAATTGTATGAAAGTTAGAGGATATATAAATCAACCCTAGAACACCCCCAATTCCCCCATCACAATTGAATAATAACTTATTGAATCAAAATAGGGATTCAGATAACCATAGAACTCCCCTGATAATTCATGACCTTGGTTTAATATTTCATTGAAATGGGTTTTTGATATCAAAATTATTGAAATGGGAAACATAATAGAATAAATAAAAATAAACAAACTATAATTATAACTAATTTAATACTAAAATTAAGTAAAATAATTACATAATAAAATTCCTAGTATAATCCATCGATGTGGAACCCCATGCATAGTTGGTATCCCCTTCTATTTATTCAATTTTATTTCTCTATCTATCGGTTATTCAATAGGAATCATGCTATGGAAATCAGTACCCAAGATAAAAATAATCCCTTATCCTTTGATAGATTCTATGTGGCTAAGTTAATTTCATTCTCTATTTATAATCATGTTACAATGAACATCTCTCATGATCTATCTTCAAACTTCTTTGTGAGCTTCCTATTTTATTTGTATAGTGGTGTAAATATTCATAGTGAATTTGTTACAACATTAACTGTAGTAACCTAGGGTCGGTGTCTTAATTTATCACATTGGAATAAGATACAGTTAATTGCATCATAAAGGATGGAATTGTTTAGTAGTCTTGGTAAAATATATACATACATGATTTCCATATTACATTTGAAAACAAAAATTACAAAATAATTTTTTTTATAATAATGTTTTTACCTATAGAATATCATTTTATATAAATCATATTACACTTCATGGATTCCTCAAAAGAGAAAAAATAACAGTTATATAAAATGATCAGTGAGGGTTAAGTTCAGTGGAAGCTATCATGAATCAATAATAATATTCAACATGGAAAGGTAAAAAACTAAACACACATTTCTTTTAAATAACAAGACTATCATAATAAATATGCCAAGGAAAATAACTGAAAACATATTACATTTAGTAAATATTATGAATATAACAATAGGATAAGGGATAGTCAATATGGAAGTGTAAATAACTAAAAACACATGCTATTTAATCAATAAACTAAGAACACAATTCAATAAGAGATAATATTATTGTGAAAATATCATGGATAATAATAACTGAATTTTTAATGAAGGAAATACTTAATTGTTTGATTTAATGATCTCAAGATTCATTAAAGCCTCTATTTTCATGAAATTCCTAAAAAAATTAAAATTGGTTGGTAGGTATACACCAGAAACCCATTTAACTAAGACTTGCCAACCGATTCGTCTCGTGATATTATTGATTCATAGAGGGGATATCTATAACCAGGCCCCACCCTTATCTTAATTCATAAATCATTCCTCATATATCATATAATCTATTCAATTCAGGAATAATATATGTTATAAAAAATCCTCCTTGAGTAAAGAAAACGAATTTATAAATATTTCCCCAGTTAATCAAATAACATTGAAAGTAAAAATCATATGTAAGAATGGAATATTATTTAGGAAATATTTATATCCTTGAAAAATATAATTCAGATAACCTTGAATTGAAATATTAACCATTATGAATAAATATTTATTCAAGTTAAATACATAAAAGAGAATTATATACACCACATAAAAGTGAATAGGTTCATATAAACAAAAATGTCTCAATGAAATGCAAATTGAGATTAAATCCCTTACAATGATCATAACATTGAAGTGAGAATAGATCAATGAATATTTTTTTGTATCAAATATAAATTCAAATAAAACAATTTTAAGTAAACATAATATAATCAAATGTCATTATACATATAATATTATAATATCAAAGGCAAACGATGAGGTAATATAACCCAAAGAAAATAAATTGTGTTATGATATTATTTACCACTTGATGACATTCATGTCAAATCCCCTTGTAAGATATAATTAAAATTAAAAGTTAAAATGTAATGAATTATTAATTAATCATGATATTATATGTTAGACGGATATTATATACACCAAATAAAATAAATTAAGTCTATAACATTACTATATGTCTCAATGAAGGTAAATTGTGATGAAGTCCCTTGCCTTACACTTACCTTTGGTTGAAATTGATTTAAAATATTGTATAATAGTTTTAATCACGTTAATTATTTATTAAAAAATAATATTCATATTTAAAATATCATATATGATCATCTTATACTATTTTACCACCCATTTATTAATAATATTTCATTATTTTAAATGTTCTGAGTGTTAATTACCATGTTTTATTATGTGTGTTTTGTCATGAAAGTTAAAATTATTACAAATATTATATATGTAAATAATATAAATAATGATATAATTTTTATAAATATAAAATTTAATTACTATATACATTTTTATAGTCATTCTTGAAGTTTTTACATGGAAAATTAATCGCATCGCTTCGCAGAGACGGTAGGCAGTACGTACGCACGAGAAACGATATCATTCTATTAATGAGTGAAACTATAAGGAATTAGGTGATATATTAAGCTCATAGAATAAATATAATCTCATATATATCAAATATATTCACTAAATTTATCCTTATTACTTTCCATGTTAATTGTATATGAAAAAAATCACATCGCTTCACGAGGTAGGAGTCCTCCGTACACAATAGCGGCGCTCACGTATTTTAAACAGCATGGAAAGAAAGATGTTATATATGATATTATAAATAAATAAGTATAATAATATCATAAATATCATATACATGTGTTAAATACAAAATTATATCTTTCCTTGAAAGGTGATGTTGGAAAATGAATAACATCGGTTCGTGAGGTGGTTGTTTGTCGTACACATAATCGATGGCTTAATTTTCGATTTAATAGAAGTGTAAATGGATATATTTTATTAATTTAACAAAATAAAATATTCATATATTTAATAAAAAAAATTATTATATAATCATGTTTTAATAATATTTTAAGGATGTGGAAGAAGAATCTAAATAAAAATTCTCCTTTAACAATGTTACCTCTTCTTTAGACAATTTCTTTAGGTTTGGAACAAAATCCTTCAGAGGTTGGATTTATGAAAAGAAAAAGGTATATAGTATGTTTTTAATGAAGGGATAAATTTATTTGTCCAGGTATTGAGAAAATAAAATGGATTTTGATGTGTGAATATCGGAGGAGAGGGGTGGCCTTTTATAAGTACGGGGAAGGACAACCAAGGAATTTTTGGAAAGATTCAATTATAACCACATTTTTTCATGAAAAGAGATTAAAATGGATTATTATAGACCCTTATAGTTTATAAGGAATAAATATGTCCATATTATTGGTTTTTGAGAGGTTTTTAGGTCATTTTAACCCTTATATTTTTAGTCTAACCCCCGACTAAATCAGTTTTTACCTTAACCACATTAATTAATTTATACTCATTTTACTATTCATAATGGTGAAAATATTAGTTGATATTATTAAATAATTTAAATTAATATGAATCAAAATATTTAATCCATTTTTAAAAATTATTTTCATTTAATTGGAAGAATCCAATTTAAAATTATACCTGCAGACATGATGAAAAGGTGGGTTTTCAAAGAGACAATTGACATAAGTATATAAGGTTTTACTATAAAAATTTAACGTTAAATTAATTCCAATAACCTAAATAATTTAATTTATAATATAATATAATTAATTATTCTTTAAAAAAAATTAAATATAATTTAACATTATAACTTATTTAGAAAAAGGTAGTTTTCAATAAAAATCATTATTTATCGTTATTCATCTAAAAATGAATCTTTTTTAAAAAATCCCAAAACTTCACCAAAGATAATTTTTATATTATTATATAAAAATTTAGTTAATTACTTCAAATAGATTTAAAAAAAACATAAATATTAATTCTAATTTTTGTGCCCAAATCACCGCTAAACTATCTTTTAGTGAAAAATACTATTTTTCAGAAAATATTTCTTTTTTCCTTTTAATGTTTCTTATTTTATTTATAATAAATATAAAAAAATAAATTAGTTATTAACATTAATACACACAATTTTAATGGATGGTTTATAATGGAAAACTATATTACAGTTCATTTTGACTAGGGGTTTAATGTTCCACAAGCTATCGAATATGTTAAATTTAAAAAAAATATTTTTTTGGTTATTTAAGCTCAGTGTTTCATGTCACATATACTATTAAATAAAATGTTTTTATTTTGGAATTTTGGGGTGTAAAAACATTCAAATGGTTATTTAATGATTTTTTCAAACAAGGATAATAAGGTATTTGATTATATGTCAAGTACCATATAATTATGATTTTATATTCCATGTGTACCAATACTTGAGTAATCATCCATAGTTGTAATTAATATTTCAACGAAAAAAAAAGTATCATATGTATCATTTCATTTGTGGGACTCTTTTACATACCAACTCGTAACTCTTATATATTAGTGTATCAATAGTTAAACCCTTAAATATAAACTTTTTCAACCCCACAACAAAGGCATTTACCCTTACATATCATATGGTTCATTGTGTAACCATTACATATCATCCTTCTAAATCACTTACTCATTAGTTATTCCTTATATACATAAAAAATACATTTATTTATCAACATGTGTAAATTATGTATCACTTGGGAACATTATGTATTACTTAAAAACTCTTACATTAGCTCAAATTCTACCCATTTATCCTCAATGAAAAACAAAATACTTTTATGTATCAACTGAACCATATATAAGGTTTTCCACATAACCAAAAAAATTTGAAAACACAAATAAATAAATATTTACATTTAATAAATTAACAATATAATAACAATAGAATCAATTAAAATCTATATTTTGTACATTTTTATAATAAAATATGAATTATTATTGGAACATAAAAATACCGTAAATATCCAAATTTTTGGAAATTAATGGAGATTAAATAATTTAATTTAAAATAAAATTTAATGAATATTATTACTCTTTCACTCTTATACACTTAAATGTTTTCACTTGTATATAAATACATGACACCAAGGTCAAAACAAATTCTCAACAAATAAATGGATACATTGTTCAATTATTAAACTCGTGTGATTATCATGCTTCCTAAATGGATCTCAAATCACTACTTCCTCATTTTTCATAAATATCTATTAATCCTCCTTCTAATTCTAATTTGCATTTTATATATACCATTCAAAAAATGTGACTCTATTGCCTTAAGAATTTTGTAGGATTATTTTTTCATTCTCAAGTGCATGCACAATTTCCATAGGATTATTTTCATCATAATCTATTCACATCATATATTCATAAAAATGAATCAATAATTAGTCCTTGACCATGGGTTCTTATACGATTTTAATATGGTCGGTTGAGATAAGAAAAATCAAGGTAGAAACAGGAGGCTCAATAATTTGAGCACTATGCATGATATAAAAGTGTGTCACTCAATGTATGTGCATCGCTCAATCCCTTTCAAATGGACCTTCCATCTCATATTTTCCTTTTCATGATATAGTTCTACAAAGAAATGATTATAATGTGTGGTCCCACTTTTATCTCTCTTTTGTATTCTAATTTTTTTTATAATTCTTTTCACATATTCTTTTTTATTTTTGTATTTTTTATATAGAGATATATGGTGGAAATGTTTTCAAATAAATGATGTGAACTCTCCTAGACTAATAAATAATGGCATACACCAAAAATCATATCAATAAAGAAACTATAATCCCATAAATCTAAGTAAAACCCTTCCTCCACACACACACATTCTATATTTTAATATAATCATGAAATATACTAAAAATATGATAAGAAGGGATAATCGTCTTATAATATTGGTACCTAGAAGTATATACACTAATTTTTTGGGTTTAATATATGGTTCATATGTAAAATGTAGCCTCAAAATAGGTTTATATTTACAAACAGATTTTCATGTAAATACATAATAATTTTTTATATAATATATAATATCTAATAGTTTTGAAAAAATAGAAAATAAATTAAATATTTCATAACATTCCTCAATAATCTAAAAAATATATATAATTGAAATAATTTGTATAAAATTTTTAGAAACTACTTGGTTTGGCCATGTTTGACATTGGATTTTACTAGTACACATGGGTTTTACAATTGAATAAACTTTTAAAATATTCAGTTCCAAAAAAATGATTAAAATAAATACCATTAATCATTTAAATCTTTAAATTTTTAAATAAATATATTTTTTCAAAAATACCAAATGGATTAAATTTTAAAATTTATTTAGTTAATATAAATTTATACTAAAAATATTCTAAAAATGAGAGAGAGAAAAAGAACCAATATACAGGTCCTAAATAAGTTATCCCATATCCCCTAAAAATAGTATTGAATACCCAGATTAAATTAAATTAAAGTGTAGAAATGAGTGTAGTATTATAATTGGTAAGTAATCCGACCAATATTAGAAATATATATAACCTAGTGGTTATTCCCAATGGGTTTGATTTAATCTCTTCCTCCTAGTTCTTTTATAACCTACGAATTAAAACTAATAAATATAATTATTTTATATTTAAACCAATATAATAATTAAAAATAATATGGAAGGAGGCTTGATTTTTACCCCCAAGTGGGTATTGGGTTATCATTGCAACTAATAGGCAGTACTAGTTGTTACCAAAAATTATATAAAGGATAAGGTTTGTATGATTTGAACCATCACCTCATCTTCCTTCTTATGTGCTTCTCCTTGATCTTTGTATGGTAAACCCCTTTTACAAAATTATTCATGCACAAAACCTAACCAACATATTGTAGTATTCATATTGGGGAATTTATGATTAAATATGGGAGCCTCTGCATTTATATTTTCACACTTCGATAGCCAAATAAGAATGTATGGGTTACTCTAATGATTTTTTCTCATATGGTTTTCCTTGAATAGTTTTTGTATCATGATATTATAAATATGTAATTTTTCAAACCTTTGAGGATGATTATGTTGTGTATTCCAAGTTTCAAAGGTGGTGGGAGGAGGTTAGAGGGGATATTGATAGAGTTTGAGATAAAAATTTAATGGTAAAGAAATATGTAGTGTAAAATCATGTGTTCATCCATGATGGGTTAGTTAGAAATCCTAGATGTGTAATGGTTCAATTAGATGAAGCATATGTACCTAAGGGATTAGATTTAGGAGGTATTCCCACCTTAAGGTCTTGTGTGGTGCATTAGTAAGCTTTATGATGTGAAGTTAGCTAATGAAGGATTGGTCATTCTGCTTATAAATAAATGTTTGTGGTGTGGTGCTTTAGGATGTTCCATAAAACTTGACAAATCAAGTTCTATATCTCTTATTTCTAAATGATAATTCAATAATGGTATAAGTATTTCATCATAATATTTCTATAGTTTTATAGGATCTATGATAGTTTTTCAGTGTGATTGTTAGGGAGGATTTGGACATAGCAGGTTGTGTCACAGTCTTATAGAAAAAACCCTAGGAATATTAGGCCAATGAATATTGGTCCAAAAAGTTTTCATTGATTTTAATTCATTAAATACCCTCTTTTTTACTATTAAAATTACTCTGAGTGGATTTTAGGTTTATATTTAATTGAATAATTATTATTTTCCCTACAATTCTATAGTCTTTTATTTATTAATGATCATTATAATTGGGTAAATGTGTATTCTGAAAAATATTCTAGATTTTTTAAGAGTGTCTGTAATCACTATTCATAAAGTGAAGTTATAACCTAACAATTTTATGTAACCCCATTTTTGGAACCCAATGATTGAGATGAACATTATGTTCGGGGACATAATATTTGTAAAAGAGACTTACCTTCTTGCACTTCACATTTAGTATATACCTAACATATGTAAACTCATATTGGTATTCTAACATGTTTGTTTTCATTTTGAGGTATTATTTTTTTATTTCATTATTTCTTTTTTCTTGGTTTTACAATGATTTTTTTATGTAAAATGAAGAATTTGGTCATGGAATCAGGTGGTACATGGTTGGTGCATAGTTTATCAAATCATGCACCCTTTACCAAGAAACAATGTGGAATTTGGACATTTTGGGATAGTGGAGACCACAAGGTTGGAACATGGTTTCTCAAACATTGCGAGTAATCCATGTGGAATTTCCTTCTTCTATTGTAAGGGGCGCACAGTTTCTGCATAGTTTGAAAACTGTGCAGCCTATCTAGGTCATTAAAAAGTGAGAAATTACTTTTCTACCATCTTCAAATTTAACCCTAATTCTTCTCCCATTCACCCCATTCCGGATTTTAAAACATGGGATCTCCCTAAAAACATCATTGCACCTCTTTAACCTTAATACTTGGGTGGTTTTGACCACAATTATTCATGGAAACTTCAAGAAAGTCTATTTCCACTAGATTTCTCCTTCTTTTTAGGGTTCTTCTCTCCCCTTTAATGAGTTTCTATTTTCCAGTGGGGTGTATGATCGAAGAGCTTTTGATCTTGTGTTATTGGGGAAAATATTTATGTTTGTAGTTCAATCTTTTCTTTTTTGAGGTCTTGTAGTGGTGTGTTTGTGGTTTTACACCAATTTCTAGAATATTTCCTATGTGAGATAGGTGGTTCCATGATTTTACATTATTATATGGGTTTAAATTGATTTTTTTTGAATAATTAACTGAGTTCTTTAAATAATATTTATGGTTATAATCTTTTTTGAAAAGGATTGAGGCTCATGTGTGAAGAAAATGGATTTTTAAAGGGGAATGGTTTTGTTTTTATATGTGATTTATTGTTGTTATTTTTAAAAATGTTATACTAATTGGGTGAAATTTACAAAATATTTTTTTAAAGGAACTTGAGGTGAGAATGTGTTAAAAATGTGTTTTCAAGAGTAATGATTTTTATGGCATGTTTCCTATTTTATTGTGCACCTTAAATATTCATTTGAATTATGAAGGTGATGTGAAATGCATTTTTTAGATTCCATTGATGTGAAAAAGACTTGAAGAGGGGCATGGCCCATTAAAATGGTTATATTTCATATGTGTTATTATCCATATGTTTTAAAATGGGTTTATAAATTGGAAAAGTGGTCAAAATGTATTTCCAAATGATTTTGGTTTGAATATGAACTCATGTTTCTTTATTTATGGAAAAATGGTGGTTTCCTTGTGATTTTTTGACCATTGGATCAATATAGAAATGTACAAGTAGTGATTTAAATTTTTTCCTATGATGCTTAACATGTGTATGTGAAAGTGATGATTTATGTGATATGTGAAATGAAATTTTATCACAAAGGAAATCCTAGGTATCTAGGTGGGAGAACGATAAATAGTTTGTTAATTGATGCAAAAGTGTCTAAGGACCAGATTCATCTAGAAGGTTTTGTGATTACAACACTAACTAAACATGTGATATGTTCGGGGACCACTAGAATATGGGATGTCTTCACCTCTAGTGGCTCGTTCATGGGAATATTGTTGGTTTTGGATTATTATATTAATACCATTGAACCTTGGTATGTGTTCCCCTCCAATGGCTTGTGCACGGGAATGATTTTGGTATTGGTTAGAGGATTTGGATCACCAAGATGTGATGTTCTTAGGGTCCCACTTGTGGTAATTACCCCTTGTGATTTTCCTATGCTTCTCTCTTGTGGAATACTAATTATAAGATATAGTAATATTCATCTCTATATGTTATACCTTATGTATATTTCTATTTCAAGTAATATTATTTGTGAAAATTTGTTTTCATTTGAAAAGTGTCTCTTGAGAATGTTTTCTTTTAAAATGTTATTTTGAAAATGTTTTAGTAATTTTATAGAAATGTTCGTGTTAATTTTTTTTAAATGTTATATCATGGAACCTCTTCTTTTGGGTGGAATCTTAATTTTATTTTTCTCACACACTAAATAAAATTTTGGGAGTATATTGACTTTATTATGTATGACCCAGGTAAAGGAAAGAGGTATCATGGTGATGGTGGATCATGAATCTAGTGTACTACCTCTCACTAGTGTTGGTGGTGGTGTCTTGAGGGTGATGTACCACTTGTTACATAGAGGTTTCTGGGATATTTTTGTGGTTCCCCTGCCATTTTAGAACTTTTGGGTTTTTTTAAGTGGTAATCCTTGAATCTGAAAATTATTGGTCCTCATTTGGTATATTTATTTTCAGTTGTGATATTTATTATTGTTGGTTATTTTAGACTACGTAAATGGGTGAAATAATTCCCAAAGAATATTTCTGATACCAAGACACTGGTTTCCATCCCATGGAGAGAAGTAATGCTTTTTGTTCCATGTCATAGAACAGGTTAGGTGTTATGTGGTGTGGAATCCTGGTTTGGATCATGAAAAAAAATCAGAACAGGTTGTGCTCTTTTTGGCTCATGTTATTTGAGATGAGTCTAGATAGACCGAAGATAATATTATCAGGACTTGAGGTTCTCATTACAAGTGGGTGCTTGGCCAGCACTCCTCATGACAGATCTTGAGTCTCCATGGGATGTTGGTATTTGATTTTACTGCTCCTCTAGGTGATACGTACAGGCTGAAGACTGTATACAGGAACTATGTAGGGTGGGGTGGTTTAGTTTAGCTTGTTATTATGATGTATTTTCTTATTTTTTGATTCATGAAAGTATTGTTGATTTTTTTTATTGTTATTGAAAATTTTCAAAATGTTCATATTGATGGTTTTCCTTGTGAAATTTTATTGTTATAGGAAATACCTCATATAAAAGTTCTTATGGAACCACAGGAAGAGGCTATAGAGAGTTCTCCTTACCTAATTAATCATATTTTGGTTGAAGTTGTGGTTCAGACTATCTAAGATTTAGGAAAAGGAGAGGATCTTATCTTGCTCAGGTTTGAGAAGCCGAACCATGCCCTGAAAAGGAAAAAAGATTAGTAGTTCCTCAAGAATAATCCCTCTTCTTTCTGTGGTATCATGAAACCCTAAAAATAAAATTATTTCCTTGAAAATATAGATAGGAAGTTTGAGTTTCTTAAATCTCTTCAGACAGTCAAAGTGAAATTTTATTTTTTTTCATGTTGGAAGGTCCAAGTTGAATGTGGTGGGACTCATTGGTGTAAGATGGAAAGAATGAGAAGATGGGATGGAAATAAAATATGGTCATTTTCAATTATAATTATTTTCCTGATGTTTTTTACTTTTCCAAATATCAAGAGTTTAGGAAACTTATCCATGGAGATAATTCTGTGATGAAGTATGCCAACTACATTGCTAAGTTAGTTCAATATTCACCCGAGCTCATTTACAATGACCAATAAAGGATGAAAGGTTTGAGAAGGGTTTGTGGCTAGAAATATGATCTCAAGTTTTCTTATTCAAGATAAATACCTATTTCTAAATGTTCAATCATGCTATGATGGTTGAGATTGATCATAAAGGTCAGCCTGGTTTTTCTAGAATGGTGTCAGTTTTGGGCAATGGTAGTTCTTCGGAGAAGAAGAAGAAGAAGAATGAATAGTGGAAGAAGGGAGGTGGTGTTTCAGGCCATTCTTCATGGTTGTTGTTCATCTGTGGCTTCCAATTTGGGGTCAATTATGTGCCCCCAATTTGGGAAGGTTGGGAATATACATCCTTCATGGATATCTCCTCTTAGATCTTGTCACTGATTCTAATCTAGCTGACACTTATATCATTTTTCAAAGTTTTTCACCCATTTCAGAGTGGTGAAAGGTTAATAGCTTCCAAGGGGATTTCATTCTGATCATAACCATCTATTATAGTGGGTTCTTAGTTCGGAGGTAATGGAGGCAGGGATGGATCTTTTTCTAGGTAGAGTCAGTTCAGGGTGGAGTTTTAGGCTTGTGGTCATTCTCAGGCTCAAAATGATATGATATAAGTTCATGTGGTTTATCGAGCACTAGTTGAATTGAATGCATGGCCTTTAACAATTCTAGGTATCGTTATTATTTCATCATTTTTAGATATTGTTTTGTTTGATATTTATGCTTCTATTTATTTTATTTTGTCTCACCTTATTGATTTGACAAATTTTCCAATTGAGCTTATGTAATATGTGGAAGAGTTGGAAACGCCACTTTTTAATAAGATAGATCAAGGTTTTAGCTGTCCGTCCTAGGAACTCATTACATCATGGGTCAAGTTGGAAAAGGATTTTATTGTTTTAGAGAACTATCTTTTTTACAGGCTACTCAGTATATATTGTATGGTGCTTCTCTAACTGCACATTGATTTTTATAAGCGGTGAGTGATTGTTGTGGAACATGATTGTAGTACCCAATTTTTTCATGGTGAAGGGAACATTGGTCGGGTCATGCGGGACCTACACTCTCGAAGTCCAAAAATCTTGTTAATCGGATCTCATCACTCACATTGGAGGATGGTGATGGTGCTCTTAATGGTATATTACCTCCTATGGTGCATGAGTTCCCAGAGGTTTTTTTATAGGATTTATTATGTTTTTGTCAAGATTATGATGTGGATTTCATTATTTATTTGATGACAAGAACACAAATGATTTTTATTCCCTCATATCATATATCCCCCATTGAGTTGATGGAATTAAAGGTACAACTATGTGATTTGGAATCTAATGAATTCATCCACCCAAGTTCCTCACCCTAGGGTGCCCCAGTTCTATTTATGAATTATTATTATGGATCTCTTTGGTTGTGCATTGATTACCGAAAGATGAATAAGGTAACCATTAAAAATAAGTACCATTTTCCCCATATTGATGAGATTTTTTATTATCTTATGGGGAAAGGTGTTTTTCAAAGATTGACTTGCATTCTAGTTATCAGCAGGTCAGAGTTTAAGAATCGGTTGTTCCGAAAATTGCATTTCAAAGTAGGTATATCCAATTTGAGTAATTTATCATGCCTTTTTGGTTAAAAAATGCTTCATCGGTCTTTATGGTACTCATGAATAGGGTTTTTTACCAATATCTCAATTCCTTTGTCGTTGTATTCATGGATGACATCTTGGTCTATTCTAGAACTGAGGAGGAGCATGAGTGGTATTTGAAAATTGTTTTGGGAACCCTTCTAGATCATTGTCTATATGACACGTTTTTTAAGTGCACCTTATAGATAAGGGAGGTGAAGTTTATGGGCCATGTGGTGTTGGAGAAGGGGGTTTTAGTGGAACCTAAGAATATCAGTGCAATAATTTCATAGGAAACCCCAAAGAATTCATTTGAGATTAGAATATTTTTTAGTATGGTAGGGTATTAATGGAGGTTATTTTAATATTTCTTTTAGCATGCTTCATCTATGATGGTACTCACCCAAAAGGGTGTGAAGTTTTAATGGATCACAGAGTGTGAGTCATCCTTTGAGAATATTAAGTGAAGGTTTACCATTGCCACTGTTTTGATATTTCTTGAATTTGGAAAGGGGTATGTGGTTTATTATGATTCCTCATGTATGGTTATCAGGTGTGTTCTTATGAAGGATAACCATGTGGTGGATTATGGTTATCGCTAGCTCGAACCACATGAAAATAATTACCCAACCCATGAACTTGAGTTGGAAGTGTTGACGAATGATTTGATGATGTGGTGACATTATCTTTTTGGAGAGAAATTTATAGTAAATTCAGATCATAAAATCTTGGCCTACATTTTCTCTAATAATGATATGAATTTGAGGCATTGTCATTGGTTCAAGTATCCTCAAGGGTTTGATTTAAATATAGCATATACCCTAGGTAAGGTTAATGTTTTGTAAGATGTTTTGAGCAAGAAAGTTCCAATGAAAACATTTAAAAATTACAGTGATGAGTGGAATCTTATAGGGATCTTTGCTCATATTTACATGGAGACCAAGTACTATAGTGGATATGCTTTATTGGATAGTATTCACCTAACTCCTTCTCTTGTGAAATTGATTTAGTAGGAGAAACCCATTAATGAGTTTTTATAGTAGTTTATAGAGTTCCATCATGGATGGGAGACCCATTGTTATTGTTCGTTGTCTCCTAAGGTAGTTTTCTGCTTCAAGGGTCACTTTGTGGTATTGATATCTATGAGGAAGATGATGATGTAGGATATGCACCAGTCTCAGTATTCTATTCATCATGGTTCCACAAAGATATTTTATGATGTGTGTTGGAAGTTCTGGTGGTCAGGAATGAAGCATGTCATAGTTGCCTTTGTATTGTGGTGTTATACATGTCATCAGGTTAAGGAAGAGCACCAAAGGACCTTAGGTTTGCTTCAAATTATACCTATTCCTATATGAAAGTTGGATGAGATCACCATGGATTTCATTATTGGCTTACTTAGTAAACCTCTAGGGAGGAATTTTATTTGTGTAGTGATTTATCTTCTGACCAAATCAACCCATTTCATTCCAATCATATATTCATCCAAAGTGAATGAGTTTAGCCAATTGTATGTCTAGGAAGTTTTGAGGATTCATGGTGTTCCATTGTCAATTATGTTTGAATGGGTGTGTTGGATTTTGGGGGTTTGTGGGATAGCCTTTGGGATTGGTTGAGTTCGCGTATAACAATTGTTACCAATATTTGATTATAATGGATTCTTTTGAGGCACCTTATGGTCATCCATGTTAGTCACCTTTGTGTTGGGATAAGGTGGGTGAGACATCATTATTGGGACCAGGCCTTGTACAAGATACTTCTAATAAAGTCAAGTTGATCAAGAAACATTTTTTTAAATCTCAGAGTATTAATAAATCTTATGTTTATTAAAGACTCTAAGATATTTATTTTTCTATGGGTGGTTGAGTGTTCCTAAATATAGAACCTTCCTTGGATCAATTTCATTTGGGTAAGAAATGATAGACAACACTTAGTTATGTCAGGCCTTTTGAGAATACTAAGAGGATTGTAAAGGTTGAATATAGGTTAGCATTTACCTCTTTGTTTACATCAATCTATGAAATGTTCTGTGTTTCTAAATTGAAAATTCATATCCCATATTTGTCTCATGTGACTAATTGGGATGATTTGGAGTTACAGCCGGATTTGTATATGCTTGATCGGCTATTAAGCTTTGTAGATTATGAAGAGAAAGTCCTCTATGGGATTTTTATTCTATTGTTATGAGTTCTTTGGTAGTATGGTATGATGATCAAGAGACATGGGAATTAAATTATTCGGTTGAGGAGGAGTATCCATTTTTGTTCTCTAATCAAGCCTCAAGTTGACTTTCGGTGGGAAGAAAGTTTTCATGGTGGGGTGAATTTTCACATCTTTGTTTTTATTTTGAGTTATTCTTTGGTTTACTTTTTGTATTACCTTTTTCCCTTGGGTTTACCATGTGTTTTTTATGAAAAATTTAGAATTTGGGCATGGAAGTTGGTATCACACTATTGGAACATCGTTCTTCAAATTGTGTGCCCTTGCCTAGGAAACCATGTGACATATGGTCATTTGGGATAGTGGTGACTTCGAATTTGGTGCATGTTTTGTTAAACTATGTGGGTAAACTTTGTGTCAAGTCACTCTTGGATAGTGAGGGTCTCACAATTGTCACACGGTATGAAAACTGTGTGGGTAAACTTTGCGGTCTGTTTAGGTCATTAAAATTGAGAAATTACTTTTCCACCCTCTTTTAATTTAACCCTAATTCTCCTCTCATCCTCTCTATTCAGTGTTTGATCCATGGGAGATCCCTCTAATATTCCTTTGACCTCTTGAGCCTCAACCCTTGGGCAGTTTTGAGACTGAATTTTTAGGGGGAAAAAGAGTAAGTCAATTTCTTCTTGATTTCTCCCCCTTTTTAGGGTTCTTCTCTCCCCCGTGAGTTTTTATTTTCTAGTGGGGTGTATAAACTAATAGGTTTTGATCTTGTGTTGTTGGGGAAAATATTGATGTTTTTGGTTCAATGTTGAATTTTTAGGTTCTTGTGTTGGTTTGTTCATGCGGTTGTGGTTTCACACCAATTTTTAGAAGTTTCTATGTTTGAGGTATCTAGATCCAAGCTTTTAAATTCTTGGATGAGTTTAAATTTCTTACTCAATTAATTATATGCATTATATGAATTATTTTTGTGGTGTGAATAATGTTTTTGAAAAGGTTTGAGATGCACATGTGATGAAAATGGATTTTTAAAGGCGAATTCTTGTGTTTTTTTGTGTTCTTCATTTTTTTCATCTTGAAAATGTAATACAAATTGGGTGAAATGTGTGAAATGTGTTTTCAAAGGCCCTTGAGGTGAAAATGTTTTAAAAATAGATTTTTCAAGAGGAATTAGTTTTTGTGACATGTTTCCTATTTTATTATGCATCATAAATATGTCTTGGAATTGTGAAGGTGATTTGAAACACGTTTTGAGATACCTTTGATGTGAATAAGACTTGAACTGAGGTATAATAACTATGTTCTTTATTAAATACTTAAACATGATTTATTACATAAAACCTTCACTTGATAAAACATAGATGATTGAGAGGTCTAGTGTATTTTGGGGTTAGTAACATCAAATGGAAACTTAGAACGTAAAACTTACAACATATTTATTGAAAACTTCCTTTACAGGACCACTACATTCTCTCATACTTAGCATTGCATGGGATAAGCCGAGGACATGCATAAGAAAAGGGTGAGCTATAAATCCCAGTAAGGGAGTAGACAAGGTATAACATGAAGATTAAAATACATGTTATTAAATAGTAATATCAATGGAGTAAAAGGGAAACATGAACATAAAGGCAATATATAGCATGATTATCATAACACGGAAATCTGGCAACAACACTTAACATGGAATTAGCATGAGCCAAGGCTCATTGAACATAAAGCATGAGTAAACCCTCATTGGACATGAAACACAATTAAATCATCATTTCACTTGAATTTTAATGATTCAACACTCATTTAAAATGACGTATCATGATAATAGACTTTACCAAATGCATTGGAGCGCTATTAGGGAACACCCTTCTTAAACATTTCATTTCATGCATAAGTGTGCCACATGGATCATACAACATGTAATCATTCAACAGAATAATTTATTACATGATAAAATAATGGGGAATAAATAAATGAAAATCTATAATCAATAAGTATATGTGAGTAAAGTTGAATACCCATGATAGGGAAATGGGCATGGTATTCACTACACAATAATTTTGGCTTTGAAAATCACAGTGCAATTTCAGCAGCATAGTGTCATGACAAAGGAATTAAAAAAAATATTGATGAGATATAAATGGGTTTCATATCATATTTACAAGAAATGTATATTATTGGGTTCATATAGATACATTTACCAACAAATTTAATGGAGTTTAGATTCATAATACAAAAGAATTGCTTGATTGTAAATGAGTAGAGAGAAATAACTTACAGAATTTTGGCCTGGTAATGGGTGTACATGAGAGAAATTTAATGAGTGATAAAGGGGTATATCATAATTAAAACATAAGGATGAAAGTATGGGGAGGTTTTAAATCATACCCAAACATTTATAATTGAAAATAAAAGGGCATAAAAATATAAGGAAACTTGGACATAAATAAGGAAAGTGAGAATCCCTTTCTTGGAAGTGTGATCCCAAAGGCATGGGAGAGTCTTGAGAGAGGATTATTGGGAGATTGGGGCACCTTGGGAGGATTATAGAGAGAGGAGGGAAGCGGTTGGACGAACTCAAAAGGATTTTAGTGAAGAGGAAGTGGGATCTTGGGTGGGTTTATATAGTAAAGGAGAGGGAATTCTTTATTGTTTAGGTTTGGGACACCACAAATTAAACTAATCAAAACCACAAACCAGCCCATGATTTTTTCCCATGGTTTTTTCCAAAGGGGAGTGGAAAAAATATTTTATAAGTAAAATGGCCTATATTCTTAAAATAATAGGGTTGTTTATGTGGATGTGAGTCACACTCTCAAGGAAAACAATTTAAAAACATAAAATGTTTTATAAGTCATGGAGGATCCACTAAGGCATTATAAAATTTATCAAAAAAATATAAAATAAAATTATTTTGAGGATAAAATATATATTGGAATAAAATATTATTTATAGTATTTTTTACATCACTATTGGGTAATTATGATGTCATTAAACACATTATATATTTAAACAGTATTTAATTTTTACCCACAAATATGAATGTCTCAGAAAATTATGAAAAATTCACCTTGGGATAATTTAGTTGTCCTGATTCCAAAACTAATATATATTTTATCTAAATAATTTTCTAAATATGTGAATTTTTACTTTTAGAATAAAAAGATACATTTATCGAAAAAACATGGGTTTTGAAAAAAATAACTTTTAAACCTTAATAAAAATTACAATTGCATTAATAATATTATACGATCATTTAATAAAAAGTAATTTATTAATAATAATATTTTATTAAAATATTATTTAATTTAAAATTCTATTAATTTATCAAAATATATTACTTAGTTGAATATTAACTAAAAATACTATTTGTTCTTTAAAAACTCTTTACAAAGTAACAATAATAAAATGAATGTATAATCTTTATTATATAAAAAAATAATGTACGTAAACATAGTGCAAGGGTCTTGTTACATAACCCCTAAAAACACCTGCATAAGACCTTCGGGTAAGGTCCCTAATGGTGACAGACTCTTGGGGTGGTTCAGATAACATTGCTCGAGTGGTAATCTCTATCAACATCCACTTCTATCATAGGTGGTTCTCCTCGAGCTTAACGTTTTCAAGCTCAGCTTGGGCTTGGTCAAAATTGAACCCAATCATGTCACCTCATTTCCGAGATCCAAAAAATGGGATTTGTACATGTTAAGTCTACTGAATGAGGCATTCGCTTCCTTTGTCTGAGTAAATTAGATTTGTTAAACCCCCATATTTATACTAATCATGTGATTACTTTTAAAAGTCTATATTAGCAACTATCACAATTATTAATTCTATTCTAAAATCCAAAACATAAAATGAAATAATTTCACACATTTTACATAACCATAAGAATACATTTAAATAGACCCAGATAAATTTTCATTAATGAATTTTTGGGTCGTTATAATCTTCCCCCCTTAAAAAATTGTGTCCTCTCAATTTAATTACATACAAAATGAACTCTGAAACTTAACCACGGCTTTGGGGTGGCTCTCACACCACCATTAAGCATTACCCAACCCTCATTGCCACATCAATCACAGAGAGTGAGGGTCCACCTAGTCCAACAATACCCCAATGCACTTTCAAAGTCTTCCACTTCCTAAGTCCAGGCATAGTCCAAGAAACTTGGATTGTACTGATGGAAAATATGATGCAATTTTTGAATATAATTGTTTCTAACATATATTTTCAAAAGATCACCATGTACCAGGTTTTTGTAAAATACTCTAACAGTGTCAACTTTGAAATTTTAAAAATATGGTTCTTCTAATATATAGCATAAGTTTCCAAAAAGACAGGAAGCCAAGACTATATACATATAGGCTTCTCAGTGGTCTCCCTCTTCGGTAGCTGTCTAAAATTAAATAGTGCATCATACTCTCTAGACAGATTGAAGTATTTTAAAATACCTTGATAGTACCTCCCTTTCCAAGAAAAGTGAGAGAGTTGGGAGCTTAAGATTTGATCACAAGTGATCCTTTATCCTTGATTATTTCGCGGTATGTAGGAGGTGTTTGATATGATGTAGAGTGTCTTGCAAGAAAGTTGGACATTGGAAACTATTTAGATACTATGCGAGATTGACTTCGTAATAATTATAGCTACTAAGTCCTCAAGAAGGGACAAGAGTGTTGTATGAGGTTCTTCCCCTTACATCTTGAAACTATCCTTTAACCTACTGACGAAACATATAAATTTTGAGTTACCCTCTAGACATGATAAAATTGTGATATTAAACTACTTGATGTATAATAATTTATTATTTCTTAATGAAAGGAAGGTTAGGGGTAACACATAAAGGGTGAAACAAGGATAAAACTGATGACTTATAAATTAATTTTATTTCCTTAACTTATGAATCTATAGGCTTAAATCTATGTTATCCATGATCTATTTTCTAACATATATTCTTAGGGGAATTTTTTTAATTCCCTTAATAGTGGTTCATACTAAGCTTGTGAATTTACTAACGCATATCCCTGGGAAGTGTCATAACCAGGAGTGCAGCAAGGCTCGTTGTCATATACTAGGACACCCCAGGTCAAGCCTGAAACTCCTTTTTAGAGTTTTCACTCCAAGGTACATATGTGCCAAAGCCGCCTCTACCTGCTCATATCTATACAGGGATATATTTTCTTGATAAAAGAATTACTCAATACTCACCAAAATTTAGGGATGTTTTTAATATACATATTATTGTCACTAAGACTTAAGTAGGGTTTTCTAATCCTAATCCCAAAAATAACTAAACCTCTCTTTGATACCAACTATAACAACCATGTTCCTTATTACATACTTAAACATTACTTATTATATAAACCCATCACTTGATAAAACATAGAAGATCAAGAGGTATAGTGTCTTTGGGGCTTAAGAACATTACATAACAACTTAGAATGTAATGCACACAAAATCTTTATTGAAAACTTCCTTTACATGACCACAAAATTCCCTCGTACTTAGAAATGAATGGGATAACCTGAGGAAATGCATAAGAAAAGGGTGAGCTATAAAGCTTAGTAAGAGAGTAAACAAGGTATAACAAGAATATTACAATACATGTTAGGCAATAAGAATATAAATGGAGTGAAATAGAAAAAAACATAAAGTCCGGATATAGCATGATTATCATAACATGGAAAGGTGGCAACAACACTTAGCACGGAATTAGCATGAGCCTAGGCTCATTTCACATGGATCATGAGTAAACCATAATTGCACATAAATCACGAGTAAAACCTTGTTTCACTTGAATTATCATGAGTAAATACTCATTTTACGTGATTTATCATGATACTATACTTTACCCAATGAATTGGATTGCTATCAGGGCTCACCCTTCTTAAACATTTCATTTCATGAATAAGTGTGCCACAAGGTTCATTCAACATGGAATCATTCAATATCATAATTTATTCCATGATAAAGGAATGTGTAATACATATATGAAACTATATAATCAATAATTAGATGTGTGTAAAGTTAAATACCCTTGATAGAGAAATGAGAATGGTATTCACTACACAATAACTTTGGCATGGAAAATCGTGATGTAATTTCAGCAGCATAAAGGCATGACATGGGAATTCATAAAATGGTTAATGAGAGAGAAATGGGTTTCTCATCATATGTACATGAAGTTTAAATTAATTTGTTACATATAGATTCATGTCCCAACAAATTTAATGGAATTTATATTTGTAATACAAAAGAATTGCTTGAATGTAAATGAGGAGAGAGAAATAGCTTATGGAATTTCGACATGGTAACAGGTGTACATGGGAGGCATTTAATGAGAGGAAAGGGGTATCTTGTAATTAAAATATAAATAGGAAAGTATAGGGGACGTGATAAATCATACCCCAACATTTATAATTTAAAATAAAAGGGCATAACAATATAAGGAAACTTGGACATAAATAAGGAAAGTGAGAATCCCTTACTTGGAAGTGTGATCCCAAAGGCTTGGGAGAGGCTTGAGATGGGATTCTTGGGAGATTGGGGCACTTTGAGAGGATTATGGAGAGATTAAATAAGAATTTGGATGAACTAAAAAGTCTTTGAGTGAAGATGAAGTGGGATCTTGGGTGGGTTTATATAGGAAAGGAGAGGTAATTCTTTATTATTTACGTTTGGGACACCTCACATTAAAGTAATCAAAACCACAAACCTGCCCATGGTTTTTTCCCATTGTTTTTTCCAAAGGGGAGTGGAAAAAATATTTTATAAGAAAAATTTCATAAGTTCTTAAAATAATAGGTTTTCGTATGTGGAGGTGATTCACACTCTCAAGGTAAACGATTTAAAAAGATAGAAAGTTTTATAAGTCACAAAGGGTCCACTAAGGCATCATAAAATTGATCAAACAAATATAAAATCACATTATTTTAAGGATACATCATATATTTTCCGAAAATATCATTTATATTATTTTATTACATCACTATTGGGTCATTTTGATGTCATTAAACACATTATATATTTAAATGGTATTTAATTTCTACCCAAAAATTTGATTATCTCAGAAAATTATGAAAAAATCATCATTAGATAATTTCGAGATCCTGATTCCAAAAATAATATTAATATTATCTAAATATTTTTCTAAATACGTAAATTTTCATTTTTAAAATAAAAATTGACATCTATCGAAAAAACATGGGGTTTGACAAAAAAAGCTTTCAAACATTAATAAAAACTTCAATTGCATTCATAATATTATAATATCATTTAATAAAAAGTAATTTATTAATAATAATGTTTTATTAAAATTTTATTTAATTCAAAATTCCATTAAATCATCAAAATATATTACATAGTTTAATATTAACTAAAAAACTATTCGTTCTTTAAAAACTTTTTACAAAGTAACAATAATAAAATGAATGTATAATATTTATTATATACAAAAATAATGTACATAATCATAGTTCTAGGGTCTTGTTACATAAAACCTTAAAACAATCACATAAGACCTTAGGGTAAGGTTTTCGATTGTGACAGACTCTTGGGTGGCTTAGATAACATTGCTCGAGTGGTAATCTCTATCAACTTCCACTTCTCTCATAGGTGGTTCCGCTTGAGCTTAGCGTATTCAAGATCAGCTTGGGATTTGTCAAGAGATAATCCCAATGATTACACCTACTTTCCAAGCTTTAGAAAATGGGATTCATATAGGTCAGTCTATTGGATGAGTACATCTCTTCTTTTGTCTGGGTAAATTGAATTTGTTAAAGCCTTATATTTATACAAATCATGTGATTACTCTTAAAAGGTTATATTAGCAATAGTAAAAATTATTAATGGTATTTTAAAATCCAAAAAATAGAACCAAATAAGTCCATACATTTTACATAACCATAATAATACATTTAAATAGACCAATAGGAATTTTCATTAATGAATTTTTGGGTTGTTACAAGGGGAATGTCCCATGAAAATAGTTATAGTTAATATGTGTTCTTATTTTTATATTTTCAAATGGGTTTCATACATTTGAAAAGTGGTGTGAAATTTATTTCAAAATGATTTTTGTGTTATTATGATCTTAAGTGGAATTGTTTATGGAAAAATGGTGGTTTCCTTATGAATTTTTGACTATTGGATTAATGTGGAAATGTTCAAGTGGTGATTTCTTTGAGAACTTCTGATTATTGACATGTGTATGTGAAAGTGATGATTTTTGTGATATGTGAAATGAAATTTCAGAATGAAGGGAATCTTGGGTATCTAGGAAGGATAACTAGAACTAGTATGCTAGTTGATTTGGAAGTGGATAAGGCCCAGATTCATATAGTAGGATTTATTTTTACAACATTAACTAAACATGGGATATGATCAGAGACCACTAAACCTAGGGATTTGTTCCCCTATAATAGCTCATGCACGGGAACTCTATTGGTTTTGGCTTATTATATAGATACCATTATACCTTGGGATGTGTTCCCCTCTAATGGATCTTGCATAAGAACGTTTTTGGGATTGGTTTGAGTATTTTGATCATCGAGATACGATGTTCTTAGGGTCCCACTTGTGCTAGTTACCCCTAGGTATTTTTCTATGGTGCTCAATTTTGAAAATATGTTTATATGATGTGAATCTATCCATCGGTATATGGTATACCTTGTGTATATTTTTATTACAAGAAATATTTTTTGAGAAAAAGTGTTTTCATTTGAAAAGTGTCTCTTGAGAATATTTTCTGTCAAAATATTTTCTTCAAAATATATCTGTAATTTTATTGAAATGTGAATGTTAATTTTTATTTTAATATTATAGAATAGAATCTATTTGTTTTGGTGGAATTATATTAGGACTTTTCTCACACCCAGGTGTATGTATACTTTGTTATGTATATCCCAGGTAAAGGAAAGATGTATCATTGTGATGGTGGAACTGGTTTCTAGTGTTCTAATTCTTGTAGGTGTTGATGGTGGTGTCTTGAGGGTGATGTATTTCTTGTTGGATGAAGTTTTTGGTATTGTTTTGGGGTTTCCTTTCCATTCTATCACTTTTTGGGTTTTGTTTAAAGTGGTAAACCTTGAATCTGAAAAAAAATTCTCCTTGTTTGGTATGGTTATTTTCCATTGTGATGTTTATTATTTTTTATTATTTGTGATTATGTAAATGGGTGAAATCATTCCCAAATAATATTGTTGATACTAGAGAACTTGTTTCTAGCCCATGGATATCAGTAACAATATTTAGTCCATGTCATGGCTTGGGATGGTTGTCAGGTTGTATGGAATCCTAGTTTTGTTCACGAAAAATATCATAAACCATGTTTTATAATTCTATGTTTGGTATAAAGTAAATTAGGGAAAACATTTTTTTTAATTCATCCTCATGAAAATTAAACCCCATGTTAATTTATCCATATAATATATTTTAATGTTAAAATATTCCATGCTTTATATTATGATCTAACTGGAGTAAATCTCTTATTAATCGGATTCAAAGGTTTTTCCAAAAGATATTCTAAAATTGATTTATTCATTATGATCTATAAGGGAAGTTATATTTTTCATGGTTGATAATATTAAAATTTCATATATGTTCTTAATTTTAAAAAATATGATTTATATGGTTTTTTTCATATTTGATTGACCTATATTAATCTAGGATGCTTATTTATTATCAATGGATATATTTGGATGTTTGTTGAAGCTTTTTGGATAATTATCTTACTCTCTGAAGGCTTATGAGTAGAATATCTTTTTATAACATTATATTGGATCATTATGGTTATAGAAGAGATTATATTATCTATTTATGCTGCTACTTATCTATAATATATTTTTTTAGTTCAATAGTTTTTTCCAGGACAACACTTTGGAGGCATACATGTTATTTTAAGATATTATAGCATGTTCATCCCACTGCTATAAATATTAAATTATTTATTTTTGTTTCTTTATCTAGATTTATTTCCTATAGTAAGTTTGAAGATTATTCTTTAGTACTACACTTTGAAGTTAATCACATTTTTCCTTTGAAGAATTATTCATTATTAATCTGCATCATTTGTATATAAAAGGTTTTATAATAATTTATATAACCAAATATAATTTTTATTTTTTCTAAAGACTCAGGTGTGGAGTGTTTAAAGGACTATTTTTAGAGATATTTAAATCCTTTTAAAATATTTTGTAAAAATTTTCCATTGTTTTCACTCAATTTTCAAGATCACTTGGAGAACGATCAGCTAGTAAAAATTACCATGATAGAGGAGGGAGGGTTGTTGGAGTGGACAAGGGGGTCATTGTGATTATAACCACTATATAAATTGATGTTTCTATTTATTTTATTTTCTATTTCATACACTATTAATAGAAAAAAGAATAGTATCTCTTTTTATGTTCAATAGGGGTCTATTTTAAGTTATCTATTGCTTCTAAAAGGACACAATTTACCCCACCCCACCCCCACCCCTCTACACCCCAACCTATATTGTGTCTTCATTGTCATTTCAACATAATAATTGGTATAAAAGTGGTCCTATATTAAATATTTATTATAATATCTACTATGATTGAGTTAAATATCTTGATGAAGAATAATTTCAATGGATAATCATAAAGAAGGTATGTCAATGAATAGGTATTCATATTTTAGTGGTGAAAATTATGGGTGATGGAAATCTTAATTGGTTATATATTAGAAGAATATTGTTTTTAAATTTTATTTTACGGTAGTTAATTTGTATAAAATCTCTAATGATGAACCAAAAAATAGTACACTGCCAAATAAATTGAATATGATCTGAATTATAGAACCATGAATGAAATAATTTTTTGACTTAGACCAGATGAGTTTGATTATCTTTCTCAATGTTCTTATACTTATGAAATGTATAAAAAATTTATTTCTTAAAAAGAAATTTATAATGTCAATAAATTAAGATAAAATGCTGCTAAATTAAATTTTTATACTTTATAATGTATGAAGGTGAAAGTATGACCCATATGAATGGATAATTAGTATAGATATTAAATGGTGTTTCAACTCTTGGAACACCTGGGCCAGAACCAGATCAAACATTAGAAGTTCTTATATTTGTTTCTACTTGATATAATGATATTTAAGATACATTTGTATAGTAAATTCCCATTGAGGATTTAAATATAAAAGAATTATTTGGTACTCAAATGATGAATTAGGTTGACATATAAACAGTGAATGAGGATAATAGAATGATCAAGAAAGAAAATTTAACTCTCAAGGTTTCTATCCCAAAAGAAGAAAATAAGTCAAAGGAGGATAATATATTCTTTAATGATTCAATCTATTCATATTTAGGAGAGTATTTTTCATAGTTATAAAGATGATTTAACAATTTATAGAAATGGAATAAAGGTTTCAATAATCCGTTTAATAACTCTTAGAAAAGTGTTCATGGAATGAATGAAATCATATATTATAAATGAATGTAGTTGGGACATATCTAACACAATTTCCCACAACTTAAGTAGAGAAGAGAAATATATATGAAGTAAAATAAGACCTAGATGAAAGTTGATTATAAGTGAAAAGAAAAAAAATACATGAATTCTACCTTGATTATATTTAAAGATTTTATTTTTTCTCAAATTTATGAATCTAATAAAGAGAAATCAAATCAAAAAATAAACATGTGATTTATTGGTCATGAAGATGAGGTACAATCATACTATTTTTCTTTTTTTATTATAAATTTCAAACTAGCTAAAATGAGAAATTAATTTAGTATTTCTCCATGTTAGAAGAGAAATGTGAAAACTTGAAGTGAAATAAAAAAATCCTTTAAGAATATTTACATTTATTTATTTAGTGATAAATATACTAAAGTAAAAGGGTACTTATAGTTGAATGAAAATTTAAACACATCTACTTAAAGGGTTACTAAGTATGAAAATAAAATTAAAGAGTTACTTTCTAAAGTACAATCCTTAAAAAGTGATACTAGTGTGTCTACCAAAGGATAAGAGTCTTTAAAAAATATTCTTGTAATGAATGTGTGTAAAGATAAATTATGGAATTTGTAGTTATGTTGAGAAACATAAACTATATAGAAATTATTTTGTTCCAAGCTTAAAAAACCATAGTCTCTCTAAAGTTACTTGATATTATTTTGGAATTAAAGGTTACTATTCCAATTACTATTGTTTTATGAATCCTAAAAATAGTATTGTTAACAATTTTTATATTTATATATATTTATAAAAACATAATTTTGTAATTTTTGTTAAAATTAAGTAGATCTAGTTACCTTTATCCTTATTTGATCACACTGTAGGACCCAAAAAAATATAGATAATAAAAAACAATCTTCTTATATATTTGTTATATGTAAAAATACACAAGAAAATAAATTCTATATGATATATGGACAGTGTATTTTTAATACATGTGAGTGGATAATTTTTCACCTTTAATAATATATCTAAAGTTGATGGAGTTTTTATTGTCTTTGGTGACAATGCTAAAGGAAATATCATTGGAGTTGGGTCGGTTACAGATCTAAAATCTATATTGATCAACAATTTTATCTATGATCAAGGGTTGAATAATAATTTGATAATTATTTATTAACACTATGATTTTGGTTTTGATATTGATTTCTTTAATTATTCATGTTTTGTATTTAAGAATAAATTACTTATTTTTAGAGAAACTCGTATAGAAAATTTTTATACTTTAGACCATAGTTCCTTGAATGAAAAAAATTAATTATTTAAATATTTATGTAATTGAATTTGGGATATGAAATAAATTTATCCATCACTATAATATATTTTTCCTTATCTAAATTATTGGAGAAGAAGTTAGTTTTTTAACTTCCTTTTCTAATGCTTATTTATAAAAGACTTTGTTATTCTTGTAAAATAAGGAGGCATCAGAAGTCATATTTTAAGTCAATAAATATAGTCGATACATCTAAATGATTATAACTTATCTACATCAATTTTTTTGTACTATCAATAGTCATTATCTTATTTGGAAGATTATTTGTTTTTTTTCTTAGTGACTTTTCAATATTTAGATGGGTTTACTTTTTGAGGACTAAATGTGAATATTTTTTATTTTATAAGAGTTTTTCTAATTTGGTTCAAAATGAAAAATATTTTAAAATAATTTCATTGAGAAGTGACCATAGAATAGAATTTTATAATCAAGAATTTAATTCTTTTTACTCAAAACTAGACATTAGAAAAACTCTTTTTTCTCTAAGAAAATCTAAATAAAATGGGATTGTTGAAAGAAGAAATTTAACTATTCAAAAAATGGCTAGAACTATGTGTAATGAGTATAGTTTACCTACTTATTTTTTGGTATAATATATTAATATATAATCCCATATTATGAATAGATATCTAATTATACCTCTTATTAAAAAACCTTATGAGTTATTTAATGATAGAAAACCTAAAGTTGGATACTTTAAATTTTTTATTTCAAGGTTTATATCTTGAATACTAAATAAAATCTTGGTATATTTGATAAAAAATAGGATGAAAGAATATTTCTTGGATATTCTTCTACTTCTAAAGCTTATAGAGTGTTTAAAAATAATGAAAGGATAGTTGAATATTCTTTTCATATGAAGTTTGATGAGAGTGATCCCTTTGATCACAACAAAATAAAAATAGATGAAGCTACTAATTCTTTAAACAGATTGAGACATTATTCATCTAATTATATGTGTGAAATTAAATTATAACATGATCCTGATCAATATAGTTATTAAGGAAATGAAACTGAGGAACCTGAAAGTGCATTACCAAGACATCCTAGTACTTATAAGGACCATCCTTTAGAGACAGTTATAGGACACCTTGAGGAAGGATTTAAGACTGGGAGGAATTTTTGAAACCTCATTGAGTTTCCTACTTTTCTATCCCAAATAAAACTCAAATATATATAAGAATCCTTTGATGATTAATGTTTGGTATTTACCACATAGGAGGATTTAAATAATTTTAATAGACATAATGTTTGGTAATTAGTTGATAGAACCTTAGACCTTCCTGTAATAAAAACTAAATTTATTTTTAAGAATAAACAATATAATCAAGGTATAATAAATAAGAATAAATATAGGCTAGTTTCTGAGGTTTATGGTCAGGAGGAAGGTGTAGATTATAAGGAAACTTTTCCCCTTTTTTCTATTCTTGAAACTATTGAGATCATTTTAGCTTATTTATCTTATATGGATTTTAAATTATACCAAATGGATATTAAAAATGATTTTATAAATGGTTATTTAATGTAATAATTTTATGCTGAATAAGCACTAGTTTTTGAAAATATTTATTTTTCAAAATTCTATTTTCAAACTTATGAAATCTCTTTATGCTCTTAAATAATCAGTAAGGGTTTAGTATTAGTGGTTTATATCTTTTATTTAAAAAAATATATAGGACTATATATTTCTACTATTTTTAATAAAATCTCATCATTTGATATTTTATTACTTCAAATTTAGGTATATGTTGTTATTTTTTGTTATATTGATCATGAAAAATTCAATGACTTTTAAAAACTTATTCAAATATATTTTTAAATGAGTATGATGTGAGAATTAAATTTATTCATTAAATTTCATATCTTTTAAAAAGATTTTTTAAATGTTTGGAATAAATTAAATTAAATGTTTATTTATTGAAAAATATTGGACTTGAAAACAATAAGTCTTGTAAAACTCCTATGTATACTAATATAAAACTTTACTTGGATAATAATAGTGAACTAGTTAAAAACAAGTTATATATAGGTATGATTGATAGTTTGTGACATCTTACTTATAATAGAATATATATAATATTTCATGTTTCTTTATGTATAAGATTTCAATCAAATTAAAAAGGGTCTCATTTAATTATTGTTAAAACTATTTTGAGATATTTAATAGGAACTATTTCTTTATCTTTGATTTAACCAAAAACAAATAATTTTTTTTAATTTCATATTTAGATACTAGTTTTGCAGGATATATATTAGATTAAATGGTATATTAAAAACTATTAATTTCTTTAAAAGTTCCTAGTTTCATGGTCTAGTAATAAGTATCATTTAGTTGCATTGTAAACTACTAAGGTTGAATACATATATGTGGGTGCATGTTTTGCACAGTTTTTTGGGATGAAACACACTCTTCTGGACTTTGGACCTAATTTTTTTCGTGATCCTATTTTATGTGATAATAAAAGTGGTATAAATATTTCTAAAAAATAAATGAACCATTCTATAACTAAGAATATTGATATTCAACATCATTTTATAGTGGATATTGTTCAAAAGGGGTATATTTATTTAGAATTTTTTAATAATAATTATCATCTAGCTAATATTTTTACTAAACTATTTACCACTACTAGTTTTTATTTTGTTAAGGGGGAGTTGTTTAATTATCATTAGGTAAAAAAATTCTATATTTCCAATAATTATTATATTAACAATTTCTTTTATTGCAATTAACTTTTATGGTAGATGTTTAAAAAAATTATTTACTCTATTATATATTTGGTTTTTAGTCTATTTTATTATAATTTTAGTTGTGTATATTAGTTGAAAAAGTTATGCTTTCATTTTAGATTCCTAATTTATTCACAGAATTATTAACTCTAGAAACACAATTTTCACCTAAAACCATAAATGATCATATTATATATAAAACCATTCTTCAAACCCTTGCATCTTCATTTTATCGTATTTTTCGCTCTCAAACCCTATATCTTTCAAAACTGAATCCTTATACCGCTGATTGCGATGGGGAAGATGAAGTGTATTGATGAGGCTATTATTAGTAGTGGTAAAAGGAAAAGACCTTAAATTTCATATAATAGTGTGTTAAACATGAAGTTATTAAACTTCAAATTGGTGTTAAATATGATTTTGATATTGAAGAAAACATAAATTTTTAATGGTATAGAATTTATGTTTATATATAAAAAAGTTTAGTATGATTTTATAAGGTAAGAAAGGGAGTTTTTAAAAAAATCCCAATTTAGTTTGAGTGAGAGTGAGGATTTTATCTCTTAAAATATCAATAACAAAGATTTTTAGATTTATTTTATTTATATGGATCTGATATTTTAGTTCCCTTATGAAGGAAATTTCAATTTCATATTAATGTCAATTAGAGATAGGGTTAATATGTCTAAGGACATCATGTCCTTTCTTTTTTGAACATCTCTGGTCATAAATATACTAGTAAGGGACATAAAAGGGGAAAATAATACTCGTGTTAAGTATATTCAAACTAATATTGTTCCTTGGATTATAGATTTAGGGGATATTTTCATCCCTAATATGTATATCATGTTCCTCATGTAGAGTAATATCAAGTTAAAAATGTGTTGGTGAATGTTGAGATACATGAACCAATACAAGTAAAAGGGTAAAAATATGTTTTTTATCCTTTTAGAAGTTTTTTGTCAATTATTAGTTACAAAATTGGTTTTATTGATGACTTTAGGATAGTTTTGAGATGTCACCATAGTAATGTTATTTCATTTGGAACCTTAAAAAAGTTTGGTTTCTTCGAGATTGTAATAATATGAAATCTTATACTTATTGGTTCCGAAGTAGATGAACCATTTTGTGCTCAAGATGAAAGGTAGTATAGAAGTTTAAAGTATTTTAGATCTTCCAGTATTGTTTATAATGAAATAGGTGAGTCAAAAGTGTAAGAAGGTGTTACTAAGCTATGTGTGGTTAGTGGTGAAGGTGTAGGTCTATTTGATTCAACTATTGGAGGAGAAAATATACCTATAAGAACAAGATAAAGGCATTCTTTGGATTAAAATATTACTCTAAGAATTAGGGGAGTTATTTAATTTCCAAGGGTATATAAAAAAACCTTTTTTCAAGAATATAGTGATTTTATGCTTATTCTAAGGCCTCATAGGAAAGAACAACCATTTGATCAGTTTATTAAATTTGATGCACTGGAATTTATACATCCAAATCCAATTCTCAAAGAAAGATATGAGAAATATTTTCATGGTGAGGAACAACCTATTAGTGAATATTATCATTATACATAATTACAAAGAACAAAATAATCTCATTCTGTTGATTAAGTAAGTGTTCATGCTGCTACTTTAGATAAATTTATCGATGATCAATCAGTTTCTTTACTTGAAAAGTTCTTGGAAAAGACTATTGAAATAAGACCCAAAAAATTCATGGAGATTTTTCATCTCTATATGATAATGGTTTTAATATTTAATCCCTTAAGTTGGTTAAAGTTTGATAATACTTGGTAAGGGTTGAGGATACATTATTAGATTTATAATATAAATCAATTTTTGAAACTTGTACAAAAACTTTTACTGAAATTATGGTTTCTAATTTTTATTTGTTAAAGGATTATGTTTTCAAGTTTCAATCATAACATGAGAGTTATAGAAAGTATTTTGAAAACTTTATAAGTTTATCTATTTCTAAATCTGAATATGAACCTCCCCATACTCGGTATCATGTCTTAAAAGAAAGATCAATTTCAAGGAAATATTTTGATTCTTTGAAAATCAATATTATTGACTATTTTTGAAAGATAATACAAAAAAAAGGTTTCAAAGTCTAATTATAGTTATTTTAATAAGTATTTGGAAAATTATTTTGAGGATGTTAATGTATCCAGTTCAAGTCAAGGAAGGTCTTATACTTCTACTGAATCAGGTTTGGGTGATGTGTTGAGATGGTTAGAGCTTTCACCTACTGATTGTTCTTCTACGAATGAGAAGATTTATAATCTATAGTGTAACAGTGTTCCATGAATGTGTTTTCATGACACAATAAATCTATTATGATTTTAAAGTGTATTTATAGTCTAGGGTAGACCCTAGGTCATCTCTCAAGGAGTGTTGATAGGATTATAGTGTGTATTTTTAATAAAAAGTATGGAAATAGGGGGGTTGTTTTGTAAATAGTTTAAAGAAAAATAAAATAATTTAAAGAGTTTAATATTTGAAGAACCAAGTGGATTTTGAAAATTATGAGAAAAAAATTTAGTTCTGAGTTCACTAAAAATATTTCAAGTTCATCATTCTTGGAGATTAATTAGGGTTCTATGAAAGTCTTTGGTTGAAATTATTCTGAATCTTGATTACTTTCCAAGTTTTTATATCAAAGAACATTGAGCCAAACCATGATATAACAATCATATAGACAAGGTATATATATCATTCATGGAATAATAGCATCCAAATAAAATTTCAATCTCAAATAATTGGGTAATAAAATTATTCTTCTGATGTCCAATCGGAACAACACAAGTTACGCACTCAAGACTTCACACTGATCGGTTAAAAGTAAAGAGCATTCCATTTGATTCAATCAAACAAAGAATTAAAACATGAATAAAAGTAATATAATTATAAATTAAATATTTTCAAATTCAAAATGCATCAAACCAGTAGTAGTAACTATTTCTTAACTCCCTTTACATGATGTGTAACTCCCTCACAACAAACACCAACCGTTTATCCCAACATTTAGAGGAGGAAAATCAGGTGGAACTCCATCTTCATCCTTGATCCCCCTATGAGGATATGGGCCTCTAGAACCAATATGATATGTGGAGGACTCCTATGGAACCCCAAAAGGGTATATATTTTCTATTGGTTCTAACTTACAAATGGGGATACCATGTTTCCAATTTATAGGGAATTTGGAAGTTGTTTTTGTGCACCCTGATATCAGAAAACCACTTGGATCGTGGTTTTTAATGGACATACAGTCTTATCTAACTTTTAAAAAAACTAAAAATTTATATCCCCACCTCCATAATATCTGTATATAAATTTTTTCACCATTTAAATAGTCACATCTTGAGATATGGATGAAAAACAGAACCCACTTTTTGACTTAGAAAAGATTCGGTGGCTCAGATGGATAAGTCTCGATGGGCCACCAGATGGCCAAATGATGCTTGGGTTTCTTCATATTAAATGTAAACCATTGAATTTAGGATCATCCCACAAAATATCATCCCATTGGGATGCAATATTTAGTATAAGTGTGTGGTTTAGTCCATTGGTGTGCTTAGATCCTATGTAGTTTGGACCACTTTTCTTGAACTTCATCGTGGGCCCTCAAAATCACCTCCACCTCAATGAAATTATCAAAAAAAAGTAACATTTCATTTTATAATAGTTATAAACACAAAATAATTGAATCAAACAGGAAGTGAAAATTGTTATTATTTTTATAATTTTCAATATAAAACTACTTTAGCACATAGGTGTAAGGATAACAATGAAACAATGAATCACAGTGTGATCACACCCCCACACCAAAACATTTTCAATCCTGGGAAAAGTAATATTTCCTTAAATTATGCATGTATATATTTCCAACTTCATAAAGATTAAACATTCAATAAAAATTTAATTCCTAATAAAAATTTGATCAAAGAAAAAATCAAACCGAGGAGTTATTCTTAGTGATCATAGAAAACGAAGCCTCAAAAATTGTATCAGAATGAAATTCCAAGAGATATATGATACCAATCAAAGAAAATAATTCAAAATTTAATCATGTAACTAATTCTCCATGTGTGTGTGTTACAACCATTTCATTCTATTCTTTCCAATTTCTAGCAAGTAAATATAAGTTATTCAAAAACAAATTCGGCTTACATGATCCTTTCCACAAAACCTACCATATATTCTTTGCAATAAAATTTCAGGACCCACTCACATAATCATTCCCAGAAGTCAAACCATAAACCCCCTAAATAGATATCCCCATATATTGTACATTTCATCCCTCCCCTCATTTATTATTCTTTTTCAAAAGTTTCACTTGAAACAAATCTCAAACTCTTCTCTCAACTGTTGTTTTATCTCCTCACAAAACTAATTGTAATAGTTATAATAAGATCAAAAGTTGAGGAAGGGTGGTTTTTGACCAGCCTAACATACAACCCTTTTCTTAAGACGTACAACTATAGGATAATAGGTACAAATTCATTATTCAATCTGGTATAGTAATAAAATATATCAGATAAGGAATGAACATATGGAAAAATCATTTTGGAAGGTAGATAAAAATTAACATAACTTATATTTACCTTATAATAAGTAATATATTTTCACACTTCATGGTTGGGTGCAAAGGTGTGTGGAGAAATTAAGTGACACAATATTCCCTTAAACCAGTCACACAAAGGGTACCATTCTTTTCAAAGGTTTCAAAATGTTATAGTCATTTATATCATTGAAAAATAACCAGATTTCAAAATAAATCCACACCACAGTATTGAATTCTTATTAAAATTCACATTTCATCTGAATTTTTTTTCAATGTTAAAATAACATGAAATAGATAAATTAATCATGAATTTTCAATAAATTACATGATTAAGTGGGTATCATTTTCCATGTTAAAGTGGGCATAAAAATTTTAACATTTTTGGCACAAAAGCGAGGGGGTAAAATAGTGGGAATGTGGGGATCAAGTGAAAATAAAATCCAAAAATCCAAAAAGAGAAAAAGATGAAAGATGATGAAAATTTCTAACTAACCTAGGAATATACCCACCCCCCACCCCCCATACCTAGAGTGTGCAGTGTCCTCACTATAATAAAATAGAATTTGGGAAGGAATGATAAAACCCAATGGGTGTCATTGGTATGTTTCTTCTTTAACATGGAGTTCCTCCATTGGGAACTTCAGAAGGGCTTCATGGAAGTTCTTAATTCTCTGCCCATTGACAGTTAATGTTTGTTTTGTTTCTTCATTTTTTACATGAACAATGCCAAATGGATACACATTAGTTACAGTTTATGGGACAAACCAGTGGGAACAAAGCTTACTTGGATGCAACTTCATCCATGCATTGTAAAGAAGGACCTTCTTCCCAATGTGGAATTGATTTTTAAGGATAAGATAGTCATGGGAAGATTTGGTTCACTCCTTTTAAATTTGGGAGTTCTCATATGAATCTATTTTCATTTCATCCAACTCTTGAATATGTAACTTCCATTGAGAACATGTACTAGAAAGATTATAATTGCATTGTTTAATAGACCAGTAGGCCCGGTGCTCTATCACAATAGTGATATTACAACTCTTTACAAACACAAGCCTATAAGGTGAAATTCCAATGGAAGTTTTAAAGTAAGTATAGTAAATAGATATTGAATAATCAGTCTAAGACTCCAATCTTTTCTATTTTTTGATGAATTTTTTTACCTCTCTATTCGATACCTCAACTTGACTAATGGTCTATGGGTGATAATTAGTAGACAGTCGCTACCCGACCCCATAATTATGAAAAATAGATTGCATTATTTCGATTGCAAAAATGGGAAATCTAATCCCTGATGATGAACCTTGGTAATACAAACCTACAAAAAATATTGGGTTCTTAAAAATTCCACAATATTATTTGAATCATCAGTCCTTGTGGTGTGTGCTTCTACCCATTTTAACACATAATCAAATTTTAGAAGAATTTACTTTTTTCCAAATTAATTGGGGAATTGTCCCATTAATTCAATGCCCCAAAAAACAAAACTTTCATAGAAGATAAATTGTTTCTATGGAATTTTATTTCTTTTATATACATTCCCCATTATTTGATAGTAAGAAAAATATTTATAGAAATAATGGGCATCCTTAAATAATTTTGGCTAAAAGAGACTAGAATCAAGGACCTTGAGAGCAGTCTGTTAGGGAAGAATGTGGCCATGATAAGTAATAGTGTGGAAGAACCTAAGCACAGACTAAAACTTGTTATCGGGAAGACAAAGCCTGATGAATTGATCACTACATATTCACTAAAGGTAGGGTTCATCCCAAATGTACCAATAAGACTCATTTTTCTAGATGGTCAACCTGGTTTGTGTTGAAATCATTAAGAATGAAAGATGTTACCAAATAATTTACAATTTCAGTATACCAAAGAATAGAATCTTTAACTCAATATAGTTTCTCATCAGGAAACATTAAATTTATGGGAATATAGAGGGATGTGTCAATGCTCAAGGATGGGTGGATCCTATTGATATGATTAGCCACCACATTATCCACTCCTTTTTTATCCCTAATTTCTATATTGAATGCCTAAAAGGATTAGAATCTAGTGAATGAGATTTGGTTTGGATTCAATTTCATAAGGAGATGCCAGATGGATTCATAGTATGAGAAAATAATGAATTTCAACCCTAAAAGGTAAGAAATGAAGTTATCCAATGAAAACACAATGGTATGAAATTATTTTTCAATAGTGGGGTAGTTTTCTTAGGTAGGGTCCAAAGTATGTGAGGGATAGGAAATTTCATGTAGATAGCGGTTGAACCTTTATGATAAGACTTCCCCAACATCATATTCATAGGTGTCAAACATTATCTCAAATGGTAAATCCCACCGAGGTGGATGGATTACAGGGGGTGATGTGAGACTCCATTTTAACTTATTAAAAGCTTCATTACATTCTTTATAAAAAAAATCCTATTATTTTTAGAGAAATATGGAGAGGGGGAGTGCAATTTTACTAAATTAATAAATGAAATGATGGTAAAATCCAACATGACCTAGGAATTACCTCACATCTTGCACATTTTTTGGGAATAGTATGGAAGAAATTATATCCAATTTTGAATTATCTAATTGAAAACCATCCCAAGAAATGACACGCCCAACTAATATACCTTATCTCACCATGTAATAGTATTTCTTGTAATTTAATATGAGATTATTTTCAATACAGTGGCCTAGGACTGAACCAATACTACTCAAACATTCATATAAAGAGGCTCCATAAATAGTGAAATCATCCACGAATACTTCCATAAAATTATCTAGGTAATCCAAAAAATACTAACCATGCATCACTGGAAAGTACCTGAAGCATTTCATAGACAAAATGGAATCCTCCTATATGCAAATGTGTCAAAGGGGTGAGTAAAGGTTGTCTTTTCTTAATCCTTAGGGTAAATATGGATCTGAAAGAATCTAAATACCCATCAAGAAAATAATACTGGGAATTCCCTATTATCCCCTATAGCATCTAATCAATAAATGGTAATGGGAAATGGTCCTTCCTAGTGTGTTGGTTTAGTCGGTGATAGTCTATACATACATGCCAACTAATCTACACATGACTTGTAACCAATTAATTTTTTTCATTTTTAATTACCATTAGACTAGTTTTTTAAGGAACCACTTATACTAGACTATCCCATTGGCTATCAGAGAAGGGGTAAATGATTCCAACATCTAATAATTTTGTTACCTTCTTTTTAAAAATATCTAGAATGTTATGGTTTTTCTGATGTTGTGACAGACTCGCTAGTTTATCCTCATAATTTAACAATATATGATGTGTACAAGTTGATGGGATAATTCTTGGAATGTTAGCCAGTGTCCATCACAAATCTTGTTTATACTCCATAAAAAGTTCAACCAGTTTCAATTCATGCTCTAGAGGGAGTTAACTAGAAATGATGACAGGTGTCTTGTTTCCATTCTCAAGATATGTATATTTTAAATACTGAGTAAATTTTTTTAGTTTCAATTTAGGTGGATTTTGGATTTATGATAGTGTGTGTGTGAAAGTGAGAGGTCACTAATATCATCTAACTACTCAATATTATCATCATCAGATGAAGATAGAGCTTTTACAAGCTTAGTTGTATAATTAATGGACATATAATCCTCAGTGTTCACGAAATAATTAATTAACAATAATGCATGAAATTTTTCTAGACTGGTACACTATTCTATGCATGATTCATTTCCTAGAATTTCAATCAATGAAAAAAAACTCAGAAAGGGGATCAGTGGAATGAAAGGAAGTTTTTTATGGGAAGTGAGTACACCAATTAGATTAACATAGATAGGGGATTGTTCTTTTAAGGGGTTCTTTATGGCCTCAAGGATAATAAAGTGGAAAATGTCACCACCAAAAACCATAGATAATGTACCATTTTGGACATTCATTATGGTTTTGTTAGTTTTCAAGAAATGTCTCTCCAATATAATCTTGGAATTTCCATTCATCCTATCATTATACATTTTTAGCACATAAAAATTAGCATGAAAAATTAAAATTTTCACCCTCACAAGAACACCCTCTAACACACCAGAGGGGTGTGTTGTACTCTAATTTTATAATTGAACAAAAATTCCAGTGGAAGTTAGTTCCATGGCCAACAATGAAGAGTAAATTAAGTGATGTATCACATTTATTGAAGCAACCAAATCAGTCATATCATTGGAAAAGAAATACTCCCCTGTGGTGCGTGAAATTTAGAATGTTCTAAGATCATATTATTTTGTAGGAATTGATGGATCTATCAATTATAAGACATTCCTCCCCAAGTTCACCTTCGCATCACCCTGAAGTTTCCTTCTTTTTGAATACATATCCTTCTAAAACTTGACCTATCATTAAATTTTATTCATGGCATCAATTATGGGGATATTAACCTCAAATGTTTTGGAAAGTTTCTAATATTTCTATATCAAGTACAGATTCTTTTTGTTTTCTTGGTTGGTTGTCCCTTTGGGTAAATGGAAGAGGAATGGTTGGGATAAGTGACTCATTAATAGACACACTCTTTACATTATAAGGAATTATCTCAGGACAAGGTTTTTAAATATTGGGAATAATTTCAATAGTTGTGATGATGTTTTCATTAAGAGGGGATAACTCTAAAGGAGGGGTCATTTTTCTTTTAATTTGAGTTACAATTTTAGGGTGATGGAACTGACATTTCATTTATCCCTATTATTGACAAGTGGTTGAGAGGGTATTCTACCCGACCCATGACTTATGGATTTCCCACACCGAGTTTGATAGTTAGCCTAATTGGGTTTTTTGGTCTTGTATGGAAGCTTGAGTGGTTTTTTGTAAAATTATATTGTTGGAATCCATTTGTTTCTTCATATCTTAAAGGGTGGTCTTGGGTTTTGGAGGGGGTTGTTGGAAAGGCCTTTGTTGTGTTTGAGGAGTTATAGGTGTTGGTTCTTGACTACTCTAACCTGGTTGATTCCATGGTTGTTGAGGTTGGTTTGATTACCCCCTTTCCTATAAGCTTAGTTTTATTTCCACCCAAGGTTGTATGGATAGTAAGGTTCTTGCCCAAATGGTTAGTTATAGGGGTGTCCTGGAAATATTGCCTCCCAACTCTCAAAAATTTCTCTCAATTTAGGGAATTAGTCATAATAATGGGTGTCAAAAGAACATATACCATAGTGAATGGGAGGCGAATATTGGGATTTCCATTGGGAAAGATCAATTTTTCAAATAATGGTACTTACCCCTTCAAAAAAATCCACCTTTTTCTCTAATTAAATACTTTGTACCTCATTGACACCTTGAATGGGTACACTAAACCTTGAACCAAATTTTTGAGTGTTTTGTGAGATATTACCAATTAGGGTTATTACAGCAATTCGGGTCTTATCAAATAGTGCACCACCTATAGTAGCATCAATCATTTTTTGATCAGTAAAAATCAATCCTTCATAAAAACATTGTATTAAACGTTTACCACTTATTTGGTAGTGTGGACATCTTGAATATAACCTCCTAAAGCTCTCCCAATATTCATGAAGTAATTCCCCTTGTGATTATATTACCCCACAAATTTTTTCCCTTATTTTTTATTTTTATGAGAGTTTGGGAAATATTTTTCTAGAAAAAGTTGTTTCATGTCCACCCAACCTGTAATTGGTGAATTGACATAATACAACCAATATTTTGCACTGTATTCTAATAAAAATGGAAATTACTGGAGATTTACTTATTATTAATCCAAATTATTAGGTTTTATGTAGAACACGCAGTATGAAATTATTTTAAGTGCTTATTTATATCTTCTCTACAAATTCCATAAAATCTTGGGAATAAGTGAATTAGACCGGATTTTAGTTCAAAATTGGGTGCCTCCCCTAGTAATTGAATGTAGGTGGGTTGGATATAAACATTAGGTGAGGTTAATTATTTTAATGTTCATAATTTTTCATCCATATTATGCAATTTTAATTCAGTTTTTTTTCAGAATAATAAGAAGGATCAAGAAGGGGTTCAATATGTGGTGTTCCCTCCTTGAAATAGTTGTCTTGTGTGTTACGGTGTCGCTGATGTAGGATCCTCTCTGGTTCAGTTTCAAAAGGAAATAAATCTCTTGGAGTATAATTCTTCATGAACAAAACCTATAGAAGAATAATATTTTAGAAATTTACTAAAAAATAAGTATGGATACAATAAAATAAATAGTTTCATAATTAAAAATATATTTATATAAAAAATACACACTAAAAACAAAAGTTCTCCCTGGAAATGGTGCCAAAATTTGATTGTGTTTTCATGACATGTTAAAATTATTATCATTTTAAAGGGTATTTATAATCTAGGTAAGACCCTATTTTTTCTCTCAAGGAGCGTTGATAGGTTTACAGTGTGTATTTTTAATAAAAAGTACTGAAATAGGGATTTTTTTTAAAAGAGTTCAAAGAAAATAACTTAATTTAAAGAGTTTTATAGTTGAATAAAAAAGTGAATTTTGAAAAGTATGAGAAAAAGGGTTCATATTGAGTTCACTAAACACATTTCAATTTCATAATTCTTTCAGATTAATCAGGTTTTGATGTAATTCTTTGGTTCAAATTAATTGGAATCCTGATTACTTTCTAAGTTTTTATATCAAAGAATTTTGAGCAAAACCATGTCATAAAAATTGTATATCCAAGGTCCAGATATCATGCATGGTATAATAACATAAAAATAAAATTTAAATCTCAAAATTAGTGGGGAATAAAAGTATTATTTTGATTTTCAATTGGAATAAAACAAGTCATGCACTCAAGACTTCTCATAGATCGGTTAAAAGTAAAGACCATTCCATTCAATTCAATCAAACAAATAATTAAAACATGAATAAAAGTAATATAATTATAAATGGAATGTTTTCAAACCTACAATACAACAAACTAGTATTATTAAATTTTCTTTAACACCATTTATAATATGTGTACCTCCATCACAACGAACACCCACCATTTAGCCCAACATCGAGAGGAGGAGGAAAAGTCGGGTGTAACTGCTTCTTCATCATTGATCCCCCTATGATGATAGGGGACTTAATAACTTATAGGATGGTGAGATTAATCTTATATAACTCCAAAAATAATATATATTTTCTTATGGTTCAAATTTACAAATGGGGATCCCAAGTTTCTAATTTATAGGAAATATGGAAGGTGGTTTTGGGAACCCTGATTTTAAAAAACCAATTGGATCATGGTTTTTGATGGAAAGAAAATCATATCTCACTTTTAAAAAAACTGAAAATTTGTAAAACCACCTCCTTAATATATCCACAAAAATTTTGAAACCATTTGTAAAATCACATCCATAGATATGGATGAAATACATAACCAACTTTTTGACATAGAGAAAATTTAGTGGCTTGGACAGATCGGTCTGTATGGGCCACCATATAGAAGAATGAGGCTTGGGTTTTTTAATATTAAATATAGAATATTGAATTTTGGACCAGTATAGAAAATATCATCCCATTGGGATCCATGTTTTTGTATCATTGTGCGGTTGATTCCACTAGTTTTCTTGGATCCTGCAAATTTTGGCCCATTTTTCTTGAACTTCATCTTGAGCCCTCCAAATAACCTCCACCTAAAATGAAATTATCAAAAAAACTAAAATTTTCATTTTTAAAAGTGATAAACACAAAATAATTAAATCAAACATGAAGTCAAATTTTCTATTGTTATTATAATTTTTAATACAAAAATAGTTTAACACAGTGGTGTAAGGGTGAAAATGAAATAGTGAACCATGGTGTGATCATTCTTCTACACACTATTTTAGATAATTAAAAAGAGAAAATTACAAGATTATATTATAAAAAAATATATTTCAAATATCTAATTAATTATTTATGTATAATTAATGAAAATTAATTTCAACTATTGGAGAATATTTAAAAAATTATAAAGGTGAACCTAGTTGAATGCCAGAAGGTCAGTCATGATTCAAGGCATCTACTAATAGAGTGGTCTTCTTCATTGAACTAGAATTTAAAAGACATGATGATGGGGGTTATGGAAGTTCAAAAAATCATTGAGATTTTTTTATCCTATTAATCTTATTCTATAGAATCTGAACCAACTTATATTCCTCTCTTTCATCCTAAACATTAGCCTAATTCTTGAACTAATGTTCAATTTTCAATATAAGGTCATTTATAAAATTGAAGTTCATTTACTCTTATATTTTATCATTTTTTATTATTCCATTATGTTTTTAATCCAATTAATTTTAATAATACTCTTATTTTTTAGCTCACATGACATTCACATACAGTTCTATGATAAATAATATGTGTTTTATTCTATTCTATTACTTTCTTCTAATTCTCAAAAAAATGGGGGGAATATGGATAAACATAAAATTTATAAAAAAAATGTAAACATAATATATGAATTTAATACATTATTTATTTAATAGATATTGGTAATAGCAATTTTACAGACATTTCCATACATATTTTTGGGTTTACTTTTGTTTTTATGGTTTTATGTGTATTTTTATCATAAAAAAGAGGGAGATTTGTTATCATATAAATGTTGGTCCAAAAACATCATTGGTTTTAATGATGAAAAATACCCTCATTTTTTTACTAATAAAGTTACTTTGAGTGTATTTCATGTTTATATTTGATTGAATAATAATTATTATTTTTTTGAGTTTTGTAAGACTTTATTTTAGTAATTTTATTTATATTTAGGTAAAAAAATTGTTTAGTGAATTATTATAGATGTTATAAGGGAGTGTATAATCACTTAATAAATTTTATAGTTCTAACCAAATGTTGGTATCCAACCCTACATTTGGAACCCCACATTTGGGATGTACATTATGATCAGGAACCTTACTTTTTTTAAGGAATCTCAAATTTGTGTACTTAACATTTTTTATATATATAATGTAAGAATACATGCATTAATATCAACATCCATGTTCTAAAACTCTGTGTTTGGTATCAACCATATTCTATAAACCATAAATTTGGATTCAACCTCACACTAATTAAACCCCGTGTTGATCCATTAATATGTGGGATTTTAATTTTTCATTATTATGAGATTTCTACTATGATTTCATTAGAGTAAATCTCTCGATAAATTGATTCAAAGGTACTTTCTGGATATATTCAACAATGGATTTATTTATTCTAACTTATAAGGTAATTTATGTTTTTTGTGGATTATAAAATTTAAATTTCAAATATGTTGTGTATTTTTCAAAATAATTATTTATCCAGAATCTTTTCTATATATATTTGACTTGAATTAATTTAGGCTATTTTTTTATTCTCAATGGATATATCTAGATGTGTGATCAACCTTTTTGGATAATTATCTGAATCTATGATGCTTTGGAAGCTGAATATATTTCTATAAAATTACTTTGAATATTTTTTAATATATAAGAAATAATTATATATGATGCTTCTACTACTTATCTTAATACATATACATTGGTTTATTGCATCTTTTCAGGAATATAATTTATAGGAATACATATTATATTAAGCTAATTATATGTGTTCTTCACACTAATATTAAGATTAAATTATTTTCTTCTAGTAATTTATCAAAAAATATTTTTTATATAATTTTTTTAGATTCTTATTGAGGACTGTGCTTTGAAGTTATTCTTATTATTCCTTTAAAAATATCTACATCTGTTGGTTTCATCATCTATATCTAAAATCATTCATAGATAATTTCTCTAACCAAATATAATTTTTTAGTTTTTAATTATCCATGTGAAGAGTGTTTAAAGGAATTTTAATTGTCCTATTTAAAACCTTATAAATATATTGTAATAAGTTCCTCTTTTTTACACTCAATTGTTGAAATCCCTTAGAAAATAATCAGCAAGATAAAATCACCAACCTTGTGGAGATAAAATTGGTGGATTGGAATATGGGATATTTGTACCCCAAACCAATATAAAAATTTTTATTCTATTTATTTTATTTTCCACTGTATAATCTATTAAATGTAATAAAAATATTATCACTTTTTAACTTCAAGAGAGATCAGTTTTAAAATCTGTAGTGTTTGTAGAGGGATAAAATTCACCACCACCCCCCCTTGTGTTTTCATCATCACTCTATAACAATAAGGTGTTGTGGTATGGAATTTAACCTAGTAATATGTTCTCACATTTTCTTTATTTCTTATAAATTTTGGGACTACCCTAAATTTCATTTAGTCTCTCTTGAAATCCCATCAAATCTTGGGTGATCAAGGTATGATTTTAGGAGACCTTTTATCTCTTCTATCTTGGATTTAGACCTGGTATTTGGGGGTTGAGTATTAATAATCCAATGTGATTTCTTCCCTTCTCCTCCTTGTCTTATTCTTTTCACTTTATTTATAATCCTTACCATTAGAGATAGTTTTGATTAGGGGATATTTTAACTACATTTTTAGGAAAATATTATTTTTGTATAGGTTGATGGATGACTCCCTTGAATGTTTATTTTATTTTTGTCATATCATCCTTATCTTATCTTGTACAATGTATTTTTAACCTCCAATTAAGGTAGGGTATTTGAGATCTCTCTTTATTTTTTTGTAATTATGGGGGTTGAAAGCATTTTTTTTTCTTGGGATAATAGTTTGAATCAGATTAAAAAGGTTAATAAACCATAAATAAAGTAAATTTACGATAAATTAATCATTTTCATTTATTTAATTTCTTTCAAAATACTTCTCTTGCATTGAGTTATTCTCTACTACATTTGCTAAAAATACTTACTATTATTGAGCCTTGTGTGTTGATATTGGGAATTGTCTATTGAAAACACCTTTTATAATTAGTTAACCACTTAAAGATGATAATTAACCAATTTTGAAGAAAAATGGAATTTTCATAAACATATGTTTTATATAAGTAATAATGGAATGTTCTCACTGTTTCTAAAATTTATTTTTATGTGATTCATCTGCATGTTTTTTATTTTTTGGGAATTTTTGTGACTATGAATGTGTAGTTGTGGGGAAATGTTTTTATATATTCTTAATATTATGTTGTTAATATTTCATGTGATATATGGTAAGTGAGATTTGATGAGGTTGGGTGATGGTTTACTTGATAGGTTCTTTTTAGTTTTATTTCTTGATCATTGATGCATTAGTATTTTCCTTCTAAATTTGAACAATTGTTCTTAGGTATAATTCAATAAAGTTTATATTTTATGATCAATCATATATATATAATATTTTTCATTTTTATAGGGTGGTTTCGGTGTAGATCCCTGAGATTTTATTATTATTTTTCTATTAACATATATATTATCATTAATAACTTGATTCACATAATTTCTAAACTAAAAGAAAATCATGATACCTTAAAATAAAATTGTTAAATTTTATTTTAATGGTATATTTTTTAAATTAGTAGATATTAATTATATTATTTACACTATGAAAAAATACAAAAAGGATAAGTGATGGAATCAAACTATATAAGTCTTTCTTATAAGGCATGCCTATCTGATCATTGAAAAGAATTGACATCACTAGGGTTTGAATTAGACCAAGGCCAATCCAAAATTAAAAAAATATGGTATGAGTGAAATTTTATACAAGAGAAGTAAAATATTGTTCAAATTTCACCAAGATCAATATTATTTGAACTGCCACCCACAACTACAACTAGAGCATATCTTATGCCTAATCTTATGTAGAGATCTTGAGGGGTTATGTAATTAGAAATTAAGATGATGTAAATATTTAATTATCAATGTAATAAATTATTTATATATGACATGTTTTTAACACGTTTATTTTTTTTATTTTAAATAAAAAAATATTATTTTTATTACTAATGCACTAATAAAACTCGATTAATATAGCTAAATAACTAATAAGATCATTTTATGCTAAAAATGTTTTTTATAAAAATTTGGATTTTATGAGATTTATTTTAATAAATTAAATATATCATGGATATAATATATTATTGATATGAATAATATATTAACACCAATTTAATTAGTAATTGATAGGAAATGGTAATTAGAACAGCTAACATTTTAAACTTTTATGTTCTAATGAAAAAATTTTCATTATATTTTAAGGTTTTTATTTAAAAGATAAATTCTAAAATTAAAATAAAAATTAATTTTAAAAAATTAAATTCATTTTTTATTTATCTTAACATTATTGTATTAGGATTAATTTTTCATATTTTTTTAAAAAGATTATTCATTAGGTGAATAGTGGAAACAAATTTTTTATTAATATCATAGTGATATTTGACTTTATCATGATCTAAGAATATCTTAAAAAATTAAAAAAAATAATCATGAAAAATAATTTATTTAAGAAGTAAAATTATTTATTTTAAGAAAACTATGTTGAATATAGAAAACTCATGTTCATCATTTTGAAACTTAAGTAATCATTTATTCTAATATAAAATAGATTTTCATCTTTTTCTTTCAATTTTGATTTCACCAAGTATAATTCTATTTTGACATCATTTTTAATCCATATAAATATTATTTTGTTAATAATAAGATAATTAATGTCATGTAAAGCTATAGGATTTATAATTTTATTATAACTAGAAATTTTTTACTTAAAAATACACTTTTTTCTAAAAATAGGTTTTTATGCATTGAGTGTTCTAATATTAAAAATAATTTCCCTCATCCATATAAATTTTATTTAATAAAATGTTTTCTATATTTGAAATAATAATTTTAAAATTTGGGAATAATTTTTGTTTTATTTGTAGTCATAAAAATTAGTTGTCAGGGTTAAAAATGTAGTTACCACGGTAAAGGTAAATTAAGGGGAAATGGTTTTAACTGATTGTAAAAGAGATAAAAATGTTAAAAATGACTCAAAATTATTGTTTGAGGTTTTTATCAACAAAAACTTATCTCTTATCAGCTAAATCAACTTTTTAATCCACATTCCATGTGAAACTTGTGTTTCTTTTATATTGAGTGGTTATGTTCAAAAAAATGTCATTCCCTCCACTTATAAAAGAGAATTTCAACAAAACCATTAATAATAGTTTAAAATTAAATTTACTCTTGAATATACACCCTTTTTTACTTACCTTAGATCCCAATAATAATTTTTCATCCCCTTTTTCCACATAAAAACATTAAATTGTTTATTTTTTAGACAAAATCCAAGTCAAGGCTCAAACTTACAAAGTCAATACTAATCACTTCTTAAATTATTTATTCTAAATATTTATTATAAAATATATTTTTCCCATTATAATATAATTAAATATGTATTATTAATATAATTAATTTTTATTTTGTTAATGGTATAACCATTATCCACCCTTCCCCCATCCTTAGAAAAATTAGAATATCATTCAGGTGTATGTGCAGAATACCGCCTCTACGAAGTAATGTATTTCATTATTCATAAACACATTACATTTAAGGTTATAAAAGTGGTAATTAATAAATTAATATGTAATTTATAACATTTTAATTATTCTTAAAATATAAACCATTTCCAACCGTTTTATCATTCAAAAAAAATGAAAACTTCATCCATGTGAACATATGGACTACCACCTCCAGGGAATGATGTAACTGAATTTTAATCATCACCATACTTGGAAGGATTTAATAATTTATAAAAATAATTATACTGATATATTTTAAATTATTAAGGTTATTTAAGAGTTATATTAATATTTAATTCATTATTGATATACCAAATTTTGTTCATCACAAATTACCAAAAACAAACCCATCACTGAATTCCATCTTCATGAATCCTGAAAGAATTATCATGGAATTGAATTAGAGATTAATAAATCATTAATTAATGTGACTTGGATAACCAACAAATTATGAAGTTGGTATCAATGATTTGTGACCAACATCGACACTTCAAAATAAGATCAAAACATACAAAATCACTAATATTTGTTGATGAAAATAAACTAAAAATAACCAAAAAATGTATAATAAATTATTATAATTAGTGATTAAAAATATAAATATATATAAATATGGTTCTCAAATAGATTATTAATATGGTTATGTTTATGTTAAATTTTATTAAAGTTTTTTTTGGAAGTTGAGATTAAAAGGTAAGGGGATTTTCTTTACTCAACTACTTTTCTTGAGTCATAATTATTCCTCATTGAAAATGGTTTTAAAATATGTTTTTATTATTTTATTTGATGATATTCTAATTAATTAACTTCTTATTTTATAGTAGTTACATTTATTGATTTATTTCTTAATTAAATTGTATGATGTTGAAGATAATTCACATCCTCTCCAATAAATCCCTTTTTATTCTATATCCATATTCATTATTCCTACCAATGTTATCCATTATTATTTTTAAATAAAAATATATTTTATTTCTATTAATATTGAAATTCGGATTTAACAATTTTCAAATGTAAGATTTATTAATCTTTTTATGATGTGGGTTGTAATAAAGGTGTTTTCAAAATCATTTAAAAGTTTTTTCCTTTCCTAATATTACATTTTATAAAACACTTAACATTTTATTTGGGAAATGTTTATGAATTTTTCAAGGATTATTTATTTATATTTTTTGAAAAATAATATTCAAAATTTATTCATTAAAACTTTTTAGAAAAATAATTTTTTCAATAGAGTATTGTAACTTCTTCTCTTTATGAAAATATTATGAAATGTTTTTTAAAGACTTATATTTTTTATTAATTTTATTCTTTAACCAAAAAAGATATAAATCTTATGGAGTTATTTTTTCTAAATCACCTTATAAATTTTTTTATGAAATACTCTTTTTGGGTAATTAAATTTTTTTTAATCAACTGATCTATGTCTTGATGTAAATTTATGTGATGCCACATAGAAAAGTTATGAACCCCATTTTCCTTCCATGTTTTATTAATTATATGATGATTTATTGATTTAATGTGGAAGATATATTTATGAATAAATATTATGTGATGTGTGGATACTATATAACCCTCTAATGCATTGGGTAGAAAATTACATCTTATTATATAACTATGGGATACATATTGTGACGTTGGATCCACTAAGGTAAGTAGGAAGTGATGCCTATTACACTATGTTATGATTCCTATGTTTATTATTGTACCATATTTCTAAGTTATATGCCTATTATTATGATATTTTTCACATGTTTACTATCTCAAACTCTTATTATATGGTATATGACTATTCATTTGAGATTACAAATTTTGATATCATGACTTTTGGACAAATAATATTGTTTTATGTTCTTTTTAATATGATATTTCTCTCATACTCTTGTTTTCTAATTTTCATATGATATAACCCTTGATTACATGTTGATAATTTTTCCATTACTAATAATTTGAGCTCACCCATTTCTTATGTTCCCATTCCCTAGGTTATGAAGATGAGTATAACCTATGATGTGTCTATAATAGAGTTTAGTGGGGTTTTATTATGGAAAAATGTTTAAAATTGTCATAAAATAAGGTTTTTATGTAATTGTCCCTTAAACACATTTAACCTTTGGTTCTTGGTATTATGTGATTATTGTGAAATATAACATTTAAATTTTGAAAATGATAATGTTTATCTTGGATAATCTCACTTTTTGTCAAATAATTTGCATAAAGTTTGTGATTATATCATAAAATCTGAGAGTACATGTCTAGGGTGCCTCATTTGTGATCGATCTGGAAAGTACTATATAATAACTTAGGATTGTATGTGGGGTCACTACCTATGACTTTATTGGTATTTATCTTAGTATTTTTATTTTTCTGACATTTTTTAGGAATTATGGTATTATTTTGGATCTGGGTTGATTTATTTTATGGTTTTGACCAGTGGTTCATTTTTATATTAATGGGTTATATGATTTAAATAACTCTCATTTTTATGTTTTATACCCTCAGTGATATTCTATAACATAGGTCCAATTTTAAGTAGGATTTAGTGGTCACTCTCATCTTCACTCCAATCTTATGAGTGCTCCCTAATGTGGGTGGGTTATGAAAGAGTAGTATCTGATATTTTAGTTGGGAGATAGAATAGATATTGGAGTTATGAATTGTTTAGGATTAGATTCATTAGTAAGAAAATAGTATTAGTTGAACATGTTTTGTGATATATACCATGAGGACTATATATAACATGAGATTTTAGGTCCCCTGTGATCTAATGTGATAAACTTGATTTTATCAAATGACCTAGTTAAATAGTGTTTTTTAGGGTAGAAACCTAGGATAGGTACATGTATTTTGTGTATTTGTGTTTGTGTTTAAAATGGGGTAATTGTTAGGAATTATATAAATCTAATTAAATGAAATTGATTAAATAAATTTCATGTTACCAGTCTTAGGATATTTGTTCCTTGTTTAAAAAAATTCAACCGGTTTCCATTCAGGTGTGGTTCAAGTTTGTGAGGTTCAAAAAGACAACAAAATTGATCATATTTGGGTTGAACAAGATAAGGAGGATTAATTATTTATAAATACATTATGTGAGTTCCAGTATCATGGTATGGATAAGTATGATGAGGGCATCTCTAATCTATATATAGAGTACTAACTAGAGGATATTGATATTGCTTTCAAACTTATCTAATCTAGGGAAGAGTATCAAGTATTTTTTGACATTATTCAAACATGGGGAGTAGATTTATAATAGTGGATCTTGTCTCATGAAGATAAAAAAGGAGTAAAATGTGTCATGGGATGATTATTAGAAGTAGTTTTTTGTTGAGTTTCTATCATTGATGATGAAGGTAGTGAAGAGGTAAGAGTTTCTATCTTTTTAGTAGGGGAGCCTAAGTTTGTGGGAGCTTAAAATGATGTTTAAATAACTCATTAATTTTCCCCCTAATCTATTCCCAGATGATAATTATAGATCTTCGAATTTAGAGTTTTTATTATTTCTTATGATTAGAAATAATGTCACCCCATTTACATTGATTATATTCTTAGAGGTACAGAATAAGGCTAAGTTGATAGAGAGGGTTATTATATAGTCAAGGTCATATTAAGAAGGGATCTATTAGTCTTATTCAAGGATAATATCTTTTATTTGAGGACTTCATGTATTCCATCCATCGATATTTTATCCGTCTAAGAGTCAGCCTCAGCAGTTTACTTCCTTCCATTTATCCAACGGTAACAGATTATGTGCACCCACTGAGAGAATTGTGCTAATTTTATTTCTTTTAATAGTTCAAGGGAACTATCAGATACTATAATAAACCATTTTGATAGGTTATTATGGTGGATTTTTTTGTTTCCCTCACCATCCTTAGTAGCATAAGTTACCAAATAGTTCTTTAGTTTGCAGGTATTTATTCCATTAATAGAAGATAGAGCTGAAAGAGGTTAACCCCATGATATTCCCTACCCCCATGTATACATGTTTAGAAATGGTTTTTAATGTGGTTATTAAAATTGGGTGATGGGATCTAGGTATGGTAAGCTTCAGGTTATGGATGTTCCAGAGTTATAGGGGATAAGATCAAATCAAGTGACATATACGTTTCTTATATTGTAGATTATTATTTGTTTGACACTAGATTTCCATGCTACTTTGTTTTATCTTCCTTAGTATATTCCATATGAATCGTGGTGGATAGGCTTCTAGTGCTCCTGGAATTAACTTCACTAGTTATAGTTCATAAAAATATAATTTATGTGTTTTAGGATTGTGATTTGATGATGGGAAAGCATCAGTCATTTATATATTTCTTTCTACTTCAGAATCATCCATTTTCTATCATTCATGGCATCGAATGATTTTATTGTTTGTGTGTGGTTAATTATTGCTTCCAAAAAAGTGTCATGATTTGTGATGAGGAGTGAAAATGTGTGGTGTTATTTGAAAATAAGTATAATCATATGGTCCACACATGTTTATATATTTTTCTATATTATTTAGAATTTTTTTTCATTGTGTGTAATAGAGGTATAAGGAGTGGAGTTTCCTCAATATGTGGAGGATTTTCTTGATATTTCCCACAAGTTTGTTGTGCCTTTACTCCATCAACAAGAAATTGAGTTTGGGATACATTTTCAGTATAATACCTCTATAATTTTTATGGATCCTTATTGGATAGAACTTTTCAATTTTGAGAGTTGAGGATTTAAGTTTATGACTGGATTAAGAATTAATTTATTTGGCTTAGTGTGTCATTATGGGGTGATCATGTGTTATTTTTATAATAATATGTATTAGAGGAATGTATTTTTATATAGAAATTAGAAAGTTAAATCAATTGATGGTTAATAACTGCAAAACTCTTATAAGTATTACTGATTTGTTTGAAGAGTTAAAGGGTGATAGTCAGTTTTCAAATATCAATCTATTGGAAATATATCATCATATGATAGTTGGGGATTATTAAATCCCAAATAATGATTTCATTTTTCAATATGGGAACTTTAGTTTTATTTTTATGACATTAGATCTAATTAATTACCTATCTATATTTTGGGATTCATGAACTCCATGTTCTATAAGTTCATAGATCAATTTTTGATCATGTTAATTAATGAAATACTTGTATTCTTAAGGTCAAAGTAGGAACATTTTAATCATCTCTGGTCTATTTTACAAGTCCCTCTATACTATCATATTTATGGGAATATGTCTAAGTTTACGTTTTAGATGTGGTAGGTGAACTTCCTTATATATGTGTTGTCTCAATAGGGATTTTCAATAGATCCATAAAATCATGAGGATTTTACTTAGTAGAAAGAAACTAATAATGTTTAAAAGGTCTGTAGTTTCCTTAGTCTCACAATATTTATTAGTGATTCATGTATGGATAATCTTAGGTCGTGAAACCATTGACATCCTAGGCTACAAAGGAATAGGATTTACAATGGACTGATCAATGTTATGTATATTTTGACTACCTAGAGGAGAAATCAATCATTACTCTCATACTTTATCTTATGGATGAGTGAGTGATGTTTAAGGTGTTCTATAATTCTTCCCATATCAATTTGGATTATGTCTTGATGCAGTAGAGATAAGTTATATAATATGGGTACATGAAGTTATTTCATTATAAGAGTAATTATCCCACCCATGATCTCGACCTAATAGTGTTAGTTTTTACTCTAAAGTTGTGATGAAATTGCCACATCGATTAGTTCATTTTGGTATTTACATATCATAAGATCATGAGGTATTGTTTCTCTTAGTGAGTTTAAATATGTGATAGTGGGGATGTATGGAGTTTATGTAGTAATTTTTCTTTGAGATCTCCTACACCCCAGGGAAGGGGAACTTGGTTATAGATGTGTTGAGTATGTAGTCATGGGGAGATGTTTTTTATGAGTTTGGACATTATTAGAGTGTAACAGAGGAGTTTTTGGTGATTCATCTTATTTCAGAGGAGGTCGGTGTCCAAGGTTGATTATTAAAGATGATGTAGTAATATTACTTGATATAATGGGTATAGGAGTCTTAGTGGGGATACTCAAAGTTATATATCTTGTGGGACTATGTCACCCATATTTATTCTTAATGGGAATGGCCATAGGATTAATAATATTAGGGTATCTTTCAGGTAATATTATTCATTTCATCAATGTTGTGTGACCAGATTCTCTAGATATTCTATGTCTCAATAATAGAACTCCATTATTAGTGTGTAAAATATATATCATTCTTTAAAGGGTCAGATTTAGTTTCTTGAATGAAGTGGTTAGTAGAAGATTTAAAATCTCAATGCTTGGTCAATCAATAAGTAAAGGCATAACATCATATTCCGGGTGGTTTTTTACAGCCATTTGATGCCCCCAAGTAGAAATAGAAGGACATATCAATGAATTTAATCACTAATATACCACAATCAAAAGGAATATGTTATAGTATTTGGGTTATCATTGATCAATTTAAAAACATTTGTACACTTAAAAATGATTAGGTATTTGACTCTTATAGAGGTCTTGGAAAGGTAGTATGTGGAGGAGGTAATTTTGATTCATTGGGTACTAAGGATCATAATTTATTATCAAGATCCTTATTTTAACTCATGAGCCTTGTGATGGTTTTAGCATTATTTTGGATCCTAATTTTACCTTATCACTTTTTTCCATCCACAGATAGACAGGTAAACCAAGAGGAACATTGAGACAATGGGGGATATATTATGAACTTTAATCCTAATGTTTGGTGGATCTTAGGTGAGGAACTTTCCCTTGGTTGAGTTTTATTATAACAATTTCTTTTACTCTTACATTAACATGGAACTATTTGAGGCATGGTATGGGAAGCCATTTTATTCTCCATTTTATTGGACATAGATTGCGTATTCAGTGTTAAATGGACCAAATGTAGAGGAGATCATGATAAGGAAAATTCGAATGATTAAAGAGTGGATAAAGTTAGTGTAACACCATTATAATTCATATGTGGATTGGTGGAGCTGGTATATAGAGTTTTATGTTGGGAACTATATTTTCTTGGGGGTTTCACCTCGTCATGGTTCATGGATGTTTGGTTAGGGTTCTAAGTTTTATACCCAAATTATCTATATTTTCAAGATATTATATCATGATAGTGAGGTGGATTATCAATTTTCATTTCCTCCATAGTTTTCTAGGATCCATGATGCCTTTTATCTGTTATAACTTCATTGATATCTTGATGATGATTCTCATTTCATAAATTGGGGATAGTTGGATATTGAGGAATATCTGAAATTCATAGATAGACAGGTTGAGATTGAGGGTCGTCGAAAGAATGTTTTTTCTAGGTGTGTTATTACCTTGGTTCATTTCCTATGGAAGCATCATGTCTTGGACGATATTTTGTCAGAATGTGAGTCACATATGTGTTCTCAATATCCTATGTTATTTTGCCTTTATTTTCTTTTGTGTTTGAGATTATTATTATGTATATTTATTGAATTTTTTTGTTCATTAGTGCTGATTAAGTAAGATGTATTATTTCCTTTTTTTATTATATTTTTTAGATGACATCATTTCTTTTAGGTCATATCTCCTAGGGAGATCTCAGTTGATAGAATTTATGGTTTTACTTATAGTATTTTTATTGATTATCTAGGATTAGAATCCTTTTAGACGAATATTATATAATGATTTAGACCATTGTGGACAATTAATTTGTGTGTTTTGGGTGTCATAGATGCAGGTAGGAGTCTTGAGGGATAATTGTAGCTTGAGATAAATTTTTAGCTAGGATGAAGGACTATTGTGTGGAGGCTTATGTTGTGTCATGAGGGGTTAGCTAGAAGGCACAGTTTTGGTGTGTTTCTGGTAGTTGTTGTATAGAATCCTGGGGGTTATATTTCAATAGACCATCCATCCCAGGGACACTTACATCATGAGGTAAGACTTATGGTAGGGATTATCGGGATAAATGTATAATGATTCTACCAATATGAAGTTAGCTATGGAATGGTTCTTAGGGATATATTTTGGATCTTAATGGATTAGGATTTGGATCTTTTACTTTTGAAGGATCACTAAAGTATAGGATTAGTATTTTATTATGATCCTTTCATAGCTTTATATGATCTATGAGAGATCTATGGTGTTGTTTTAGGGGAGGAGTTAGACCAACGCCCATTTCATCGTTACAGATAATGTTTTGTCATGGTCTTGTGGAAAAAAATCTAGGAGTTTTGGTGTGGAATTTAAACTTGCTACTTAGTCTTTGATTTTTCAGCCTAGTTATAAATTCAAAGCCTCCTCTAGATTTAATTTATTATCTCTTATTTACCTAGACTCTTGGGAAACCCATGTGGGATTTCAGGAGATCTTATGGGCCCTCTCTCTTTTATTTTTACCTTGGCTTTATGGGATCAATTATTGGTGATCCAAGGTGATTTATTACATTATTCTCTTGGGTTTATTATCATTCCTTCCTTAGAAATCCTTGTAAGTATTTTGGGTTTGAATTAAGTGATTTTAGGAATATGTTTTGATGAGATATCAGTGTCGCATTGGTTAATTAAGGATTACCTAGTGTGGTTATATTCTTAATGTCATCACATCCTTACCTTGTCTTACACAAAGGAGTATAAATCTCTAATTAAGGTATGAGAATCAATAACTATCTTCATTTTTATGTAATTGTGTGAGGTTCCATTATGGAATTTTCTTGCTTTAATAGTATGAAATTTCTTAATAAAGATAATAAAAAAACTTAATGGAAATTAATTTTAAGGTAATTATTTACATGTATTTAAATGTATTTACATGATTTCATAATATTTCTCTCATATTTTGTTCTTGTGAGATATTATTCCTAAAAATAATAGTTTTTATTAATCCTTGTGTTCAAATGTTGAGACTTCAATATTAAAAAACAAATTTCATAAAAGTTTAATCACTTAACTGTGATTATAAACCAATTGTGTGGAAAATGGAATTCGCATTAATGAACATTTTATATAAAGAATAATGGAAAGTGGTGGTCATTGCTGGAATTTATTATTATATTAATGATATGATTGTGTGTCCAATGTGGGGAATTTTTTGTCATTATGAATATATTGTTATGGGGAACATGATTTCATATATTCGTGATATTATTATATTAATCTTAGATGAAATACTTTGGGATTCAGTTATGGTGTGGTTGGGTGATAGTTGACCTTGTAGGTTCTTGTTATTTCTTCAGTTTGATCTCTAATGCATTAGTATTATCCTTCAACAAATACACTAGAGTCCATGGGTATGATCCTACTAAGTATACATGATATTTTCACCCCTATATATATAAAAAAATTATATTTCTGTAGTGAGTTAGGTGGCTGAGATAGGAAATATTATCTTGGAGCTTAGGGCTGGCTATGGGTCATTGCCTAGGACTTTATTGGTATTTAATCTAAGGATTTATATTTATATAACAACATTAAATCATTAGATAATTATTTTTTATCTTGTTTTATTTGTATTATAGATTTTATAAGTGAATTATTTCTATATTCTAGGTTATATGAGAGTATTTTCTACCATTTATTTGTTTTATACCCTCAGTGCTAGTCTCCAACATAGAGTCTATTGGAGACGAGGTTCTAGGGGGTCACTCTCCTCATCACATTATGTCTAAGAGGGGTTCTTAGTGGGGTTTTTTAATAAATATAGTTACCATAACCTTATACACATATCAGTACATGATTCTAAACATAATTAAACATCAAATAACAATCCAAGGATCGTAAATTCTAGCATCTTGGAGATTAGGTACATAATTAAACATCATGATTCCAAAATAAGAACATTATTGTTTTAATATTCATACAGATCTATTAATTTAATTTTATCCCTTTCATATTCATAGGATAACCTAGGGTAAATACATGAACAAATGGATGAGCTAAAATCCCAATAAGAAAATAAAAATTAAAATAAATCTTAGTGCATGGGTTAGAAAGTATAACATAACGATATAAAAAGGCATAGAACGTGATTAAACATATGAATTTATAACATATATAACATGGAATCATATAATAAAGGTGTCATAGTAATGTGGAAGAAACATAAAACATTGCTTCAACATGAGTGAAGGCTCACTTCACATGGAGGAGCATGACTCAAGGATAACCAACAAGACCATTGCACATTGAGCACGAGTCAAGGATAACCACCAAGACCATTTCACATTACATCCCATGAGATAAAACATTAACCAATTAATTGGGGTTATATTTGGGTTCACCAATAATAACATGTTCATTAATATGTGGGCCACATTAATAATCATATATAAGGAATGAAACATAAACCTAAAAGTCATCCATAAAAAAAATTGGGTATCATGATCATATCAAAAGGCATAAAAAAGAGAATATCATAATGGAGTTGATGAAATAATGTATTTAATGTCACAAATGGACATTGATAAGTGAATATATTCATATATCATGACAAGTTATGTCAAACTTTAGTGAAATTATTTTATGAGAAAATTTATAAATAAAACATTATAGTACAGTTTAAAGGAAAACATTCAAGATTTATTAAAATAGAAAAGGTATAATTGTTTATTTAAATAAAAAATATAATTAGGATACTTTTTAATGATTAAATGAGTTATTTTGAAAAAATAATGGTGTCTTAAAATAGATTATGTATTACACTTGAAAATGTGCAATAAATCAGGAAGTTCACTTTAATCGGGTTTTCTTTTTAAGAAGAAATGATAAGTGAACCTTATTAAAACATGTATATCCCTGAAAAATAAGCGTTAAATTATTTGGATACATGATTTTTTAACATATAAATATAATTTATAAAAATTATATAAAAATAAAGAATATTTAAATTATGTTAAATAGGGAGAAAGCATAACCCGAAAGAAAAAATGGAGGTTCAGGTAGAATCTCTAACCTTATGTCTAAAGGTGTTATTCACTATATCTTAATTTAATGGAAAATAAATTTAATTAATTAATTAATAACTTTTTATACATTTATTGATTTATTATAATTTTATTAAGTTCACTTATTTCCCTTTTTATGAGTTATAGTGTTCAATTTCATCGTTCGAGAGTGCTTGTTTTTGATGTTTCCATGATTAGTTTGCATATATAAGAGTATGGATGTTCATGTAAAATAATAAAAGACATCCACAATTGGATTTATAAGTTATTAATGGACATACAGAAGTTTAAATGATAATATAAGTAATTTTATTACTTTTTTTTAGGATGAATCATTATAAAAGATGTTAGTAATAATCTTTTGGATTATTTTGGACGGTTTCCGCTCACAACGAACTTGTTTTGTTTTATTATTTAACAACATGATAATATAATGATTACATAACTTCTAAATATGCTATAATACATATATTATATTTTTTAACCATAGGATTGGTTTTATGACCATCCTTGAGGGTGTTAATGGAAAATGAAAATTTTTCATCCTTGGAGGCGATTAATTAACACCTCACAAGCGACTTTTTCATTACTAGAATAAAAAGGAAAGGAGATGCTTTTAAAAACTGATTATTACATTAGAATAATAAAATTATATTATATGTGAGGTATTTTATTTATCATTAAATTTTGATGATGTGACGTGAAGAGAGAAAATTAAAATAATGAAACTTGAAAAGTAAATAAAGAAAATGAATAGGGTTTTACCTCTTGATTTCTCCTTCCTGAGAACCTCCTTAGAAGAATGGTTTTGGTATTTTGTTTATACCAAAATCTCTTGGACATATGGTAGGGTCCTGTTACTATATTAGAGTATAATTTGGGTAATGATAAAATCTTGAGAGGTGTAAAGATAAGAAGTGGTGAGGGGTGGTATTTATAGTGGATGAGGGGGTGTTTTCAAATTATTCAATTCATTAGTTTATTATCCTGATCAAGAAAAGAAATAGTATTTATTTTTGAGACTAAGTGTAGTAATTACATCATGTGAGTTTGAACCGATAGTTATAAAATATTCCATGAATTAATGAATAGTGTATTTAACATATAATGTATATATACCATAAATTATTGTGTTTTACATTTCACCAAATATTCAAGTATTTCAAAAAAATTCCAAAAATTAACCCTAACCATTTTTCAATGTATATAATTCAAAAAGGAACTCTATTTTATGAAAATAATTTTATAAATATGATAAATTTTAATTTTAATTAAAATCATCATTTACTTGGAAATTACAGATTTTAAAATTATAAATTCTTTTATAAAAATTTGAAAAATTAATAAAGGCCTCATAAACTATCTTAAAATAATAACACAAAAAAATATTAATTTATGAATACATTTTATGAAATAAAAATTATTTTAAATAATTATATTAATTATAAAATTTTAATTAACTATTTATAACTTACCAAAATATCAATACTAAATTAATAATTTTCAAAACATTTATTTACATATACTATGATATAGTTATATCATGATTTCATTTATAGGATGCCTAAATTTTACTTATACTTTCATGGCTGAGGTTACTATTCTATTTTCTAGTTTACTAATCATAAGGGTCATATTACTATTCCTAAGGTCGATTTTCTATTTCATCGGAAAAGGCTCCTTAACTTCTATAAACAGCTCTTATTTTGTTCATTATTCATTTATAATGTATGTATTATGTTCTTAATGAGATTTTATATAATTTTACTATATTATATAATTATAAGAAAGGAATTTCTATTGATAAAATTTCAGGTTGTTACATTCTTCCCCCCTTATTAAATTTATCCCTTGAATTCTTTTTTACATTATAATTTGAAATATGTGTAAATAATTCTCCTTCATCACTTAAATAGGTTACCATGTTGCCTCTTCATGATTATGGTGCTTTCATAGTATTTTTACCTGGTGAGTAATCTTGTTGCATTGACATAATTTCTGAGACTATAGAAATCACTGTATCAAGAACTATAGTAGGCACTATAGCAGTATTGTAGCAGTGCCTTGTATAGTACTACTATAGTTACCAAGTTCAAATCCAAGTGGATACATAATTTCCGAGTACTGTATCAGTACTATAGAGGGAACTATTTGGTATTGCAACAGCATGAACTATTCATCCATTTGGGCTTTTAGGTCACTGGTTTGGTCCTCGGGTCCTTCAAGGACTTTAGGCCACCCAAGGCCTTCGAGCTAGTAAGGCATTCGGGCCACCTCAAGGCCTTCGGGCCACCTCAAGTCCTTCAGGCCACCTCAAGGCCTTTGGGCCACCTCAAGGCATTCAGGTCCCCTCAAGGATTTCTAGCCACCTGAAATTGTGCTTAATAGACCTAGTAGAGTCTGCAAGAAGCATACTCCAGATGAGTATTCAGAGTACACACATTCACCAGAGCATAAGACAATAGATTTGGAGGAAATATAGGGTATGACATTGCCATTGGGATCAGCCTGTGCATGCATAGGAACCCTAACCGAACATCCATGTGAAGGTGGAGAGATGACATCGCGATATAGAAGCCGGGGAGAATCAGTTCCAAGTAGTTAGAGTTTGTATATTTATTCTAAGACATATGGGTCATTTAATCTCTAATCCTGTGAGTATTTTAAGGGTTCCACCTCATCCCTCTAAAAGGGGATTAACAAACAATCAATAAAAAGAAGGCCTTTGGGTCATTCTGGAAATCCAAGATCTTCACTGGATACTCCTCGTATGAGAGATCATTTTCCAACTATACCACATCTAAATTCAATAAAATTGAAGTATATTATATTTAATTCCTTCAAAGGGATATGTTAAATACATAATGTACTTGAGACATGGTTGGTAGAAGTTCTAGTCGATAGTTCATAGCTCTGACATGATCAATGATCTCGATGGGGCTAATGTACCTAAGACCTGGATTTCCTTTCTTCCCAAATCTAATGATCCTATTCCATGGAGATATATAGAGGAATACCATGTATCTAAAATTAAACTCAATGTATTATCTATGATTGTATGTATAGCTCTTTTGTCAACTTTGGGCTGTCATGATGTTCCTCTAAATGGTTTTTACCTTCTCTATTATTTCTTCAACTATTTCAAGTCCATACAGCATATGTTCACTGACTTCTTCCTAGCATGTAGGTTCTATTCATATTTTCCTATATAGGGCTTCATATAGAGCCATTTGGATTCTAGTTTGGAAAATATTGTTTTAGGAGAAATATAAAAGTGGCATATTTTGGTCCCATTCTCCTTTGAGATTTATAGAACATGCTCCCAACATGTCTTCTAGTGTCTGAATAGTTTACTCAGATTGGCCATCAGTTTGAGTATGATAGTCCATACTAAAGTTTATCTTAGTGATTAGATCATGTTGGATACCTACCTAGAAATTAGAGGTGAATCATGGATCTCTAATGGATATAATCGATACTGGTACTCTATGAAGCCTTACCACTTATTGGATGTATATCTGTGCAAGTTGATCTAGTGATAAGTCTTCTCGAATTTTAATAAATTGATCTTTCCTTGTAAAAAAATCCACAACATACCATATAGAAACTTTCCCTTTTGATATCTTTATTAGAAATATGATAAATTCCATTGTGATTTTTTCCTATTTACATGTTGGTATGGATAATGGTTGCATCATCCCCTTACACTTTTGACTTTCATCTTTCACTTACTGACATTCCAGGCACTTCGATGTATATTTAGCAATATCTTTTTCATATTGTCCCACCAATTTTTCTCTTGAATATCTCGATACATATTTGTATTCCCTGGGTGAAAAGAGAATTTTGATATATGTACATAATTTAGAAACTCATTCTTTATCTCTGGATATGCTCGTACACATAATTTTGACCTAAATATCATGACTCCTTCCTCGTCTATTTTGAACTCTCGGGATTTCTCTTTTCTCATGGATTCCTCCTTATTCTAAATTTCCACATTATTTATTTGAGAATACTTTATTTTATCCATAATGGATGGTTGACCAATAATTTGATGAAGGATTTATGATGTTCCTTCCTTAACGATTCCCATGTCCACCCTTTATAGATCTAAGAAGATTGGATCCTTCTCAATTCCCCTCATTTATAAACATGTAGGATCCTTTCTACTTAGAGAATATGCCATATTATTTCCTTTACTATGAAGGTAGTGGATTGACCAGTCATAATCCTTGATGATTTCTAAACATATTCAATAGCGCATATTAAGATACTTTTTTTGTGAATTTATATTTGAGAATATTGTGATTAGTATATATCTCACACTTATCCACATATAGATAATGCCACCATATTTTCAACGCAAAGATCACATATGCTAACTCCAAATAATGTGTGGGATAGTTTTCCTCATATATTTTCAACTACCTTGAGGTTTATGACATCACTTTATCATTTTTCATCATAAAATATCATAATAAATTTTTTTAATCATCATTGTACATCAAAAAGAGTTCTCCACTTATCGGTAGTGTGAGTATTATAGTAGTGATTGGACTCTATTTTACTTCCTTAAAAATTCCCTCACATTCTAAATTCCATAAAAACTTCACTCCCTTATTTTCATCTTGGTTATTGGGTTTTACAATCATGATATGTTCTTTAAAAATCATCAGTAATACCCGAACAAACCAAGAATGTTTCTTATCTCCATTACAGATGTTGGCATGGGCCACTCTTTGATTGCCTTTATCTTTGAAGGATTCAAAATATCCATTTGCTAGTGATAACATGCCCCAAAAAAGTTACTTCCTTCATCCAGAGCTCAAATTTATTATACTTTTCATATAGTTTCTCCCTTTGAAAATTCTTCAACACAATATTCAAATGATCCTCATGTTCCTCCTTTCTCTTAGAGTATATCATAATATCATAAATAAATACTACCAAAAAATTTTTAGGTAATATATAAAGACTCTATTAATTTATTCCAGGAATATTAATGGAGAATTAGAGAGTCTTAATGGCATCAATATGAACTCAAAGTGTCCATACCTCATACACAAGGAAGTCTTGGAAATATCTTCATTTGTTTCCTTTAATTGGTGATATCACGACCGAAAGTCCACCTTTGAGAAATAACTAGCCCCACTTAGTTTATCAAAAAAATTTATCTATTAGTGGAATGGGATACTTTTTTATCATGATTTTATTAATTTCATGATAATCAATGCATAGGTTCATTGATCCATCCGTCTTCATGACAAAGAGGACTGGTGCACCCCACAGTAAATCACTCGGGTGTATAAAACCCTTTTCCAGATTTGCCTATAACAGTTTATTTAGTTATTCCATCTCAATAGAGTCCATTATATAAGGTGTCTTTGATATAGATAGAGATCCAGGAATAAGTTCAATTGAGAACTCAACCTCTCAATCAAGAGGAAGAAAAACTCTTTGTGGGACACGTCGGTATAGTCCCTCACAATGGGAACATCTTAAAGCATGATTTTATCCCTTATATCAAGCATTTGATCTAGATATTCTTTCTCATAAGGAAACATTATCCACGATTGAGATGATGATTCTAAGAAGATTCATCCTCCTCCTTACACTTATACAGAATTGGAGGATGATTCAGGATGTGATTAGTGATCTCCCTCTCCCGATAGTTTATGTTGTCTTTGTATAAAGATATCCAATCCATGCCCAATATAACATCAAACTCCACAAAAGGAAGTAAGATGACACTTTAGTAGAGGTTCAGTCTACAAAAATTAACCCATGAGGATTTATATACTTTATATGCAATAATTTCCCCATTTTCTATTCTCATAGATAACTCAACATATATATTTAGAGGTGGTGTTTGAAAATTTCTACTAAACATGTAAGAAATTAAAGAATACATAGAACCAGAATAAAATAGTATGTTTACTATTCTTGAATAAATAACCAGCATACCTTTCCCCCCATCGTTTCTGGGCTCCACCTCATTATTATTGATAGAATATTCCCTTCCACATTTCCTTGGAGGTTGTTGTTGATTTCCTCCAAAAACCCTAAGATTAGGTCATTGGTTTGCAAAAAATTTACATGTTTCTTGTAGTTGAAACACTACACTATAGGATAAGTTTTGATCTAAACCTTCCAGTATTCTTCCAGATTAGTGGAATTCTTCATATCCCTTCAACAGTTATTATCCATATGCCTCATTCTTCTATATTTGAATCATTTTATGGTCCCATTAGATAGTTCCTAGGATACTTCTTCCAAAAAACATGACACATTGGATATTTGATCTTCTTTCCATTGTGGGATTTATTTGTTGATCCATCCATATTAGACACTATTTGTTACTTTTTTTCATTGGGCCCGTGATACCCCTAAGAGTATCCAATCTTCATTTCAACTATAAGAGAATAATAGAAAATATCTTCATAGTTATCAAAATCTCAAATCTCCAATTATTTTCATAAATTTGGATTTTGTATACTAAAGAATTTATCCACATTTATTTCAGTGTTCATGAAGAAGCCAGAGGTGTATCATGCAAGACTTTTAAATTTTTATTCATATGACCTAGTAGAATTATATTCCTTGTGCTTAAGTCCAAGGAATTACCTTTCCATATTTTGATGGAAGGTTCGGGGAAAATATTTATTGAAAAATATTTTCTCTAAATATTTCCATTCCATGGAATAAATTTCCTCCTTGGACTTGATGTTTTTTATTAGTGTCCACCACTGGTCAGCTTCCCCATTAAAACTATAGACCGCCAGCACAAATTTCTCTTCCTCAAATCACTGGAGGATACATAATATCTTTTAAATGGATTTAATCCATTTTTTTGTGTGGAGGGGATTACAATATTCACTAAACATGGGAGGTATTTTATATATGAAGGATTCAATGGAAACATTATCTCTCTTTGGAGAAGGTTAAATTCCACATGATTCAAATTATTATTTATAACTTGATCCAGTTAAACAAGTACTATGATGAATTTTTTGGGACCATTTTCTATCATATTTAGAATGTCATTAGAGAAATCATCACATTCCCTATCAAACTGATTATTGTCCTGAGTTCTTCTATTCCCAGCCATTAACTAATAAAAATAAAGTATAATTAGGGTTCTTGAATACTTAACTAATAAAAATAATAAAATGGAACTTTGAACATAAATGGATAAACTTATAAAGGAAAAATATATCCTAACATTTGATTCCCTAGGATTCAATATAAGTTATCCATGATCTATTTACTACCATATTTTCTTATGGTCATTTTTTGTTTCCTTAATAATGTTTCATAATGAGCTTATGAATTTAACAAAGCATATCCCCTAGGAGTGTAAAACCAGGTGTGTAGTAAGGGTCGTTTTTGTGTAACAAGTTACCCCGATTTAGGACCATAACACCTTTTTGAAGTTATTACTTCTAGATACATATGTTTTAAAACTATGTCCACTTGTAGAATCTAGATAGAGATTTATTTTCATGATAAACCACTTAATCTATACTTACTATAATTTATGGATGTTTCATTATACTTAGTTTTATCCCTGAGGTTCCTACTAAAGTTCTCCATTCCTAGTCTCGAAAAATAACTTTACCATCCTATGATACCAAATATAGTGATCCTAACCTTTTACACACTTTATTTCATAATTTTAAGCATAATTATGCATCAAATTACTAGCAAAAGATCATAAAGTCTAGTATCTTTGAGATTAGGTACATAAATAAACATTATGATTCCAAAATAAGAACATCTTTTATTTAATCTTTATAAATATATTCTAACTTCATTTGAACCCTTAAATATTCATAGGATAACCTAGGGGAAATACACAAATAAAGAGATGATCTAAAAAGACCAGTAAGGAAATAAACATTAAAATAAAGCTTAGCGCATGGGTTAGAAGGCATAGCATATTGATATAAAAAGGCATGGAACATGATTAAACACATGGAATCATAAAATATAGAACATGGTATAATATATTAATGGTATCATATATTAATGGTATCATAGTAAAGTGGAATCAACATAAAAATGACTTTATCATGAGTCCAGACTAATTTCACAAGGATGATCATGAGTCAAGGCTAACCACTAAGACCGTTTCACATGGAGAACAAGTCAAGGATAACCGAAAGACCATTACACCTGACATCTCATGAGACTAAACATTACCCAATTAATTAAATTACTATCTGGTTTCACCCATCATAAAAGTTTCATGAATATGTGTTCCACATGAATAATCATACATAAGGACTCAAATATAAACATAAGGGTGACCCATAAAAAAATTAGGTAGCATAATCATGTCAAAAGGCATGAAAAAGGGAATATCATAATGGTATACAAGAAAGGATGGATTTAAATCATACATGTACGTTAATGAGGTAATATAGGCATAGATCATGATAAGTGATGTCAAACAGAAGTGAAAAAAGTGTTTGAGAATGTTTAGAAATAATACATTTTAGTACGGTTTAAGGGAAAACCTTCAAGATTATTTAAAATAGAAAAGGCGTAGTTATTTTTATAAAACCATAATTGAACAGATATAGTTTTTAATGATTAAATGAGTTATTATAGAAAAATAATGGTGGCTTAAAAAATATTATATATTGCACTAGAAAATGGGTAATAAATCAGGAAGTTCCCTTTAATCAGGCTTGATTTTCGGGAAGAAATTAGAAGCGAACCTTATTAAAACATTTATATACCTGAAAACAAGGATTAAATGATCCAGATACATTATTTTAGAACATATAAACATAATTTTGAATAATTATATAAAAATAAATAAGATTTGAATTTTGTTAAATAGGTAGAAAGTGTAACCCTAATAAAAAATGGAGGTTAGGGTAGAAACTATTACCTTATGTCTGAAGGTGTTCTTCACTTGATCTTAATGTCCTGGATAATTAAAATTAAATCCATTAGTTAATTAATTTCAAACCTTTTATATATTTATTTGATTTATAATAGTTTTATTAAGTTTATGTATGGCCTTTTTGATGAGTTATTGTGTTCAATTTCATCATTTGGGAGTGCTTATTTTCTTAGTTTCCATGATCTGTTTTCTTATATAAGAGTTTGGATGTTCATATAAAATGGAAATATAAATCCATATTTTAAGTTATAATTTATTAAGTAATATCCATATGGTTAAATGATAGTATAATTCATTTGGTTAATTTTTGGTGATGATGAATCATTGGATAAGATGTTAGTGATAATCATTTGGATTATTTTGGGCAGTTTTCACTCACAACAAACTTATTTTGTTTTATCATTTAACATCATGAGTATATAATAATTACAAAACATTAAATTGGTTGTAATAAATATTTTATAATTTCTTTAACCATATTAATGGTTTTATGACCATCCTTGGACTCTTTAATGGAAAAAAAATTATCCTTGAAGGAAATAAATTAACACCTCACAAATGACTTTTTCATTACTAGAATAAAAGGGATATAAGAGGGGTTTAACAATTTATTATTCCATTAGAATAATAAAATTATAGTATATTTGGGGTAATGGAGTTATCATACCATTTTTATGAGATAAGGTGAGGACATAAAAAGAAAATAATGGAACTTGAAAAGAAATTGAATGAAAAGGAAAAGGGTTTTACCTCTTGATTCCTTCTTCTTGAGAACCACCTTAAGAGATTGTATTTTGTCTTTTGTTAACAAAAAAATATCATGGATATTGGGGAGGGGATTGGGAGGATATTGGATCATAATTTGGACAACTTTCAAGGCTTGAGAGGTTTGAGGAGAAGAGGTGGTGAGGGTGGTATTTATAATCGATGAGGGGGGTTCATTATTCAGTTCATTAGTTTATTATTTTTCTCAAGAAAAGCAATAGTGTTGATTATTGAGACTAAATATAGTTATTAGATCATGTGAGTTCAAAACAATGGTTCTTACATCATCCATGAATCAATGAATAGCGTATTTAACCTATAATATATATATATACACACCGTAAATTGTTGCATATTATTGTTAACCTAAAATTCTAGTATTTCATTTAAATGCCCAAAAATCACCCTAACATTTTTTCAACAAGTATAAGTAAAAATTAATTAATTTTATGAAAAAAAATTATAAATATGATAAATTTTAATTTTAATTAAAATCTTCATTTACTTGGAAAGTACATATTTTAAAATTATAACTGATTTTATAACACTTTGAAAAATTAATTAAGTTCTCATAAAATTATATTAAAATCATAATACAACAAAATATTAATTTACCAATATGTTTTATGAAAATAAATTTTATTTAAAATAATTATTTTAATTATAAAATTTTAATTAAATATTTATGACATACAAAAATACCAACACTTAATTAAAAATTTTCAAAACATTTATTTACTTATACTATGATATAATTATATCATACTTTAATTTATAGGATTCCTAAATTTTATTTACACTTTCTTGGGTGAGTTTACTATTGTATTGGTTTTTTTACTATTCATAAGTTTCATATTGCTATTCCTAAGGTCAATTTACTATTTCATCGGTAAAGGTTCCTTAACTTCTAGAAATACCACTTATTTTATTCATTATTAAATTATAATGCAAGTATTGTGTTCTTAATATGATTTTATGTGATTATACTATAATAAATAATTATTAGAATGGAATTTACATTGATAAAATTTTATTCCATTACCATAATAACCTTTTTTTTATCTTCTACTTCAATATTAGTGGGAAACCATAGTTGATTCTTCATTCCTTCTTGAAAATATGCTACTTCACTTGTGGATTATTCATATTCTTCAAAAAATACCTATAGTAATGGTATTGAATCTATAATCATTGTATAAGGGATTTCAGTTTTCAATTTAGTTTTAGTAAGATAAGAATAGAATAAATTCATAAAATAATTTTCTTTATACCAAATCTAGTTTGGACTTATCTTCATCCAGATAATGTAAGAGTTCAATTGTTCTTCCTTATTAAATCCAGGGACATCGATTTATATCTTTTCATAAACAAAATCTATCCAATAGTCATCCAAATATGTTTTTGATCTCTCAAATACCTTATATAAATCCATATTAGGGTTGAAAAAAATCCTTTGATAGATTTCAAGTAATAGTCCATCGAGGATTTTTTTAATTTTTCTCTAACTTCCCTTATGTCAACATCATTAACATGAGGGAATTTTATTTATTCCTCCACTTATATTCACATATTATCTTTGAGGGAATTATTTATTTGATTCAACCTATACATCATCTCCTTCATTTCACTAATACTAATCCACTATTCTTATACATCAGAAATGGAATCAATGTTGACATGTTCTTATTGGTATGAGAGCATAAGTAATCATTATTTGATTAGATTCATCCCAATCCAGAGTGACTTTTCATAGGTTTCTATAATCATTTATCCACCCAATAGTATAATATAGTCACACCTTCTTCCCCCTAGACATGGGAAATTAAATCATGATTATAGTAAATCAATTTTTTCTCTTTAACCATTCATTGAATATTTATCTATCTATTTCATTATTTTAGAAACATATTTTAAAAATATATGTGTTTTTTAGTTTTGTATATATTTTTTAAAAAAATAAGTAAAATTATATACAAATAGTTAAAAACATGTCAAACTAAACAACTCAAATCCCTATAAGTGGAACCAAATTTTGATAGATCGTATTTTGTAGAGTTATCAAAAATAAATTAAAATACCCTATGAATATCTTGGGTTCTAGAAATAGGTTATCCTCATAATATAAAAAGACTGATAACTTATTTCCATTTAATATTATTTTTTAGTGTTTTGGTCTAAATAATAAAAGACAATAATTTGGGTGGTGGTTGTGTATTTAAATGTAGTAAAATTAAATGATAATATTAAAATATAAATTCAGTAGAGAAATAGGATCATCTTGATGTTTTAATAGTAATAACCTTCTTTATCTATCAACATTATTATCATCTAATTGATAATACAGGAAATACCATTCACCCAATTTCATTCCATAATGAAATTATAAGATTATTTGTACTTCTATAGACCTCCTAGGTATAAATAATCTCACCACCTCCATGTTTTTTTGTGAAAAAATTGACACTATAGTAGAAATGTCACTAAACATCACCTAAATCCATCATTTTTTGTTCCTTCCCAGACCAAAATGGGGATTTGTGTAACCGTAGTCCTCCCATGGGAATTCACACCCTCGAGTTAGTACTTAATTACCAAGGAGTTTAGAAATAATAGTTATGCAAATGTTAAATGTGGGAGAAGTAAAAAACATGACCAAATTATAATTGGAACTACAATAATATTAAGATGCAGAAAAAAGAATTATAAAAAGAAATTCTTATTATTATCCCCTGGTAGATAACCCCTTACACAATGGGAATCCCCTTCTATTTATACACAGTTATCTCTCCCACTATCTAATATTCACCAAGAATAAGTCCATGGAAATTAGTAAACATAATCTAAATATTCTCTTCCCCTTTCATGGTTACCATTTTTCTATCTCATTTTCCTTATCTATTTAGAGTCAATATACAATAAACAACTCTTATAGTCTAGCTCTGTAATTATTTAAGAGTTTATTCTATACTTCTCATAGTTGTGGAAAGCTTTTTGATTCCATCAAATTATGATTTCCTGGTATTGATTGATAATTATAATAAGAGATTTAATTTTATGTCAGTACTCATATAATTTTTCTTTAATACTCCATCGGAACAAACAATTGAGTAATACTCTATAGTGGAATTTCCTTTTCCAAAAACAAATACAAATTTCCTACATATCAGTGTATATGTGGGTATATTTTATGTAATAAATATTATGTAAGAACACTTACATATCATCACATCAATGGGTAAATCATCACATAACAATTATTTCAACCCTATGTCAAATACATTTAAACATACATATCATTTGGATTGTGGGGTAACCTTTTTGTATCAGCCTTTTGAATCGCTTATGTATAGGTTATTCATCCTCTATAAAAAAGGAGGAACCTTTACATATCATTATAAAAATATAACATATATATTGGGATCTTAACTCTTCACATTCTATGGAAAATTTATTTTCTATACTTATGGTTAAAATATATTACATATGGGTAAGAAACCTTTACATATGACAACAAAAAAATTTCACATGCCCATGATTGTATAATTACACAAAATTTCTCCTCAGTGAAAAACCCGAAACTCTTATGTAATAGATAGACCATACATAAGGATTTCTGGTTAACCTAAAAACCTAAAAAACAAATATTAATATGTACAAATATGTAATATATTAATTAAAAATAAAAATGAAAATAATAATTTAAAATCTAAATTTAGTCCATATTTAAAATAATCCCAAGATGATTTCTAAAACCTAAAAAAAGTTATAAATCCTTAAATTTTATGGAATTCGTGTGGATTAAACCTTTAATTGTAATGAAAAATTAAGGAATTTATTTTTCTATACCATTTTTTAACATGTAATCTTATGATGAATTTCTTTTTAAGTAAGTGTTGAAGAGTTAAATGGTTACTTAATTGAATAAGGTATCCATTGTAAGTGGTGCAATGGATAAACTTGAGAATTATATGTTATATAATGTATAACCCTATGAGATATCCTTCATTTAACAAAGGGGTTCTATATAAATGGGTTCAAGGACTTATTCTCTTAATAGTTAATCATACTAATACAAGTGAATCTCAATACATTCCCTTTCTCACCTTAACTTGGGGTGGTGAAAATATGTCATTGGAGATATAAAGTGGTCATTCCAAAAAAAATAGTGATTTCAAATAATGGTGTATTCCTAATGAGGCATGTGATAATGGAAATCACTAAGGGATTTCTATTGACCTCGTTAATTTAAAAATGATGAAGATAAACATTGGTGTAAATAATATTATATGATTTTCTACATTTTATTTAACACATCGTTTTCATAATGAGATATTAATGGTATTTTTTGGTTTTTTTACTACTTCTTGACATTGATTATGCCTATGAAATGCATCAAGTTCATGGTCACCTACCCTAACTTCTAAACAGTTTGGACTTCAAATGATGATAAATTACCAATGAATCATTCGATCTAATATCTCTTCAATTCACAATTTTCCTAAATATTTACCAAAAAAATGTATTATTTTAACAACTTACTTTGAAAACTCTAGATAAATAAATTCGATACAATTAGTCATTAGGAATTTGTAAGGTTCAAATTTGGTAAGTATAAATAGTTAGCGTGAAATATGGAATTTTTATGATAATAATTCTTCTAAATCTCTCTATTTATACATGAACCAATGGGATAAGAATTAAATCAAACTCGTAATTGGATCATAAATTCTTGACCATTCCCTTAATCATATGACTTAAATCTTTTGTATATAAAATTTAATCTAACTCCTAAAAAATAATAAATTAAGTTTTCATGATTGATTTAAATACTATAATGCATTTTCACTCATAAATATGGCTCACCCTATGCCTTTTGAATCTTCCAACTTAATATTATCATGACACTACATTTTAATTTATAACTCCTCACCATCTACTAAAACTTAATCATATAGAACTAGATATCTAGAAACTACTATCACTAATAACTTTATAATGATCATCCATGGATCAATACAATCTAGATTCAATCCTTTTAAATAATCATTATACATATCTTCAAAAACAAATTATTAAAGTTCACTAAAAATTATAAAAATATAATTATATCTATATTTCAAGAAAATGATAGCCATTAGTAAAAAACTCACTCTTTATTTAATGGAAACCTCATAAATTTATTTAAATAAAATATTATAATCCAAAAATTGATATTTTACTCCTCAGTGCAAAAATTATCAACTTAACCTCAAATTTTACACTCCTAAAAATGGATTTTCAAAAGTCGATAAAAGAAAAATAGGATGTTGTAATAGTTAAATTGAAATTGAAAATGTAGATAATGAATCAATTAATCATCTATAATAAATTCAAATTTATAGTAATATCTTAGTTTTTATGTCATATTATGATGAATAAATGGAATAGAGTCAAACATGTTTTGATTACAATCGAATATGAAAAAATTGTCGAACACTATTTTTTAAGAAAAAAGGTTTCCCATATTCAGCCTAGTAGGATTAAAAACTTGAAATGAATAACACTTATTTTATTGATAAAACATAAATGTTTCTTAGAATTTAAAAAGGGTGGAATTTTGGGAAAATATATACAAGAAAATCTTTACCAATTTCAATGGAATCAAACATGGGAAGTAATGTCAAGTCCCAAATGAAATATTATTATATAAACTAAATGGGTTTACGAAAAAAGATTAATTAAAAAAGGAATAGTGGTTAGGAACAAAACTAAGATGATGTAAAAAGTAAATGAACCCAATGATGAGATTAATGTGGATGGTACTTGTGTTCTAGTGATAATCTTAGAAGCAATAAGATTATTTTAAGAAATTGTTTAAAGGAAAAATAAATGTAATTTAGATGAATTTCAAATCAACATTATTAAATGATCTTCTAAAATATATTGTATGAATTTATCAACTAGATGGATTTAAAATTGATTATGATGATATCTATATATACAAACTAATTATTACACTTCATAGATTGAAATAATACCTAGATCTATATATTCAATACTTGATCCATTTTTTAAATAGCTAAAATTCATAAGTGGAGTTGAACATAATATATATGTGATAAAAGATTAAAAAAGAAATAATGGTGATAATTTATGTGTAAAAATGGTCCATAGTATAAATTTTTGAAGATATTTATAAAATTATGAAAAAAATTGGCCAAACTTTAATAGGTGAGTTTATATTATTTTTGGCCTTTTATGTGTTATAAAATAATAATTAGACCAGTTGTAGCCTAGGATACTATAAGAAGAGGGGTGAATTAGGGTTTAATTTAATTAAAACTTTATCATTATCATAAATACCATTAGATATTATTTCCTAGTTATAAAGAACTTATTCAATCTTTGGTTACCTTCTCAAAACATATCATTATATATCAAACAAGGATAAATAAATTTAAAACACACAACACATTAATATTTTACTTGGTTTAACCACACTAGGATACATCAAAGGAGTATACACTTAGTGTTATGAAAATATACCAAAAATAAACTATAAAATAATTGTTTCATTAGATAAAATATTTAAGTGAATCCATTCTTTACTGAGGTTCTCTATTTGTATAATTTTGAAGAAGTCACTCCTTACCAAGGATCACTACTTATACAATGCTTTAGAGAATAACTCACTACCACCCCAGGGTCACTCTATTATCCTCCTTTATGGAATAATATAAAAGATATTAGTTTCTATACATATAGGTCTCTTCTTAGTTTATCAATATGAAGTTCACTCCATGATCAACATGAATACCATATGTAAACTGAATAATAATTCAAAATGTGATTCTTCAATACATGACACATTCTAATCTCAAATATGTGACCAGATATATTCAAATCCATGTTAAAATATTTGAAACCATTTCTTCCAAACAAACTTCACAATATATTAAAACTTCATATAAAGATAATTCATGATTAGGAATTCTCTTGTTGTATTATATATTCTCCAATTAATTAATTAGATGTATCATTGATAATTTTTCATCATATGTCTTCCTCTTTAGGAACCCGATATAATAGTAAGAATATATATTATATTATTCCTCCATATTATTCTTCTAATAGTTCTACATATTTCTTTGATATATTGTAATTCCATTTTATATATCTAATATTTAAGATTACTTTGATTAGAAACCACACAATCTTTTTAAATCTAGATATTCAATGAAGACCATGTGGGATACCACATTCCTTATTCTTCTTTCTCCCTTTTTCAAGGTGTACCTCTCTATATCAATATTTTATTGTCATGAATATTTATTCTCTATGTTTACCAAGAATATCCTTCCATTTCCAGTCAGGGGATTTTAATTTCATGTTCAAATTCCTTAACTACCTTTAATATCCTCTTATTTTAAATTCAACCCCCATATCATATTCAATTAAATGTCCATAATTAAACTTCATTTATGCTAATGAAGTTCATTATATAACTATTAAATAGTTTAAATCTTCCAACATATTAATTTTGGGTAAAATCCATAGTCTTTAAACCGTCATGGTGTGACAACATCCACTATGACTTGACCAGTTGGTTCCTTCACTAATTATCTTCAACTTCCAATTACACTAGGTTGTGATATAGTTATTCATGACACAATATATATTTGGACTAACAAATAGCTCAATGATTAACTTTCATATCCCTGTTAATTTCTTCATGGTATAACCATTTTGGTGTAGTACCTTTGATAACAATGTCATATTTGTATTGCATTGTGATCAAATTTCAAATCAACAATCAATTTCTTCTCTGATCTATCACACTTGATTTTTGGACTAGTAAAATGTCTTCCAAATTTTCACCAATATCATACATATTCTCAAAAATCATATGTATGAAAAACCTTGTGTATGTGAAAACCTTGAGTATCACAAAACAAATTACCTTATATATGGAAACATTACTTACAGAAAACTTTACAAGTCATACTTTTCCATTTTACTATATATCTATAACTCCAAACCTTACATATCAATCCTCATATATATGAATTTTCCATTTTCCCAATAAAATGAGATCCTATATACCATAAGAAATATATAATGTATTGACTAGAATATATTATATATCTTATGGAGTGTTTTCTTATAAAATATTTTAGTATTCTAAAAGATATTATATATCATCTAAATATCTTAAATATAAAGGAAAAATATATTTTATATACAATAACTTTGTCAGATTATTGAAACTTCTAATTCTTGCATCCAAACTTACTCACAACTCTTCCAAAGATAAAATATGCTATAATAAGCTCATTAAACATCTTAAAACATTATGAAACTGCAATCCCATATATCTAAATGTCATGGAATCTTACATCAGCATCACCATGCATAGATCCCTTGTATGTTCAACTAAATCACATTACCATGTCATAAATGTATGTCCATTCCTTACATCACCATGTCTCATGTTTTCCTATACCCTACATCACCATGTTTTCAATGTCTTCTCATACTCCAACCATGTATTGAATAAATCCATCCTTCATATATTGTTAAAAAATCCATTTTATATCATATATAAACTCATAATCTCTACAAAATTCATCACAAACAACCTTAAATGACTATCAAAAAATAAATCATACGGCCTCCTAATTGAAACAATATCCCACTTTGGATTTTATTGTAAATATTTACATAAAATAATTTAACCATCAATAAATAGAGATAATTTATCCCCTTTTATATTTAAATCCATGATCTTATAAAGATAAATATTTTAAGGACTTATTTACTCCCCTTTTGACATTAAACTGTAAAGGTTCATCTTTTCTAGATACTTTATTCTTTATTCCACTTTTATCAATAAAATGGTATGGGGGTATTATCATTAATTTCCTTTCCCATTTGAAAATATGGTTTTTTAACCATATTTTGTGATATTATACCCCCCTTTATACTCACTTTGAATCTATATAAGATTCCACATCAATATAATTTAACCTCCTTTTACCAATTGAATAGAAAATCCATATTTAGATATTTAAAAATATCCACTTTAGTAACTCATACATTCACATCCTATATCCACTTTATTTAACCTTCCAGAATGTAGTCTCTTTCAACAACTTGTTTATTATCATTAGAAGCTTCAAGCTTCCTTCAAACATTTTTCATTATAACTTCAGCTTCAATACACTTAAAATTTAAATTGTATTCTTTTTAAGGAATTATATGAAGTTAATTTACCACCTGGAAATGAGTCATTAATAAATCCTCTAAGCCTATTGATACAGAACACAATTTTGGAAACCATATTATATGTCAATAGCCACGATTTTTTATATGTCACTGACTTATTTTCATAAGCTTATGAAACTTGGGAAATTAATTTCCTTCAACCCCTAATTTAATATGATCTCAGTCATACTTTCACAATACCATCAGTATATAAGCAAAAAACCACAAAGTGTGGGACTTATAAAACATATTAAAATAATTAATACCCCTTTTTCATGATAAACTAGTGATACCATTTGATATAAATGATCTTTTTTTCTCCATAGGTATTATTCATTCCTGTATGAGACTAATCAGACTTTGAATGATCAATATTATCTCCCCTTAATTTATTTAGTTATGGAGGCCAAATATTGTAATGATTTTTAAAAGGTGTAAATAACTTATTGGCCATAATATTTTATTCTTAGTATATTTTTGTATCCTAAAATACAATCAAATGAAAATATATTGTTAGAAGACAATTAAATATAACATATATTCTTCCATGAATGTAGTTTTTATTCCATCAGGGTGTCAACCTTCTTCTTCAAGGTCTACAACAACTTGATAAAGGCCCAATACCACCTTTTGAATTCAAAAAAATATTTTTATTCCATTAATAAAACATTATATAAGATTTTGAGAAAATTTTAACTCTAAATCATGGTTTTCACCACATGTACTACATTGTCTCCTCATGTAAAACCATATTTATCTTTGATTTTTATAGTGGATACTTGATATCACTTATTGATCATTTTTTCCTTAACACCACTTTAATTTCCTCAACACTTAATTTATCTCTAAATTTACCAATGTTTTATTTTCCATCTCTCTTACCATACTTATTGTCTTAGATTTTTCTTTGGAATCCATAGTGTATTCTTCTAACACCACTTGCTTTATTTTATCTACTCTCAATTAAATCAATCCATCTCAATGACTTCACCCTCTTACTATGAATTCATCTCCTTTCAATGCATAAACCTCATGTATCATATCTACCCCTTAATCCTACACCACTTCCTCAATAATTCATAAAAAATTATATAGAGAGAAGGATACCTTTAAAATATCCTCATGTTTAGAAATATAGTTAGTCGTGATTAACTAACTTGTTTCTTTTCATATTCTTCCAATCCTTTTAGTAATATTTATTAGGAAAAACCCCACTTGTGAAAACTTCCCTCAAAATACTTGAACTTGATTTATTCTTCTTACATGTCTTAGTGTTCATTTTTTTTATGAATATCATCTCAAAAATGAAAGTTTCATCATTTGACACATAATATATATATATAAATATATATATATATATATATATATCCATGCTTATTTCGTTATGAATGGTAAACTCCACCAAATTTCCACTATTTCTTTTTAGCAGTATGGTTAAAACCATTTAAGAATGACTCATGTTTTTATTCTTTAATTTCCATAATGTTTAATTCAAAGTTATTCATATTTAGTAGTAACTTCTTTATGTTTACATTAATTTCCATTTCTTCAGTTGGGTTACCATTTTTCTTTGGTCTCTAAATTTTTCTTTTTTATTTCCATGGTGGTTGTTGTGAGTAAAACATTATTAATTCTTAATAAATCCTCATATTAATTCTCACTTCATACTCATCTAGATCCATGAATCTATTTTACGTAGATTTGGTTTTTTATTATTTCTTTCATGTATCCTTCTTATCATTAGAGAGTGAAAAAACATCTTAATTTCACTATTAATTTTTTTTTATAGTTCCATTTCATAAGACCATTATTTGAAAAAATATAACATTCCATAAATAAATCATTCTTTTTATAAAATTTCTTTAGTTGATAAGTGTTTTATATAAATATTTCTTCTTTATTATGCTTTATAGATTTCATACACACACTCATAGTGTTCCATTATCTTCCAAAAAAGTAATATTGTAATACCACCACTCTTTGATATCCATTTCCATATTTTATAGTGGTATTTTTATATATTTCCCCAATTTTAGGTTTTAACATCCTTTCCTTTCAGTTATTGAAGATATTAGGGTGTGAGTCTTTACCTTCTCATTTCACTTCAAAGAATCTAGTTTTGATTCAGGTTCATTGATATTAATATATTTATTATTTCACTAACCATCCATCATCTAAAATTGTTATAATTCATATCTTTATTTAAGGGGGTCACAATTAAATTAAACTTATTTTCTATGTCCATTTTATTTCTTAATTTTTATGAAATTCTGTTAAGAATATCACTCAAATTTTTCATTTTTTAACCCATTATCAAGATATCTCCATTCAAGGACACCTATACTTCCCTTAATACTTGATTCTCTAAAAAAATATATTATGTAATAATAAAATTTGTGTATGATTTCCAGTTGATTCATCATCTCATGTAAAGAATGTATTTATCCATGATCACTATTTGAATAGTATTCGAATTGAAAACATGATGTGGTTTTAACATCCACAAAAAAACAAAATTTTATTTCAATATCTATGAGGAATATATATCTCCTAATGTTTAAATATTTTTCCTAGAAATTTTATATTTAAATAAATCAATTAATTTTGAAACAAAATCATTGATAGTATTTTCCATATTTTAAGTAATTTCTAACTCTTTTTTCCTTTTTTAATTCTGTATACATAAGGCACTCTTATTTTTTGTAATTTATATACCTCCCTTGTAAAGATATATTAATTCACATAATTTATAAAAATTATTCTTCTATATAGATGTTCCAACTTCATTCACATATCTTTAGAGGTTATGTAGTGTCCAATATTCATTTGTACCTTTTTATCCAAGGTCTTTTTCAAGAAATTATTAACACATAAATTAATATTAAAAAAATAATCCATCTCAAAAAAATCCATGTTTACCTTTCTAAACAAGTAAAATTAATAAGATGTCCTAAGGAATTCAAACATGTACCTAAAAATATGAAATGAATTTCTTCTAGTTCGAAATATGGATTCCCTCAAATAAAGTAGCTTTCACTATATAATCCATATCCTACATAATTTTAAAATATTCTCATGTTGAATATGTAAAATTGAATAAATAGAAGAACATTTATCATATTATACTTATTATAAACTGATATTCCCAAAGATTGGGGTTCAATTATGGTGTAATTCAATTTAAATATTTTCTTGTTCGAAATCCCCTTTGTATCTTATTCCCCCATTGTAAGGAAATTGTTCGACATTTGATTACTTTATCAAAGAGTATCATCAAATATCAAGCATGGATATACAAATATAAAATAGACATCACATAGAAATTTTACTTGTTTCACATGCACAGATAATTATCCTATAATCATACACTTGGCATTATATTGTTATTCTAAAAAACCACTATAAACTCATGGTTTCAATGGATAAAATATTTCTATGAAGTCATTATTTTTTAAGGATCACTACCTGTATAATTTAGGTGAAGTCATTATTCACCAAGTATTACTACCTCTATAATGATTTAGGGAATATATCACTATTTCCCAAGGGTTATCCTATGTTTTCCTTCACACACTACTCTGAAATATATCAGTTTATAAACTTGTAGGCCTCTTTTAGTTTATCAATATCAAGTTCACTCATTGATTAGTATGAAGAGGTGATATAAACTATACCATAATTCTGTAAGTGATACTCTAATGTATACCATGTTCTAATCATAAATACATGGCAATATATCTTAATTTCTTTGTTAAAAGAGTTGAAACCTTATCTTTATAAAAAATCATATGATTGAAAAAACATCAGAAAAAGATAATTCAGTATTCAGAATTATATTATTGTATTATATATTATCCAATAAATCAATCAAATGTATCACTGATAATTCATCATCATATGTTCTCTTTACGAACTTGATATAACAGTGTTAATCTATCCCAGATTCTTCCTCGATATTTTTCATCTTATAATTTCATATTTTTCTATGATAGATAGAAATTACAATATATAAATTTGGTCATAAAGATAACTTCAATTAAAAAATACCAATTCAATTTAATTTATATATTTAATGATTATTTTGTTTTTGATAACCTTATTTATTCTTTATTCTCTATCTTTATATGTGTATATCTATCTATCTATATATTTTCTTGTAAAGAACATTCCTCCCATATTGTTTTATCCATGTCCCTCTATTTCTTGTTAATATATTTGATTTTCAAATTAAAATTAAAAAACATACTTGAAGCTATTATTGATTAAAATTCATACCTCAGTTAATCTTTCAATAAATATAAACAATTGAAATTCATTTATAGTAATTAAGATCATTCCATAAACATCATAAAGTTAAAAATTACAATAGATCAATTTTGGGTTAAACCTACACTTTGCAAACCTTAATTGCAAGATAATATCCAATATAATGTGATAGTTTGGTTCCTCAACCAATTTTATACAATTTCATATTTCAAAATGTTATTTTAGTGTTATTTACAATTTAATATGAATTTTTATTTCAAAATACCCTAGAGATTAACTTTTTTCCATTACTTATTTCTTCATGATCTAATCATTGTGACACAATCCCATTAATCATGACAGGACCGTTGTATTGTAGCGATATCATATTCTAGATCAGACATCAACTTCTTTTCAAGTATTTCACATTTGATATTTGTTAAAGTAAAATATTTTATGCTTTTTCACCAATATATTACATATTATTGAAATTATTATTAATATAAAATCATATATATAGAAAAAAAACTTACATATCATAGATAAGAAAAAAAATTACATATCATACTTTTTCATTTTCTTAATAATATGTAACTCCAAACCTTACATATCAATACTTACATATATAAATTTTTAGTTCTCCCGGAATGGGGGAATGAAGGTTATGGGGTGTATTGAAAGTGTTTGAATGTTTCTTAACAATGGTTTTTCATTAGTTTCAATCAAAAAATTTGGATGAGATTGACATGGGAAACCCCAGAATCTTTTAGAGAGGATATTTTTTATTTAATTTATAATTAATTTGAAACTAAAATTACCTCAAACCAAGGAATTTATTATAATAAAATTTGGGTGTTGATCTTATCACATTTTCATTGTGTTTTAGAATCTCTGTGAGGACTCACATAGTTGTTTCCACACATGCTCCAAGAATTTATAAACAACGTTCTTGAATCTATAAATGCTAGCATGGTAGTGACAAGTGCTTTATATCATTCATTGTTGTTTAAAAAAATCTCTTTTTCTCTCTATATTATTAGGAAGGAGATGGTGGATTTTCTCTGTAGGGATTAAGAGAATTCTAGAGTCTCACCATTGTTTATAACAACTCATGTTCTCTAAAATAATATAATCAAGATTTTATATTTAGGGTTAAATAATTAATAATTTAACAAGGTTCCTTTATCTAATTGTTTATTCTAAGTGACCCCCATGTTAAATAATAATAGAAATATTATTACTATATTCCATTACATTAACTAAACTTGTGAATAAATAAATCTTCTTCTTTAGGCCATTAACTCAACCCATCAATCCTCCTCTAATTTTATCGAACCATTAATAATAAAAAATTTATTTAAATAAATAAATATTATTTATTGTATATATATATATATATTATTCAATAAAATCATGAATAAATGTTTATTTAAAAATTATTATATTCACTAAACTTGCAAATAAATATTTATTTATTGAATATTATATTCACTAAACTCATTAATAAATGTTTATTTTATTAGTCTCATAAGTAAATAAATAATTATATTAATTTATTCACTAATATGATGAACAAATAAATATTTATTTATTTAATTTTAAATGATAAAAAATAAATAAGATTCAAATCACACATTCTAAACTTGAATATCTGGTGATTAAATCTGTTCTAAAATTCATTTCGTATATTATGAACTAGAAAAACCGGGGATTAAATATATATGATCAAAGAAACCTAAATAATTATTATTTTGAATTCTAAGAATAATATTTATTCATAATACTAAGTTTAATATAATTTAATGAGATTCTAGATACACTTAGTGTGTGACCCTCTCATCCTTTTTCTTAGTTCATTAAGTAAAATTACCTAAATTCCAAGATCAATCTCTAGAAACACATCAAGGCACCCATAGAGAAAAAAGATAATATCTCAGTGACAATATCCTTTATATAAATTCTATTGTGTAATATAATCTATTTATCTTGATATCTTGTCAATAAATATACATAATTATATCATCATCCTATGTTCTTTATTTATTTTTCTTTGACTCTCTAAAATGAACATTTTGATGTATTACCATGGTCATGAATTTAATCAGAAATCTTAATTTCAATTAAAGGGATAAAGAAATATCCTTTTATTAATTGGGAAGGGACAAATCCTTTCTGGAATTGTTAAAAAAAATTCATATCACTTATAATGCACTCAATATATACTACCTCATTCCAAGAATATTTCATCATGATTTTCATCCAAATATTAAAGTACGTGATTCATAATACACATTAATAATAATCACAAAACTAAGACACAATACACACATTCTTGGGTATTAATATCCAATGATGCATAAAACATTTGTAATTTCTATTATCAGGTCTTTATTCATAACCTCATATCCTATATTTTTTTAAATGTAAACTTAATGAGAATAAGTATTAATTTCTTATAAGCCTCCAACACCTGATAGTCAAACATTATTGTTGTCCCATTAGAAATATGTTTTCTAGAACACATGACATGTGATTACAAATTTTGTTATGGTGTCTCTTGGCTCTCATTATAGTGGAAAATTTTTATAATATTTTGATGTGATAGATACTTTAAATACATTATAATATTAATTTTATACAAAAGAACAATAATCCTGAGATAAGATTTTTATTAAAATTATAGTAATTAAAAGTAAAAATTCAATTGTTTTTAGGGAACTAACTCTATTAAGGATATTATATACCATACAAAATATATTACACGTTTATTGTAATATAATTTGTATCCTCTTGACTGTTTTTATTTTTTTCATTTTAGTACTCAGGAAGCTATTACACATCATCCAAATATGTTATGTATAAAAAGAGAATATCTTATTTATACGGGGATTATAAAATATTCTTACAACTCTGAATTCCTCCAGCCAAATATCCTACATATACAGATAGAATACATTATCTATATAGAGACTTTTTCAAATTCTTACAAATCAAAATTTCCCCATCTAACTCAAGTAAACCCTAAAATTATTTAAATACTTTCAAACCTATTCCAAATCTATAATATTCTTGAATAAGATCATAAAACACCATTAAAATTTTTAAAATACAATAACATAAATCTTAATATAAATAATTTTTATATCACCATCAATATTTATGGTTCTCTTATATATTAAAATTTATCACATTGTCATGTCTCCAATTTCTTATCATACTCTAATCATGGATTCAAAAAATCCATCATCCAAATATTTTCAAACAATCCTTCTCACAAACTAGGAAATTCACAACATCTATAACCATTCATTGTGATATTATAACAATTCATCATTTTTTTACCCCTATACAATATATTTTTAATTATTATTGGATTTAATTCCCAAATATTAGCATCAATTTCACCTCTCATGTTTCCAAAGTATTTAAAGTAAAATATGTTTTCAAAAAGAGAAGTTTCATGATTCTGATGTTTTCAAGGAATATATAGGTGATGTGGTAAACTAAATATAATTTAAGATAAAAATTAAGAACTTCCCACCATGTGGATTTTATTTACATATTGGGTAGTTTTTTAGAATACATATATCACATATCAAGGGTTATATGGCCATATTCTGCACAAGAAGTAAACATCATTTAACGATGAATACACTTCGTGTAAATCATGAATCTGAGTGGTGAGATGTCTAAAAGAAAATTTTACACTATGTTACTGATATATTACACACTTATTAATACACCAACCAATAATTAAAATACTAAAATTAAGGTGATGATTAAATTTCATGTAAAAAATTTTGAAAAAAATAAAAAACAAGTTTGCATTGTGTATGTTTTTGCATGTTGTGTGATTACAAAAACCTATTAATAAGTAGATAGGGTAGAGATTCAAGTGGTTAAACCAAGGGGTAAGGTACTTCCCAATTTTGATTTTTATCTGAATCATTTCCTTTTTATATCATATTTATTAATTTTTAATAGTTTTATGTTGTTTTAGTTGTAATTTCATTTATTTGTAATTAATATTTAGCTTCACATTTGTATTTTCATTCTTTAAGCTAGTAATTTAAAAATTCAACCCTTTTTTAATTTTTTTTTTTTTTTGATAACTCTATCACTATTTTCCATTATAATAATGGATGACTAATTCAACCTTTTAGGGTGGTTTTAATATTAAAAATGGATTAATGATAGAGATCAGCATATTTTTATAATTATTTAATCAAATTTATGTGTCTCATATCATGTATGCCATGGAATATATTCTTACATGATATAATTTTGGGGATATATGGATTATTAGAACATATGCATGTAATAGTTCATGTATTAATGAACTTTAATTTATTTCATGTGGTCCTAGATGGAAACTTGAGTCAAGTTTTGGATTATAGCAAACACTTGGTTGAATTTTGATCAAGCCTATATACTATAATGAATGCTAATTAATCATAAAAATTATTTATTCTCTATGACATTAAAGAATCATTTAATTTTCTTAATATTTACCCCAATCTATAGAAACCCATTTTTTTATTTTATTTTTCCTTCTACTAAACTAGTTAGAAAACAAAATCATTTTCAACCCCCCCCCCCCTCCCCCCTTAGTTTTTGTGATCCTTTTATTCAACTTTTAAGTATTAATTTTCAATCCCCCATTCAACACTCCTTGAGGAATGACCTTTGAATTTTTATTTATGATACTTATTCTAGTTTTAAATGAACAATCAATGATGGAACTTGATAATGATATGTACTAATTTTGGCATCATTTTTTTTGGAGTTTTAAACGAAAAATAAGATTTATTTTTATAAGTTGAATATATATTGTGTAAATATTTAATTTTATTTTTTCCATTTTCTTTCCATTTTTTAAATAAATATCATGTTATAACATGTCATTTTGAATGAACCCACCATTGGATTAATAGGGAACTTTCCTAATCCAAAACTATAAAGCACCATTTTCTCCATATCCCTAGCCCAACATTGAATTTTTTTATCTCACTCAAATATTTCTTATTTATTTTATTTTGCCTTATATTTTTCATTATTATTTAATAAAAAGTTAAAAAAAATTAAATCTTGGTAAATTATATAATGAACTATAAAAATACAAAATGTGTTTATTAAATGGTAATTTTTGAAAATTTGACGATTGATTACCATAAATGATTCTGCTCGTCTGATAAAAGATAAATCTTTATCTAATGATTATTTCCTTGAGAAGATAGGTGAATTCATAGACCTACCTCTTTATTTTCATTTTTCTTTAATCCAGAACACCTCTTTAAAGGATTTAAATAAGTTTACTCAATTTTTTTACTTCAATACAAATAAAGCATGATTCAATATTTTTTAACCTTGTATAGGAATGTGAACAATCATTAAGATGGGGAATCATTTTCATTATCAGTATTATCCCAAATAAACATATACCATTTTTATTAATTATTAAGTATAAATACATATATATACACACACACTTAAAAAATCATTTTAAATTTTAGTATAGAGTTAATTAAATAATTATATAGCGTGTTCCAATATTTCACAACTTTGTATTATAATATATAAATAAATAAATATTTATAATATATATGTTATATATTATAAAGTGATTACATCACATATAACTATATATATAATTATTTTATTTAAAAAAAGTAAAAATATTATGTTAATATATATAAATATATATATATATATATTTGAATAAAACCAAAGAAGAAACTTATTTCGATGGTTTCATGATTTTACAAGAAGCGTCCAGCCACCGGTTCGAATCCAAAATCGACCTTCAATTAAAAATTATTTCATTTTATTTATAGGTTTTTGTTTAACATCATTTATATACATTCATTTCATTAATAATATTATTTTAGAAGAATAAAATTTAAATATAATAAAATAAAATTACACGGTAATGAATGTGGCTTTAATGGATAAAAGTGATTAATAAAATCAAGTGGGACATAGGTTAGAATACCATATCAACTTCAAGATTCACATCCATTCCACTTCATTTCATTTTAATAAATACACATTTTGAATTTTCATATACATTATTTTTTTGTGAATTTTATTTTTTTAAATTAATAAAAATAATAATAATAAAATATCATAGGTATAAACTTTTTCTACAATGGTTGGGGTGATTAGAAGGATTAAACTGATCATCAGTTAAAACCCCACTCCAAGCATGATGGAAATTTCTATTCCTTATATTTCCATTTAAATAATTAAAGGTCAGGTATATCTATATATATTTCATGTATATTGATTTACTAAATATTAATTTTATGTTTTTATTTTTTTTATGTCAAATATAAAATAAAATAATATAATATAATATAATATAATATAATATAATATAATATAATATCATGAATAAAATTTTATGTCATTTCTTATTTTATTGTGTTTTTATAGATTTTTTAAATGATAATAAATAAATAAATAACTTTGATTATGTACCTTCATCACCTTGTACTTTATTGGAAATTCATGTGGGGTTTCCTTATTTAAAGTTATTTTAATATTTATAGAAAATTTATTTCACTGATGGAATGTGAGTATGATAAGGGAGTTAACATTGATGGGTTTTTTTAGAAAAATTTGTTGATTTCCAATTATCTAAATGATTTTATCTTTAAAAAAATTAAGATGTTACTTTCTGTATGAGTTTTTTATGAAAAATATATCATTTAATATCTCCACATATTAGCCCACAAAACCTTGAAATATAGATATTTCTACTAAATTGAGAATATATATAAGTTAGGTAAATATTAGTTGTCTTTAAAAAATGATTTTTCTATGTATTAATTTCTTATCTGGTCAATTTCATTACTATGTTGGATTAACCTATGGTTGATACCAAATGTTTTTATTGAAAAAAATAATAAATAATAATAAATAAATAAGTAATCAAAAAACAATAATAATGAAACACATATATTGGAAAAAAAACAAAAAAAATTGACTTCTAGGAATGCATAATTGTGTGGGTTTTGAAATTTCATTTCAAAGGGTATAGGTCAGGTTTGGTGGAAAGAATTAGTTTAGACAAAAAATTAAAATAAAAAACAATTTTTTAATAGAGAGAGGGGAGATAAACATCGAATAGTCATCACACACACATTTTGGTATTTAGTGGCAAGGTTGGATCATGAATTTTCATACTATGATTTGAAATATATATCTCAATGAAATTTTTTCTAATATAATTTATGATACTCTTTTTTCAATACTTACTAAGATTAACCCCTTGGTGTGATTACTGATTTTCTGACATTACTATCTTGATTTAAATTATAATTTGATCTTAAATCTTCATGAACTTGGTAAAATATTCATGTGTATATATTTTACTATAATTAATGAAATGTTACTTTACCCTTCAGTATGAAGGTTTAGGTGTGGGAGTGTGATATTATAATATTTTTATATGCTTTTTGACCCTTAAAATTGATTTTTTAAATGATTATGGGATTTAATTCCATAATATTTGCCTCAATTACACATCTCATGTTTTAAAAGTGTTTAAAGTAACATATTTGTTAAAAAATTAAAATTAACTTATTTTAATGTTTTCATGGTGGATGGATGTGATGAGGTTTCACACCTAAATGTTACTTTTAAATGCCTATACTTATTATATAATGAGTCCCCATGAGTTTGAATTTTTTTTAAAGCTAAAACTTTTGATTTAGGGACACTTTTTCTGGGCCACACAGTTATTACATGGTTTTGTAAAATTTGAAGGAAAAGTGTGTTGTTCTTGATAGGTTTGTTTCTAGGGGTGTTTGTACAGTTTCTACACGTTTTAGTAAACCATGAGATCAACTTGAGGAGAGTTATTTGGGTATTTTGGGTAGATTTTAATTGGGGGTTTCCCCCTTCCCATCACCTCTTAGAGTGTGATTTATGTAGGCTCTTCCAGGGTGTTTCCCTTCATTATTCATGGATCCATGTTAATTTTTTCTTGATTATTTAATGTAAACCATATTTCTCTTCCTTTTATTCCTCTTCCATTCTTCTCCTTCCATTTCCTCTCCCTTTTGGTATTCTTCCTTTCCCTAATGGACATGTTGGATGAACCTAATGACTATGGGTTTGTTTAAATATGGGTATTTTGATACATGGGGAATATTAATCTTCCCTTGATACCTTATCTTCCATGTTTTGTATAAGGTATAATGTTTTCATCAGATTAAGGTATGTGGTTTTATGAACTTACAATTATTTTCCAGGCCATGTGTTCTAGAGATTTATAAACATATCATTTAATTAAAATTTAACAATAAATGCTAGTATTTATAAAGATGTGTTGGTTTTTTTATTGGTGTTTTCATTTTGACATAAAATGGGTTTTTTAATGGTTTTTAAGCCTTATAAACCAAGAATAGTCTTTACTACACTCTGAGTCATTTAAAAAATTCCTAAGAGGTTATTTTCAATATAATTTGAGATTAAAGTGGGGTTTCACACTTTTAAATTATTTCTAAATAATTCCCTTATTATATTACCTACATTATAAGAATTTTTAAAGGTGTTAAGGGGTTATTTTATGGGATTGTATTTTTTATGGAGCTTATTATTTTCCATTGTCATTATTTTATGATTATGTGTGTGTTTAATTATATCCATGATGTATCTATATAGTTTAAATTGATATTTATTTTCTATTAAGGCATTTTGTCCAATTGAATTAAATGGTTGTGTTTGTCTTTTTAATAAATGTGATTTATAATTAATTATTGGTTTCCAAGTGATTTTAAAGTTTGTTTTCCATATTTTTCAAGATGGGTTACAACTAAAGGAATTTTTGGTAACTCATTATAAATATTTAAAAAACATAGGTCACACCCTTGGTTTGATCCCCACTATATGATGTAATATATGATTTTTTGTATATATTGGGTTGAAATGGATTATGGTTAAATAATTGTGATAATATAAAGAGGATTCATACTAAAGTGTAAGGAGGGGAGATGAGGGATTAATGTTACGACTTATTTTCTCATGTTATACTATTTTTTGTGATTAAAATATGTTAAGAAGTTCCCTCACATCCCTTAGTTAGTTTAACACACTTCTTGTAAAACTCAGGTACTTGGGTTGGATAACCTATATTAGATGAGGTCTTTAACACTTGTTTTGGGTGTTTCCCTGACTAGTGAAGTAAATTTTGGGGTTCCCCCACTGGCCAGTAAAGTTATTTTATATCCATTCCATTATTTGATGATTTTCCCAAACTACTAAGTAATATCTCTATCTAAAACTAGCCATAACTCCCTTAGGGTCTATTACATGATTCTTGATTTATATTTTTATGTACGCAGTTTTTCTTTTATGTTTAAATTTCTATAATTGGGTTATGAACTACTCAATTTTGATTTCCATATTAAATATAATTGGTTTTATTATTTTCATTAGCACTATTTTCCCCTACTTATTATCATTATCACTGGGTCACTTCATTTTATCTATTTATTTATTCCCTTATTCAAGTGGTTTAATCATTACTCTAGACTTTATATATACGGTTATTTGTGTACATGTATGTCAAATATAATGGAAAAAATCTTCTTTGGTTAGTATGCTGGTGATTCTACATTGTTTGATGTCAGATATAAATAATGTCCATTTGGTTTTGGAAATTTATTTGGTACTATTTTCCTTTTATATCCTTGAATTTTTTATGTTTTTTTATTTTTTTTAATAAAATTTTTTAGACTAATGGGTTTGGTTCTCTAAATTCATGGGTCATACTATTTAGATAGATTTATGTTCACTGATTAGTTTATACCTAAGAAAGTTTTTTCATATATTTTATTCATTTAGGTTATTCTATGCACCTTCTTACTTTATGTATTTGTTTTATTATTCTATCTTTCATTTGTTTAAACATATTTATAATATTATTTTGGAAAATTAAATGGGAACAACTAGTTTTTTAAAACCCAATTTTAAATGACTCGTAGAATGAAGGTATTTCTATAATTATTTTATAAAAGGATTTAAAAGAAACAAATATTCATAAATTTAAAATTTTATTTAAGCTTAATAAAAATTAATTGAGGTGGGTAGATATTATTGATTTCATAATCTCTAAAAAGATTATTTTTCATGATATGTATTTCAAACTAGAATTTATGAACTATCATATAAAATGAATTCCATAGAATATTTTATTAGTGGAAACCTACTAGGAATGTTTATCTCACACCATATACACACCCTAATTTGTATGTAAATCCTATGTATCTATGTATTCAGGTTTTTATCTCAAGATGAATATTGTGGATGTATTTGGGACTTAAAAGTTACCATGGGTCACATAGAGTTGATTATTTTATGGCTAAGACTCATGGTTTGTTTGGGTTATTCGGGTACAATCCACTTTAGCCCTTTTTATTTAACCTTGGTCACTTTTATACTTTTACCTATTATTTATAGATTTGATGTTTAATATTATATGTGAGTTTGGTTGGTTATATTGGTTTAAAACTTGTTTGGTTTGTGTTGAAATTGTAACAGCATATTTCATTATACACGGTAGTTCAATGTGTGGATGCACCATGTAGGACTATTGGTAATACTTTGATACTAATTTATTTTTATTTATAGGGTGAAATAATTCCCACAAATATATTTATAATACCCTATAACATGTTTCCATCCTAGGGTGATCAAGAATGTGTCATGGGTATTAATGTATGTAAGATTGTGTGACATGTCAATTCAACCTAGGTTGGTTCATGAAAAAATGGTATCATATCTCATATTTTTATTTGGTGAAGTTTGGTATATAGGATTGTTGACACTCATTTCCACCACAGAGTCTAACGAATTGAAAAGGGAAATACCTTAAACCCAAAGTGATTCATCCTTTGAAGAAACAACAAAAATTGAAAAAGGCATGAACAAAGATTCAAATGCACTTGGGTCGCGCAAGTTCCACCAATGTCGTGTAAGTATACTTGTGTGTATCCCAAATGGTCGTGCAGGTGACTTGTGCGCCCTCTTGGAATTTCGCCCAGGGTCTTCTCCAGCCTATAAATACCCCTTGTGGGCCCCCCATTTTGGAAGGAAAAAAATTCCAGAAACTTAGATTTGAGCTCTCGGCGCCCTAGTCTCTTCTCGAAGCTTCCGAACACTTATAAGGTAATTTCTTACCTAGAACTGAAGATCTAAAGAGGGGGAGTATGGCCTAAGCATTGAAACTTATCAATACTTGCGTGCATGAGTGGCCAGCCCTTAAAAGAAATGGCCACACTTGCGCGCCGCCTTACCCCTTCAACAGAACTTGCATGCCTCTCTTCTGGAAGACTCTAGGGATATTACTAAGGGCTTGAGCCAAGCCTCACCAAAGTTTTACCCTAATGGTTGACCGTCACGCAAGTACCCTTGTGTTGCGCAGGTACACCTGCACAACCAGGACTTGCGCGCCCTCGCAGGACTTGTGTGCACCTCTCTTTTTGGGTTCCCTTCCTGCCCATTTCACCTCTCCTATACCTATCCACCTCTCCTATTCAAGATTTACCCTTCAAACCCCTCTTTAAATCCATTTATGGAATGTTTCCTTTGTTGGCTTCCTTATCTAAAAGGAATTCTGTGGAACATCTCTCAAAACCTAGTGATTTACACATCTTTATGTCACTAAGGTTAGAGATTTAATTTATTCAACCTCATCCTTTAAGATGAGAGAATCCTTAAACGGGGCCTCCTTTTCAGGAGTAAGTCCCAGTCCAAATTTTCATTAATTTGGGAATCCTCTTTTGGAGTAATCCCCAAGTCCCCTAATTTGGGCTTCCTTTTCAGGAGTAAGCCCCAGTCTCAAAGTTCCCAAATATGGGCATCTTCCTCAGAAGTAAGCCCCAAGTCCCTTAATTATAAAATTCCCTTAACTTGGGCCTCTTCCTTAGGAGTAAGCCCCAATTTTCAAATCCCTTTAACCTAGGCCTCCTTCTCAGGATTAAGTCCCAGTCTTAATTTCTCTTAACTAGTATTAATTTACTTTTTTATTTGGGCTTCCTTCTCAGGATTAAAACCCAATCATAAGTCCCCTCCTAATTTGGGCATCTTCCTCAAGAGTAATCCCTAAGTTAGAGTATCCAAATCTCCATAAAGTATATATACCTTTATGGATCATATTCCCGGACTTCTTCTTTGAAGTAAGTCCCAATATCTGTCTATTTGGTCAGTCATACATACATAATCCCCACATCATTTTCTATGATTGCATCTTTCGTGGCACAATTGTCTGGTTTTACCAATACCTCTTGTTTCTCACACCGAGAATGACTCACATGAGCTTAGAGTGTAAAAGTAATTATGACATCTTTCTTTGAGACATCAATCATACATAAACATCATACTCCCTTACTCGAACTACATGAGTTCTGATTCCTTTTCTAAATAAAGGATACGTAGGTAGCCCATCTTCGGGTATGGTCCCAACTCTGAAATAATCTATGTCCTTCTGAATGACAATAAACTTCAAGTGCCCCACTAAGTGGCTTTAAAACTATTATGGTCATCATAATAACCAAGAGACTCTTATGTATTAAAGGATACCATTGAATAAGAATCTCTAACAAATACAGATGATTCTCTATCGATGAAGAACGTCGAATACATATAAAAGATTCTCTAAATTTCCTACATATCAATAAATGATTTTCAGATCTAAAGGAAAGATCATTTTATACGTGGTAATTTAATAAGGATTCACGAACATAACATAAATCTATAAAGAGAGTCTCGGAGTAGACAATAATTACCCTAAAAAAGGTGTGATGAGTCTGACCTCCCATCCTCTCGACCAATAAAAATTCTTAAGTCTCATCGGTCCAAAACTAATGAGCACCTACCATTGAAAAGTAGGTCCAAATGGATATAGAATCATTGTATGTTTCCGGTTCTACGAACAAACCCGTTAGAAACCGCTTGGAATTTTTGAACCTTAAATGAATGAGGTCATTCCCAATTCCATAGAAAACAAAAAATGGTGAACCCGATGTGAATCCTTAACCAAGTTAAAGTGATGTTTTACCTATTTGTTAGGACCCTATTTAAACTCAATGAGAGGGCTAACAAGACAATCAATAACATATGTGCTTATCCAAAAGATGTAGTGGCCGGACTTATCTTGATTACGTCTGTTATATCAAATAGGCACTCTTTTCCAATATCTTCTGTGTAAGAGAAATGGATTCTCTTATGTTCACACCCGTGAATACTTCTGCTGTGAATGCCTCTACTGCTACTCCTGCTGGATCATCGTCTGCTCTGAGGACGATATCACCTACTCATCATCTTCAACGCTGGGTATCGAATTCTTTGATTAAGTAGCATCGTCAAAATGGTAGTATTCCGACTCTGGAGGCCGCTCGATAAGCCCTCCAAGTTAATAATTCACCCTAGTCATCTGGAAAGTGACGACTAGCAATCAAGAAGCAGGTGGTGCCAACCACCGTCTCCAACTGTTTCGGGTCGTTATCCTCAAAACACAATCACCATTTACTCCCATATTATGGGGAGGGGAATGATCAAGTCCCTTAGGGCCTTAATTCAAGGAGACATGAGTCATTTCTAAGGGCTCCCATCAACAATTGTCGCCAGACTCGTGTGGTAGTGCACCCTCAACATGATGAGGGTATCGTCTCCAGGTGTTCGGTTCAGGTTCCTCGAACATGAGTAGGCAATATGAACCAACAGAGGCGAAATCTGGTCAACAGTGAGCAGGTTATCATCTCTTCCATCTTTGGATAAGTTCACCAACATAACATGGTGGAAATCAACGAGCGGGCACATACACCCGTCTGTTTTAATTCTGTTGTCCAGCAGACTCATCTGGCAGCAGCACGCCAATCCCGCCAGGCAATTCTGGAAGAGTACTATAGACAGAAACATACACCTTTTTATAAATCATCAGCTAGTCATCAGGCTCGTCTGACTACATACGATGGATCCTGCCAACCCAGTGTGTTCAAAACTGGTAAACAAGCACATACACCTGCTTACCGTCATCATTCCTGCCAGCAGCCTCATCTGTCAGTATTGAAGGAATCTCTTCAACCACGTTCGGCGGAGTGCAATTAGAAGGAACATACACCTGCTAGTATTGATGAATCCTACCAACAGTCTAGTTTGGTAGCACTCGGAGAAGTCAGTCGGAAATCTCGGACGACAAACAGGAGGAAGACTCAACTCTCTGCCCCCACACTTGAGTACTGTCAGGATTCATTGATAGTAAAAGGAGGACAGAAGTAGGCACACACAGCTACTCCAAGCATGGAATGGATGTGTATCCCCATTCTGGCATCTAAAGTCACCAAGAATATTCTATCAATGGTGAAAGAGAAGAAGCAAATCCATTCTCATGTTCTGGATGTCTTCCAGGATATTATAACCGCTTCAGCAGCATCTGAGGGAAAGACACGTAAATATATCCCTACCAGTGGAGTGACACATCAACATATCACTTCAGAATAGATACACACCTTTGTTCCAGTCCAAGAGGGTTGTGGGGCGTACTCCCTCATATCATACGGATAGCCAAGTCAGGCACATACACCTGATTTGAGTGGAGATAATCATCCTAAACTGATCATTTCTCCTGAGCAGGCACATACACCTGCCCATAATGACCACTTTCGTCAACAAGTGGTTCCTAAAGTGAGTAAGAAGGCGTCTAAGAAGAATACCCGCCCAGCACGGTCAAGAAATCAAGAGCCAATCTGTAATAAGGCCTTGCTCGATGTTGGAGTTCTTGCAGCCCTTAGACAATTATCTATTGGAATTCAAGATTATAATCCCTCATTTCCCAATAGTGGGAACATTAATTATGAAGTTCTTCATCAGACACTTCTTCATGAAGGCTTGCTTCATGACAGTTTGGTCGATCTCGAAGTTTCGTCTTCAGATAAGAGCCACAGGAACCCTTTGTGTGGCCAGAAGACCAAGGACCAAAATGTTTCATCTTTTTCTATAACCCACCATGGTGGCCCTCCCCATGATGATGAATTTAACTGCAAAAGTCCTCTCCACAGTTATAATGCACATGGCCTGGAAAATGCTCCAATGTACAATGCAGTGACGAGAAATCCCTCTTATCTTGAGGCACTTGAAAATGTGATGTTAGTCATGTCTAATGATTTACCACTAGTAGGTGAAATACTTTCTCGATCAGAATATAGCCCGGTGTGTAGGTCATTCTCCGAACCACCCCTGGGTCGTTCATCTTCTAGTTTGATCAGTGAATTCTCTACCGATCTTTTTGAATCTGATGAAGCAAAAAAGAAGCACCAACTCTGGTCCAATCAGGTAGAAGAATCTCCATTGAATGATAAAGAGGAAGTACTGCATATGAGAAAAAAATTGGTGAAAGTTGAAGTGCCAGTTATGTTTTGGCCTTCGGCTGACTCTCGGTATGACATTACAGAGATGTTGACGGAAGATGGAATTCATGATATTCCTCTCAACATATGGAAAACTCTTTGTCAGTTTAAAAATAAAATATTATCTTATGATGAATGTGAAAATAATATGAAGATAATAGAAGGGTTACAATTCCAAATTGACTTGGAATCTCTCTCAGTTTCTCAATATCCAAAGGCTGAAAAGCAGAAGAGAGCCCTTCAGCATTCATGTCTTGGGTCACTAAGAAGATTGCGCCAGTTAATTTCCAATGCCCCATCTGGTATTCATATCAGGGGATGGGGTGTTCATGGAGCACTACATTTCACTGTACTCTCCAGTAAGCAAAGCCTGCCGAAAATGGTCTCATGAAATGTTATTGCCCATGGCTGGCCATAGTCAATTGGCTATGTTTGTAATCAACGGCTTGCCCAAGAACATTCCTCAACTATTTCTTCTAAAAATCAAGAATACAGAGAAAAAGTTGTTGAATTACTCCTTCATCAAGCAAAAAAGAATATTGAACAGGAATCTTATTTAGAGCAAGCACATCATCAAGTGACAGAAGTGTCAGAAATCATCCAATGGTCTTTTGAGCCGGGTGATAAAATTGGATGCAGGTTGATGCATCCAGCCAATTTCTGGACTAAAGTCTATAAGATCAGGAGAGCTTACAAGAAAGTCTTAGATATATCATTTCAAGAACCACCCCAGCTTTCCATACTGGGGACTCTTTTAACCCAACCCTCAAAATCAACAAATAGGATTCGAGGAGTTGAGAAAGAACAACAGGAACATTCCTAGTCCACCGGACTGGGGACTTTTTCAAATCCTCAATCTCTTCCTCATAAAAAGTCAGTCTTCTACCAATTAGGGAAGAATCCCCAAGAGGAATGATGAACCAAATTATCATTATATTCCCTCCAAATTACAGTTCTTCAAGAAGTTCCTGAGGGATCAAATCGACAAAAGGCAATGTCTCATCAGAGACATAGAGGAAGACAATATCGCAAAAATGGAGATAGAAAATATGCAATGCATTATGAATCAATTAATGTAATCAATGATGTTGTTGCTGATCCACTAGATGAGTTTCACTCAGAGGGATCAGATGAAGAGGTTCCTACTCAAGAAGTTGTATGCATAGACACAAATGAAGAAGGTGTGCGTACACGAAATCAAAGGCTTACCCAGAATCTGGGTGTTCCTTAAAATAACCCACTTCCCCCTATCCGAAAGGGATCCAAAAAGGGGAAAGGAAAGAACCAGGTTACATACCCTTCCTCTGGAGAAGGCCAATCGCTCTCACTAGATCAATGATTTTCACAACAGGAGGAAGAAATGAAGGAATTAAGGAGGATGAATGCAGAACTACTTCAGGGTAGTCTTCCTCCTAAGCGTGCTGGAGTTAGTCATCCAAGGGAAATTGTTGTAGCTACTGAGATGGAAGTGTAATATCCTCCTTTATCAATACACCCTCACAGGTATAATCCTATGGGTCAAGTGCAACAACAATCGGCAGTGCTGCCATCGGTTGCAGTACCAGCCACCACATCTATCCAAGCTCCATTCATTGCACCTGTTCAGGTCTAAGCTCAATCGGATGTTTCTCAAAAGTTAATAACTACTATTGAGTCATTAACAGCTCGATTGGAAGCTATGGAGGGAAAGAGTGCTCAAAGTCAACTATAAAAGAGAGCTTATCCTGAATGGTTTGATGCAATTCCTCCTCCATCAAATTTTGAAAGTACCACATTCCTAATATTTAATGGTTCGTGAGACCCAGAGCAACAATAAACACATTTTGTTTCTCTTTGTGATCCCATGATGGTAACCCCTCAGAAACAGGAATCAGTTAAGATCAGGTGTTTTTTACAGTCATTACAAGGACCTACTTTTTTCTGGTACACAAGCTTGCAATCCCAGTCAATTACCAGGTGGGAGGATCTCCATCAACTATTCCTTCTTCATTTCAGCTCAATGTGGGCAAAGACAACAGTTTTTTATCTTACAAACTGTAAGCAAAGGGAGAATGAAATGGTTTCATATTTAATTTTTCGCTGGAAGGGATTAACATATTCCCTGAGCTTAGCACTCCCTCAAGAAGAACTGTTGCCAATTTGTGTGGCAAATATGTGTGATGATTTACGCATGCCATTGATCCCTGTGAAATACACAAGAGGGTTTCGATACCTTACTTCAATCACTCAACAGATTGAAGACTCTCTTATGAAGACTAATGATAAAACTCGTGTAATTCCATCAGCTCCAGGAAAGAGAATGGGTAGAGTAGAGACTGCTACAGTTATGCTTGAAGAAGCACTTGTACATGCTTCTACTTCAAAACCTTCATCTTCCCAAAGGTCTCCACCTCCTGAGCATCAACAACAGAGGTCGTTTCGTCAAGATGATCAAATATATCAAAGACAAAAACAATTTGATGATTTTAAAAGCAAAGTTTACTCTTTCCAAAATGAACAAGTTCTTGGATACTTCATTTCGGCTCTGGAAAATAATTTGGTTCAATTTCCAAGGCCTAAAAGACTGAACAAGGAAGGAGATGAAGACCATCCCAACTATTTCCCCTTTCATCAGATGTTGTGGCATCCCATTCAGGAGTGTTTTTTCATTAAGGACCTCCTGTAAAAAATGGTCGACTCGGGACAAGTCAAATTGAAAGGTTCTTCAGCTCAGATAGCATGTGTTACTGCTACAAATCTAGAGGAAGAAGGTGAGTGGAAGGAAGTCAAAAACAAAAATGCATAGAAATATGATGATTGGATGGTCAGAAAAAAGATCAACTGAACTCATGCCATTTTTCAAACGCAATTGAAGAAACCAATTGTGTCTTCTGCTATGAATGCAATAGCAAAACCCTCTTCATCAGAGGGAAAATCCTCAAAGAAACAGCATAATTCAAATAAAGAGGAACAATTAGAAGAAGATGAAATCGTGTCAAAGCCCAAGTTTTCTTTGACTCTGGAAGATTTTATTCCATCTACTTCAAAGCAACGGGCACCGTCCCATCAAACGGCACTGCCTAAATTGGATAGTCAGGCAGAGTCTTCATTGGATGAAGAGTGGATCTTTGGTTCTGTTAATATGATTCACTTAACAGATCCTTATGCCAGTCGCAGTTTTTATTTCGATGAGCCTGGGTTCCCTATATCAAAGAGTGGAATCAGAGGGAGTTCCAGAGGCTCAGGATATAGGGGAAGACATGGATCTTTCAGAGGACACTATTCCAATTCTACCCCTGCTAGAACTGTGTATGCAGTAGAAACTCATGGCAGAGCCCTTTAACAAGCTCAACAAGAACAAGAAATTTCTTCCACATAAGGCAGATTCATTCCTAGCATAGTTATTCTGGAGGATCGGTTGTAAGTTACACCTTCTTCCTCTCAGCAAGAAAATAGACCTATTCAATATAATATTCCAAATCCATGAGTATTACCAACTCCTATCCCAATCAAAGATGCATCAACTTCCAAATCATCAACTTCCAAGGCACCTGCTAAACCACATGTTCATGTTGGGAAACGTAGACCTTTGGATAAAAAGTATGATGTATTGAAACACATGGCTCAAGTACCAGCCATGTTATCAATTTTTGATGCCTTGAATTTTTCAAAGGATCTTTGGGAGGCCCTCATTGAGGCTTTGTCAATTCCTCAGGAGTTTGAAACAGAAATTGTTGCAGCTGAAGCCTACCATGTAGAGAATAATCCTGCAGAATTCCATATAGTGATATATTTCATAGATGAAGATGAAGATGATGTCGTTCCTGGACATATTAGACCTTTGTACTTATCTAGAAAGGTCAATGGTGTAGACAACCTAAGATCTTTCATTGATAATAGTTTAGGAGTCCACCTCATGCCCATTCGAACACTTCGTCGATTGGGCCTCATGGAATCTAATTTATCTCCTTCTACTATTATGTTACAAGGATATGATAAAAATGAACAAGAACCACTGGGCAAGATTATACTCAGAACTCAGTTTGGAGATCTTGTATCCAATTCATATTTCATGGTTGTTAATTAATACTCATCCTTCAACATCTTGCTTGGAAGAACCTAGCTACATCAACATGTGGTTATCCCTTCATCATACCATCAATGTCTCAAATATTGTTTTGATTGTCAAATTGGGACATTGTATGGTGATAAGGACTCATTCAAGACATGTGAATCTCAATACATTGAGGCAGAATTCTATCACATGAAGGGAAAGGATAAATCCACAACAAGGGAGATTACCAAAGTTAATTCTCCTTATGGTTTGGAAAAGATTCCAGTAAATCCATTTACACATGTGAGTACTGATTATGTGTTGCCTATCAGTCAAATTGAAAAGATAGACCCAAATCCAAATACACTTATGGAAACTTCCATAATGTCAATTACGGAAATCAAGCCAGACAGCAAGGGAGAAATTAGTGATTCACCAAGAAATAATGAAATCTCAAATGGGGATGTCTTCATATCATCTATTGAAATCCAGCAAGTCTATACTTCTCCAACCAGGTTAGAAGAATTTATAGAAATGTCAGAGGAGAAAGATGATGTCTATTCTCAATCTATCATCTCCTCTTTAATACACAATAAAGACCCTTCATCATCAATCGGTTCGGAAATAGAAGATTCTTCTTCAAGATGTTCAAATTTTAACATCTCTTCTGATCATGAAAATTCTACTTCATCATCTACTATGCAAGTAGGAACAGAAGAAATAAGACATGTTAAAGAAGAAGAGGAAGATCTCAGGGATGCTCCTCCAGCATTTGAAGAGGGTATCTCTACCACCGTGGATGAACTCAGAGAAATAAATTTGGGTACAAAAGAAGATCCACTCCCCACTTCAATTAGTGCGGCCATGAATCTTTAAGATCAAGAGATATATGTTTAATTTTTGAATAAAAATCGAGATATTTTTGAATGTAACTATACAGAGATTCCAGGCCTTGATCCTGATGTTGCTACTCATCATTTGGGTTTGCCAGAAGAACATCGAGGATTCAAGAAAGCTGCTAGAAGAACACACCCAACTTATGCTTCCAAAATTGAAGCTTAAGTGGATAATCTTATAAAATCTAACTTCATCAGAGAAGTTCAATATCCCAAATGGTTGGCTAATATTGTCCTTGTGAATAAGAAGAACGGAAAAATTATAGTTTTCATTGATTTCAGAGATCTTAATCGACATTGTCATAAGGATGATTTTCCAGTTCCGATCACATAACTGGTAATTGATACAATAGCTGGCAATGAAGCACTTCCGTTCATGGATGGATATTCCGGATATAATCAAATCCGAATGGCTCTAGAAGATGAAGAATCTATAGCCTTAAGATCCCCTTAGGGTGTGTTTTGTTATCGGGTAATGCCCTTTGGCCTAAAGAATGCAGGTGCAACATATCAGTGTGCAATGCATCGTATCTTCAAACCCTTTTTTGGGAAGTTTGTTGAATGTTATATGGATGATTTGGTGGTTTAATCTAGGAAACATTCTAATCACTTGACTGATTTGGAGGTTATATTCCACAAACTTCATCAACATAATTTGAAGATGAACCCCTTAAAATGTGCTTTTGGGGTAACCTCAAGAAAATTTCTTGGATTTTTTGTACGCCATCGTGGTATTGAAGTCGATCCTGAGAAGACAAAGTCAATCCTTGGTATGTCACCTCCTTGACATTTGAAATAATTGAGAGGTCTTCAAGGACACTTAGCCTATATTCGGCGTTTCATCGCCAATTTGGCAGGCAAAAGTTTACCCTTCACCAAATTGATGAAGAAAGGAGTCACTTACCAGTGGACTGAAGAATGTCAAGAAGCATTTGATATTCTTAAGAAGTATCTCTTGAGTCCACCAGTATTAATTCTACTCGTGGAAGGAAGACCACTTATCCTATATGTGACAGCTTTAGAGTGATCATTGGGTTTCTTTATTTCTAAGAAGAATGATGTTGGGAATGAAAACAGTCTCTACTATCTCATTCAGACTATGCTTGAAGCAGAGACCCGATACTCAAGTATTGAGAAATGCTTCCTAGAATTAATCTTTGTAGTTCAGAATTTGAGACACTACCTGCAACATCATGAGGTTCAATTGGTATCTCATAATAACCCTCTCAAATTCATCCTTAGTCGTCCAATGCTTACAGGACATCTGGAAAGGTGTGAAATTGTTTTTCATCAATTTGATATCCAATATGTGTCTCAAAAGGAAATAAAGGGCCAAGATCTAGCTGATTTCCTTGCTGAACACCCTTCAGTAGAAGATACATTTTCAGGTATTGAACTTCCTGATGAGGAAGTCTTCTTTGTTCAAGATAGTCTTCAAACATGGGAAATGTACTTTGATGGTGCTTCTAGAAGTCCAACGGGAGGAAAATGGAAAATCCTAAATTCAACAAAGTTGGGTTAAGAATTGTGCTCATTTCTCTGGAAAAGGAAGTGTTACACTATTACTTCTCATTGTTGGGAGGCGGTACAAATAATAAAGCGGAATACCAAGCTCTCATCGCAGGCTTGGAGTTGGCGCTTCAAGCACAAGTGAATCACTTAAAGTTGAAAGGTGATTCAGACCTGGTAATCAAACAAGTCAATGGGGATTATGCCATCAGAAAAAAAGAACTAATCCCTTTGTATGATTACGTCGGAGAGTTAATAGCGTAATTTCCTACAGAACAGACATTTTCTTATGTCTCGCGGTCACAAAATGCCCAAGATGATGCACTGGCTAATATAGCCACATCTCTAGCAGATCCAAATCGGGACAAGAAAAGCATCAGTATTGCCCACCGTCAAATAATTTCACCTTATGTTCAAACCAGAACAGAGGAAATCAATGAAATTAGTCTCATTCCTGAAACATATGGTCATACTATAGGATTTATGACACCTATCGGGAAATACCTTAAAAATGGAAAACTTCCACCTGATAGAGTCGGGAAAGAACAAATTCGGTGATGTGTGGTCAATTTTACTCTTTATGACAGCCCAGATCACCTAGAGAAGATTATATACAAGCGTGGTTTTGATGGAGTTCTCTTCAGATTCATTTATGGAGAAGAGACAATGGTTGTCATGAAAGAAGTGCATGCAGGAATCTGTGGTGCCCACCAGTCTGGACATAGACCGTCTGATCAAATTCGAAGTCTTGGATACTTTTGGCCTTCAATGATCCAAGATTGTGTTGATTTCACAAAGAAGTGACATTCTTTCCAAGTACATGCTAACTTCATTCATCATCCCCCATATTTTCTTGATACAGCTAAATACTTGTGTCCATTTTCCACATGGGGAATGGATGTGGTAGACCTTACCCTTCAGCTATAGCCAAGTAGTTTAAGTATATTATTACTGCTAATGACTTATTTTCCAAATGGGAAGAGTCAATACCTCTCAAATAAGTTAGTTCTAAAATCATTGTTAGCTTCATCAAGTCTAACATCATTACCAGATTTGGTATCCCTCATACCATATTGACGGATAATGGCACCAAATTCTGTTCATCTGAGGTGAGGAAGTTGTATCAAGAATACAACATCAAATCCAATCATTCATCTCAGTATCATGCAGCAGACAATGGCCAAATAGAAGCCTTCAACAAGAATATTTCAAACATACTGCAAAAGATGGTGGATAAAGATAAGAAGTCATGGCCTGATAAACTCTTTCATAGTTTATGGATTTATCGGACCACCACCCGCACTGCAACGTGGTCAACTCCATATTCACTGGTATATGGAACGGAAGCGGTCTTTCCCATTGAAGTTCAATTACCTTTTCTCATAGTAGCCATTTATGATCAGTCATCTACAGATGAACAATCTCAAAAGTGATTGGCTGAATTGGAACTGTTAGATGAGAAAATATTGTGCACCCTGCACCACTTAGAAGTCTATCAGAATCAAATAGTATGAGCTTTCAACAAAAATTTCATCTTCATTCATTCGTTCAGGGAGAATTGGTATTGTTTCTCAGAACTCCAATGATACCAGGAAAGAAAACTCCCAAGATTGAACCAAAATGGGAAGGAACTTATTCAATACATAAGGTCTACTCCAATGGGGCATATTCTTTAATCTCAATGGATGGAGAACTCATCACTACTCCAACCAATGCCATATTTATGAATAATTATTTTGTATAAACACAAAATACACCATCTCCGGTCTATGCATATGACCTTAAACTATTCTCACCATCATCTAACATGACACTAAACTGTATCGTCCCTTTTCGTCCAACATGACGTTAAACTATGTCAATGTCCAGAAAGACGTTAAACTGCACCATTACGGTCCATGCATATGACCTTAAACTATTTTCATGCCTTATGTCCAGCAAGACGTTAAACTGCATATCCTTGGTCCATGCATATGACCTTAAAACTATTTGTACCATCGTCCAACATGACATTAAAATGTGAAAAATCCATAATACGTCCAACATGATGTTAAATTGTGTCCTCTTTTTTCCTTACTGCATGACATTAAACTACACAGTCCCCCTTTCGTCCAACATGACATTAAACTGAATTTTCCCCATCGTCTTAGCTACAAGACGCTAAACTATACAACACCCTTATTTTCAAACATGATGTTAAATTGTGTCCCTTTAATACGTCCTAAATGACATTAAACTATATTTTGTCCCTACTACATGACACTAAACTATGCAGCACCAACAGTCCTCACTGCAAGACTTTAAACTGCATAGTCCCTTCATATGTCCTACATGACATTAAACTGTGCATCGTTAGGGTTGTTTCTACCTCTTATTCCTCACACCGAGTATGAATCACGTGAGCTTAGAGAAAACTTCAACCATAACACCCTCTCTGGGCTGTTAACCATGCATAAGTCCCAACACCATTTTTTTTAGGTCGTTGTCCTCAAGAACAGCTTGATCACTAATTCATTTTTTAATTGAACTATGCAGACTTTGATCCTTGCCTTCTAGGCTGGGTACTTAGGCAACCTCCCAAGGTTCAAGCCCAAAACCAATATCTTCACATCGGTTCACCTCCATCTCATATGATGTTGATTCATGAAACCACCCCCAGAATCAATATCTTTACATTAGTCCACCTTCGTCCTTGCTATACGACGTTAAACTGTAAAACACTTTTTTACTATACGACAATAAACTACAACATTCTTTGATACCCTCACCTAAGATGGAATCATTATTTACATTGATCTGCAATCATTTATATTCCAAATACTATGTGCATACAGATCAATTCATGAACCTTTTATCTTGGGTCAAACCATCATTGCACTAAAGTCCCCTTTCACCCTTCACATGTACGAACCAAATATATATAGAGGGTATTTCTAGAACTATGTGGGATTGATTCCCATCCTTATGGGATACGTAAAAACATTCGAGTGTCCCTCGAATCCAGTCCCAAGCCTTTTGGTCCTAACCCCAAATTACACTTTCAATCCCCTGGCTGAAAAGTCCCTGTGAAAACACACACTGTGTATTTCTTATAATGGTCCGAGTTCTATGACCCTAAACTAAGATCTCTTACACTTTCATCCCACATGACGTTAAACTGTATTTCAAGAACTATGTATGGCTTGATTCTCATTCTTATGGGATACGTAGTGAATTCCAATATTTCAATTCAGGACCCAGCCACAACATGATTATGGTTAGCATTGATATGTGTATCTCTACATACAATGGAAAATACCCATTTTTATGTGTCATAATCCTAACCTTAAATGTTTTCAGATCTTCATAATCCTTTAACTGACTTCTAGTCACAAAATGTCCAATTTATGAGAGTTCTTTTTCCTGACTATGCAGCACGTGCCCTTAGGTGGCCTTGTATAAATAGTCTACATAACGGACCTGTCAGCCAAAAGATGCGATTATTTGACTATACAGCCAATTCCCTTAGGTGGACCTACATAATTCAATCCCCTAACGGGTTTGTTAAATAGTGGTAACTTCATTCATAGAAAGAAAAACTCTTTTTTCCTGGTCAAATCTTGATGGCACTTTTGCTCCTTCTCCCTCCTTAAGATGACTTGTTTTATCGCGGCATGGATCTTTTGATATCCAAAACCGCCAAGTCCCATCATGACACACAGGGATGACAGTAGCGGGATCTTCAATGAAAGCTCTTCAAGAGGCACTTTAGATATGATCTTCCATATGTTTTCCATTCCTTGCGTCATGAAAATTGGATCACCTTTTATACTTCTGGATCTGACTCAGCGTCACTGTCACAGGGGAGAATATAATCTGGGATTAATGCACTTAGGGAAGTTCCATATTCTACTCCTTCCCCCCTGACCTGTGTTTCTTCACATTAAATTCCCGTTGGGGCAGAGGCTGAGGCTTCACCTCTAGATCTAGCCATTTAAATTGATGTCCCTGCATAATCAATTGAAAGCTTTGGTTAGTTTCAAAGAATAACAAAATTTGATTGGTTGTCTTGAAAATTAAGTACAATCGCAAAAATTGTTATCCCTTACCCAACGGTAGATCAGTAACTTGATAAGGCTTCTCCCCATCTTTCCTAGCTTCAACAATATTTTCAGGGTGAGTTTGAGGAAGATATATGGGGTTCAGCTTCACCTGGGCTAATATCTCTGCAATAGTAGGTTTTTCTGTACCCCCTTCAGGCATTGGTAGCTCAGCATCTTACTCAGATAGAACTGCACATTTCAACCGATCATGATTAGACATGTAATAAGAAGTTATTTTTTAATAGGATGAAGGATAACACTCACGTCCATAATCTTCTAAATTACAGGGTAATTTAACATGAATTAAAAAATCTTCAAATGATATGCCAAGTCCCATCATTTCATCCAATGTAATCTCAGAATCCTAGTTAATCTCACCAGTGGGAGTATTTGATATGTCTTCTTGGCGACCTTCATCCTACGGTCTCTGACCCTGGACAGCATCTTCAAATAAAGTGGTGGCATCTGTTGCAATGGCCTCCAAAAGCTCTAATGCAGGGGTTGAACCTAAAGTATCATAAAATGGAATTCAGTCGATGTTTCATTCAACATTTTATGAATCATTGTTAACTTACCAGAAGTAGGTTCTTCTCGTCTTACAACAGTAGCAGGAGGGATACTGGGAACAGATGCTGGTTCTTCTCCAGGAGCATCCAAGCCAACCAAAACTTGTAATTGTTCACTAGTACCCTTCGTGGTCCTCAAAGGAGGGTCAATCCTCTCCCTCATAGGGGAAATTTAAGAATCCCCTGCAATCCCAAGAAGTATGATCAACCTTTTCATGGGTTAAGACTCATGATTATCTGAAGGACTTACCACTACTGATGAAGCGTTTAGTTGTGGACTTATTCCTTCGATGCCTTTGTCTCTTTGGATTTTTGGGAGTGTCAGAAGTCTCCTTTATAGGTACATGAATTAGAGAATGGAAATCCATATCCAACTCCTCATCCATGTCTTGCTGGCCTGGAGATATCTCGCCCAATTCGTGAGGAGATTCAGCAGCAGCCCCGATGGCAGTACCACCAGGGCTATACTGTGGAGAAGGAACCTCAGTAGTTCCTTTCTTTTCAAGCTTCAGGTTGAAGAAAATAATTTCCTTGAGTAACAAATCTTTGACTGAAATCAAGTTGCAAAGAAATTAGGTAAAGAAAACTTACATCTTCAAGAGCCACGTAATCATTCCACTCCTCATCTCCGGAACCACTAGTCCCCTCAGTGGCTCCACGATCAATCATTTCCTTAACCCGATTGATGACAGGAATGGAATCATCGGTGGCATATATGAGAATTTCTAGATCTCTAATGTAAGCCCGCACTTCATTGGGGTTATCCTTGTAATGGATATCTATAGAAGCTAGAAGATTCCCTATTCTAGGGAGGTGTAGCCCCTCTCACAAATCCAGCTAGGCAGTTTCAGCACCACAGTATAAACCCTGCCATGTTTGGATAGCCTCTGGTCGTAGTTATTTAGTATGTATACCAGAAGGTTGTGAGGAAGGTCCTACAATCTTGGACTTCAACTTCTTCCCAGCTCCTGAAACTATAGATAGAGAATAAGAAAATAAGACTATTTTCTCTATAAAGTAATGGTGATTAAATTAACACAATGAAGTAACTCACTAGGAGTTGATGGAGTGGGTCTTTTGATTCTAACAGGAGGATTATAACGGGCACAAGTCCGCTTTACTGCTTGTTGTTCCTCATCATCCCCATCTTGGGAATCCGGTGAGTCAGTCCTAGATGAGGAATCCGGTGAATCAGCTCCAGGTGGGGAATCATCACCTTCCTAAGGAAGGGTTTCTTTCTCTACAATTCTCTTCATTTTCCCCACCTGATAAACCAGGTGATTCATCCCCCCTCTAGGGTATAATGCTATCCAGTTCTTGGCATACCATGTACTCAAGTGATTTGGTGCTTTATTAACTGGTAGATCAAACACTTCCCCGGTCTTCTCCCTAGTTACCAGCAACCATAGTTGTCGGGAAACCATCGGATGTTGCTCTAACCTGACATGCACAGGGGGAGATACAACAGTCTGCTGCAAACACTTGAATTGACGTGCAAATATACATGGATCATAGGCCTTTCATATAATCTCTCTATCAATCCTGGTGACCAGTACACCATCTCTACAGGCCAGCATGTATTCCCTTAATTCCAGACTAGCTGTTCCATCATCAACAAACCGCCCGGTTGGCGGGTTTCCATAAGGAAAGAAATTTAATTCCTTATACATGCTCAGCCTCACCTTCATGTCATAAGAATTGAGAGCTAGTGGAGAAATTCCAGATAATTCTTGCACTGATGGCCTGAAAGAACTTCCGGAGATCTGTACTCCGTTCTGTACATTATACGTCCTAAAGTGAGTGTCAATCCATCCCCACAAAACATGGAATGGTCCCACTATTCTCAAAGGAGACTTACTCATGAAGACATGGAGTAAACTCCTGTGAATCTTTGATAAAATGGGGGTAGCCAACCCAAGAATTTTCCCCTCATCCAACTTAGCTGCAATAACGAAGGTCCCTGGCCTGACGCCTCCCTTCGAGTCCCTGACTGGAAAAAGATAAACACTGAGCCACAAGGCCAAGAATCCCGCCAGACGAGTCTTCTTTGGGATTCTCTGATTCACTTCGTATCCCCACTTCTCAAATTATTATTCTTATAAGGTCGTCCAGAATGTTCCAAGAGCACCCCTCTTCTCTGTTTTGGGGCAGGTGGTAGGACGAGTGGGCCTCTTCTCCTTGGGCCCCTTATTCTTGGATCCCTTCTCCTTCGATCCCTTCTCCTTCGGCTCCTTCTCCTGCTTCTCGATAAGAAAATATTCATCCAATCCTCTAGATGAATATCCTTTCTAGAATGAGTTAAGGAGGTCTCTGAACTCTTTATATTGTGGAAGATTTTCAATAATTCCTGATATAAAGCCAGAATTTTCTCCGAATCATTCCAGGTCGCCTTGGGAGGGATGAATTCATCATACATATCACCCAAAATTGGAGCCCCTGAGATATTGTGTACATCCCACGGACTGATGCCTACTTCTCCATGAGTTAGATTGAAATAATTGGTTTCTGGGCTCCAATGGCTAAGTATCTTTGGTACAAAGTTATCATGCCTGTAAACATATGTTTGCCCAGCCCAGACGGCTTCATATATCGCAAATACTTTCAAATCCTCAACAAACTCGGCATAGGTTTGTCACACCCAATATGCCCACATCCAAGTTGGCTTCACACCTCCTCTAGGATGAAAGTCCCAACTTATCTTCCAGCCTTTGGATTGATCCATCTGAGAGATTCTGAAAATTGAGGGATAGCAATTTGGTTGCAGCTCAGGATTATGAGGTTTCAAATCTGGAGTACAAGGGCTACGATACATCATATGGGCCTTCTCTATTGTTACAGCATTTATAAATACCCCACCACATGAGATATTTGCTGAAGAAAAATTGGTGTAATTCTGAAACCAAGAAATGGGGAGATAGTTATTTGCCTCTGGAATGGTAACTTCTCACAGATGACCATAGTCATACAAAGGCAGATAAATGCTTTGTGGGAAATCAAGATGATACTTCTTCAGGTACTTGGCCAAATCCGGGAGAGTGATGTCGCAGACATTATAGTAATCATGGCCAATGATTCTCATCATATCATCAATTTTATTTCTATCTAGTTCATCAACCATTCTGATTCTCTTGGGATCCATTGAATCTGCACAAAAGTTGAATAAATTAACTCTTAAATGGGTTGATTTTTCATAACATTTGTGAAGAAATTTGAAAAAATGGAAAAGGAATTAAGGCATGAAAGTCTAAAATTGGCACACAAGTATGAATGTGTCGCGCAAGTATGGATGTGTCGCAAAAGTTTTTGGCACGCAGGTATCACTGCGGAAGTCCAAATACCTCTACAGCAGCGCGACAGCAAAGAAACAGCGGAAAACTGAGCAACTTGTGCGGCGAATGCCACTTGCACGGCGAGAGCTAGAAAGTTTAAAATCTGGGTGCTTTGCATGAGAATGGCTGCATATATATAGGCCAGGCCTCAACCCTGCGCACCTAAAAGCCAGCGCGCTCTAAAGCTAGAGCGTTCAACACCTGCGCGACGCCATATGCACGCTCAACACTTGCGCGCCGAAGTTTCCTTGGTTTTATTCTTTCCTCAGAGTTACATCCTCATTTATTTCGGATCCAACTCTGATGGGGGACTTTTGTTGATTCTCTTTTCCGTCACAGAGTCTAACGAATTTAAAAGGGAAATACCTTGAACCAAGGTGATTCATCCTTTTAAGAAACATAAAAAATTGACAAAGGCATGAACAAAGATTCAAATACACTTGGGTCGTGCAAGTTCTACCAATGTCGCGCAAGTATACTTGCGCGCCGCCAAAATGGTCGCGTAGGTGACTTGCGCGCCCTCTTTGAATTTCACCCAGGGTCTTCTCCAGCCTATAAATACCCCCTGTGGGCCCCCCATTTTGGGAGGAAAAAAATTCTAGAAACTCAGATTTGAGCTCCCGGTGCCCTAGTCTCTTCTCGAATCTTCCAAACACTTCTAAGATAATTTCTTAGCTAGAACGGAAGATCTAAAGAGGGGGTTAAGGCCTAAGTGTTGAAACTCATCAACACTTTCACGACTGAGTGGCCAGCACTTAAGGGAAATGGCCACACTTGCGCGCCGCCTTAACCCTTCAACAGAACTTGCGCGCCTCTCTTCTGGAAGCCTCTAGGGATAGTACTAACGGCTTGAGCCAAGCCTCGCCCAAGTTTTACCCTAAGGGTTGACCGTCGCGCAAGTACCCATGTGTCGCGCAGGCACACCTGCACGACTAGGACTTGCGCGCCCACGCAGTACTTGTGTGCCCCTCTCTTTTTTGGTGCCCTTCCTGCCCATTTCACCTCTCCTATACCTATCCACCTCTCCTATTCAAGATTCAGCCTTCAAACCCCTCTTCAAATCCATTTATGGCATGTTTCCTTGATGGATTCGTTATATGAAAGGAATTATGTGGAACATATCTCAAAACCTAGTGATTTACACATATTTATGTCACTAAGGTAAGATATTTCATTCATTCAACCTCATCCTTTAAGATGAGAGAATCCTTAACCTGGGCCTCCTTTTCAGAAGTAAGTCCCAGTCCAAATTCTCATTAATTTGGGTATCCTACTTAGGAGTAAGCCCCAAGTCCCCTAATTTGGGATTCCTTTTTATGAGTAAGCCCTAGTCTCAAAGTTCCCAAATATGGTCATCCTTTTCAAGAGTAAGCCCGAAGTCCCTTAATTCTAAAATTCCCTTAACCTGGGCCTCTTCCTTAGGAGTAAACCCTAGTTTTCAAATCCCTTTAACCTGGGCCTCCTTCTTAGGAGTAAGTCCCAGTCTTAATTTCTCTTAACCAGTCTTAATTTACTTTTTGATTTGGGCTTCCTTCTCAAGAGTAAAACCCAATCATAAGTCCCCTCCAAATTTGGGCATCTTCCTCAGGAGTAAGCCCCAAGTTAGAGTATCCAAATATCCATAAAGTACATATACCTTTATGGACCCTCTTCCCAGACTTCTTCTTTGAAGTAAGTCCCAATCTCTGTCTATTTTGGCAGTCATACATACATAATCCCTACATCATTTTCTATGATTTAACCTTTCGTGGCACAATTTTCTGGTTTTACCAATACCTCTTGTTCCTCACACCGAGCATGACTCACGTGATCTTAGAGTGTAAAAGTAATTATGGCATCTTTCTTTGAGACATAAATCATACATAAACATCATACTCCCTTACTCGAACTATGTGGGTTATGATTACTTTTCTAAATAAAGGATACATAGGTAGCCCATCTGCAGGTACGATCCCAACTCTGAAATAATCTATGTCCTTCTGAATGACAATAAACTTCAAGTGCCCCACTGAGTGGATTTAAAACCGGTATGGTCATCATAATGACCAAGAGACTTTTATGTATTAAAGGATACCATTGACTAAGAATCTCTAAAAAATATAGATGATTCTATATTGATGAAGAACCTCAAATACATATAAAATATTCTCTAAATTTCCTACATATCAATCATTGATTGTCAGATCTAAAGGAAATATAATTTTATACTTGGTAATTTAATAAGGATTCACGAACATAACTTAAATCAATAAAGAGTGTCCCATAGTAGACAATAATTCCCCTAAAAAAGGTGTGATGAGTCCAATCTCCCATCCTCTCGACCAATGCAAATTCTTAAGTCTCATCGGTCCATAACTAGTGAGCACCCACCTTTGGAAAGTAGGTCCAAATGGATATAGAATCATTGGATGTTTCTGGTTTTACGAACAAACCCGTTAGAAACCATTTGGAATGTTTGAACCTTAAATCAACGAGGTCATTCCCAATTCTAGAGGAAACAAGGATATAGGATTTTTATAACATTATAGATATGTCACAAGTAGGTTTCTAATCACCACCTTTTGTGAGGATACTTGAGTTACCATGGGTATTTGATATTTGATACTTAAAATTGGGTTTCATTTTTTATTATTTTTATATGTTTTTATTTGAATAAAATGTATTTCAATATAAATAGTAGTTATATGGGTTATTTTGTAGTTTTAATAGTTTTAGGGTTAAAATAAGGGAAGAACCAAAGATACATGTTAAGCTCACATAGTCTAGAAAACTATTTAGATCTCATGCCCGTGAGGTCAACAATATTTATAGATCTTGTCACACCGTTGGATCATGGTCTTCCAAACCATGCATCCAAACCTTTCAAAATTCTGCATCCCTTCTTAATTTTATATTTTATATTCTTTTTCTTCATATTTATTTCTAATGGATTTCTTATTCATTTAATAAAAAACAAAATAGTTTTTTGTGTTATTTTAGGAGTCTTTTATTCAAATTATGATTAGATTTGTGTTAGGTTGTTTTGTTCCATGTTATAAAGTCTAGTTTTCCTTTATAATATGAGATTTTATAAAAGTATTTAATAAATAAAATAGGGTGAATATCAAAGATTTTATTAAACTAAGCATAATTGTTTTTTCCTGGTATGGAGTGATTTGAAATGAACATGATTTATTGATTTGAAATGGTTTTCAAAGGGTTATTTTATCCTTATGATGTGTATAATTCCTTTTTATGGAGATGATTTTTCAAATTTAACCTTTTTCAGTTTATAATGAAACAATGTTGTTCAAATAATGATATTTATATTTTTGGGTTTTGTGTATTGTTATTTAGATCATTTCCCTTAGAAAGGATATGGTGGTGTGTAAAAATATCTTTTTTGAGTGGTGCTTTCCATTGTGGTTCATATTCTAGTTTTTCATAACCTCTTTGATCATTGACTCATACAAAACTAAGAATGGTGTGGTTGAGCCAAATACTTTTCTCTCTAAGTATTTTTTAAAAGATAGGTATTCAGAACCCATTAGGGGACCATATCCCTTAAAAGGAGTCTCTACTTAAACCTTAATTCATAAGTGTACTTTCTTGGACCAATAGGATTGATATCACTTTCTACATGTATGGTTATATGTTTCACATTATTTTGGAATCATTATTCTCTATATAATTTTTTTATGTAACCTTAGTAAAAGTTTTTATTTCTTTAAATAATCCTCCTGTGGTATTGTGACCTTATCTATTTCACCATATTATGGTAAAAAATTACATGGTGGGGTAACCTAAAGTAGGAATCATCATTATTGATAAGAAACTATTGATTATTTCCATAGATTTTATAGGATGATTGTGAGTACATTTATATAAGTTACAATACCTATTTAATCTAGGAAAATTATATTTTTATTTTGATTTATTATTTTGTTAAAACCTTTATAATATTTAAATGGTGAAGAAAATGAATTATCATTATGTTGGTTTTCTAAAATAGTCTAATTTTGGAACTTCACACCTTATTATCATGAATCATGGATTAGATCAAGAAATCATGGGATATATTTAAGTTCTCATATTGGTTTTGGAAACTCTTAATGGACATGTGTTTTTCTTCCATTGGGCCACATTAGTTTCCTTTTTATATCTATTTTTCATTCCTCAAAATTCATTGAAATTTTAATGAGTGTATAAAGTAGCATGGTGGGGAGAATTTTCATGTCTCAATGTTACATTTAATTGTCTATACATAATATATAATGATTCTCATTGATTTTCATGTGTTTGGAGCTGAAAATATTAATTTCTACGAACTCTTTTCAAGTTAGACAATTACCATGATTTTTTGTAAATCATGAAAAAAGTATATGGGTATGGAAATAATTCTGTCATGTTTTATTTGTATTTTCTCCACAAAGTTTGGTAAAATATGCAGGTAAACCATATGACCTACTCAAGAAGTGGTATTCGGGTCTTTTGGCATGATATTTAATTAAGGAATTCCCCCTTTCCTTCCACTCTTTGATTCAAGGGTGATTACCCTACATTCTCTATGTCTCCATGGTTAATTTATCCTTGATTATTCAACGTAAAGCCAATTTATCTTCCATTTATTCATATTTACTTATTCTTATTCCATTCCCATTTCTTTTTCTTCTTCTTCCTTTCCCTAATAGATATGTTAGTTGAATTTAAAGTATAAGTAATGGTTTAAACATGGGTATTTAGATATTTAAGGTATTTTAAGCTTCTCTTGAGACCTTTTCTACCATTATTCTTTTAAGAAAACATCTTTTCTTCTAATTATGGTATTTGGTTCTATTAATTTCTATTTATTTGTCATTCCATGCATGTTTAAGATTTTTCCACTTATCGTTTCATTAAAATATATCTATAAATTCTAGTATTGATGAATATGTGTTGGTTTTTATTATATTTTAGTTTTTTAATTACTTAAAATGGGTATTTCAATGTTTGTTAAGACTTATACATCTAGAATGAACTTTAATGCACTCAAAGTGTTTGAAAAAATTTCTAAGAGACTCTTTTCAAAGGAATTGAATATTAAAGGAATGCTTAAAGGGGTTAATGGGTTATTTTGAAGGGATTTTATTTATTATTTAGCTTATTACTCTCATTTTTAATTATCTAATTATTATATATGCATTGAATTATGTTAATATAGTAATTTTATAGTTTAAATTAAAATTTATTTTATATTTAGATATTTTTTCAATGTTAATTTGAGGCTTGTATTCTTATTTAGGTTAAATGTGGTTTATAATCAATGCATGGTTTCTAAGTGGTTTTCAAATATGGTTTTCTATATTTTACAAGGTGGGTTAACACTAAGGTACCATTTAGAAACTTATAATATATATTTTCATTTCATATTGTTTGAATTCCACTTTATGATTTCATATATGAGTTTGTGTATTTAGTGGGATAAAATATATTATTTGTTAATTATTGTGCAATTATAATGGGATTTACACAAAAGGTTGAGGGGAATTAAGGTGGTGGATTGATATTATGATTTATTTTATCGTGTTTTATAATCGTTTTTTGGTTGGGATAATCTAATTTGATGTGTACTTTTCTTTTATACTCATAGTAGGTAACTTCATTAATGGAATCATCTTTTTTCCACTCTTTTCTTTAGTTTAATTTTCAATCAAACATTCCTCTATAATTATTCTTTTTGAATAATTTATTATTCTTATATAATTTCTTGAATCATATAGATAATGATTCATTTCCTCAATATTGTTTGAGGGTGATTCAACATCACTCGAATTATCATATTTGATCTTTTCTTTTATATTTGTGTTAGAATTATTGAAGGTTACTAACTTCATATTGGGTTAATTTTCTTCCTCTTTGTTTACATGTAATTCATCCTCACAAATCATCAATCAACTCCTTTACTATAACTTTTTTATGATCTAATGTTTTATAATATAAACTAAAGTTCTTCGCTGCCTATTAGATAAACATCTTAGCATTTTCATTACTGGATCATTGTCTGTAATTTTTTCCCAACTGTATATATAGTATTAATTATTTCATTAAACTGAAGATAAAGATCAAAAAATGGATCCATCAGGCATCAATTTGAAAGTATCATATTTAATAGTATAATTATTTAATCACATTTCATTGACCATTTAGGTTCCATCATAATATATAGAAAGAGTATCCAAAATTTAAAAATTATCTAATATTCTATTTAATTTTTCTTATCCCAATGCACAATATAATACATCCATTTATTTATAGTTGAAATCATAAATGGCCTTAGTGGAATCAATTCATTCATCTCTAGTAGCTTTGGGTATTTCATATTTTTCCTTAATAATAGTCTAAATATCAAAACCCATGATCTCTAATTGAATTTTCATGTTAATTTTCCATTGAGAATAGTTTTTTCCCATAAAATAAGGATGAAAATTAGTCGAATTTCCTTCTTATCTATTATTATCCATAAAGACCGAAATTTAAAACTAATAAAAATTTAATATATTTTGGTAAAACCTGATCAGAGTAAAAAATATTTTGAATTCCTATGACACCAAATGTTGGTCAAAGTAGATAACTCAAAAGGGAGTTAAATTGGGTTCCAAATAAAAAATTATTTTAACAATGATTTAACATAAATTCATCAATTTGATAAAAATTCCCAGTTAACTAAAAAATAATGTTGAATAATTTGATCTTTAGAAAATATTCTCAAATCTCAATAAAAACCCAGTTAAAATAATGTTGAAAATTCTTTTACATTTTGAAACTAATTTACTTAATAAAAAAGCTTATATAAAAACAAACTAAATTAAACTATCAAAGTAAGTTTTTTTATAGGGTATAGAAAATATATAAAGATAAGTTACTAAAATAAAGTAAAATAAAAAAAACATACAGCAGAAATAAAAAGGGGGTTCAATCTCAAGTTTAGACCTAACCCCCTTCACTTGTAAATCACCTACTACCATGCATTTTATTAAAAATTAAACTGATCCACAACCTAGATTGGGTTTTAGACAATAGTACATGAGGATATTTAGGAACATAGTTACTTCCACTATTCTAAGTGGGATAAAAAAGTGTTCAGGTCACACATGACCTCTTCAATAATTATACATGGGATTATAAATGAAAATATTTGAAAGAAATTTTCTATAACTCTACAATATATCACAAAAGACTGTGTTTATAGATAAATAGAAAAAATTAAAATACATTTCAATTAGTATGCTAAAATAAAAAGATAAAATAATGAATAGATTGAATATTTAATGCATCTCAATCTGATCATCTTTTTCTTATAAGCCCTTGAATCTGTATTTGAAAGGGATCAATTGTATTTGTATAGAAAATTAAAAAAATGGTGTTATTAGAGTCATGAAAAATCCATTTTTCTTGGTCAACCAATTAGTCAGTGTTTTTACACACACATGTGTAACTATATATCTCTCTGTATCAACATATATATGTCAATATCTAAAACCACACTTGTAAACATGATGGGTTCCTATAAATTAATTGCATTCTATAAGGTCCAATTATCTACTTTAGGATAATTACAAAATAATAAAAATCCTCATATAGAGAGAAATATCTAGACACTATAAAAAAATTTAAGACTTTGGTGGTGGTGTTTTATAATAACCATTCATTAATACACTTTCATATGAATTTTATTTAATTCCTTAATCTAAATATTTTAGAAATTATGTTTGAACTTAATTACTAATAGTTGTAATAGCAGGAGAAACTGGTGATAGAAAGTACTTGGTGATAGGATCTCTTGATGGAATATTTACCTAGCGTTAGCATCCCTTGGTGGTAGCACTATATTATAGTAGCATGCTTTAAGGTAGATACTTTGGGTGGTAAATTCTCATAGCAGTCACAATGCTTTGGTGGTAAATGCACATGGCGGTTGATTCTCTTATTAGTCATAATATTTTACTAAAGGATGAGTCTTGAATAAATAGTAGATTATCCGATTGTAGATGCTCATATGGTAGATGATTCAGTAGTAGCTTATCTTGGTGGTCATATAATTGAACAAAGAGTAGTTCTTTCAACTGACACAAGCTTAGAATGGTAGAAAATATCAACTAATAATAGATTCAAGACTTATCCAATTTTATTATTTGGTCTGAAATATAGTTAAATATCATAAAACATGGAACTTGTTAGAAACATAATAAACATGATTTGGTATCATTAAAATTGGTAGTTTCATGGACTAATCCAATAATATCACCCTTTCTGATGATCACAAATCCTGGCATCCATAACTATAAAAAAATATTTTAATTGAAAACGAATATAATCTTCTTAACAGTAAAAGTCTATATTTAATTCATAATCATGTTTCAAACCAGAAAAATTCCATATAACCTTACTATCCCTTTTATAATAATCAAAAATATATAAAGGCAAGTAAATAAATGATACAATTATTTATAAAATGAGATGATTTTCATAAATATTAAAGTTTATATAGTACATCAAAAAGGAAAATCAAAAGTGAAATCCCTATAAAATTCTAATATGATCCTGAAGAGGTGTCCTTAATGTGGTTAGGATAAGGATATGCTGGGAATTTCCTTTTATAGTAACAGGAGGAATAGAAGAGGAGGTAGTAGGTGGTACAAGAGTCCAGAACATAATGGAAGAAGCAACTAGCCATAGATGCCTCTCAGCCTCAATAGGTATAAGTCCAAAAGGACTAAAAAAGGAAGTGGTCTACAAAGGGGGTTATAGGGGTTAAGAAAATAAATATATTCATAAGAATAGTTGTAGTTTCGATAACAGTTTTCCTTGTGATATAGATAAAAGGATTCATTATATCAATAATATGAGTAATGACCCTACCACTATTGTAACAGCCCCGAACTCAATAGATCAAAGTTGGAGCCTTGATTTATTATATTGGTATAGGTAAAAGACTCAAATCCCAAAGGACCAATCAATTTAGCAGTTTTGGAAACTATATTAAATACATGAACCTTACATTGCAATTGAAACTATAAAATAAAACGTAGTCAATCTTTTGAGATAACCAATATTCTCCTAGATTAACCCTATATATCAATAAGAATATACATCTTGGAATACTAGGGAAAATAAAATATAATAAATGGATGAGATATAATGCTCAATAAGGGTAAGCATACAATGGAAGCTATTGTGAATAATAGTCATAAACATTAAGTCATAGTGTATAACTAAAACACAAATCATTTAAACATAATCTTGAGCATAATTTGGAAATAATAAATAAAAAACATATACTTTCATATAAATAATCACAAGGATATTCTATTAATTAAACAATTAAATGGAATATAAATACCTAATCTCATAATTAGGGAATGTATAATTCCAAACATTATACACTTACCATAAAGGATTCAGTCAGGACACCATACATAAACGGGTAGACATTATCTAATACCTAAACTAGTTTGTCTCATGAGATATATTGATACATCGAGGGGATATAGTGGGCCCTTGCCATCACTTACTAAGTACAATTTATTCCTCATATTAAAAGGGTGAAACATAAACAACATAAACATTCGTATTGAAAAAACGGCATACTAAATGTGAATACTTCAACCATAAACAAGGAATGGTATCAAAATAGTACATCCATAGTCAAACTGATCTTAATAACTTAAATAAAATATGGTAGATAGTATCATAAGATATAAACCTCAATTAATAATTATATCCAACAAAATATGTTGGCATAAATGAAAATACTTTAATAATATCATTTAAAATTTCTTGAGAGAAATACCATTTTTTTACTATGAAATAGTTTATTTAAAAGGCCAAAAAAAATTAAAATAAAAAATATTCCTTGAAAAGAACCTTGTAAACATGTAAATAATCTTCAAAACATTAAGGTTTCAGGATGGTGGAAAAATATAATCATGATGTATATGTTAAAAACATTCCTTTCGTATTTTTTTGACAAGCCATAAAGTACCTCATTTAGAAAATGGAAAAAATATTCCTTACCAACCATTTTACAAAAGGTAAAACATGGTAAAAATACATTAAACATTTTAAGGATAATAGTAAAAATATTTTAGAAAACATTTATAAGAATCATGGACATGGATGATAAATATTCCCAATAGATACTTAGGTATAAACAATCTTGAATTATAATGAGGTTGTTAAATTAACCCTTGCCTTAGGTTTAATTTCTTTCATATATGTACAAAACTACTGTATAATAAAAATATTTTTATTTTACATATATTAAAAAAAATATTCATTTATATAATACTATATATTACCTTCTTATAATTTCTTACTAGTCATTTGTTAACAATCTTCTATTATTTTTTCTATTTTGTGTGTTAATTGCCTTGTTTTTCGAGTACATTTTGACTTGTAACTTGTTGTTCCAATTAATTAGATCATTATTTAATCATTTAAATAATTTAAAACATGATTAAAATATCATATATATTAATTAAATATGTATTTATAATAATCCATTAAATTTTGATATAGTAAATGAAATGCACCGTTCATGGAGACGGTAGGTCATACGTACGCATGAACACAACTTTCATTTATTTATCATATTAAAAGAATGAAAAGTAAATTATGTATATTATATTTACAGTATAATGTTTATTTCATATATGTCACACATGTTTATTAAAATTATCATTAATACATTCCATGTATAGTGTGAACGAATCACATTGTTTTAAGGAAGCGATAGTCCACACGTCCACAAACGAAGTTAAAGTATTTACATAAAATGAAATAATTGAGGTAGGGTTTATATAATATTTACATAAGCATAAATATAAAATATATATATATAATATAAAAACATATTTTCTATCGTTATTCCTAACCATGATAGGTGGTAAAGAAAAAACAAACAACATCATTTCGTGAGGTGGGAGTTTTCCGTACATAAGAATGGTATGTTTGCTACCCATTAGATGGAAGTGTGTGTAAGTGTAGTTCAAAATCATATAATAGAAAAAAATATAATTATATTTATGATACTATTATTATTATATAATCATGTAATAATAATAATTTAGGCAGTTCAAAAAAGAAATTAAATGAAAACACTCGTTGATGAACATTACCTCTTCTTTGGGTATCTCCTTTTTATTTTCCCAAAATGACCTCTTTGGTTGAATTTATGACCAAATTAAAGATTCTAAGATGAATAGAGATATTTTTTTTGTTATTTTTATAGGTTTTTCCAAACCAAATAGTTTATGATGTGTGAAAAAAAATAAGAAGATGTTCCCTTTTATAAGCGATGGGAGGGGGCACTCTTGGAAATCTTCAAAATATTAAATTAATATAAATTACTTTTATAATAAAAATGGATAAGAAGTGAGTTAATTAGATTATAATATTATTATCCGTATAAATACCTTTAACCAATAATTTTTATAAAAGTTTATTTTATATTATTACCCTTATCTTTTCATTTTAACCCTTAATTGATCCCTTTAACTCTTATTGTGACTACATATGTTTTTATTCCTTAAGGGTTAATACAGTTACTCTAAAATGACAAAAGAACCCTGAATGAATAATTTGTGTAATATTTAATCTTATCCCAATAATTTGGCCGAATATTATATTTTTTAGGAATTTTATATCATTTAATAAAATATTACTTATTTAAATATAACATTAATGAAAATGTTTATACTATTAATTACTTTGACTTTCAAAAAATCCATAAAATAGTATATCTTAAAAAACTTCTAAAAGATCACTAAAAAGTAAAATTTATCTATAAAATTCATTCATGACATTAATTATATCAAATAATATTTATTATAATCTTTTTATAATCATTTATTTGATATTACCATTAATTAAACAATTATTGCATCATCATTGTATAATCCTTTAAGGTGATTATTTATGTATTAAAAATTAAAAATAAATTTTCATGAGGAATATAAACATTTTATATTTCAATTTAATTTTTAAAGTTGAATTTACCTTCTGTATAACACTACATTAAAAATTAGATATTAATTAAAAATATGAGTATGATATCTTAAGCTTCTCTTTAAATAAAAAATAATAAATGACATACTCTCATCAAAGTGGATTGAAAATGTTATAATCTCATAAAAGGATAGTTTTGGTAGAAACCCACTTATCCAATGATATTTTTACAAGTTTTAGGGAAATTTTATAATATTTGTAACATTAATTTTACCCTTAATTATTCGACTTACCCTTAACTCTCTTAATAAAAAAATTTCTAAAGTTACTATTCCTAATGTCAAAAAATAAAAGAAACCTATTGACATAATTTGGAACCAATTATTATGAATATTTAATCCATTTTACAAAATTTAAAACATATAATTTTCAATAATTAATTTAAAATTAATCTCATTAACAAAATGAGAAAATGAGTTTTTAAAGTAAAACATTCAAAAGATTAAAATGTTATTATATCCAAATCCAATGTGAAGTTGATTATAATGACCAAAATTGGATTAAATGATAAAATATAAATCTAATTATACTTTAAATATAATGAAAAATATAATTTATCACTAAAAATTATTTAGACAAAAAAATTGTTTTCAATTAAAATGCAATATTTTATTACTATTCATCAAAACATGAAACTTTTAGAAAAATACCTAAAATTCACCAAAGTAAATTTTTATATCATTCTTTAAAATAATATGTTTGTTTTATCAAATATAATATAAAAAATTGTCAAAATTTTTATTTATAATAGGTTCTCCATTAAAAGATGGTAAAATTGCCTTTAGAAAAATATAGTTTTTTATGCATTAAATTGTGCTTGTTCTTATCTTATTCCTGTAAAATATATTTTATGAATATAAAAAATATTATATTGAATATATAAAATATATATTTCATTAATATAATTCAATAATTTTGATTAATTTAATTTTTTAAGAAAAATTCCTTTGGGGGTATAAAAAAATAAAAATATTTCCTTTATATTTAATTGGTATATATTTTCATTTCTAATCAATTAGAAACCAATGAATTTATCTTATATTTTTATAAACTATATACTTATATAAGTAATATAATACTATTCATATTCACTAATTTAATAGCTAGTTTATATCTTATTTTATTAAATAATAGTATTTTATTAATATATTTTTGTTCATCAAAAGTATGTCCTATGTGTAATGAAATCTATCGAAGAAATTTTTTATTGTGTGAAATGTAATATTAACTTGTTAAAACATATATATCATTTTAGGAACAAAATTAAATTTATTCTTAAATAAAAAATATTGTAAATTATAGGGGTGTTACATTCTCCCCACTTTAATTAAATTTCATCCTCGCAATTTAAAAACTATCTTCTAGGGTTTGATATTTGAAAATTCATTTGTTGAAATCGCATATTTTGAGAAGGGTTAATAAAATATCCTCTTAATAATATATAATGAGAAGTAAAAAATGTCACATGGGATAACATATAACATGGTCCCTAAGTAGGATAGTGTTAATGAAAAGTTGAGATATGTACATGGAGGGAAAATGTAAATATTTATATGGATTGATTAAGGTCATCAATCACAAAAAAGTGAATGATTTTGAGGGCCTAAAATCTATAAGTCTATAATGATTTAAAATACCATTGGTTCAACAAGAATTAAGTTATTATGATAACATTTTTTGTTTTTTGATCCTTTTACTATAGTTGAGGAATTATTTTACTCTATAATAATGCAAGTAAATATAATTACCTGATATGTTTCTCTTTCATAAACACAATCTTATCCTTTGTTCATTCCTTGAACTATTTATACTTTATTTCTAGTACAATATGGGTGAAGTAATACATTAACCTCTAAAACATTTTCCAAATATCAACTTAAACCTTTTTATAAATGGTTAACTTTTCCAAAATGAACTTATCATTAATATTTCAGTAACATGAAGTAGCTATTATTTTTCACATTCCAAACATATGAATACCTACATCATGTATTCTCTTGAAACATGGTAATAAATTTAATTAAAATAATTCTGTACTAAAAACATGAATGCTTCATTATTTGTTAAATAGAACATATATTATTATATAAACTCTATAAATCCAAAAATGTTGTAAACTCCATCAATGATAAAATAAACCACTTCTTCAACAAACCATTAATCAGTTCCAAGGTATTCAGTACTATCCAATTTATTTTATCCAAATCAATCATCTATTTACTCCAAAATAATTATCTTAGTATGAGGAATATATTAATGTTTATCTTTTATTGAACCATATGTTTTCCAAAAATATTAACTTTGTCACTGGTAGCATTTAACATATGCTCTCAAATCCTTAATGAAATAGTACTACAATATAATCATTATATATTCCATAATTATTATAACCAGTACATCATTGATAAAATACTCAAATTACATAATTCTTCAATCCCAACATAAGAACATTAATATTTCATTTTAATCTATTGTAGTATCATAATCTTGATCAAGATACATTAGCCTCATTTGGGGTATACTTATTTGATGCATGAGGTATTGATTTTCATAGTGTCTCATATCCTTATAGTTGAATCATTGTACATTAAAAACATTTTTCTTATCCTTACAATCCCAAGAATGGTGTCCTTTCCCTCCAAAATTGAAGAAAACTTTCATTCCTTTTAAGAAATTACCAAGGTGATTATTTCCACAATTATTACATATGGTAAAATACATATTTTTCTTATTCCCTTTATAGATATTTTTCCCATATATCCTTTAATTCTCATGCATCCCTATAAAGCCATAATACTTAGAGTAATATTTTCTTTCCCAATTATCACATTATACCATTTCCTTATATGATGATAATTCTTGGGAGACTATTTCTCTTCGAAATATTAGATTAAGACCATGAAAAATGTGATCCTTTTTACTCTTTGGATCATGTTCATCGGTGATGTTTTCATTCCTTCTACTAGGATTCATTTCTAAATGAAAAAAAACACTATGTTAGATCTTATTTTAATGTATAATCCAAAAACTAAAAAAATAGTTAACATAAATTGAAAAAAAAATTATATCTATTCTCATAATCATAAACATGGTTTCTTTGGAATGTTTTACTATACTTATCCTTAAAGTCTACCTTTGGGTTATGTTCCCTAATCTAAGTTTTCTAGATGTAGTTTCCAAGGTTACTACTGAACTTCCTTTTTTACCAACTATAATTACCTCGACCCTAGTAGCTTCGAACCGGTGACTTAGTTTATTACATTGGCATAAATACAAGACTATAGTCCTAAAGGACCGATTAGTTTATCATTTTTGGAAACCAGATTACATACATGAACCTTACTTTACAATTGAAACTATAAAATTCAAAAAAATCAATCCTTAGAGAGAACCAATATTCTACTAGATTAACCCTTCATATCAATCATAATATACATCTTGTAATCCTATGAAAAATAAAACAAAAGAAAGGGGTGATCTCATAATGCGCAATAAGGGTAAGTATACAATGTAAGTTATTAGGAATAATAATCATAAACATTAATGAAATGCGTATAAATAAAACAAGTCATTTAAACATAATATTGAGCATAATATGGCAAGAATAAATGAAAATCATATAGTTCCATATAAATAATCACATGGATTATCAATAATTAATCTCATAATGAGATAATTCATAATGTTAGACATCATAAACATACCTTCAAGGATTCAGACGATGCATCGAGGGGATATAGTGGTCCCCACCCATCACTTACTAATTCCAATATATTCATCATATTAAAATGTTGAAACATAAACAACATAAACATTTGTATTGAAAAACTAGCATATGAAATGTGAATACTTCAACCATAAACCATAAATGTTATCAAAATAGAACATCTTCAGTCAAACTGATTATAAACCCTTCAATAAAAAATGTTATATTTGTATCATAAGAGATTAACCATAATCAATCATAAGATTAAATAATGTATGTTGACATAAATCAAAATACTCTAATAAAATCATTAAATTTTCTTGAGATAAATACCCCTTTTTACTTTGAAAAAATTTATTTAAAAGCCCAAACAATTTTAAAATGAAACATTTTCATTGAAAATAACATTGTAATATTATAAATTAAGATTAAAAACTTTAAGTAATCATGACAACAGAAAAAACTGCTCATCCTACACAAGTTAAAAAAACATTCCCCCAGTATTTTTGTCAAAAAGTCATAAATTACCTCATTTAGAAAATGGAAAAAAAGATTCCTTACAAACCGTCTAATAAAAATTAAAACATGGTAAAAAGAAATTAAAATTTTTTAGGATAATAGTAAAAAAATGGAAAAAAAATATAATAAACATGGACATGGATGATAAATATTCTCCAACAGATACATACATATAAACAATCTTAAATTATAATGAGTTTGAGAAATTAACCCTTATCTTAGGTTTTATTTCCTATGTACATGTCTGAAACTCCTATATAATAAATATAGGTTTATTATAAATCTATCCCAAAACCATATTAATTTATATAATACCATATATTAACTTCTTATAATTTCTTATTACCCATTTTTTAACAATATCCCGTTATTTTTAAAATTTTGGGTGTTAATTGCCAAGTTTTTTTAATATGTTTTGACATGTTACTTGTTGTTCCTACAAATTAGATCATGATTTCATCATATCCATAATTTATACCAAAATGTAAATATAATTTATATTTAGTACATATTTATTTATAATAATCCATAAAATATGGATATAGAAAATGAAATTCATCGTTCGTGGAGATGGTAGGTCGTACATATGCCTTAACGCTACTTCCATTTCATTATCATATTAAAAGAATTAAAATTAAATGATGTATATTATAATTATAGTATAATATTTATGTCATATATTTTACATATTTTTATTAAAATAATTATTAATATATTCCAGGTATAGTGTGAACTAATCACATCTTTTTGAGAAGGTGGTAGTCCACACGTCCATAAACGAAGTTATACTATTTACAAAAAATGGAAAGAATGAAGGTATTTTTTATATAATATTTACATAATAATAAAATAAAAAATAAATACTATATATATAATATAAAAATATATTATCCATCATAATTACCTACCAGGAGAGGTGGTAAAGGAAAAACAAACAACATCGTTTCATGATACTGTAGTTCATCGTACACAAGAATGTTAAGTTCACAACCCATTTGATGGAAGTGTGTGTAAGTGTAGTTATAACCCATATAATAAAAAAAATATAAGTATATTGACAATAATAATTTCATTATATAATATTGTAATAATAGTAATTGTGTTGGTTCAAGGAATAAAAAAATGAAAATAATTGTTGATGAATGTTACCTCTTCTTTGGTTATCTCTTTTTGATTTCAATATAAGGAATTATTTTGTTGGATTTATTCCAAAATTAAATTTATGGATGAATGGGTGATATTGGTTGGATATATGGATAGGGTTTTTCTGAACCAAATATGTTTTGAAGTGTCAATAAAAGTGAAGAATATTTTCTATTTTATAAGAGAGGGAAGGGACACTATTGGAAATATTCAAAATATTAAATTAATATAAATTAATTATATAACAAAAATGGATCCATAGTTATTTATTTATAATTTAATATTATTAAGGGTCTAAATACTTTCAACCAATAATTTTTATATTAGTTTAGGTCACATTCTTACCCTTGTCTTTTGACTTTAACCATTAATTAATCCTTTTAACTCTTATCGTGACAACATTTGTTTTTAATCCTTAAGGGTTAATATAGTTACACTAAACTACCAAAAGAACCATAAATTGATCATTGATGGAATTTTTAATCTTATATAAATCAGTTGGAATAATATTATATTTTTATGAATTTTAAATCATTTAATAAAATAATATTTATTTTAATATAACATTAATGAAAATTTGATATTATTCAATACTTTGACTTATAAAAAATTCATAAAACAAGATATATTTAAAAACAATACTTCTAATATATCACTAAAATTTAAATTTTATCTATAAAATTATTTTATGATATTAAATATTTTAATTATATTTATTTTAATATTTTTATATTCACTTATTTTATATTACCATTAATTAAACAATTATCGCATCATCATTGTATAAGACTTTAAGTTAATTATTTATGTATTAAAATTTAAAAATAAATTATCATGATGAAGATAAAAAAATTATATTAAAATTGAATATTTATATTTTAATTTATCTTCTTTATTATATAATATTAAAAATGATATAGTTATTAAAAATATGAGTATGACATCTTTAACTTCTCTTTAAATAAAATATAATAAATGTAATACTCTCATCCAAGTGGCTTGAAAAGGTTATAATCTCAGAACAATGATGATTCTGGTTGACACACACTTATTCGAAGATATTTGGACCAGTTTTAGGGTAATTTTATTATATTTATAATATTAATTTTACCCTTAGTTGCTTGATTTACCTTTAACTTTGTTAATAAAAAAATTACTAAAGATATTATTCTAAATTCCCAAAAAATAAAATAACCCAATTTAAATAATTTATACCCACTGATTACAAATATGGAATCAATTTTTAAAATTAAAAATACATAATTTTAAGCAATTAATTTAAAATTAATCTCGTTGACGGAACAAGAAAACGGGTTTTTTAAGTGAAATGTTCAAAAGACTAAAATGTTTTTATATCCAAATTCAATGTGAAATTTATTCCAATTACCTAAATTGGATTTAATAATAAAAAAATAATCTAATTATATTTTAAAATTAATTAAAAATATTATCTAACACTATAAATTATTTAGACAAAAAAGTTGTTTTCAATTAAAATGCAATATTTTATTACTATTCATAAAAACATGAAACTTGTTTTAAAAAAACCAAATATTCAATTAAAGTAATTTTTTATAATATTATTTAAAAAAATAAGTTTATTTTTTCATATATAATATATTAAATTATCAAAAATTCGATTTAAAATATGTTCAACATTATAAGGTTGTAAAATTACCTTTTAAAAAATATAGGTTTTTTTGCATAAAATTATGTTTGTTCTTATCTTATGTCTATAAAATATACTGGATAAATATCAAGAATATTTTATTAAATATATAAATTATATATTTCATTAATATCATTCACTAATTTTTATTAATTTAATTTATTAAGACAAAAGTTCTTTGAGAAAATAAAAATATAAAAACATTTCCTTTATATTTAATTGCTACATATTTTTGTTTCTAATCAATTAAAAACAAATTAATTCAACTTATATTTTTATAAACCATATACTTACATAAGTAATTTGATATTATTCATAACCTCTAATTTAATGGTTAGGTTATATCTTATTATATTAAATAATGACATTTTAATAATATATTGTTGTTCTGTAAAACTTTGTCTTGTGTGTAACGTGAACTATCGAAGAAATTTGTTCTTGTGTGAAATGTAAGATTAACTTGGTGATGTGGATAAATCATGATAGTAATAAAAGTAAATATTTTCTAATATAAAAATATTGTAAAGTCTTGGGGTATTAAAACTATACTCCATAGAACTATGAAAGTTTGTTTTTCTTTGATAAATATCTTGAGAAAGGGTGACAAATTCATCAACTGATTCACTTTTTCATTGAAGGTCCTCGTGAAAAGAGGTATCCTCATATTTTCATCCAAGAAAATAAATAATAATTAATTTCATTCTTGGTAAAAACCCTAGATAGATAATACTTAATGTCTTTAGTGATTGTTACTTTATCACTTCGAGGTTCATTTAAGAATTCTCTATCAAGGTTATAACTATTCTTAGCCTGGGATTTTATCTGACAAAGATTATCTTAATGAGACGAAGAAACATCACCCAAAATAGATTGAATCTCTTCAATGAGAATAGATCTGATTAGGTTATAATAAATAGAGTAAGGGGTAGAAGTTGGTGGATCTTTAGAAGAAGAAACTCTGACATTAGGTATTCCAACCTCTCTAGAAGAGATGGCTCTGTCTGAGTAAAACTAGCTCTCACATCCTCCATATTTTATTGAAGGGTATTTATCTTTTCCATTAACCTATTATTTTCTACTTCCATATTTCCAATATTTATGAAAATTCTTGGATTGAGATGATCCACTACCAAAGAAACTATCAAGGGGTTCAATATTCACTTAGCTTATTGTCTTGAAAGTATGAGGAAATTAGAATGTCACTAAGATTAGATAAAAATTCTTTTTTAAGGGCATCCAGATCATCTCATTTAAGATAAATCAAGTGAGGAAGAGAAGGAGGAGTAGTTAAATATATCTTTTACTATGTATTGAAGGATCCTTATGACCAATTTCTAAAATAAGTACGCTGTGAGAAAAAAGATCCAAACGATGTTCATGTAACGAACCAACCTAAATACACTCTCAATATTGGAACCCGACCTAATCTGACATAAAATTTAAGGAATTTCTCAATCCCCACGGGCTGGTGATTATAACTCGGGGATCAAAAAAACAATCAGAGGGAATTATTTCACCCAACCTGAAGCAAAAACATGTCATATATTCATATAGTATAGAGAAACCGTTGAAGATATAAACAAATTCCATAACATATATAGAACAATGGAAGTGATACAACTAAAAAGGTAATAAAAAATCAGTAAGATACAAGTCCAAATGAAAATGATGAAAAAACTAAAACAACTAATCCAACAGCTCCATGTGACAGTGTGGGAATACTCCCACCATCTCACCACTAGCTAGCCAAAACCCAGATGATAGAAAACCTTGAAGCCACACTGTGGAACCTTTCCTTTCCCTACATAAAGATACATAACAAGTTCTATGCACCACTAAATTTTTGTATAGGGTATAATATAATAGGATAATTTGGGTCTCACCTAGGTTTTTCAAATCTAGTCTCTATACAATAATCCAAACATGCTCATCTTTAAAGAAAACAAGGAATTCTAGAAATTTAATAATTTTTATACCAAAATTATAGAAAAAAAATTAATTTCCTTTTTTCATATTTTCAATTAAATCTATTATATTAGTTTCAAATAATTTCATATATATATATTAAATCATATATATCAAAACAAAGAAAATAATGTATCACATATTTTATAAAATTCATATTAGTGCAACCAAATTAGTACAATCCAAAATAGTTCAAATCAGCCAAAAGCACATGAATCATCATTCCAAGGATAACACTAGGTTATAATATCTAGGACATTAATACCTAATATAAAAAATCATGTTCATCAAGCCTCTATAAATATACATTGAGTTTAGAGGTTATAGGAATTACCTAGAAAGTAAACCCATCACATGTATAATAAGTCCCTAGAAAATAGGCCTAAGGCACAAAGGAAATTACCATGAGAAAACACCCTAATAGTGGATGAGTAAGATTACTATGCATTCCACCTATGTACCCAAGGCTTTCCATGTGATATATTTTCCAAATAAATTCATCAAACCATGTTTTGAAACCAATTTCACAAAACCATTTTGCAATGCTTTGAAAATCCCTTTTTCATTTACCAAAACTATGGGAAACCATCTTTTATAAAAAACCATTTCCACATACAAAAAAATTCCATTAATTTAATAATTTAATTTCATTTAAATATTAATTTATCAAAACTAGTGTAATTTAGTTCACCAACACAGGCTAGAGATGGAACCACCTTCCTCAAAACTCAGGTTGTACACACCCATAATGGATTCCACCAACAAGGAAGAACATAAAATGACAAGAGAGGACCTATAACCAATAAACACATCTTATAATTGATTATATTTAACAAAAATGGTTTTTGGGGAGGAAATATCTCACATATATCAAAAAATTCACACATGTTGCACCCAACCAACAAAGGATCGGCCCTTGGAATAAGATCTCACAGCGGATCTAGAAAGAAACAATAAGGATCATCACCATGGGTTAATGGATCTAATAATGAAATGAAATGATGTTTTTGTGATTAAATTAAAGGAATAAGTTTAAAGTATTAGTCACATGAAGAGATGAAACCCAACCTCAATGGTGATCAATCCCTATACAAAGAAATTCAGATTGATTGTAGGCCCCTAAAATCCATGGAGGATAGCACTAGGTCGATGGAAAAAAGGATTCATGTTTAATGAATAAAAAATCACTCATACAATTCCCTAAAATTCATTTCCATGACATTTACATAGTGTGTAACCCATTTACACATCATTTAATCTAGGGTGTCCAGATATGTTGAAAACTCGTCATCTTTATTTATTAAAAACATGATTTTTAACATTGCATGTCAGGTAATCACTCCTCCAATGGCCCGAAGGCCTTAATTTTTTATTGATTTTGATAATACACCTTTCAAGGGGTGAGGTGGAACCCTTACAAGGCTCATAGGTGTAAGTATTACATGACCCGTAGGACTTAGAGAAATTCATTATCGTAGGATTCAAACATTACATACAACCCATACTAACTACTTTGAATTGCTCCTCCCCAACATCTTCATCATGAAATCAGCTCTCCACCTATGCATGGATATTAAGCTAGGATTTCCTATGAATGCACAGTCTTATCCCAATGGTAGGTTTCATACCCTCTCATTCTTGCAATACATTTAGCTTCTGCTATAGTGAAAGCTCCTTGTGCATCCTCCTTCTGGAGCGTGTTCCTTGTAGGTTGTCTGGTTTGTATCTGCACTAAACGTGGCCTGAAGTCCTTGAGGTGGCCCAAAGGCCTTACTGACCCGAAGGCCTGGGTGGCCCGAAGGCCTTAAAGGACTCGGGGACCAAATTGGTGGCCCAAAGGCCCAAACGGGGGAATATTCCAGGCTATTACAGTGCCAAACATTGTCTATTATAGTTCCTTCATTGCATGTCATGTAACATTTTCACACTTCGTAATACCTTCAAATTGTGTATCATATTCACAAAATCTTTTTTGTTGATATTACACATTATTTAATCCCATTACATGACATTTATTTCTATTACATACTAAAAAAAATTCAGTTTCTTACATAAAAAAACACAAACCACCTCCGGTGTTTTTCAAACTAGGGATAAACCTCATTAATCTATTACACATTTATACCTAGACTCTGTAAATTCAAATAAACATGCATCCTATAACATTAGTTCATTTTCCCCATCAATTCCTTTTTATCCGCGGGAGTCCAAAGAGACACCCAATTAAATAATAAAACAATTAAAGATAATGTAAGTACCTAAATGATGGTAATTGGATGTTAAAAAATCCCAACCATAAGACTTTCAATCCTTGGGAATTCATGTGGAAGAATGAATTCGGGTAAATATGTGAGGCAACTACTTCATCATCAACAATTCACATTCTCAAGTCTCATGGGAATCTGATCTATGTCTTCATAACACTCAAACCAATAGAATATACTTCCTACACATGTCTTTTAGTTGAGATTAAATGATGTCTATTGGCTACTCAACAATAGAAACATCTATGTCTAACTCAATATCTTCCCAACTCAGAACCTAAGAGGGATCATGATGGGATTTATTGATATTTGATATATTGAAAACATCATAAATGTTTTTCAAATGAACCATAAATTCTAACTGATAAGTAACATTCCCAACACACTAAGTAACCACAAATAGTCTAACATATCTCGAAGCCAATTTTCCATATTTTCTAAGCTGACGGTGACCCAACCGAGGAGAAAATTTCAATAAAACCTAGTCACAAATGGAAAACAACAATGGATGATGTCATTGATCCACATAATACTTATATTATCTTTGAGCTATAACCAGACAATGACATGTATCATGAATCCTCAAATATGTCTCTTGAACCAAACTTGGTCCCACCAAGGAAGCCTCACCCACATATTGCTAAGAAATAGGTTATATGCATGGGAAAACATACAAAGCCTTGAAAGGATCCATTCTGATCGGTGAATGATAACTATTTTTATAAGAAAATTAACTAGTCCCAGATTTTTATCCTAAGGTCAACCAAAATCCAAGAAATATTCATAGATCATATCCTCCAAGATTAGAATATCATGCCCTATATGAACGACTATTTATGTATGAGAACTTGTACTCAACCTGAACTAAGTCCCCATCACCTATTTGAGACTTCTCTAAAACCTCAAAGTAAACCTACGATCTCTATCTGAAAGAATGGTAGAAGGAACCCCATGTAACCTCACAATATTCTACACATACATATTACCCAAATCGTTAACTTTTGTGGTGTCTTTGATTGGAATAAAATGAGATGATTTTTTCAACCAATCAATAACCACAAAGGTAGAATTCCTCCCTTGGGAATTCCATGGTAATCCAAAAACAAATCCAGTGATACATCGTCCCACTTCCCATCCTACACCAAAAGAGGCTAGAGAAAACCAGAAGGTTTCAGATGCTTTGCCTTTATCTTCTAGTAGGTGTAATAGTGGGACACATAATCATCAATGTCAAAATTCATACTCAGATACTAAAATCATTATATGATGTCATAATACATCTTCATTATTCTTGGATGATCTGACCATGAAAAAATATGGCCATAAAATAAAACCTATATCCTAACTGATGCTAAAATGAAAAGACGACTCCCAAAACTAAGAATACCATATGAAGAGAGAGGCCAAAAATAAAGGCTTTTCCCCACTATATTGGGTTTTATGAATTCCTTTGAACTCGATATCCTACTACAAAATCTATAGGACAGTCTTAAGGATATATGATGATAAATAAACACTAATCAAAACCATACCTAAAACATCCTTTGAAGCATCTAAATAAAACTGATCAAAAATATCTACAAGGTTCCACTCTTCCCTATCTTCTAAAATAGATTGTGGTGGAACTTTCCTACTAAGAGAATCTAAAAAAACACTCCCCTTTCCTATAGTGTAGTTGATATCAAAGACACTCATCTGAAGGTATTCCACCCACTTCATATTTCAAAGTCTCAACTATTTCTGAGAAAATATATAGCTTAAACTCTTATGGTCAGAAAAGACTGTATACCTCTCCCTAAAAATATAATTTCATCAACACTTATGTAGATGCATAACTATGGAAATCATTGAATCATGAGTAAGGAAATTCTTCTCAAGTGTTAAAATATAATGAGAGTCATAAGATATCACATGATCATATTTCATTAGCACACAACCCAAAACAGTTCCAAAAGCATCACAGAAAATGATATACCCCTTACCGATCTCAGGTAAGATCAGAATAGGAGCAGACATCAAAATTCATTTCAACTCAATAAAAGAAGACTTTCACTTTACATCCCTTGTGAATTTTACCATTTTCCTATTAAGATCGGTCAATGGTAATACCAACATTTATAAATCCTTAAAAACCTATTTATAGTATCTATAAAGATTGAGGAATATCTGAATCTCAAATAAATTACATGGTTGTTCCCAGGAAAAAATAGCCTTTACCTTCTCTGGATTAACAGATAAGTCATTATCAAACATCATGTTCCCAAAGAACTCTACTTCTTCAATCCATAAGTTTCATTTCAAAATATTTACATACAAATAATGACTCCTCGGGATATCCAAAACCAAATTAAAATGGTGTTTATACTCAAGATTTGACCTTGAACAACCCAAAATATCATCCATGAACACTGCCAAAAAAGTTTCGAGATGTTAATGGAATATCTGATTCATAAAATACTTAAAAACTATAGGATCATTAGTTATACCAAATGGAATCACAAGATATTCAAAATGGTCATACCTACTCATGAAATCCATCTTCATTATATCACACTCCAAAACTTTGAGCTGATGATAACCAGACCAAATATTGATCTTTAAAAACCACTTCCCCCTTTAACTAGTCAAAAAAATAACCAACATGAGGCAAAGGATGATTATTATTAACTATTATTTGGTTCAAATTCCAATAATAAATGTACAATCGAAGTGAACCATCTACCTTCTTGGTAAAGATCACTAGTTCATCCCATGATGAAACACTGGGGTGAAAAAAACTCTTTATCACCAAAACATCCAAATGAATCTTGAACTCATTCATATCTTATACTTCCATGCAATAAGAAAGTATAAAAATTGGATATTTATCTACAACCAGGTCAATAATAAACTCTACCTCACTCTCAATAGGAATCCAAGAGAAATAAATTGGGAAAAAATCTAGAAAATCCCAAACAATAATGGGAAGATCAACAATAAAATAAATTTTATCTGAAATAACTGTTATAGAAGAAAACAAACTCCCGAACTCTGATCAGGAATGTCCTGTATGACTAGACATTGGATCCCACTCTCCCTAAAAAACTATGAGAACATATCACCCACAATAAATGAGATGTTTCAATGATAAAAATCAACCTAATAATGATGAGAAACAATTCAATCAATCCCGATGATGAAATCAAATAGATCTAAATCGAGATTAAGAAAGTCCCAGACTAACTCTACATCAATTATCAATAGCACTAAATAAGGAAACTGAAACACCTACTCTTTCCTCTTACCAAGAGGTTTCAATAACTCCATAACAAAGGACATTATCTCTGTTGGAAGTTTTATCATATCAAAAAAATATCCAGATATAAACGAGTGGGAAGCACCAGTATTAAATGAATTAACTACTACTAAATATGTAATAAAAATGGTACCTCTCAGTAATATTGGAACCACATATAACCCTGCCAAAAATCATATAATAAATGAAATTGGTTCACTCCTGATGCCTATGGATGGAGTCATGTAGTCTTTGAAGCATCTAATTACACCACAGTAACCTTTGGAGTCGATGATCCCTGACCATATCGAGGTGTAGAAAAAGACTGATAGAAATAGTATAGATGACCATAATGTCCACAACTATTTCATATCTTTATAGGTTAAGGACAAGGACAGTGGTCTGTATAAATTTTCCACACTGATAGAAAATCATAGGCACACTGCTAGATGCAACTGGTGGTTCCAAAGAGACCTATTATTGAAAACCATCTCCACCACTCATGTGATGATCTTTCCACTTTCTATTATTCCCTAGAGTGTCGCTAAATATTCTACTTGGTAAAATACAATAGATAGAATATCTAACCTTTCCTTCGATATTCATATCAGACATCATAACCTTGTCTAACATCCCAACATAGGTTGAAAGCTTCAACATAAATAACTATGATCTGATATTCAATCACAAACTCTATAGGTACTTATGATATTTCAATTGGTCATTCTTTACAAACTCTAGTGAAAAATGAATTGGCTCAGTAAATATATTAGTGTATTCTGAAACCAAACTCTCTCCCTACTGTAAAGATAGGAACTACAGAGACTTTTACATCATCAATGAGTCTAGATAAAACTACTATAGAAATATATTCTTGAAACCCTTCTATCCCAATACCATGTACCTATCCGACTATACCATGGAATCCCACAAACGATTGTTGGGACAGCCAAGTATGAATGTCATGCACTTCACCATAATACTCTAAAGTGTATCCAGGAAGTTGAAAATATGATCGATATTGTCAAGACAATCCTCTGACTCTTGAGTTTCATTCATACCCTTAAAGGATGGTGGATTATCATGAAATAACTCTCATGATCAACCTATTTCTCATCCAGTACCTGGTTGTACCTCCACAACTCCCTTATGAACTTGTGGTGAATTATGGTCAACAGCATGAACTGCTCACATGATAGAATAGATAAAATTCTAATCAAGGGGAGGATTCCCTTGGGGAGCATGAGATAAACCCTCCTATGGAACTCATGAAACACATATCATAGGCATATTGTTTCAAACCAAAATAGAAGAAATGATCAGACAAAGAAAAATCTCTATTAAAACCAAAAAACCCATAAACATAAACTGAGATTAAGATAAAAACTCAAAATAGGAGACACACATCCCAAAATCCCTAAGTAACATGAGTATCATCATGATATGAGATGGTCAGGCACTCATCACAAACTACCTCTGAAGTCTTGAAAATTTAATCTTCAGTCTACCAAACATCCCAAGATATGGAATCTTAAGGAAAAAACACCCTTTGATACCATTTTTGTAATGAACTGACCCAGATACCTTCTCGGTATTGGTACCCAAACTGATATACCATATACCCGAAGGGTGTTCCCAAACCCCATAGGCTAAATACTGGCACTCAAAATCCAAAATCCATTTTTTCATATTTTTATATGACACTTTTAAAGGCTAAGTTTGAACCCTAACAACTTCAGCCAATAAAAATCATTAAAAATAAATATATACCAGATAAATACTACAAGAAAATCCCCTCCCCATTGATTATATCATTATTTCAAGCATCCATCTCTGCATGACCACTCGGTAAGTTGTCCCATGTAGGGTTGCACAGGCCTGGTACCGATGACAAAATTCATACCCTATCATTCATTCTAATTTCATATGGCCATGCTCTGTGGAATGCTTCCTACTCTAGAACCTCATCTAAATAGGATCCTTAAATATTGTCTAGAATATTTCACATTCCAGAATCATAATATCACCAAAGACCAATCATGTTGTTGCAAACCATGAAGATTCATGCATGGGTAAGCTTAAAATTTAAAATTCAAAATCATAAGAACTTCCATTTTCATCCTCAATCCATGAATCAACCTCATAGAAGAATTCAAGACATCTAAGAACATCCCTGGTCACCAATATATATAGATCCACCATAAGACGCCAACGGTAACTCTCTCTAATATACTAAAATCACCATGAATACCACCACTCGAATCCACTATGGATAGATTGGTAGAATCCTACAGCATGATAAGATGAATGAACATCCAAAACCCTCGAAGGAGCTCATCTCCATGCCCCCCCCCCAAGATAAAACTGAAAAATACAAAGAACAAAGAGAAGGCCATAGCATTTCATGCCTCTTGGAACACTCAACTGCTCACACAAACACATCCCAAAAACTCCTTAGAAACCATATCAAACAACCGACCTTGAAAGGAGCAATGGACCTAGAAGCCAGGGCAGCATAAGAGTGTATAGGACCACCACATCGATCCATGATAAAGCCAGTACCATCAAACCCATAGAAAAACAATCATCATCAAATCAGCACTTCAAACAGTAAGTAATTCCCATGCAATCAGCACTGAATCTTGAAATTCAGACCTCAAATCCACCAAGAGAAATTCCTGGAACTAGCCACAACTTCAAACCATAGGAATCAAACTTCATTTGATCATAATGAGACATCTACAACACCTCAACTAAAAAATTAATACCATCACTGCACCCAAAAGTGAAACCCACACCGTAACTTCCTCTTGAATCTAAAACCCACATCCATTGTTGATGCCAAAAACAAAGAACTGAAATCCAACTCATCGTATCCCAAAGATATTCAACCATCAATATTCCTTTTCAAGATTAAAGACTCATGCCACTGAGGGAGAGTGTGGAAGTGGAAGTTCCCAAAATAGATCCAAAAATTCCTCACATGTTGTCATGTCTCCGAGAAGGATTCCATGATCTGAATCTAAAGAAGCTACACCATCGGATCTCATCATATAAAGTTGAGTCATGTATGTTGTCAAGGATGACTTCCTTATGAGATTTCCAGAGTGAATAAAACAATTAGAGTGAATGGTTTCTCCAAACTTGAAGTGACATCATGGAATATACACACATATCAGAGATAAATAGTGGAAGATATAAACATATTCCATAACAAATAGAGAAAATAGAAGTGATATAACATAAAAAGTAACAAAAAAATATCTATGAGAAAATTACAACTATAAAGGTTGAAAAAAAATATCTACTCTAACGGCTCCATGTGATAGCATAGAAAAACTCTCACCATCTCACCACCATCTACCCAGAACCCAATTGACAAAAATATTTCCACCTCACTACAACGCATTAATTTTCCATACATAGAAGGACATAACAATGTCTATGAACTGCCGAAGGGGTAAGCATGGTGTGAGCTAATAGGATCAGTAGGGTTTCACCCATATTTTTCATATAAGTCCTCTAGACAATAATCCAAGCATGATCAAATTTAAATAAAAAATGCATGATAATAGTTTAACAATTTTTATACCAAAAGCATTGAAAAATAATTTAATTTCCCATTTTTCTACATTTTCAAATAAATATGGTAAATCAGTTTCAAATATTTTTATATAAATATATCAAATAGGATATTTCAAGAAAATCATGTACCATATATCATATAAAATCCATTGTATTACAACCAAAACAATACAAGAAAAAACATCCCAAATCAGCCAAAATCACTATTAACATCCTGATAAGTTTCACACTAGGTTCGGATATCTAGGAAACTCATACTTATAATAGAAATATCACGCATAAAGTATCTATACATATGAATAGAGTTTATAGGGTATAGAAACACCCTAGAAAACGAACCCCCCCCCCCCAATAGGGCTAACAAGTCCCTTCAATAACAGTCCTAGGAAGAAGTTGAAATCCCCATGAGAAAACCCAACAATAGGGGATGAGGACTATTACTACACATTCCACCTAAGTACCTAGGGCTTCCCATTTTATCTACTTTCCAAATAAATTCATCAAACCATTCTTTTAAAACTATTTCACAAGACCATTTCATAAATCTTTGAAAACCCATTTCTCATTTAACAAAACTAGGGAAACCTCCTTTTATAAAAACCAATTTCTATACACACAAAAATCCAATCATTTAATCATGTCATTTAATTTATAAAACAATTTATCAAAAAACCCAATTAATGTAGTTCACTCACATAATCTAGAGCTGAACCACCTACCTCAAAACTCGGGTCAGACATGCCTACAATAGAATCCACCAACAAAGAAGAACACACAATGAAAATGGAGGCCCTATAACCAATAAACACATCCCATAATTTATTAAATTTTTAAAAAAGGTTAGAGAAGAGGAAATATCTCACATACTTCGAAGAATTCATACCTATCACACGATAACCAGCAATGCAGTGTCCCTAAAATAAGATCTCACAAGGGATCGACAAAGAAATAAGAAGAATCATCACCATGAGTCAACGAATCTGATAAAGAAACACATCACTACTACCATGATAAAATTAAACAAAAAATAAGAAATTATTACTCACCTGCAGAGATAAAACCCAACTATAATAGTGATCAATCACTAAACAAAGCAATTCAAATGGACCAGAGGTCCCCAAAATCACTGGACGATAGCTTTGGGTAGAGGTCAAGGAGGTTTCACATTGAATGAGTAAAAAAATCACTCGTATAGCTCCCTAAAATATATGTATATGAAATTTTCATGGAATGTAACTCATTTACACATTTTTTAATCCACGGTGTTTAGATATGCTGAAAAACTCATTACCTTTTTTATTAAAAAACCAATTTTTAACATTACACGGTGTGTAACATTTACGCAGTGTGTACTCCCTTCATGTTGTTTTCCAGATTCATGGTATCTTCCCTAAAGATATTACATGTCATTTACTCATATTGTATGGAATTTATTTCTATTATAGATTGAAAAAATTCTAGTTTCTTACATGAAAAATCCAAACCACCTTGGTCATTTTCCAAACTCCAGAAGATCCCCATTAATTTGATACATGTTTATACCCAGACTTCATTAATTAGAATAAACATACATCCCTTAACTTTTGGTAATTTTATCTAAAAAATCCTCTCTATAATCAGGATTCCCAAGATGCAGCAATTAAATGAAAAAATAGGTAAATATAAGGCAAATTTCTGAAAAACATTAACGGGGTGTTATTGTTCCTCATAAATCTAATATACTGAATATCCCTTAGGTTATTTATGAGTAACTAATAAGGGAGATCCAGCATGATCTAGTGAACTTCCCTTATCAGTCCATTCATCATTAGCATCATCATCATCTCCATAAAATTAAGATTATTCCAAGCCATGCATAGCATATATTAGGAATTTCCCCCCTTAGTCGGTGCATAATTATCATATCTTACTAAAACAACATGATAAAATCTATTTATAGAAGCCTAAATTTCAAAATCATGTCAAAAAATTATCTACTACTCTTCATTGGAAGATTTATTTGATTCATAAATAGTCTGAAATGGATTTGACTATTCATCTCTGTCTCCTCTATCAACATCATACTCAGATTCATCATACAACTCAATAACATCCTCTAGACTCCCTCATGTATATCTTTCAAAGTGAAATCCATTATAAAATTTAATTTTATCTTTTTCATCTTATTATTCTAGTAATATCTAATTGGTAGTAATAGAATTTGGTGGACTAATCAGTCTATATGATACATTAAAACTCCTAACAACATTAGTTTCACTAACTTCTTCCACTGAAATTGGAAAAGGCTCCTCTATAGAATTTTCATATTCCTTTTCTTTAACATAAGAATTAGTAGTAGCCACACATTCCACATCATAATAATATTCAACTAATTCATCTAGATTTAATACAGGGTCAACCAAATTTATTGGTCTAGAAGGGTTCTTTACTATGTTGAAATTCTCATACAACTTATCATTATCTATGACATAACTCTTAATTTAAGGATTCCAATTGAATTTCATCTTCTTAAAAGTGAATTGGATAAGTAAAAATCCATCACACAATGTTACCTTTTCCTATCCTTCTGTAATAAGGCACCTCTCTTTCAATAGAGTAAAAATAATCTTATGGTATGAAAGAGAATTTCAACATGTGTTAGGCTTGAAAAACATCATCATTCACCCCATTAGATACATATAGAGATTGATTTTGTCTATTATTTTCATAAAAAACAGCAATAAAATGTATCTATGATTCATTATACTAAATTCCACCTTCTAGGGACACAATATATTTTGAATAAACTTGAAAAAAATTGGCATTATCTATTTAACTCAACTACAGTAGGTCTTAAAATAGTTTCACTCTCAGTTATATTCAGAAGAGAATCCTCGATCATGAAGTTATCATGGTTGATGGGAAAAGAACCTTGATAACATTTATATATTCCTTTATGTGAAACTTTCAATTATTTATCTTGTTATCTCTAAGAGAACACAAGCTCTTTTCCATTAACCATTTTTTTGTTAACATCATTATTATCTTCAAAATGATACTAGACATGCAGGTAGAAATCATGAATTAACCTAGGGTAGAATGGTATATCATTCCTTGAAAACTAATCTTCCCATCCATGTTCTGAAATCACATACCAAACAACAAAATTTCTTAAAGATATCAAGAACATCAATTTCCTTCTCAAGAAAAAATACTCAAGATAAAAGCTAAGGATTTATAAATTTTATATCCCGGTTCGATTCACTTCTAAACTTATTTGAAGCACACAAATCCTTAAAATATACACTATGATTCTTTACTCTTACTATTTTCTCATAGGTTCAAGGGTTGGAGGTTGAAGGTGAAAGATCGTAGGTAAAGAGAAAAAATGAAGGTTTTAGAAAGGGAATGCGAGAGAGAATTCATAATTCAAACTCTTATATATTTTATATCATTTGGAATTTGAAAATTAAATTTAAATTAAGATAATATTTAGAAAATAAATTTTCAATAAATTATAAGAAATAGGTATGGTAATATACAGATAAGTAGAAATCAAAAAATAGATCCTACGGTATCATGTTACAATAGAAGATCATGGTAGTATGGCTAACGATATGTTTCCATAGTAGCATAAAAACATTATTATGAACTCATAGTATCACCACTATAGTATATCCTCATGGTAAAAATGGTTTTTAGTTTACCTTTACCAGGAATATAGTAAATTCAAGAATAAAATAATAACCAAAATTTATAATTCTAATTTCATGTCTAATATGGATCATTATCTCAAAGTTCAATGGCTTTGTGAACATATCAGCAACATGATGTTTAGTATTAGAGAATTAAATTTTTATATCTCCATTTTGAAAATTTTCTATGTTTGGATCTTAAATGAGATATAGGATTCTTGGAAATATTTATAGCACTTTTATTATCAAAATATATAGAGACATGTATAAATTTATATCCATAGTTTAGTAATGTGTGTTTCAACTAGATAACCTATTCACAAAAAATTCTTGTAGCTGTGTTTTTATCTTTAGTAGTGGATAATGAAAGATAATTCTATTTCTTACTACACCACAAAACTAAATAATTTCCCAAAAAGTGATATGTTCCATAGGTTCTTTTTCTTTCTAACTTGCAACCACCAAAATAAGAATCTAAATAAGTCATTAAATAAAATTTCTTTCCTCTAGAAAAAAATATTCCCAAATTGTTTACACTTTTTAGGTATTTAGAAATTATTTTCAGAGCAAGTAAATGTGATTATTTTGGGTTTTATTAAAAATGAGCACACATACACAAACTAAACATAATATCTGGTTAGCCAGTAATTAAGTATAGTAGGATTCTAGTCATGCCTTTATAAGTGGTTTAATCAATGGGTTTCCCTGTTTCATCAAGATCCATCTTATAATTTGTACTCATGAGAGTATTACTGCCTTTAGTATTACCCATTCCAAGACATTTTAGAAATATTTAGTGTAATTTTTTATTTAAAATAGTTCTTTCCTTATTTTTAAAAATATTAAAACTAAGAAAGAACTTTAACTCACCCATCAAACTCATTTCAAATTCATCTTTCATAATTTTTTAAAATTCAATACATAAATAATTTCTTGAATATCCAAAGATAATATTAAAAAAAATTATATGGAAACATATTTTGAAATTATCTTAATAAATAGATTAGGATTAGTTATTCCTTTAGTAAAACCTCTTGAAATCAAAAATGAGTTGAGCCTATTAGACCAAGCTCTAGGACCTTGTTTTAAACCATATAATGATTTTTTAATTTAAATACATGATTTCAAAAATGAGGGTTTTGAAATTCAAGGGGTTGTTTATAAAAAAAATAACTTCAATTATATAACCATTTAATAATTCACTCTTGAAATACATTTTGCATAATATGAAATTAAAATGTAATGTATATGAAAGAAGAATTTTTATGAATTAAATTCTAGCTATTAGTGAAAATGTTTCCTCGGAGTTAATACCTTATTCTTGATTTTACACTTGTGAAACCAATCTATATTTATTTCTAATTGTTATGCCAAAATCAACAATCATGCTTCTAAAAACCCACTAAGTACCAATGGTTAATAATCCCTTGAGTTTAACTACATGTTACTAAAATATTTTTCCTCTCAAACTGATTTAGTTATTATCCTATATCCATTACACATAAATAATAATTTATCACCTATGTGATGTTCATAGGTTCATTATATGATAAGAAAGCTTGATGTTCAACTTAATTTTTTAGAGAATCTTTTTTCTAAGTTCTTTAATCTTGGTCTCCTACAACTGAATCTAAGGGGTTGTCTCTATGAGTTATAAAAATTATATAGATAGAGGTATTTGATACTCTATTTTATTCTTCTAGTTCAGATTCAAATAGTTATGTGTTTGGTGACTTCTCAACAGTTTTAACAGAATGTTCACTATGACTCCCATTGATATCCTGGTTATAAAGTTCATCCTTAAGTTTTTTTAAAGGGTTTCTAGGATCATGTGGATCTATTTCATAAAATTTTACATTTATATATTCTTCCAAATTTTTGTTTCTTTTTTATACACCCCATATGATTTAATAGGTGTTGAATATCCAAGGAAAATTCCATCATCATTTTTGTATGAAAATTTCTCTAAATTATCTTTTGTGTTGAGTATAAATACTTTATAGAAAAAACTCTAAAGTAATTAAATCTTGGTTTTCTTCCATTCCATAACTCATATGGGGTTTTCTTTAAAATTAGTATACCTTGAAATCTATTAATAATATAACAACTTGGATTCATAGTCTCTTCCCAAAAAATAAATGGGATGGTCTTACTCATTGAGTATAGTTCGGGTAATCTCTTAAAGAGTTTTATTTATTTTTTATACTTCTCCACTCTACTATGGATTTCTATGAGTATAAAAATTGTGATTATAGAGATTTGATGAACATATAGATTCAAATTCCTGATTTTCAAACTCACATCCATAATCATTTATTAGGGTTTTTATAATAATTCCACTAAGGTTTTCAACAGATCTAGTATACTTAGAAAAATAGGAAAGAGATTCACTTTTATGACAAAGGGAAAACACCCATGTATATATTGAATAATAATCTGCTATTACATAGTCATAATGATTTCATACTAAACTATAAACCCCATAAGGTCAAAACAAATCCATGTGAACCAACTCAAGGGGTTGATAAGTTTAAACATCATTATTTGGTTTGAAGGAAATTCTATAACACTTTCCCATTTTATAGGGATTACAAACTTTGTCTATTTTAAATTATAGATTAGGTAGATCCTTGACAAATCCTTTTTTAATTATATTTTTTATTAAATGATGATGTTCCCATTTATTTAATTTCATTTTATTGTCAATAAATATTTGTGATAAGATGTCGATATGTGTTGAGGCTTTAACTCTAATGATTTTTGAAGTGATATTAAGTTCCAAATACTTGATTCGTTGACAAAAATTGGTTTAATAAAAGATAAAGATAAAGATGAAGAATAATATTTCCATGAAAATAAAGAAAATTTCATGAAGGGTATTTGATGAAGGAATTTGAGGGTGTCTTAGAATTTTATTTGAGGACTATTTGGAATTACTATACTTGGATTATTTCCAGGTATTTTGAATTAGTATCATATAAAAAGAGTTTCATACCACAATACTTCCTAGTCTAACTCAACCAAGGGAACATGTGAGACCAAGGTCTACCAAACCCAAGGAAAATAGCTTGGGTGAGCCAGTAGGTAGTGGGTTGAGGAAGGCCTATGTATAAGGCCTTCAAAATGTTCCCATGGGAACATAGGTTGGAATAATATAGAATTGGGGTGAAGCCCAAGTGTTGTGTGATGGGTGTATGGGTGTTGATCCACCCATCTCTAACTCAATAAGTTTTCGGTATGGATTAGCTAATATACCAGAGCCAAGCGCATTGGAGAAACCAATGCTGGATAGCGGATGAACATGGTACTATTCATACACATTTAAAGGATATGAAGATAACACTAGATATATGATAAAATCATCCATATCTATTTTATCATCACCATTATCTCCATCTACCTATTATATTCATCAAAGAAGCATATGCTCGTCTGGATCTACATGTTATAGTGTTTGATGATCCAACTTGTGCATTTGAGAAGCATTTGGTCAAATAGATATCTGAATGATATCTAACCAACATGAAACTTAGTTTGGATGTATAAATTAAGTCCAAATAAAGGTGATGTAGTGAATAGAAAAAATGAAATTTTTGATAATGGTGATTCTCGTAGTCATGAAGAGTGGGCTAAGACAGTGTTCATATATGGTGAAGTTGAGTCGGTGGAGGGTTTTTCTATATATACCCCTGAGGATCTCATTTTTTTAGTATGATATTAACATGAGGTTTGGGAGATCCAAGAGTAAAATAGAGACCCAATGGTGTTCTGTTTTTATGAGAAGATTCCATTCTTTTGTGTAAATAATTTTCCATCACGGTCACATGTAGATGATTTCAGTACCAAAAACCTTCACATGTGGTATCCAAACTAAAATTTGTTATGTGAAGAAAAAATCATGAGATATGTGATCATGAGAGCTTATTGATGTGCTTTTAGTTTCATGAACTAATACTAGATATAGTAAAAGAGGTTGTCTAGGGTTTTCAATTAAAGATTTATGCATGAGATGATATGTATGAATGAAAAATGTTGAGGTTCTACATAACTTTGTTGTGATAAGAATCTAAGAAGAGTTTCAAGAGAGGAGATAATCTATATGAAAGATAAGTGGAGATATTGTGAGGTTTGGTTCTGTGAGATTCAATGTTTCATGAAGAACAGTGAGTTTTCACTCTGATTACATAAAGAAAATCTACTACATGTGATAATATACATGCTTAAAGTTGTGAGATATAGTTTCATAATATACCTATGTGAAAGAAATTTAAAATATACTACTTTTTATATGTATACATGCATGAAGTAAATTTTTAAGGAAGTATATTGGTTATGTTTTTAGATATTGTGAAACTATTGTGAAAATGAAGAATTATATAAGGTTAATACATTGTAAAACATGCATGATCAACATATAAATGAAGAATGTGTTTATTCACGAAGATTGGATAAATGTACATGCAGTATACATTTCATGTATAGTGTGCAGTGATGATTGATACTAAAGTTGGGATAGAATTTTGATCACTATTTCATAAGAAATTTATATGTGGGTTTTTAATATAAAGTGAGGTCAGGACTTTAGACATAAGGAATAATAAATTGAGTAGTGTTTCATTGAAGAAAATTACCATCAAAAGGTGATTAGAAATAATTGAGAAAATATAGAATCTATGAAAAGGTTCTTTAATTACACATAATCCAATGTGATCCAGCAAACTCATGGAGGAGGATCATCAAAATATCTTTCTACAGTGGATCTCTCCTTTTAAAGAAGAAGGATACAACTAGGGTGTATAACCAGTTGTTGGAAGATTATAATTATGGTTCTAACAAATCACTATGAAGAAGTTATAGTTGGGAGTTATACCTACTATTAAAGGGTGATTGGAGTAGGGGGTACAACCAATATTCTAATCAGGGGTCTAACTAGTTATTATTATAATCACCTATTGTTGTAGTGGATAATCTGTGTTGGGGGGTCTATCCAACATGGTTTATAAGAGTAAATGATATTTTTAGCAATAACAAAGGTTTATAAGAATAATTAAAATAATAAAAGTTTAAAATCTAGAGAATCAAGTTTTAAGACATAAAAATGGATGATGATGACACTAATAATGACTGTTTTATAAGAGTCAATGATATTTTCATCAATATCAAAGGTTTTGGTGAGAAGTTGTATGATTATAATATTATAAATAAGCTAATGGGAAATTTCCCAAATAGACATGACTCAGGGGTTTCAAATCTAGAAGACCAAGAAGATCTATCATTGTATAAACTTCATAATATTCTCATATCAAATTAAATGAGAAAAGTAACAGTATTCATGAAGAAGGTAAGAGATGATATGACCTTTAAGCCATGATAAAAGTTAAATCTATATTTAAATAAGAACCAAAATCAATTGATTCTTAGGATAATTAATTATAATGGGAATTTAATAAAATTATTTCTTTGATTACAATAATGTTCAAATGGGGAATATGGAATGGAAATGGAAAACAACCACCAAAGTGATAGTATTTCCATACTAGTGGTCATTTTCTTGTAATTTTCCAATGAATAAGGCTGATGACACTGAATCGAATAACAAGGATAAAAGGTCCCATAAAATAAAGTGGAAGAATCACAATAAGTGGTTTACTTCTAATAAGATAAATATTGAGAGTATAGAAATGGATGAATTTTCATCATTAAGTAATGAGTTAGAAGATAAAATATATTCTAATAATAATATGTTTTTTATGGGTAAAGTAAAAAAATATAGAGACTCATTTGAAGGTGATTAAGGAAATGAGATAACTGAATGATAATGGATGTTAAAATAAAATATGGTAGCTACTCCTATGAAAAATATGAAACTCAAGAAGTAAAATAAAAAATTGAAGAAATAAATTGACAAGATATACTTTGATAATAAATAATGTCTCAAAAAATAGGTGACACATCTTAATTAAATAAGTTGAAATAATATGAAGATACCTGAGTTAAATGGAAATATGGAAACTATTGTAAAGGAAGATTTTGATAAGGAAGAATCATCACAGGTTGAAGAAAATAAATAAAATTGATTGAAATAAGATGAATTTTGAGAATATGGTGAATGATCTTGAATAAATACTTATAGATAAATAGGAATAATGGTCTAAGACATGATCTATGTTCCTTGTATCTCAAAGTGATTTTAAGAAAATGAATGAAGACTTCACCAAAGCTGTTGAGCTTAAGGGGAAATCTTCAAAAGATGCTAAAAATAATGGTCCACATAAAAAGGTTAATTCAACACCAAATGAACCTCATCATAATTTTGTTATTTCAAATAGTTCATGTATGAAAGATAATAATGGATATAACTGAACCAAAAGAAAAAATTATAAAATATCTTCCATAAATTAAGAGTGGACTAATTTGTCCGGAATATGTTTTCCCAATCAGGTACACTCACAATCTATGAAAAAAATAACAATATTCATAGCATAACTACTATCAATCATGAGGGTCAAGGTTCAAAGGATATTTTTGGTGTTGTTTAGTTTTTGTTCATAAATATTATTCATGTTTTTATAATATGTCACTACTAGGAAAAAGGCATGAATTGAGGGGTGTAATGCTAGACATATGGGATCAAGTTATTTGAAAGATAGTCATGTGAATAAGACATCATCTAAAATTTCAACATGGGAAAATATGAATACTTGAATGAATGTTTTAGTATATTTGTTCAAGAAGGTCAAAAATCTATATTCACCAATGAATTGTGTAATAATATTAAACAAGTTGAAAATATCAGAATATTTTCAAAGAAAAAGGGAAGAAAGTTGTGGCATTTGAAGGATTTAAAGTTGATGAGGAGTCATCTATAAATGATGATTTAAAAATTATAAATTCTGAATGGTATGAAAAAATTGGTCATGGAATAAAAAATTACATGGAAATCCAATAATCCCAATAGATTAAGGTGAACCCATTAAAATTTGGGGTCAAAAGGAAGAAAGAAAAGGAAAGGTTGGTAAGAAGCTCTCAGTATGATTGTTACTTATAAGGAACAATTAGGTCCCTCTTTATTCCATTATATAAATTATTTTGTATTAACATGTATAGAATTTCAGGATATGGAAGCATCCCTTTAAGGGGAGAATAGATTATTTGAAGCTGTCCAATATTCACAATTTTGTGAAAATGATAATAACTCTTAAATTCAGAATCTGAATATTTTTGAAAAAATATTATCATAAGAGAGTCGATATTCAGCTAAAAATGGGAGTTATATGTTTCTTGCACATGAGATTTCTGATTTTGTTTTTTGAGATGTGTACAGGAAATATCTTAACAATATTTCTCAAATATCCCATATAATGAAGTTGTTGAAATGAATTTTAGAATGGAATCACATTAAATAATATTAATAGCCTTTATTCCTTGATAACATCACTCTTGTTTTCTATATCAGGTTTTCCAATGTAGACTTAGATTAGATTAACTAAAATATTATTGATTTTTTTAGTGTGGTTTCATTCTTTGAGAAGATACTTAAGTAGAGGATAGGTTTGTTGAAATATGAAAATACTTTTGTATTCATTTCCAGTAACAGGGATAAAGAAAAGAAAACGTATTAGAATATGAGTATTGACAAAACATATGAAGGGAGAGATTTAATTTACCATTGATTGAATTTCATTTGATTGTCAATAAATATTTGTGAGAAGATATAAATATCTTTTGAGGCTTTAACTCTAAAATTTTTTGAATTGATCTTAAGTTTCAAATACTTATTTCATAAATGACACTTTATTTACACAATATGAAGAAAAATATTGTCATGAAAATAAAAAAAAATTCATGAAGGGTATTTGAGGAAGGAAATTAAGGGTGGATTAGAATTTTATTGGATAAAATCTTTGAATTACTATACTTAGATTATTTCCATGTACTTTTAATGAGCTTCATATAAAAAAATAGGGCCATCCCATAAGACTATCTAGGCAATCTTGACCAAGGGCACATGTGGGACCAAGTTTTAACATGCCTAAGGGAACCAGCCTAGGAAATCCAACGGGTGGAAGGGTGAGGTTATCCCATATATAAGACCCACATAATGAAATCATGGGAACATTGGTTGGTCCAATACCCATTATGATGAAATCTGAGTGGTGTGTGAAGGGTGTATGGTTGTTGATCCCCCATCACCAGCTCAATGAAGTTGCACGACTTAACTAATATACCATAGTGAATCATTTTAAAGAAACCGATGTGGGATAGAGGATGAGCAGGGTATTATTCACCCATGTTTAAATGATATAGAGATAACACCATAAATATAATGATTTCATTCAAATCCATTTGATCAATACTACTATCGCCACCTACCTTCTTCCTTCATCGGAGAAGCATCTTCTCACTAGGATCAATATGTCTTAAGGACTGATGATCTAGATTATGCATTCGATTAGAATATGATAAAATAGAGATTTGAATGTGATCAAACTAACATTAAACTTAATTTTTATGTATAAATGAAGTCCAAACCTAAGATATACAATGCATATAAAATATGACATTTGTGATAATAGTGATTCTTGTAGATGTGAAGTGTGGGCTAAGTCGATGCGCATATGCGGTGGAGTTAAGTCAACGGTTGATTTTTCTATAAATTCCTCTAAGGAGATCATTTTTAGACCTTAAAATAAATTTTGAGATATACAATATAAAAATAGAGACTTTAACATATTCTATTTTCATGATAATATTCCATGCTTTTTGCTGATAATTTTTCTTCATAGTCGCATGCAGATGATTTGAGTTCAATGAACGTTCACTTGTGGTATTCACACTCAAAGTTTTTATGTGATGAAAAAACACTAATTTTCATGGTATTTAGAGCTTCATGGTTTTATTTTAGTTCTATGAAATAATACTAGATATAGTAACATATGATATCAAGGCTTTTCGAATGATGATGCATGAATGAGATGATATAAATGCATGAAAAATGTTGAAGTGCTATGTACCTTTGTAGTGGTAATAATATGAGAAGACTTACATGAGCAGTGATAAGCTATGAAAAATAACAATGAATACATTTTGAGGTTTGGTTCTACAATCTGTAGTGTTTCGTGAAGAACAGTGGATGCATACTCTGATTACACAAAGAACAATATTTTATGTGTGATAATATGCATGATTAAAGTTGTGAGATATTGTTGTGTAATATAACTTCTTGAAGTAAATCAAGAATATGCTACCATTGATACATATACATGTTTAAAGAAAGTTTATAAGGTAGTACAATGGTTATGTGTTTATAAAGTGTGAAAATACTACAACAAGGAAGAAGTATATAAGGTGCATGCATTGTAAAAAATCATGATCAACATATGCAGAAAGAATGTGTTCATTCATGAAGGCTATATAAATGAACATTAAATATATATTTCATGTGTAGTTTGAAGTGATGTTTGAGGCTGAATTCAAGAAAAATTAATCAGTGATTCAAAAGGAATTCATATCTAGGTTTTTAGTGTATAGTGTGGTTGAGACTTCAGACAGAATCAAGCATAGCCCAATATGTGTTACACTGAGGCAACATTCCATTAATGGGTGATCAGAGATACTTGAGAAAGATTGATATCTAATAAAATTTTCTTGAACTGTATAAATCAAGTTTGATACATAAATCTCATGTAGGAGGATCATTAAAAGATCTTTCTGTAGTGGATCTCTCTATCGGAAAAAGAAGTTTGTAGTTGGGGGTCTAACTAGTTGTTGTAAGAATATGATTAGGGGTATAACCAGTCACTATAAAGAAAGTGTGGTTGGGGGTCTAACAAAATTTTGAAGGGTAATTTGATATGGGGGTATAACAAGCATACTAATTGGGGGTCTGGCCAATTACTATTGTAATCACATTCTTTTATTGTGTAGAATCCATGTCGGGGGTCTAACCAGCATGGAAAAGGAATAATTATTTGTACCAAACCTTGTAAATCCATGTGTGTTGAGATTTAATTTTTATTATTTTTTACAAGGTGTGTAAATGGATTAAATATGATGGATTAATACTTTAATTAGTTATATATGTTGAATCAAAATAGAAATAATTTGTAAAAATAGTGTACCACTAACTCACCCCCCCCCCCCCAAGTAGTACCTAACTGATCCATAGAAACTTAAAATTCATATTTAAATTTCCTTAGAACCTATTCTAAATCCAATAATCCTTTTTAAATTAAATTAAATAAGAAATACTTTAAAAACATAATGAATTCAATCTATAGCATAAAAATTATTATTACGCAAAGCAATAAAAACTAAAACATGTTTGGAATCATAAATTTTACAAGCATTATTTTCAAAAATAACATGATAACCATCATCACATAACTATTATATACTAAGTAGATTATATTTTTATCCATCTAAAAAATTAGAAATCAAAATATTACTAGAGTTACTAATTTGACTGGTTACAATTACTTTTTCCTTTTTTATTGTGAAAAAAAAATAATGTGACCACCTTTAACATTAATAAGGTTTTTTAAGCTCTATTAGTCCCCATTCATGTGTTTGTAACATCCACTATCAAGATACCATATATTTTTATTGGTAACTTTCAATCAGTTTCATTACGATAAAGGTTAAATAAGAAATAATTCTGGTACCCATATTCTCTTAAGTCCAGAAATTTTTGAAATTAGAGATTTAGGAATACAAAATTGTTTAAATGGTTTCCTATTATTAGACTTTATATTTTTGGAAATAAAAACAATATTAGTTAAATAAGAATAAGAAATATTTACTGAATTTTTAGAACTAGAACTTAGAAAAAAAGTATTCTTATAAATATTTCTCTGTCTAGGTTGGTAACCAATTCTAGTAGTATATTTTGGAGTGGTATTCTTACCAAGAATCTAATTCAAAGGTTTTATACCATTCATAAATATTTCCAAATAATTTTTTAGTTGTTCATTTTACATTTCAAGCTCATTTTGTTTCCTTTAATAGTTGAGTATTTTTTTCTTTTTCTATAGAAGAATTAATTTTAAAGTGAACTCTTAAAGCATGAAGCTTATTTAATATTTTTTATTTATCCTTAATCTCATTAAAAGTTTCCTCCATGATGTTATAATACTCAAATAAATACTCACTGGATATATTTTCTTATTTTTTTCACTCATAGAAATATTTGAAATATGAATATGAGATACTAGAAAAATATTTGATACTTCAGATGTGTTTTTCATGGAACAAATGTTAGCTCTATCATTTTTATCTTCTATTCTCAAGTCAGAGTCACTTGAACTATCCTCATAGGTTCCCTAATCAAATTTCATAACCCTTTTATATTTTTTCCCTTTTACCTCATACTTCTTCTTATATTTCATCTTGGTATAATATTTTTTGATGTGACCTTTTCTTTTATACTCATAACATGTCACTTAATTAGTTGAATAAAATTTTCTCCAATCCTTCCCCCAATTTCTATTTCTATTATACTTTCCTCAATAATTTAGAATTTTTCAATAATTTCTTTTTCATGTATAATATCTTGAATAGTATAGCTAAATTTTCAATTTCCTCATCATTGATTGAGTGTAATTCATCATCACTCGAATGATAATCTTAGATATTTTATTTTCTCTTAGATTTATAAGTCTTAAAGGATACTAACTTCCTCTTTGGTTTAATTTCTTCTTCTTTGATTTATTTTAATTCCTACTCATGTTTCATAAGTTTTCCAATCAACTACTTTTCTAAAAAATTTCTAATGTCACAATATTATTTAATAGAAATTGAAGTTACTCTCTAACTATCAGGTAGAAATCTATGTAGACACATTATTTGATCCTTATATGTAATTTAGTTCCCAAGTGTATACATAGTGTTGAATACTTCATTAAACTTTAGATACATATAAAAAATGTATTTATTATGATTAATTCTGAAAGTATCATATTTAATAGTATAAGTATTTAAGAACATTTATTTAACATTTGAGGTTTCATCATGAGATATAGAAAGAGTATCCCAAATTTCAAAATTAATAAAACAATGATATATTATATTGAATTTTTTTCCTCCTAGAGAATAATATAATGCATTCATTATTTAACAATTTCAATCATAATCATTTTTAGTGGAATCACTCCATTCATCCCTTGAAACTTTTAGTTTTTCATATTTATCCTCAATAATATTCCAAATATCAAAACTCATTCTCTATAAGTTAATTTTCATCTCAACTTTCCAATTATTATAGTTTTTTCCATTAAAATAAAGAGACTAATTATTAGAAACTCATTCTTTCCTATTATTATCCATAAAGACTAAAATTTAGAACTAAAAAAATTAAGAACTTTTGGTAAAACTAGATAAGAGTAAAATGTATCTTGAATTAATCTGATAAAAAATGTTGGTCAAAGTGGATAACATGAAAGGTGGGTTAATTGAGTTCCTAATAAAAATTTATTTTAAAATTATTTAACTTAAATTTTCCAATTTTATAAAAAATACTTTTTAAATAAAATAGTCTAGTTATATAATTTTATCTACAGAAAATATTCTCAAAGTTTGATCAAATATCAATTAAAATAATTTTAAAAATAATTTAACTTTTAAAACTAATTTACATAATCAAACATATTTTATAAAACACAGATTAAATTAAACTATTAGAGTAAGGTTTTGTTATAAGGTTTAGAAAAAAGGTACATATAATTTCTTAAAATAATATAAAAAAAACAGAAAAACTAATATCAAAAATAAATAAGGAGTTTAGTCTCAAGATGATACATAATCTCATACACCTATAAATCACCCGCTTCCAAGTGGTTTATTATAAAATAAACTTATCCAAAACCTGGATTAGGTTTTTAACAACATCACACAAGTTTTTCCTAGAACATATCATCTTCCACTATCCTATATAGGATAAAAAATATCTCAGGTCACAACAACCTCTTCTATAGTTATACATGGGAGTAAAAATAAAAAAATGGAAGAAAGTGTCTATAACTATCCAAATCAGTAAAGAATATTGTTTTTACTGATAAACTGAGAAAATAACAATCCAACTTGATAATTTTTCTAAAATAGAAAGATAAAATAATTAATAGAGTGATGATTTGATACAGCTCAGTCTGATCAACTTCAATTCTTTTGAAGTCCTTGAATCTGTCTTTGAAATGGTTTGATTAAATTTGTTTAAAAATGTCGTAAAACATATATTAATTAGAGTCCTAGAAAATCTTTTGTTCTTGTTGAACCAACTAGTCAGTGTTTTTTCACACACATGTGTAATTATTTATCTCTATGTCTCAGCATTTATGTGTTTAAATCTATATCCACACTTGAATGCATGAGGGGTTCCTCATAATTTGTAGAATTCCAGAATGTCCAATTATACATTATTGGATAATAATAGAATTAAAATAATCCTCGTGCTAAGAGATAGATATAGACACTCTGAATTTTCTTGAAAACATAATTGGATTATTTTAATAACAATCATTCTTAAATCCACATGCCTTAAACGTTTATTCAATTCCATAATATTTCTATTGGATAAATTAAATTTGAGCTTAATTCTAAATAGTTGTAGTAGAAGGATCAACTAGATATATGAAGTTCTTGGAATTAAGATCACATGGTGGTAGATATACCAGGTGGTAGTATCACTTTATGGTAAAAAAATATGTATGGTAGCACACTTGACGATATATAATCTAGGTGATAGATACTCTTAACTGTTATAATGCTCTGGGGGTAGAAGATATTAGTAGCCACAAGATTTAACTACTGGTAGCATCTTGAAATTACTATAGATGATCTAGTGGTAGGTGCTCAGATGGTATATGATCTGAAGATATATTCTTAAATTGTAGATGATTTGGAATTAGATACACATGTAGTAGATGATCTAGCGGTATATTCTCTTAGTGGTTGTAGATTTGAACTAATGGAAGTTGTTTGAACTGACGGTAAATTAGTATGGTATAATAGTTCAACTAATGGTAGATTTAAGAATTATCCAATTTTATTATTTTTCCTACAATATATTTATCCATCATAAAACATGGAACTACTTATAAACACAACAAAAATTATTTTGGATCATTAAAATAAGGAGGTTCTTGGACTAATCCAACAGTGGTGGTACAAAGTATCATCAAAAAAAACATTTATTAAGTATGTGTATTTGAGGAAGTTTGAAAAAGTATCAAACAATGGACTTTGAGTAAATACATTGGATATTTTATATCATATAGACTATTACAAAGTCATATTACATATTTCACCAGATAAATCAAAGTTTATAAATTCATCAGCCAGAGAAATGGTTGTGAGTCTTCCAAATGAACTTTAATATATTCATTAAATATAAGAATGTTTTATTGTATAATAAGTCTATAAAATGGATTTATTTGAAAATGTAATGTGAAGAAGTTACAAAATGTCCAGATTTAAGTTTTCAAGTTATTATACAGAAGTATACTTATCAAGTCATTAAAAAAACGTTTCTGAATGAAGTTCATTGGACAGAGGATGTCTAGAGAAGGTAATGGGTGAGGGTTTCTAAAGTAATTCATCATAAAAATAAATTTTCTTAAAAAATATTTCTGTTTTGTTCCTAAAAAGTTATAAAGGTGAATCAGAATAAGTTTCACTAGATGAAAGAGGTGTTATGAAGTTTTACCTAATGAAAGTTTTGATGATCTTTACAATGTTTTCATAAATCAACTAATGTAAAAATACTGAGATGGATTTTCGATGTTTCATTAATCATGAAGGTAAAAATAATGAGTCTAGTTGGGTTTGTAGGATTTTTTAAGAATATAGTTGAATATTAGTGTTAAGGAAAGTTCCTAACTTTTAGGAAGTTTAAAGGGGGTCAAAATGTTGAAAGTTTTGAGTGGGATTCCCAAAATATGAGTAGGGAAATTCGAATTTGAATTTTCATAAGTCCATGAATTCTCATGATGTTTTGAAATATGGGTACCTATATAAAGGGGTGAAGGTATTATAAAAATTTACTCTATTGTTACACATAATAGTTCAAGTGTTGGAGATTTTGTGTCACAATTTTCCAACCAAGGAATTTCTTGGTTAAAGAAGAGGTATCTGTTAGTGTTTTCCAATATTTTGGTAACAGATGAATAGTGTGTAGAAAAGTGATTAGATGAATAGTGAAAAGATGCATTGGATAAAGAGTGTGGAAAATTAGATCAAATGAACAGAGAGGAGTGAATATTAGACATACATGGATTCGTTTGATATCAGTCAAGGTCATACGGGACAGAGTTTCTTATTAGTTTGTATCAAATGAATGGTGTGAGGAGGTGATCAAACGAATGGGGCATCAGAATAAGGGTACTGGATGAAGATTTTATTGAACATATAGTTTCATACATAATTCAAGGAATAATTTCCTTTTCCCTACTATGAAAGAAAGTAAAGAGAAAGAATAAGTGATTTCAAGAAAGGAAAGTGCGAATAAAGTTTAAGAGCACGGTGACAGCATATTCAATCTAGTCAGTGAAGATTCTTACTATTGTTACAAAAAATTGTTATATTATATTATCTATGTGAGGATAACATGCACTATAAGAAGGGATATATTTTTATGAAAGTGATAGATGTTCCCTGTTTATTGTAACCACCAAATGGATTGTTTTGTAGAGGTTTGTGTGGTATTGGGTTACTTCCAAACCATACCAAGGACTAGCTACCCTTATTAAGTAGTGGACCTTTTAAGTATATGTGTTCTTTTGGTTATGCTTATTTTTTATTTTCTAGCAAGTTTATTTCTCACTAATTAGAGGTGAATGCTTTTTTTTAAGAAATAAAACATAAAAAATAGAATATCACTTATTCACTCGTCCCCCTATCAATGATCAAACATATCAGGATTGGTTATTTCAATTGATATTAGAATTAAGTTTCCATTTATTGAATCTTTACTGAATTTTAAATAAATGGAAGGTTTCCATATATATTTAAAACATAGTGAACTATAAGGGGACTCCTAACTATGATTAAAAAACTATATATCTTGAAGGATAAATGTTACTTTGTCTTATATCTATTGGATATAAAGTTCTTGAATATTCTATAAATGACTTCCCTCCTCCCACTGAGGTCACTCACTTAACAACTTATAAGAAGAAGGAAATGGATAATTATGGGTGATCTGGGAATGTTACACTTTTCCCACTCTCTAAAAGTGAATTTCTATGGGTTAAGTGTATTCGAACAACTAAAGGTATCTAAGACAAGATGAAATAAATTTATGAAGTATAAATGAAAATAAATAAATAAGAGTTTCAAATATGAAGATTCATGTATTAATATATTAAATTTTTTGAATATGAATCTATGTGTGACTTATTTATAATATTTAATGAAATTTCAAGCACCATGAGATGTTTTAGTGAGAATTTGTAAAATTCAATAGTTGTGTAAAATATTCTAAGAAATCTTCTAGATAAATTTCATTCCAAGGTATCATATTTAAAAAAAATAGATATCCCAGAACTCTATCTATATATGATCTTCATATCATTCCCATCACTTATGAAATGAGAAGATAAAAGGATGTAAATAATAAGGATAAAGTTGATCAGGAAATCTCTTTCAAACAAGCATGGTATGAAAAGTCTACAAAATTTCCCAATGAATAAGTTAGTGACTTTAACCTTGAATATGAGGTTAGTAAAAAAATTATGAATTCGTGGTTTTATTTTCAAGAAAGGTGAAAATAGTCATAGTAATGTAAAAAAGGAAATTTCTAATTAATATACTTTTGATATATGGAAATTATAAATTTTTCTACAATTTATCCAATATTAAAGGAAGATTAAGATAATAGGAAGATAAATATTGTGATAAAGAATATAGAAGACCAAGAAGATATCTAAAAGGGAAAGAAAGAAATAAGTCATTTTCAAAGAGAAAAGAAAAAAATATATCTAAATACAAAATGGGATACTTTTTTCTAATTGTGATTAAGATAACGATGATAGTGAAGTTGAAGCTAAAAACTCCAGTGATGATGCTATAGAAAAATTACTAATTGAAAAAGTGAATGATGAAAATTTCACAGGTAATGAAATTAGAATATATAAAGAAGAATAAGAGGATACTCATATTGATTTTATTATTAAAAGATATTTGAGATAATGTCTCTTAAATATTGTTAAACTTGAAAGAGTGAACAATAATTTTAATAAATAAGATCTTTTCGCCATCAAAAAAAGAATATTTTCTTAAAGAAAAATACATGTTTTTAAAATATATTGATAATCTGAATAAGTAAATTGATGAATAGAGAAACTCAATATTAATCTTGAAGAAAATATAAAGGTGAAGGAGAATAAATTTGATCTTATTCAATAAAAATTTATTAGAGATTATCATGGAATAAAAAACATTCAAAACTCAGTCTTAGAGGTTGGTTAAAGTTATAAGAAATGTAAACCATATAAGGATCCAAAATAATCATTATCATAGGTTAAAAACATTGTTAAATAAGCTCAGAATAAAATTAAAGTTAACAAGACCATGTATTTATCCAAAACAAGTGGAGTTGAAAATCTGAAAATTTTTAAGGTTTCAAAGTTTGAAAAAAAAAAGATACTAATACCAAATATTATTTTAAGGATGAGAATAAATATATGTATAAGAATAATATATTGATAGGTTACCAAAAATTTGGTTCACAACAAAGTGATAGGGTCGATGTTGAGAAGGATGATATAAATAATATGCATGGTAATAAACAACAAGTTATAAAGTAAAATATAATTTTTATGAATATTGTCAGTACTGTGGAGGATTTGGGAATATTAAAAAATTATTCTAGTCCAATCATTAACACTACAATTAATCCAAGAATAAATAAAGGTGGAGTTTGATGGGGAGTCACCGCACTCAAAAAATAATACCTGAGAAAGTTATTTTGAAGAGTGAAAATATATTCTAACCTATGGAAATTATTTTATAAAGATAAAATCATCCATGGAATCTCACTAAAGAATGTATTGTTATGTTACTGGAAAAAACTTATATAAAAATCCCAAAAGGGGCATGAGAAGGAAAAAAGGAAAGGAGAAGGACATAATTATTGAAACTTTCACTCAAAGCTACTAAAGGAGAATGACCTTGGATACTGGACAGTGGGTGTTATTTATATATAACCAAGTATTTTATGTTTTTTAAGAATTTGAAAGATTAAAAATAAGGGATATTGATGTTTATAAATGATGAGTTCATCAAAATAAAATGTGTTTGATCTATTTTAATTGGGGAAGAAAATTTATAATTCAATAGAGCCTTATTTGTTGATGGATTGAAACACAACTTGTTCAGTGTTTCATATCTCTATAATGAAGGTAAGAAAGTTATGTTCAAAAGATATTATTTTATTGTTAAATGAATTAAATATAGAAAATTTGTTGAAAAATTACAATGAACCAGGAGAATATTTTTTCAAGTTAGTGATGTGCAGAGTTCTTTCTATTTGAGCGTGATGGAAGAAAATCAATTATGGCATAAAAGGATGGGGCATATGCATCAGAGGAATATGATCAATCTAATCAATATAGAGATTATTCATGATTTTACTAACATGAAAATAATAATAGATTGGTGTTGTTCCATATACCTAGAAGGTAAGATTGTAAATTTGATACAAAAGAAATTTGATATATATTAAACTCCTCTCCTGGAGCTGATACATTTTGACATATGTAGGCCAATGAAAAGGAAATCAAAAAATAGTGAATTATTTATTTTCTTTATTGATTAATTTACTCATATTTGATGTATTATGTTTTTGAACTATAAATCAGAGACTCTCAAAATGTTTAAAAGTTTTAGGATAAGCATAGAGATGGATTATGGATAATCTATTAAGAATATTAGAACAGATAATGGTGTTAAATAGACAAATGGGAATCTTAGAAATTATCTTGAAAAGAATGAAATTTGTAATAAATTTATTGCATCATACACACCATAATAAGACAATGTTTTTGAAAAAATAAATATAAGTTTTTTTATAATGGAATGAAATATATTGATTGAAGATGATACTTCTTGATATTTTTGGATGCATGCTATTAGAGCAGTAATTTATATTCAAAATATTTTCTTCTATAGGAAAAACTCTGATATGGATATTTATAAGATATAGTACAAATAAACTCCAAGATTGAAATACCTAAAGGTGTTTGAAAATCCATATATTATAAAATTAAAAGGTAAAAATATTGAGATATTTGATAAAAGATGTTTTGATTGAATATTTCTTGGATACCCTCTTAATGGTAGAGGATTTTGATGATATAATAGATAAATAGGAAATATTTTTGACTCTAAATATGTAAAAGTGTTGGAAATTTACAATATAAATTTTTCAAATATAAATACATATATAGAAAAATGTGAAGATGAAGTTTTTATTATTAAACAACATTACAAAGTTTCTGACATAGGAAAAGATATAAAGTTTGTTTAAGATAAATATTCTGAATAACCTATTTCAAATGATGAGTAAACTTTCATTCATATCATCCTAGTATGACAAATTTATATAATTCCAAAATATCATTGGATATCAAGGAAAAGATGTTCAAAAGAGAAGAACATATAGATTAGTTTTACATACTTACTTATAGTAGAAAGTTAAGCTCAGAGATTTTAAATAATATTTGGAGCATCAAGAGTGGATTGATTCTATGAATGAAGAGAGTGGTCAGAGTGAGAAGAATAATACATGGTAACATGTACCCAAACAATAATATAAGAATGTGATTGGAATAAAATGGGTTTTTTGAAACAAGTTGAATGAAAAAGGAAAATTGATAATAAATAATGAATTGCTAGTTTGTAAAGGCTACTCATATATTGAAATAATTTATTTTAATGATACATTTTCCCATATATTAGGACTTGAAACTATAAGAATATTTCTTTTTATCATTGCATAAAAAAGATATAAAATATTTCAGATGGATTTCAAGTCATCTTTTCTTAATAGAGATATTGATGAAGAAATTTATATTGAACAATATTTTGGCTTTGTGATTGGTTAAGATGAAATAGATATGTGCAATTTGAATAATAATTTTTATGTGTTAAAGCAAGCTCTTAGAGCATGGTATTCTAAATTGGATACTTTCTTAAGGAATTTGAATTTCAAAAAAGAAATTGTTGATAGTAACCTCTATAAAAAATAAAATCAAAATGTTTCCCTCATTATAATTATTTATTTTGGGGATTTTATATTCATATGGAATCATGAAGAAATATATGAAAATTTTATTTATGAGATGAATAGTTATTTGAAATGTCCATGCTAGGTGAATGAAATTCTTTCTTGGCTTACAAATCTCTCAAAAAAATTAAATTTTATAAATCTCAAGAAAAGTACTTTGAGGAAATTATGAATAATTTCAGCATAAAATATTAAAAATAGTTTCCACACCCATTTTAGTGGTAAAATATTTATAAAAATATGAGTAAGGAAAGAAATTTGATTCTAAATAGGTTATAAAGTTGATTGGAATATTGTTATATATAAAGGCCTCAAGGCCATATATAGTATATGTTGTTGATTTTTTTTCTAGGTATCAAAGTAATCCAAATGAATCTAATATTATAGATAGAAAAACATTTCTTAGATATATCGAAGGAAAAATTGATTATATAATAAAATATAACATAACAGGATAGATTGATCTATTTAGTTATATAGATATTGATTGGGATGGTTGTGTTGATAATAGAAGATCCACATTTGGTGCAATTTTCTTCTTGGAAGAAATATTTGTGAGTTGGAATACAAAGAAACAAAAAAAATTAACCCTAAAAACTACAAAAGATAATTATATATTTTTCACTCAAGTTGTAATTTAATTAATCTAGATGAAGACATAGTTGAAAGATTTTTTTTATATGAATTTTCCCCTTATCTTGGGTTGTGATAATAAGTGTTATAAATATCAATAAGAATACAGTGCAACATTCTATTTATAAGAACATATATTTCAAATATCACATCATAAAAGAGAAAATTTAAATAAATGAACTAAATATGGATTTTGTTCATATAATAGAGAAAGTTTTAGAAATCTGTACTGAACCCCAATTAAAGGAAACATTTTATAAGATGATATTGGTTATGGGTGTACAAAATTTCTCTCTTCAATTCTAATGGAAGTTTTTAAAAAGGGTAAGTTAAAATTTCAGAATATGAAAACTATTATAAATATTTATTGAAGGTAATGAAAGAATATTTTCTGATAGGTTAAAATTTTAAAGTGAAATAAGAAGTTTGAAAAAAAATTAAGAAATGTGTCATAATCACTTCTTTATTGACATAATGGTATTATTGATTAATGATTATTATTTGTTATATCAATTACACTCACATAGGCTTATAATTATTAGATAATTGATTCATTTATTGAGTTATAAAGTTTTAGTGATTTCTAGTACTTGGTTTTCAAAAAAAATACAAAGGGGAATATTGTTGAGTCTAAGAGGTTCTGAGGAATTACTATGTAAAGAAGAATAATGGTTTTCTTTTGTATTTCTTATTATTAGAAAACATAATCAATTAACATGATCAGTGATTTGGTCGTAATGTCTCAGACATATTCTTGATGTTTGGATATGTATGTTTTTTTCAATACAATGTTTTTTACTTAAGGATTTTTCATAAATATGTTTTTGGACATTATGTTACTAGATGGAGAAGTCAGGTCTAAATGGATGAAAACAATAGAGTCCAACCAAAATGAGGCTAGCGAATGGAGTGAGGCACTGATGGTTTATCCAATTTACACACAAGTTCTTTCAAAGACAGATATTTAATATATAAAATTCGGTGATTCAATATTATTGTTAGATTAGAAAATATCATGATTATTGAAAGTTTTCATAATCCAATATTAAGTAAAAATGGGGGGATTAAGGTTCATCTTTACAAAGTTTGCGCTATGAAGTTTTGTAAATTATGCTGAATTGATGTTTTCAAAAAACATTATAGTTTTGAAAAGTTAAATACAACAAGTAATGAAGTTAAATGAATCAAAGTTTGAGTTTTATGAATATATGTTGTTATGGTGGTATAAATTGTCTTCATAAAAAAACTTATTAAGTATATAGATCCAATGAATTTGGAATAAGTATACAGAAAAGGGCACTAGGTAATTTCATTTGATGGATATTTATAAATTCATCTTACATAGTCCTTTGAAAGAACCAAAGTTTATCAATTTATTATTTAGAGAAAATATTTCAATTCCACCATATTAACTTTTATATGTTCATCAGAGAGAATATTGTTTGTTCATGTACAAAATATATAGAATGGAATTGTATAAATATGTGAAGTGAAGAAGTTATAGAATTTTTAAACAAAATGATTTAAGTTGTTGAATTTAAATCTTCACATCAAGTCATGAGAAAAAAATCAAATAAAGTTTATCAGATAGTAGTTTCCTATTAAAGGTAATGAATGAGGGTTTCAAAAGAAATTCATCGGATAAAAAAAGTTTCTTGTGAAATATTTTTGAGTTTCTCCTATGAAGTGGTGAAGGATCACTGGATAAATTTCCTCTATATAGAAGTGGTGTTATGAAGTTACACTTAATGGAAGTTGATGATCCCATAAAGTCATTGATGATTTTGTATTTGTTTTCAACCTTATATGTGATGATTTTGGAGCTGGTCTTATGTTTGAAAACATGTGTCGGTGTTATTGAGAATGAAACATTGACCTCAATAAGGTATTAGATAAAGAATTTTTAAAATGGATTCTATGAAAAATGATGAGAGTTTGATGTTGTTTGTGATTTTACTTTGAGTTGGTTTGATTTATATCATATTTAATATGGTAAATTTTTTAATGGAGAGTATAAAAAAATGACCAGTAATTACAGGTTGGCATGTGGGATCTAGGTGCACCACTACTTAGGTGGGCACTAGGATCAACCTTAGTGTCGTCCAGTAGAGAGTTAAGAGAAATGTGTGGCATGATTAGAGGCATAAGGGAGAAATGTGGATCCACCATGTAGGGTAGCACGGTGACCTATGAGGGTGAAAGCATGGGGTGGTGCCAACATAAAATGGGGGTGTCTGGTAACTGATTTCTAGAGAATAGTGGATGTGGCTTGTATTATAAGGGAGTGGGAAACCAGTTTTTATTTCTCTATGGGATAATATTTCGGTAGTTATTGTATATCCATTTTAAAAAAAGGATAGAAAATTTTTTATATGATATGATTATTTCAAACCATCTCTTCAACATTAGGTTTTATCTTCTTCCTTGATCTTGTCTGAGATCTACTATTTGTAGAGCTTCCTTCATGCCACATCATCAGGGGAACTAGTCAAAGCATATGATCATCATTTTATCATTCTAATAACTCTAATATGATCTAAATCATATGTAAATTAATTTTCATGTATAAAATGAAGATGAAACCAAGGAATTGCAGTTTAGTGAAAATATTATTTTCATTGATGGTGATACCTTGCGATACATATTTTGAGATAGCAAGCACTTAAGCAGGAAAAAAAATAGCCCTTCATGTTTTTCCTAGAAATGAGTCAGTGGGTTGTTCTTTATAAATACCTGAGAGCAACTCATTTTCAGTTTGTGGTTTTATCACTCATCCAAGTTTTTATTGAGAGAGAAACAAAGAAGATCACATTTCATTTTTCATGAAACTATTTTGCAAAGAAGAAATTGAGCCTGTAAAGAAGGTGAGTTTCTATGAACTAGTATTGGTACCTACACTATTGTTATTTGAAAAAGACATAACAAACATATATTGATTTTATAGGACTAGTGTAACTATTCATACCCTCTTGGAGGTTCTACATAACATTTTCAGGAACTAAAATTGTCAAGAACTATCATTCTTGAGAACTAATATTCTCACAAACCAACATTCTATAAAACTAACATATTAATGAACTAGTCCTATTACAATAAGGATATAAGACTCACACTTGACTCATGTTCATGTGAAGCATATACACGATGTATTTTTCTTATGTGAAGAAGATAGAAATTCACATGCACCTTTCATGTGATGTCTCCATGTGAAACTAATTTATGTGAAGAAGAATCGGTATCAGTTGTGTAATGTGGGGGAAGGTAGTCACAATGCTAAAATTTTTATTTGATACATACATGAATCTAATAGGAATAGTTTTTTTGTTTTAATTCTATGAAAATTTTAAATTATAATTAAATATTGAGCTGATATGTTAATATTAAAGATGTGAAAACTTTGATTTGTACAAGAAGTAAAAGAATACAATGGCTTCTAAAAATTTTAATACATAAATAAGCAGTTTCACTTTATTTTTTCAAAAAAAATATTTCATGAGTTTGAGTTATCATAGATTATATCCAAAAGAAGTAGCAGTATGATTCACTTGCAGTATCAAGTGGTGTGTTGTAGTATTTTGATATTCATCTGTAAGGACTCTGGAATCAGTGAGCTATTTCAGTATCATCTTATTACTAAGGCTCTAAGATAAAGATTAATTTTATGTTGCATGAGAATATTGGAAACTTTCTTAGATTATTTGTGTTTTGTTTGTAAACTATTGTGAACAAGTATAGTATTTTTTGTTGGGAGAAATTGTTTTGGGAAATAATTGATACACACCCTTAATGGTTTCAGGGTGATACCTGACCAAACCACTTGTAATTTTTGATTTATTTTTAGTTGATATTATATAGATCATAAAAAATCTACCACAGTAAGGATGTAGTCACCCTTCTTAGGTTTGAACCTTTTAAGAATATTTTTTGGCATTGGGATCAGACTCTAAAAAGTAGGAATAGGCTTATTTCAATGAAAATATATTATAAAATATATTACCATTGATTCAACACCCCCCCCCCCCTTAGTGGTACAAATATTTTCTAGTTACTTCAATTGGTATCAGAGCATGTTAACTCTAAAGGATCCTTTTAAAGTAGTTATGGAGAATTCGAATTCAGTAAACAGTAGGGGTGTTCCAATTTTTGATGGTAAGAACTTTCATGGAAAGAAGAATAAAATGCTCCCTTTCTTACTAATATAAGTATTGGTGGTTTGTGAATTAGTGAATATTGAATTTCCTCCTCTTTAAAATATTCCCCCATGACTTTTGGTGATAAAAGTAATATGTATGTTGCATTAGAGTAATGATTATTTTGGGTGACGGTGATACCTCACGATACGTAACTTGAGACCGAAAGAACCTAAGAAGTAAAAATGAATGTCCCTCCATGTATTTTAGAGAAATAATTAATTATATTTCTATATATAAATAACTTAGAGAATATCATTTTCAGTATGTGGTTTTATTTCTTATCTGAGGTTTTCTTGTGAGAGAAATAGAGAAGATCACGTTTGAGTTTTCATCAACCTATTTTGTGAAGAAGATGGTGAACCTATGAAGAAGGTAATTTTTTTTTGAATCAGTATTTGTACCTACATTTTTGTTACATGAAGAAGATAGAATAAATGTGTGTCTATTTTATATGAATAAAAATAATACCATTATAGTTTTACATGCCTACAAGAAGGTTCTACATAACATTATTATAAACTAGTATTCTCGTGACCTAACACTATCATGAACTAATATTCTCATGAACCAAAATTCTCACGAACTAATATTCTCATTAACTAATTATGTTATGAAAAGGCTATAATACTCATTCTTGATTCTGGTTTATGTGAAGAATATACATGATGTATTTTTCTTATGGAAGAAGATAGAGATTCACATGCACCTTTAATTTGATGTCTTCATGAAAAGATAATTTATGTGAAGAAGAATTTGTGTCAATTGTGCAATGTAGATGAAGGAATTCATAGTGTTTACATAATTATATGATACATGAATGAATCTTAGAGGAACAATGTTTGTGTTTCAAGGATTTTTATAGTTGAAATTGTAAGTAGATGGTGAGATGATATTAGAAGATAAAATCTATGAAAACTCAGATTTGTGGAAGAAGTAAAATCATACAGTGACTTCTATAGATTTAAATTCATGAGGAACTAGTTGTAATTTGTTAAAAAAATATTTGTATTTCATGAGTTTGAGTTATTAAAGTGTATATCTAGAAGAATCAGTAGTATGAATCAGTTTCACTAGAAGTTGGTGTGTTTCATTTTACTGATATTAAAATATAGAGACTCTGGAATCAATGAGTAAGTGAAGTATCATCTTATTATTAAGGAACAAAGAGAAAGATTAATTTGGTTTTGTAAGAGAATCTTGGAATATTTCTCATAGTGGTTGTGTTTTTTATAAACTAGTTTGAACTAGCATAAAAACATTTCAGGAGACATTGTAACTGTAAATGGTTGATACCTACCCTAAATGGTTTCAAGGTGATACATGACCAACCCAATTATAATTTGTGATATATTTTTTACTGTAGAATCTATGTCTAGAATCAACCCAAACACAGCAAGAATGTAGTCACCCTTCTTAGGGGTGAACCTTGTAAAAATATTTTATATCATTGAGATCATACTCTAACAAGTTGTCAAAGGTTTATTTCAAATAAAAGAAACTGTAAAACTATTTTACCAATAATTAAACACCCTTGTCTCAATGGTATAACTCTTTTCCTGATATTTAAAAAGGTTATAATATCTTTATAAACTTTTCATAAATCTATTAATGTGATGGTGTTGATATGGATGTTCAACATTTCATTAATGATGAAGTTAAAAATCGTGATTCTATCCAAGGTTGTATGAATTTTTAATAATATAGTTAATTAAAAGTGATAAGGAAAGTTATCAACTTTTTGGAAGTTTTAATTCATTCAAAAAATTGATTTTTGTAAGTGGGATTCCCAAAATATGAGAGGGGAAATTCAAGTTTGAATTTTCATAATTCTATGCTTTCTCTTAAAGTTTTAGAAGATATGTGCTTATATAAATGGGTTAATATAGCATAAAAAGTTACACTATTGTTATGTGTAAGATATCAGAAGGTTTTTCTAACACAAGTTTCTAACCAAAGAATTTCTTAGTTAAGGAAGAGATACCAGTTAGAGTTTTATAATCTTTTGGTATCAGAAGAACAGTGTGAAAATAAGTGATTGGGAAAACAATTAGTAGAGGAACAATATAAATAGTATATAAAATTAAATCTTAAAATAAAAAAGAAGATAATATTTTAAAAATAGTGATTTAGTTCATATCAATTTAAGTGGTACTGGACAAAGTTTTCTATTAGTTTTTATTAAAAAACATGAAGAGGTGATCAAATTAACATGGAATCAAACTAAGTTTCATCAGATTTATGGTATCATATAGAGAAGTGATCGAATGTAAAATTTCATAGATAAGTACAGGAAGAATTTACTGATCACAAGTGTTCAAGAATATGAAGTGGAATGAAGAGTACTTGTAAGAAATTCAAGTGTGAAGAAATTTCAAGTAGTACAGTGATAACATACTGAATCTAGTCATTGAAGTTTCTTATAGTTTTTTTAAAACATTTTTATATCATATTAAATATGATAGTATAAAATTCATTATTGGAAGGAATATATTATTATTAAATTGATGGATATTCCCTAATTTTTGTAACCACCAAAAGGATTATTATCCAGTGGTTTTTTTGGTCTTGGATTACTTCCAAAACATTCCAAGGATCGGCTACTGTTATTGAGTAGTAAACCATAAAAATACATGTGTTCATGTGGTTTTTATTTTTTATTTTTTTTCAGTAGGGTTATTTATCACTTAGAAGAGTTTAATTTTGTTTATTAAGGAAGAAAACATAAAAATAAAAGATCACTAATTCACCCATCTCCATCTTGATGTTCACACAAATCTTGACGGTCCTTTCAATTTCATGTCACATCCAAATATTAAACCATGTTTCTAAGAAAAGATTCATCAACCATGTATCTAATCTTAAATTAATTAGTGATTAATGTATAAAATAAGAGACATAAGTTAATTCCTACAATGCTTTCCAAATGATTTGAATCAATCTTGAATTCTTATGTTTTCATTCCCCATGGATAATATCTCCTCTTTTTCTTACCAAATTCATATATTATAAACACATGTACAACAAATAGAAAAATAAATAAATAAATCATCAAGTACAATGGGGAGGTGGGGACTATTAAACCACCTCAAGTGGAAGGAGTTGGTTGAACACCAATGTTCAACCTGTGTTTCTCAAGTGTTGGTGCATCCAAGGGATTATTCATAATATATTCTTCTTGTTGATCAGTCCCAAAATACTCCATCTTGATAACTAATTTTTCTACTTTTTATTTAATAAAATGGTTCGTGATCTCAATATTTTTGTTTTATGGGTTATGAAATAGAATATTTTTTATCTTGATAAAACTATTATTTTCACAAAATAATAAAATTGGTTATTTAATTTTTTTCACCTAGATCTTCCAATTATCATTTCATACACTATAATTGTGTGCATTCCATGTTTATTTTAGTGTATTCTTCCTCAACTATACTAAGATATATAATTTATTTCTTCTTACTCATCAACACTACACACTTAAATACAATATAAAAATCACATCCACTTTTGGACTTTTATCCACTACATCACCTGCCCAATCAACATCACAAAAGGATTATAATTTATGTGCCTCATTTTTATTATAAATTAAGTCATAAGGCATAGTTCCTCAAATGTACCTCATTATTTTCTCCACTACTGTGATGTGATCCTCCATGAGATTTCTTTGAAACTAAGATATGAAGTTAGTGGCATAACCAATTTAAAGCCAGGTTTTTTTCAAGTATAAAAAACAACCAATAATTCTTCTATATACGATACAATCCACTAACATCCAATTTTCTTACATCCTAAGTTTGTTTTTAACTATAATGGGATTTGACATCAGTTTTGAATCATGAATGTAAAAATTCTTAATTAACTAATTTCAATAGTTATCTCGAGGGATAGAAGTGTATCTCTCCTTTTAAATCACTTGTAATCCCTAAAAATAAGTGATCCCACCAATCATTGACATTTCAAATTATAAACTCATTAGATTAGAAAATTATTCCACTAATTTTTATTTTTTTCACAAAAAAATATATCATCTACATAAATCATCACCATAAATTCTTTCTTTTTATATGTCTTCTTATAAGGGTTTTGATCAACACAAACTCTTTTGAATTCCATTTTCTTTATATTTGATTCAAGTCGAGAATACAATGAATATGGTTCCTACTTAAGACTATGCAAGGACTTATTCAATCTACACACCTTGTAATCATCATTAATGGTCAATAATTCCACTAGTTTATTAGTATATAATTCATCCTTTAGTACACCATTAAAGAATTCAATTTTTACATCCATTTTAAAAATATTAAAACTTATCTAAATTTCCACTACTAAGAATAGCCTGATTGAATTAATTCAATCCACTGGTGCAAAGGTTTCTTAAAAATATTCTCCTTCTATTTTAGCATGAATTTTTAATACTAGTTTAAAATTATTTCCAACCACATTACCATGTATATTAAATTTGTTTCATAATACCCACTTTATTTCAATAACATTGTGAAAATTGGGCCTCTCCATGATCTCCCACATCTGGTTTTTTCAGTATAGACCATCTCCTCATTCATAGATCTTCACCATGATTCGTCCTTAATATCTTCTTAAAATGTTTTTGAATCCATAATTGATAGTAAATAAGCATGTTCAGCTATCATCATCTTCACATCTGGGTTGTTGTAGCTTTATCACCAGTTACATTGGTTGGATCAACTTCCATCCTCTTATTTTTTTCATAATTCTATAGGTGACTAACTCTAATTTTTTTCACCTCTAAATAATCCCCATAATCATAATATTTTGAATAGAGTTTTACAATATCATAATTTGTACAAATCTCATCACCTTGTTCAAGGAATTAATCAAGGTTAACACTCCTAGAATTCTCTCATCCTTACTCTTTGATAAAATTGGAATCATTACTTTCTATAATTATTTTTTTTTATTTGTTGAAGAATTTTTAAGCTTTACTCTTCAATAAGTAATCTAAGAACACTCCTCTATCTGATACACCACTATATTTTCCTTGGTTTCCTTTTTATCTTGAAATTAACACCTATATCCAAAAACATAGGAGTGTGTCAATGATAGGTTTCTTCCATTCCACATATCATAGGGGGTCATTCTTCTCTAAGGCCTATGAATGAACTATTTTGACTAAACATTAAAAAATAAACTACCACCTACTAATAATTATGAGAGATACCACTTTCGATAAACAATATTTTAGCCATGTTTTTCACTATTCAGTTTCTTTATTCAATGACCCCCTTCTATTGTAGAGTACATATTGTGAAAACATTAGGATCTCCAATGATAATTGAATCTAGAGAAATAGAAAAGTAGATAAAAATGAAATAACAAGAAAAGGATCATGATACATGAAGATTTATGTGGTTTGATAATAATTTTTTCATCTAAGGAGAGGTAGAACACTTCACTAAAATTCAAGAGTGGAATTATAGGGTTTAATCCCAAAGTATGAAACCCTATCTCAAAATGAGATCATAAATAAATGGGGTTCTATAGTAAAATGTATTTCTACAATAAAAATCCAAAAAATAAGTCTATTATGCTCTATTTATTGGTGTTTGGAAGTTTGTGGATATAAAGTGTCATATCGGTGTTGCTGGTTACATATTTCTACAGTACCATGTCGAAGTATATATTGTAATAGTGTCATGTTTGTGTTTATGGTCAGATTTTGTAGAGTGATTATTCATTAATACAATACCCCTAACATTTGGGTCAGGTTCCTTTGGACTATGGACCCCTAAAAAGCGGTGGGCTTCCCCTTGAAACCCTTAGATACCTCACTATGAATATCGAACCACAGGAGTTGTGTTTAGGTGTACTATATAGGCCACTAGTAGTTGGTCCAACTTCATTTAATGGAATAAGATACATCATTCCAAAAAATATACCAATTGTAGCATGATCCTACAAAATGGAATCCATTCATGGTTTTAACTTAGAAAACATACTTAATATTGTCTTATCCACTTATTTACTCACCAATGGGAACTTTGGATCAATGACTCAATTTCAAGATGATGATTCATGAAATACCAGCTTCTTTCCCTTCTATGCTCCCATAGTGTTATAACATATTCTATTTGTAATCCTCTATTCATCAATAAATACCAACAGAGTCACAAAATTGCCTCAAATTCCTAATCACCATCATCTTTTTCAACAAGTCAGTCATATTATTGGCTCAAAAAATCATCTACAATGTTAACATCTGATCTTGTATTAAGCCACTGATAAAATTATACTTTAATTGAATGTCCTTCATTCATGAATGAAAAATTGGTTTCTTCACAAGATTTATAATACTCTTAATTTCATAGTTCAATAAATTTTCCTCTCTCTTTCTATCTAGAACTTCTAATAAGTTCTTCATAAAAAATAATTCCTTTTCGGCTTCTTTTACATCAATGTATTTTTCCACAGTGGTGGATAGTTCCAATGCCTTATGTAATTGAGATATATAACTTAGTGTGGTTACTCTATATGTAAACACATAACTTGTTGTACTCTTTATATCAACATCACCACCATGGTCAGTATATATATACCCCTACAATGACTTTCCTTTACCAAATCATAGAGATGCTTCCTTTCTTCACTAAAAATACCTTAGTATCCACTTCAAAACTTCCCAATGTAGCTTTATAGGGTTAACTATGAACCTAATCAAAAATCCCACTACATGAGAAATATTATAATGATTATAAACCATGTAATACATCAATCTCCCAACATTTTATGCATATGGAACCTTTTACCTATACTAAACCTCTTCTACTCTCTTTGGTTCTTTTTTCTTTGATAGTTTGAAATTTATTTACAAGGGAATAGAAACTATATTTGGTTCTGGTATACTAAGTTTTATAAAAACCTTTAAAATATAGTTAACCTATGATAACATCAAGATTCTAACTATGTATTATCTCTTGATATTCATCCCCAAATTCTTACTAGAAACTCTAAGATCTTTCATCTTTAACTTCTCATATAGATGCCCTTTTAGCACATCAATTCTCTATATACATTATCCTATAATGATCATGTCATCCACATACAGAAGAAATGTAATGTATACATCACCAAAAGACATGAAATAGAATCATTAATGCATAAAATAGGGTTTTTATTCAATTTTTTTCTTGTGAATTCATGAAAATTATCATTCCACTGCCTAGGTGCCTATATTAACCCATATAAGCTTTTTTGGAGATTGCACACCAATTCTTCCTTTCCTGACTTAATATATCCCTATGGATTCTAAATATAAATAACCACATGTGGATATAAAAAATGGAAATAAATATTTACATCAAGATACTCGTGATGTAAATCCTATGATACAACAATACTAAGAACCACATGAATGGTGGTAAGATTCATTGTAGGTGAGAAAAATTTAGTGAGGTGTGTACCTTCATTTCGTTGAAATCTTTTTAGTACCAGCCATTCCATGTACCTAATATTGCCATCATACTCTTTTCTGACCTAATAAATACATTTTTCTATAATTATTTCTTTTCTTGTGGAAAATGTGTCAACTCCCATGTATTGTTATCATGTAATGAAAAAATCTCCTACTTTATAGCTAAATCCCACTTTCTTGACACTTTTAATGACATTATATCTTCAAATAATTTTTTATATCCATCATAAATCAATAAAAAATAGTGTAAGGATGATGAATACCTCTACACAAGACTTATTACACTTTTTGATCTACTCAACACCACTTGAGGAGTAAGCTCTATTAGGTTTGGTGTCTCATACTCAAGTACACTTTCAAGTGCCACTTTATCCTGAAATTATGATTTTTTATTATCACCATAAATTTTAATAACATGAATATTATTTTATACAAAACCTTTATTAAATATCATTTTTTATATTCTGATGATAACCTTTTTCTTATTACCCTAGAACCAATAACAAAACTCTTTAACATTATACCAAATAAAGAAACATGGTTTGAATTTAGAATCAATCTTGTCCCTTACATCAGCATATATATATATACATATTTCAGAAAATAAAATACTTTTAAATTATAGAGTCTTAACTCCTTTCCAAACCACATCTCTTTGAGCATAAATTCTTCCATTGGTAAAAATGGATACATATTGATGAGATATATTGTTATATTCACTGATTCTTCCCAAAAGGTCTTGGGTAACCCTGAGTGAACCTCTTACTCTTGTAACATTCATTCAATGTCATATTTATACTTTTTTACACACCCATTCAATTTTTTACACATAAATTATTCTTCTCCCACAAAATTATATTATTATCACAGAATTCTATAAACTCTTTTTCATCATACTATCCTCTTTTATCTGATATAAATCAGTTTATCCTTGATCTTGACTCATTATCCACCAAATTCTTTTACTACTAAAACATTGTAAATACGTCAGATTTTATTTTTATAAAGTAAACTCATGCATTCCTTGTTTAGTAATTAAACAATTTCACATAATATTGTAACACTTTAAGGGAATTTACTAGTTCAGGCCCCTAAACATTAGTGTGCACCATGTCAAAATTTCTGACCTTCGATGTTCCACCTCCATTTGTAAAGGATACCTTCTTCAACTTTCAAAATATAAAATCTTCACACAATACAACTTCCACCAAATTCAACTCTAAATCGTTCCTTTTTGTTTCTATAAACTTTATCTTTTTCTAATCATGTAGCATAACTTATAGTTCAATATTTTTGAATCTCCATAAAATTTTATTATTGAAATCATGTCTATGAAAGTTTCTTTTATGCTATACAAGGTTCCATTATTTACACCATAATATATGAATGCATATCCCTTGGTACTTTTCCATGAACCACTATTTAATATATTGTTAAATCCTATATCATCAATATGATTGATAGAAATAAGATTCTTTCTCAGTCCAAGAATATATCTTTAATCTTCTAAAATGAAAAAAAAAACATCAACTATTGGTCTTGATCTATGAATCACCCTTTCCCATGATCTATAAGGGTTCATCACCAAAAAGGTGTACTTTACCAAAATTTCTATACACATAATTATTTAGATAACCCTTCTCTAACATGGAATGGAATAATGCCCCTAAATTTAAATTCCAAGACTCCATATGGAAATACATGATCAGAAGAAACACATCATAAGTTTCTTCAATTTCTATGTTTTTTGAATTGGTTTTATGTGACTTCTATTTTTCTCTACACTCCTTCAAGAAATTTACTTTCTTCCTACTATTAAGACATATAGGATCTAGCCCTTTTTCTTATCTCGACCCTTTTCTCTTGATTTTTATCATCCTCTTTGATTATATCACTACACATATCTTTATTTTCCTTCCACTTTTAGTTTAAATATCGATACTTTTCCTAATTCTCTTATTTGAATATCCTCACTAAGGATTAATTCTCATGCATATTTAATAATAAACTTGGTATTCCCCTATAAACTACTCATAGCTATTACAGCTACTTCCAAAATTTCAGGTAATAAGAAAAAAAACAGTGCATATACCCTATCATTTAGGTTAATTCCCACTGATGATAACTAACATGTTATGGTGTTGAATTCAATTACATGATCAAAACACAATATTCCCTTAAATCATATTCATGTTGAATAGTCATCCTATATGGTACACTTTGTTCGATGTAGAAGGATTTTGTACAAATTATTGAGATCATTCGTCAACACATCCAATGCCATATCCTATCTAATTTTAAACACCACATTCTTAGACAATATAAGTCATACAACTCCCAAAACCTTCTTATCTGGTTGTTCCCACTTGTCCTTCTCCATATTTTTTTATTTTCACATAGAAAAGGAAACAACATCTTTTTTCAATAAATATAGTATTTGATCTACATACTCCAGTTATAGGGATCCTAACCTTTTACACATTTTATTATATGATTCTTAAATATAAATATCCAATAATTACAACACAGGGATCATAAGGGCCTAGTGTCTTTGGAATACTTGTTTCATAATACATATAAGGAAACTAAAACATGGAATCCTTAATTTATTCTCCATATTGATCTTCTAAAATCCATTTTAGTTCCTAAAAATGTATGGGGTAACTTGGTGAATACATAAATAAAGGGGTGATATAAAATTCCCTATAAGGTAATAAACATGATACATAAGAATAACATGTGATTGAAAGGTATAACATGATATTATAAAAGATAAGGTACATGAGTAATCAAGTAGAAGAATAAAATTCATATCATGGTATCATAAGATCATGGAAGCATGGGAAAGTGTAACAGACATAAAACGTGACATAATCATAAGTAAATTCTAACTTCCAATAAAAAATCAAATGATGGATAGAGTCCCATAATGGTTTAGGTTCACACCCTGATCCCATACGTGATGTCTCATGTGACTAAAACATTAACCAATGCATTGGAGGGATATATTATTCTGATCCCACCCATCACATTATTTTCATGTACATGAACATGTGTTCCACGTAAGGATATAAATCATAAGTCATAAACCTAATAATTACCTATGGAAAGAAATGGTTTTTATAATCTTGTGTCATAACATAATCAAAAAATATTCCTTAAATAAGGTATCGTCATAAGGAATGTATTACCTCATAAAAGGAAGGTATAATAATCTAGGTATACATTTTAGAGACATATATACATAATTTGAAATCATTTCATAAATTTAAATACAAAGAAAGTGAGTTATAGAGAAAATGGTCATAACCTGAACCAAAGGGTGGGTTAGAAAGATCCATTAACTTGAGCTTGATTTATCAAATGCATTCTTTATATCCCTGAATAATAAACTTAAGGTAATTATTTACAATCTTAAGAACATTTTTCAAGATTATTATTCCATTTATTTTATTTTTAACCATGCCACATTCAATTACTTGACCAATTATTTTCATTTCAAAAACATTAACGATAAACGACTCATATATCTTAAATCAATTTTGAAACATGACTAAGGTCAAGGTGATTATTAATTAATAATATCTAGAATGGTAATAATTTTATAATTATCATTTTTATACAAAAAATTTACTTCTAAAACCAGCCATGAAATATGGTTATGAAAAATGAACTACGTTACAATCTTGGAGAGAATATGTTGTACGCACGCATGAGTAACTTTTTATTTTTTTGACAACCATGATGGAAAGAAGGTAAGTTTCATTTTAAATTTAAAATATTATAATTATATAATAAATATAATATTATTTCTCTAAATACACATACACATGCTATCTATATAATGCACTAACAAAAATTTATCACATCGCCTCACGGGGTGGTAGTTCGTCATACACACAAATGACATTTTCATTTATTCAATGGATGATATGGTAATAAATTATAAGATGTTTTTATTTTAAAGAATTATTAATATTTAATTAATATAATATATAAAACATAAATTAATCCATATTTATCTTCCATGTAATTTGTAAGTGAAACACAAATCACATCACTTTGTGAGGTGGTAGTTCGTTGTACACACGAGTGATGTTATCGTATTATCTACATGATAGAAAGTAAGAAGTTATATATTATATTATAATTCAAAAAACATAATAATATAATAAATATCATATATAATCATTATATACATCATTATATCCTTCCATTATAAATGGTGATAGAAAACAAATTACGTCGGTATGTGAGGCGGTAGTCTGTCATAGAAACAATCAATGATTGTTTTTCCCATTTAAGGGAGTTGGTTATAGGTCATGACCTGAACATAACATAATATTAGTATATGTAATATAATTAGGTTATTATATTGTCATGGTTTAATAAAATTTGAAGGAGGTGGAGAATGAAATAAAATAAAATTCTCAATTAAGGATGTTACCTCTTCTTTGGTACAACTTATTTTGGTTTACACCAAAATCCTTCCTAGGTTGGATTTATGAGAAAAAAAGTATTCTAGGATGAGTTTAGGGATTTAGAGAATTTATTTTGGAAGTTATTGTCTGAACCAATGAGTTTTTTAATTGTATAAAGGATAGTATAAGGTGTGGAGTTTTATAAGTGGTGAGAGGATACACTTGGAATTTTCAAAAAGAAAGAATTCAACCCATGTTTTTCTCATTCCATAAGGCTCCAAAATGGACCAGTTTCAACATTTAAAAGATAAAAGGTCCAAATATTACCATTTAATAGTAATTATACAAGTTTGGTGACATTTTTAACCTTTAACTGTTTATTTTTACCCCCCCCCCCCAGTAGACCCCTTTTTACCTTAACCGTAGAAAATAATTTTTACTATTTTCACTATTAATTGTAGAAAAAACTAATTTTGACCTTGTTATATAATATAAATTATTATTACTTAAATATGGATTCCATTTTTTCAAATTAAACTCACATAAGTATAAAAACAATTAAAATTAAACCTACAGATGTTTTGAAAAATGGTTTTCCAAAGAAAAGCTTCAAGAGTTGAAAAAGTTTTATATCCAAATTCAATATGAAATTTATTATATTGAAATAATTTTGATTAATTAATATATAATTTTACTAATTTTACTTTCAATAATACATTAAAATAAAATGGTCCTTGTAAATTCGAAAAATGAAAATGCATTTTTTAATAAAAATCAGTATTTTCTGCTATTCAACGAAAAATGAAACTTTTCAGACGAATCTCAAAAATTCACCCTAAGATAATTTTGATATGATGATTTAATAAATTAAATAAATTTTTTAAAATAAATTTTATAAAAAAATTATTTTTAAATTTTAAATTATTTTTTCAAAGTGAAATTAAGCATCCTTTTAGAAAAATATTGTTCTTCAGAAAACAATTCTTTTTCATTAAAATGGTTATTATTTAATTATAATTAGTATATAACCGTTGAATTTATTTTATAAATGTGTAAAACATATAATTTTTCATAATTTAGTTAGTATTATTTATACTCACGAACTTAACAGCTAGTTTATAATGGTCATGTTTAAATAATAATATTTTAATAGAGTATCACATTCTATTTAAACACTATTTTGTGTTCATTACAAGCTATAGAATATATTTAATTTATTTAAAAATAAAATATATCTTAAAGTATTGGTGTGTTACATTATCCCCCTTAAATAATTTCACCCTAAAAATTTCATATTATATACTAAGGTGAAAATAGGTGAGGGTAGTTTTACTCCATCAACTCTTTTGGTTCCCAAGTTACTTCCTTAAACTTTTGGTTTCCCTGTAACACTTTCACTAGGTGATTTTTATTATTTTTTAAAAAAAATCTATATGATCCAAGATATTCACTCTCTATTCCTCATATGAAATTTCTCTCTCCAATGATAACACCTCTAGATTCAGTACATGTGAGGGGTCTGGTATGTACTTCCTCAAGAGGGATACATGGAACACATCATGTACATGAGATAGGTTTGTTGGGAGTGATAGTTGGTTTTAAACCACTCCAATTCAATCAAGTATCTCAAAGGAGTCGATGTATCTAGGGATAAGTTTTCTCTTCTTACCAAACCTCATAATTTTCTTCCACAGTGATATTTAAAGGAACACCTTATATCTGACCTCAAACTCTAGGTATCATCAATGATTGTCTGAATATATTTTCTATTGAATTTTCATGGATTTAAAATTAATTTGAATGCCTTGAACCTTCTCTAACATTTCTTTGACAAGGTCAGGTCCTATCAGCTTCTGCTCTCCAACTTCTTCCCAGTATGTCAAAGTCTGACACCACTTCCCATACAAAGCCTCGTAATGTTCCATTTGAAGTCTAAAATGGTAGTTGTTATATGAGAAATCTATTAGGGGAAGGTGTTGATCCCAAAATTTTTTGAATACATTAATCAATATCTCATTATATCCTCTAGAGTTTGAATAGTTCTCTAAGACTGACCATCCTTATGAGGGTGATAAGATGTACTGAAGGTGAGTTCTATAACCAATTCTTACTAATGGACTCTTCAAAACATTGAGGTAAACCTTGGATCTCAATCAGATATAATAAAGAGTTTAACTCCATGAAATCGTACCACTTGTCTTATTTATATATTATCAATTTGGTCAAGAGAGAAATCATCCTTGATAGAAATGAAATGTGATGACTTTATAAGATGATAAACTACCACCTAGATGGAGATATTTCATTTCGGTGTCCTAGGGAGTCCTATAATGAAATCCATGGTTATTTTTCCCATTTCTATACCATTATAGGAAATGGTTTCATCATACCCTTATACTTATTTTGTTCATCATTGTATTATTGGAATACCAAGCATCGAGATACAAATTCTGAAATCTCCCCCTTCATGTTATCCCACTATAAGTTTTTCTTAAAATCTCTATACATCATAGTGCTTCCTAGAATAATAGAGAATGATTATCTATGTGAATCAACCATAATCTCTCGATTCCACTCTAGTTTTTATGGGATGAATATCTAGGTTCTAAACCTTATAACCCCATCTTTATCAATGTTGAACTCCATAATATTCGTTTCCATTTTTGGAGCACCTCATTCTCATTTTGGGCCTCCTTGATCCTATCAAGAATGGATGATTGAGTAGTTATTTGATAAAGATGGAATAAATATCCTTTTATTATTCTCATATCAATACTTTTAAAATATAATAATATTGGATCATTCTCAATTAACATCATTGATAATATCATCAAATCCTTTCTACTTATAGAATCTGCTACTTTATTTTCTTTCCTAGGATGGTAATGGATTGAGAAGTAATTTTACTTGATCATTTCTAACCATATTCACTGGTTCATATTAATATCCTTCTGTGTAAATATATATTTGAGTATATTGTGATCTATATATATTTCACACTTCTCCCCGTAGAGATAATGTCACCAAATCTTCAATATAAAGATCACTACATCCAACTCTAGATCATGTGTTTGATTATACTTCTCATGAAATTTCAACTAAATTGAAGCATAGACTATTACTTTATTATTCTTCATTAGTACATAGCCCAAACCGTTCTTTGAAGCATAAATGTATACCAAAAAAAATTCCCCACTTGAGAGCAGTGTAAGTACTAGTGTAGTGATAAGCCTCTTTTTCAACTCCATAAAGATATTTTCACATTCATTGGTCTAGAAAAAATTTACTCCCTTACCAATTATCTTGGTTAGTGGGGATTAAAATCATGAAAAAAATCCAAATACATTGGTAATACCCAACTAGTCCAAGAAAACTACATATCTCTATTATAAATGATGTCCATTATTAGACCTCGATTACCTTTGTCTTAGAATGGTCTAATTATATCCCTTTTATGGTAAGAATATGCACAAATAATGATACTTTATTTATCCATAACTCACATTTATTTTAATTTTCATATAGATTCTCTTTTCTCAATGCCTTTAGCACAGTATTCAAATGTTCCTCATGATCCTCCTTTCTCTTAGAGTCTATCATAATATCATCTATAAATACTACCATAAATGTTTCAAGGTAATCCCTAAACACTCTATTAATTAATTATATGAAGATTGCTGGAGAATTATTGAGTCTAAAAGGCAACAAAAAACATGAAAAAAAATATGGCCTCTGATCGGTTGCATATTTTCTCTCTTACGGGGCTAGGGTTTCAGCTTTCGGAGTCGCTCCCTCCCCTCCTCTGGCGTAACTCCGATGGCGTGGTGTCATATTCCTCCATATCAGCATCGGCTCGGTTCGTTGTGGCATTTTCTGGCTTTGTCTACTCAGGAGAGGCGTTGTCTTCATCGTCCTGTCTCGCTTGGCGGTCGGCAATCCATTTTTAGATCTGGGTGGGTGGAGGAGTTCGGTGGGCATGGGCATCTCAGATCGGCAGACAAGGATTTATCTTGGCTTCTAGATTTTTCTGATTAGGTGAGGCGGTGTCCCATGACGCTTGGCGGGCAAAGGTTTTAGTGGGCATGGCTTCAGATCTGGGTCGGCGGAGGTGTTTCGGCAGGCGAAGGTGTCTCTTTCTTGGATTGGCATTGGTGGGAAAGGGTTGGCGTCGGCCTCGAAGTTGCGCAGAGGGGTGAGGGAATCTTGGTTCGGGTTTCTGACGGTCTAATGGTCTCTTGTAGGCCTACTCATGGTTAATCCTATGTTTTTTTTATTACGACGATTTGGTGGATATGTTGGTGTGCGATGAGTTGGAGGTTGTCTCATGAAGCTTCAAGATGAAGGGGGTGTTGTGAAGGATTTTGATGCTTGATTTTCAGTCATTGTGATACATTTTTTGTGGTTGTGATTTCCTTGTGGCCCTACGGTTCAAGGTTTGAGGGTCGCTGCAACTATTCTCTTACAAGGGGTTGCTCTATATGGAGTTTAGAGCTATGGGTTTTCTTCTAGTCCTTGATATCCGGAATTTGATGTTTGAGAGGTTATGGAATTTCCATCGGTAATATGGTCGTGCATTCATGCACGGGATAGCTAGTCAAGCAGTGAGGATAGGAGAAAGTTGATCTAAATGTTTTTCATGCCGGGTGGGGCTCTTCTGTGTAGGATTGAATGAGTTGTTTTGACTCAAATTTTTTTACCGTGGTGGTTTGGTTGTTCTTAATTGCTTTATTTCATGTTTGGATTCTCACTTTTTCCTCAAAAATGTTGAAATAATAAACAATTGATTTTCAGTCAGTCAAAAGGCATCACAATGGAATCATATTGTCCATAACTTGTTCGAAATGAAATTTTGGGAATATCTTCTTTCTTCACACTTAATTGGAGATATCCTAATAGAAGGTCCACCTTAGAGAAATACTAATACTTATGTAGTTGATTGAATAAGTTTTATATCCATTGAATGAGATACTTGTTCTTTATCATGATTTTTTTGATCTTGTAATAATCAATAGAGTAGAACATTGACCCAAATTTCTTTTTGATGTAGAGGATTAGTGCACCCCATGGTGAAGCACTTGGGTGTATAAATCCTTTATCTATATTCTCTTATAGTTTCTTCTTCAAATCCTAAATTTAAAAAATGTACATTCTATATGGATTCTTAGATATCGGAAAATATCAAAGTATAATCTTGACTAAATATTCAACCTATCAAATAGGAGGAAGACAAAGAAATTATTCAAGAAATAAATTGGTATAATCACTCGCAATTGTAATGTATTCAAGAATGATCCTTTCTTTAGTCTCAATCTTTTGAGAAATATGTTATTTCTATGAAGTTAAAAAATATCCATGCTTCAGATGATGATTTTGAAACCCTGGGGTGTCACTTTCTTGGTATTAATTTTATGGTTGTTTTTTCTTTAGAGTTTAGAGGTGTTCTGGGTTAAAACATGTAGTTTTGTAGGATTTTCTAGGGGTTCGTGGTTAAGGTGAAGGGTTTGTAACCATGGGGTTCCCCAAGGGAAATTGTGTTCCCGATTAATTAATCTTGTTAGGAGAGTATAGTTTGGGTGAACAGTTACGAGGCACAGTTATGTAACTATACAACCTGAGAGTGAAAACTATGCACCTTTTAACAGTGGTGATGTGTATGGTTTATGCACGATTTGGATAATTGGGTGAGGTAACCACACATCCTACCAAGGTTGGCGTATTTTTTTTATTTACTCATATTTTAATTATAATCTTCTACCCCAAACCTCCCCCACTCAAACTAGCTTACCCAAATTCATCCCATGGGGTTTTTTCCTACCTCCACACTTCTCCTTGATATATTCTAGGTGTTTTATTTGTGGTTCTTCATCCAGATCAAGTGGTATAATATCTTCTCTTCTCTTTCTCTTAGTTTATCTCTTTTTAATCAATCTATATAAACCTGATGGTCATGCTTGGATGATCTTCATGGATAGTATTACTATGATTTTGGAATTTTGTTTTGTGATGGTTATGAGATATAGTAAGATTCTCTTTTGATTGTATTTATTTGAAGGTGACATGGTTCTTATTCTTGAGGTAGGTGTTTCTATTTCATTTGATTTTATTCAAGAGTTCCATTATTTCATGGGTATTCTAAATTCATGTTTGGACTAGATAATCATGGTGTGGACTAGATAATCATGGTCTGTACTATCTAGGGTTACATTTATAAATCTTTCGTCAATTTTTATTGATTTTCATGTAGAAATGGGTTTAATTTCATGCTAAAAATGGTATCTTGATGAAAAATGGTATTTTACGCACTCCCCATTTTTAATAAAATTCCATGGTTGGTTTTATTGAAGAAGAACACTTTTTTTGTGTTTCTAGAAAAACATGATTTCCAAAGTGGGTTTCATTTTTTTAATGGGATTTCAAGATTTAAAGGGTGTTTTGGTGTTAAAATGTGAAATGAGGTTTCCCTTGAATTTTGTGGTTATACTTATTGGTGATTATGTTTTATTTTTGGAACCATATTGGTATTTAAAGTTGTTTTAAAGAATGGATTTCCAAATTTATATGTTGTATATATAAAATTAAAGGCCCAGTTAGCACCTTGTGATGCATTGATAATTTATTGTGCCCTTTTTAAGCCCCCTTTATTTTTTGATGGTGTTCTTATCTAGGTGATAGATGCTTGGTTATGTGATATATGTTGTGCTTGTGTGTTTGGGGTATCTTTGAGGGTAGTTCATGAGGTGGGAAGGACTTTATTGTGGTGTTATCATTGGAAGCTTGTTATTTTCATGTGATGATGTTATTGTTTACGGCCCACCTCTATCATTATTCCATGAGGAGACTAAGTTTTTTAAGTGGTTATTAGTGGGACATTTCTTGGACAGTTAAGGTTTTACACTAGTTATACCCCCCCCCCCTTAATTGTATGTAACACCTGACTTTGGGGTTCATCATTGAGGGTACTTCTTATAATATCTTTTCATACCTCATACTTTCACCTCATGATATGCATCTATGATTATTAATTTTCTCTAAATATATCAAAATGTGTAGTTTTTATTGCTTGGATGGACTTTCTTGGTGTGTTGATCCTTTTTTGATTTATCCTTATTTTTTCTAGTATTTTTCCATCCATTTATTTTTCTTATTTTTTTATTATTTACCCTTACTTCCTTTTTTAACCTAAGTTGGGTGTGTGTAAAATATTTTAAAGTAAAAAAATGGGAAAGTGGTTTTCAATGGTAAATTCGTAATAACATGATTTTGAGGTGTTTTAAACCATGTTTGAGATTAATTTCAAAAGAATGATGTTAAAAAAATTCCTTGGAATTACTTTTGTTTTGTAGTAGTACCAATTTCATGAAATGGTTTTACAATGGGATTTTGTGTGGATGTGCATATTTTCATCTCATTTTTCTAAAATTATTTTTAAGTTAAAATGAAATCCTATTTTTACATGCCATGTGTTCAAACTAGATTAATTGGTTTCTTAAATAAAGTAAGCCAAATAGATGCATGGTATTATCCTACTAGATTTGTATCACACTCTATATACTCACGTTGGTGGGTATGTGTTCTTTATTTCTTTTCAAAATATTTTTAGGTCATGGATCTCAGGTTGGATCCAGTGTCATCTTCCTTTTAAGTGGATGGTTTTTGGGATCATGGTAGTGAATTTATTTTCATGTGGAGATAGTGATTGAACCTTCTATTTGTACAACCAGTTGAATTGAGTTTTTTTTTCTTCATTGTTCTTCTATTTTATCTCTTTTATCTTTTCTTAGAGTTTTGTAACTATATACTCTTTGGTTATTCATTTTATATTCCCTCTATGGTATGATCCTTCTTATTTATGTTGTTCCTAGTTTAGTCATTTTCATTTTTTTAGGGTGAAACTATCCCAAATGGTTATGAGTGATACCCTTGAAACTTTTCATCCACCTGAGGAGATCACGGATTCTCCTTGAGTATGTAGAGGGTTGTCCTGGGAATATAATGGATGGATATCCTAGGTTAGGTCATTGAAAAATGTTATCATAGGATATGGGTTCTTAAAAAGAGGATTAGGTTCTTGAGAATCACCTTATTCTTATTTGGGGTTCATTTTTAGAAAGAAGATAGAACTATCGGTGCTTAGGTGGTAGGCCCAGGAAAGTTCCTTGATAACTCTTTATTGCATCAAATCTCAAGTTTCTATGGGTGGCTAGTAATTTTCTTGTGATTTTGAGGTTATGGTGGCTTTATTTTGAGATTTTTTGGTGTGGAGTTCTATTTATATGAGTTGTAGGTAATTTTCAATAGATTTTCCGAGATATTTCTCTTTTCTTAGTGAAAATGGGTAATATTTCATGGGGATCATGGTTAAGGTGCATGGCCTTTCAAATCATCATAGGTTGTGTATACCATTCTGGAAAAACATCCAGTAGAACTCACATGGTTGGTTTACTATCTAAAAAACTGTGTGGCCAAACCATGTTCAGTGGAGAAAGTTTTGAATTTTTATTATTTTCCCTTCTTTTTTAGTTTAATCCTATTTTGTGTTTTACGGGGCTTTTTTTTTAAGTGATGTTTTGTGGTCTTTGAAAGTTTTTGAATAGAAACATTTTATGCTTTGTTCTTTATGTTCATTTGAAAACCTTTTTTAGTTCCCTTGGTTACTTGGGTGAAAAGATTTTGAAACATTAAAAAAAATTGGGTTTTGTGGTTTTTCAAAGAAATAATTTCAAAGGTTCTTAGATAATGGAATCCTTAAAAAATTTTGGGTGATTTAAGGTTTTCATAATAAAACTTTTGAAACCAATTTAAAATCAATTTTAAGGTTTTATTATTTTCAAAATGCTTTGGACTTATGGTGTGAAATGTTTCCCAATATGTAGAAATGGGGATTATAACCTTGGTTTGGTTTCTTTAAGTTGTGGTTCCTTTTTGTGGAAGTTTTTAGGTTCTTTTTAACCTTAATTGGTTTGGTTTACTTATTTTTTATCTCCTTGTGTTGATATATTTTAATGTGATTTTATGGAGTTCATTATTTTTTATTTTTTAGAATGTGTCTCCCAAAAAGGAATCAGCAATTCGAGATGAGAATTATATCATTAGTTTTCCTAGAGTTCTATTAGATGTATTTATGATTTTTGGGATAATATATAATCATTATAGAGTGGTACAACATTTATTTTCATATATTTTGTATCATCTGCGATAATTCCACAACATATACCCTCCAGTTTTATATAGTGACCATGGACCCCATGAGACAACCAAGTTGTTAGACAAGGTTGAAGATAATTTCAACTCATTGTAGACTCCTGAGACCTCTAGGGTGATATGCATTTTCCTTTTTTGAAGGTTTTAGTCTAGGATGGTGGAATATAATTATTCATAACCAATTATTTGAGGCTCTTTCTTGGGGATATTTCAAGGATACCTTCATTCAATGGTTTTGTCTAGAAGAAGTTGGAGTTGAGATGGAAATGGAATTTCTAGGTATCTTTTAAGGTGATTAGTAGGTTAATGAATATGTCAAGAATTTCACTGGATTAACACCTTTCTCTCTATATTTTTCTTCTAAAAATACAAATAAGGCATGATTATTTTCTATAGTCCTACATCAAGATATTTATTTGATAGTTATGTAGTCAGGCATGGCTAAGGAATCATTTTAAAAGATAGTTGTTGTCGAATTAATTTTGGCAAGGTAGCCTATGTCAGTTGATGCTTCATTTTCCATTAGTGGTAGTAAAGAAGGTATATAAAGTGATAAAGGGAACAAAAAAGGTGATAAGGGAGGGAATTTTTCTTCTTAAACTATTATTCTTGTCTTGGGGAAGTAAAATCCAGTTGTATATTTCTATTGTAGGATGTTTGGTCACGTTCAAACTTCATATCTGTCAGTTATTAAGGCTTGCACTATGTGTGGTTTTTCTGGTCACATTCATAGGTTTTGTGATATGGTTGGACATTAGAATAAAAAATCTTTAACCTAACTTTAATTTGGTCAGTGTTTTTTTCTCTTCCATTAAAAATTTAAGAGTTGGGATATTTTCAGGATCTTACTTTTTGTACTTTTTCTTTTTGAATTACGGCTTATCCCGTATTTTGTGTACTTGGATTCCTTTTTTAAATGGATGAAAATCTTTAAATCCTACTTTTATATCTTTTAATATGTCTATACCTCAATGTTTTTTCTTGTTTCACTTATACGGTGTAAAACGTGGGCAATTTAGTATTTTTTGGTTTGGACATAGGAGGAACCTAGGGTGCATTTTTGGCTGCCTGGGGATGTGGTTTCATTTCTGGTTATACTTTTGATGCCATTGTGCTGTATGTATACATTGGAATTACCGTGTAATGGTGTTCCATGTGGTTGGATATGAACACCCCCATATTACACTTGTGATCCTTAGGGATTTTCAATGCTCATATTATCCCCTTGGTCTTTGTTTAGTTATCCTTGGTTGGTAGACCTTCATGGTTTCCTTTATATATTTTGGAATCATGGTTACTTGGTATCAACATATGTTTCTGAAGGAAGGGGTTTTCAGTTGATCCATCATTTTAGTTTAACTCTAAAGGGTCAGAAGATCAATGTGTGGTCTTCACTCTATTCAAGATTCTTCTATTTTGCACTGTTGGATAGGTATAGTGATCTTCTAGTTGTTTTGAGGTTTTGTTCTCATTTTTTGTGTTTATATTCAGTTATTATGGATCATGGGATTATTTTTATAGGGATAAAGTCTTTCTCTTCGATGTTCTTATCCTACGTTTCACCAATGCTAGAGAAATTATAAATCATGTGGAGACTTTTTCCTGGTCTTTGTGTGTTTATTCCTTTTAGTGAGGAATTTTACACTTAAGGATTCTAGTGTGTTTCTTATTTGGTTAATCTTGAATTATTATATTAGTACCTTGGGTCCTTGGTTTTGAGGTATGGAAGGTTAGTGGTAATCCAGTCTTCACTAAGGTAGAGTTTTTCTGGAATTTTCTGGTTGTTTGAGGTTTCTGAGTATTTTTTGAGGGCAGAAAGTGGAATGGTGGGGATTTTATGACACCTTGAGGTATCACTTTCTTGAATTTGAGGGTTTTATGGGTCAAAACATGGATTTTTGGAGTATTTTTAGGGTCTCATGGTTAAGGTGCATATCTTGAAAACTATGTTAGTTCCCTAGGGGAAAATTTGTGCCCTTTTCAGTGGGTCTATTGGGAGAGCATGGTTATGTAATTGTGCGGCTCAGTTGTGAAAACCATACACCATTTAAGAGAGGTGATCTTTATAGTAACCATATGGTTTGTAAAACCGTGCGGGGTAACTGTGAAGCCTTCCTGAGTTGGGATATTTTTTTCATTTACTCTTCTTTTTATTTGAGTCTTCCACCCCAAGCCTCCCTCACTCAAACCATCCGACCCAATTGCCTCCCATGGGGTTTCTTCCTCCCTCTAATCTCCTCCTTGATGGATTCTAGGTTTTCTTGTGGTTATTTTCCAGATCAATAGGTTTTAGCTCATCTCTTATCTTTCTCTTGGTTTCTTTCTTTTTCTCTAATCCCTCTAACCCTAATGGTCATGCTTCTCCAATTTTCATAGAGAGGGTGTTTAGGATTTGGGTCTTTTGGATTGTAATGTTTGTGAGCCATAATAGGAGTCTCTTTTAGGTGGATTTTGTAAAAGAAAACATGAATCTTATTATTGAGTTAGGTGCTTCCATTTAGTTTGTTTTTATTCAAGAGTTCCATTATTTATTAGGTTTTCTAAATTCATGTTAGGACTATATAATCATTGGGTGTGCTATATAGGGTTGTTTTAATAAATATTCCATTGATTTTTATTGATTTTAATGTGGAAAATGGGTGTAATTTCATGCTTGAAATGGTATCATGATGTGAAATGGTATTTTATTCACTTTCTGTATTTGATAAAACGTTATGGTTAGTTTTATTAAAAAATCACTTTTATTTTATGTTTTAAGAAAAATGAGATTTCCAAAGTGGATTTCCATATTGTTTTAAAATAGGGATTTCATTCTTTAAAGTTTTTTTATTGTTAAAATGTGAAATGATGTTTTCATTGAATTGTGTGTGTATACTTATTGATTATTATGTTTTATTTTGCAATTTTTTTTGCATTCTAAGTTGTTTTTGAAAAATGGTTTTCAAAATATATATGTTTTTTGTAAAAAATTGAAGACCTGGTTGGTAACTTGTTTTTTTAAAGGTTGGGGCCGAAGCCTCATTTTATTATTAAAGGAAATCAAAGACCTCTTTTAATTGGGTAGAGGGAGACCCATTACATAGCCCGAAGGCCCAGTGGGCATGTATCCCATTACATAGCCCGTAGGCCGAAATTTTTTGCCTAAGGATCAATCTGTGAATAGTAACCCAGCTGGTATAGTACCTGCTTCCGCTACAGTATCCTGCCACCACTACAGTACCCTGTCGCCGCTACAGTACCCGCCGATCAACAGTACCACCACTACTATAGTAACACTACATTACTACTATAGTAACCTACGCCCCATGGTTTTTGAACCCCCAATTTTTATGTAGCATTATGGGGTGCCTACCACTAAGCCAAACCCCAACAATGCTGCTTGGTAACTTGTGATTCATTGATCATTTAGTGTGTCCTTGTTGATCCTTTTTTCTTTTTTTAATGTTGTATTTATCCAGGTGATTGGTGCTTGGTTACATTATGCATGTTTTTCTTGTGTGCTGGGTCTCACTTTGAGAGTTGTGTGGGAGGTGATAAGGACATGATTGTGGTTTTTCCCTAATGGCTTGTTATTCACATGTAATAATGTTATTGCTCATGGATCACCTTTGTTATTATTCCCTGAGTATATTGATGTTCCTAAGTGGGTAGTAGTGAGACATTCCTTGGATATATAAGGTTCTTCACTGGCTAGACCCACCCCCCTAGTTTTACGTAACACCTATATTTAATGTTCATCACTAAGGAGACTGCTTAGAGAGATTTAGTGGATAGATGTGTGACCATATCCTTTCGAAATCTAGGTCTTTATTTTCATTTCTTACATGATCTTGTTAGTCCTATTTCTTTTTCCTCATGATATGAATTTATCATTATTCCTTTTTTCTAAATATATTTTCATGTTTATTATTTATTTCTTGTATGGACATGCTCGGTGTGTTGATCATTTTGTAGTTTAGTCTTATTTGTTTCTAGTGTTATTCCATCCATTTATTTAGCATATTTCTTCTTGATTATTTTCCCTTACTTCCTAGTTTACCTTGAGTTGGGTGTGTGTGTGTGAGATATCCTAAACGAAAAAAATGGGAAAGTGGTTTTCAAAGGGACATTTGTATTATTATTATTTTGAAACATTTTAGATTATGTGTGGGTTTAATTTCAAAATCATGATATTAAAAGAAAAATGTTTGGTTTTCCCTTAGAATTTGAATTTTTATAAAATAACACCAATTTTGTGAAATGGTTTTACAAAGTAGTATCTTCATGGAAGTTCATTTTTTAAATTGTTTTTCTCCCATGTTTTTAAAGTGAAAATGAAACATATTTTTTTATGACTTTTATTCAAACTAGCTTAATTGGTTTCTTAAATTAAGAAAGTGAAAGGAACTCATGGTGGTATCTTACTCACTTCAGCTCACAGACTATATACTTTTGTTTGTGGGTTGTAGTCTTCATATTTTTTGTAGGTATTCTCATGTATTGGATCTCAAGTTGGATCTAGTTCCTTCTTCCTTGGAATCATATGGTTGTTGGGATAATGGTGGTGACTTGAGTGTCACAAGGGGATCGTGATCGAACCATAAATTTGTACAACCGGTTGGGTTGAGTTTTTTTTCCACCATGGACTTCCATTTTTTCTCTTTTAACTTATGTTTTAATTTTTTATATATGTACTCATTAATTATTAATTTGAGATTCCCTTTTTGGTATGTGACTGATTATTTAAGTTGTGCCTTGTTTAGTCTTTTTTTTTGTGTGTGAAACAATCCCAGTGGTTATGTGTGATTCACTTGACACGTTTCATCAACCCAGGGGGATCTATGACACTCCTCAGGTGTGTGTTAGGACAGTTTGGGAATATAAGTGATGGATATCCTAGGTTGGTTTGTTATAATGGTACCAAAATATATTCATCCTCCTCCATGTATTTTTATAGAATCAGAGGGAGATTCATGATTTGGTGTGTGATTTCCTTCTCTCAGAATTTTATGTTTTCCTTGCATGAGGAAATAAAATCCATGTCTAGAATTTCATAAAAATCCACTAAAGGAAGTATCGCAAGATTTTTAAGGAAGTTAATCTCAACGTTATATATATGTGATGAATTATATAATTGGGATGAAATAAAAGACATGTTTTCCATATTCACTGATAACTCAACTTCCATATCTTTAGGTAGTTCTTGTATAGTTCTAATAAACTTTCATGATATAAAATAATTCATAGTACCATAATCAAAAAGTATGTACACTATTCTTGAATAAATAACTATCATACTTTTCACCACTTCATTGTCGGGATCCACCTCTACTATTGTGATGGAATAATATCTCCCTTTCTCCCTACACCTAATAGGTTGTTTTTGTAAGTTTTCATCAACAACCCTTATCTTAGTGCACTGGTTTTCATAGTGTCTTTATTCCTTATATTTGTAACATTGGAAAATAGGTTGAGGGTTTTCTAGATAATTCCTTGCTTCCATCGCATTGGTGGGATTCTCTTGTTATAAATCACTAGCTAGGTGCTCTTCCTTCCCTCATTTAAAGGACTTCTTAGTAACCTTCATAAAATTTTTAGGATTCTTATTCCCACAATTTTGAAAAGTGGGATGTTGAAATTGTTTCCATCATTATATTTATACATTGTACAACCAGAGTTATAATTTATTTTCCACTTATTATCCCCATGAGATCCTTTATATTATTTATATCCATTTTAACTTTGAGGAAACATTAAACAATATATTCTTGCTATTTAAGTCTTGAATGTAATTTTTTTTCATAGACATTGATTTATCCCACCAAAGAAGTGGTTAACTTTACTTTCAAGGGAGATGATAAAGCCAGAGGCATATCATGAAAGTATTGTGAAGTTTTCTTCATATACCCTAATAGATTTGTCATCATTTTTATTTAGGATAAGGAAATCCCTCTCTATTTTAAGTTGGAGAGTGTGAAGAAAATATTTCTCATAAAAAATACAAAATTCCTTTCACTCCATCTCTTTGATATCTTACTCAGGATTTATATTTTTTTATCAACGTCCACCATTGATCAGATTCACCCTTCATGTGATAAACATCCTGAACAACCTTCTATTTCTTAGAGCATTGAATTATAGGGAATATATTTTCAATGGAGTTGATCCATTCTTATGTAATTAAAGGAACATAATATCCACTAAATTTTGGAGGCATTTTTCATATAAAGGTTTCAATTACAACTTTATCTTTCTTAAAGGGATTCGAGCATTCTTTCTAATTCATGTTTTGGTAAAAAAAATTGAGTTATCTTAGAAATTATTATTAGTAAGTTCTTTAATCCTACTTCCATCATGTTAGGAATCTCATTTGGGCAGTCATCACATTGTTCCTCATAATGGTTTTTCACTATGTTTCTCTTATTTCCAACCATTTGACTGAAATAAAAGGATAATTAAGGATGAGTATTTTTAAAGTATTAAACAAATATATAAAAAACGATAAACATTAAATGGATAACTAATAAATGAAATATAATTCTTAACTTATGAATTTCTAGGTTTCAACCTAAGTTATCCATGATCTATTTCCTATTATAAAATCTTGTGGTGATTTTTATTCCCTTCATAATGTTTTGTAAGAGTTTACGAATTTCCAAAACATATCCCCTAGGAGTGTCAAACCAGGTGTGCAGTAAGGATCATTTTCATGTATCGGGTAATTCTCGAGTTAATATCGATGGGCCTTTTAGAATTTATTACACATAGATACATCTGCGCCATAACCATTTCCACTTTTATTATCTAGATAGGGATGTAATTTCTCAAAAATCACTCACTCTATACTTTACCAAAATTCAAGGATATTTCCCTATACTTAGTATTATCCTTAAACATATCCATAGAATTATCCCTAGGGTTTTAATAAATATTTATCATCCTAGTTTCCAAATTTTAACTAAACCTTTCCACTGATACCAACTATAGAGACCCAAGAATATTTTCAAATACTATTACATGATTTTTAAACATAAATATCCAATAATTATAACACAATGATTTTAAAGGCTTGGTGTATTTGGAAAACTAGGTTCATAATACATAGAAGGAAACTAAAATATGGAATCTTTAATTTATTATCTATAGTGATCTCCTAAAATCTATTTGAGATCCTAAAACTGCATGAGATAACCTGAGGAATACATAAAGAAAGAGGTGAGCTAAAAAACATAGTAAGTAAATAAACATTATAATAAATCATTACATGTGAGTCAAAGGAATAATATGATATCATAAAAGGGAAGATACATGAGTAGTCAAGTGGAAGAATAACATAAATATCATGGTATCATAATATCATGGAAACAAGAGAAAGTGGAAACGACATAAAACATGACATAAACATAATTTAAGGATAACTGATAAGACAATATCTCATGATGGATAGAGTCTCATAATAGATTAGGTTCACTCCAAGATCTCATACATGACGTCTCATGAGACTAAAGCATTACCCAATGAATTGGAGGGATATATAATTCAAAGCCCATATATAACATTCATTTCATGTAAATTCAAATAAGTTCCACATAAAAATATCAATAATTATAAATAAACATAATAATTACCCATGGAAATAAATGGGTTTCATAATCTTATCTCATAACCTAATTAAAAGATATTTATTAAAGAATGCATTTGAGAAATAGTTATAAGAAATGAATTACCCCGTAAAATGATGGTATAATAATATAGTTATATATGTGATAGAAATATATACAGAATTTAGAATCATTCCATAACATTAAAAATCAATAAATTAAGTTATAGAGTGAATGGGCATAACTCGAAGAATAGGGTGGGTTAGAAAGATCCCTTACCTTGAGCCTAATTTGTCACATGAATTATTTATCTTCCAGGATAATAAAATTAAGTTAATTATTTACTTTCTTAAGAAATTTTTTTATGTTTATTATTCCTTTAATTTTATTTTTTACTTTTTCACATTCAGTTACTTAACCAATTAATTTCACGTCGGATGCTTTAACGATAAACGACTCATATTTCCAAAATCAATTTGGTATTTTGACTGAGGTCAAGTTTATTATTAATTAATCATATAAATAATTTTAATAATAAAATAATTATCATTTTTATATATAAATTATACTTTTAAAACCAACCATTAAATATGGTTATGAAAAATGAACTTCTTATAATCATGGAGACGGTAGGTCGTACGTACACATGAGTAACGTTTTCATTTTTCGACTATCATGATGTTAAGAAGGAAAGTGTTATTTTATATTTATAGTATGATAATGAAATCATAAATACCATATTATTTATTTAAATACCATTACACATTCCATCCATGTGATGTGTTAATAAAAATGAATCACATCGCTTCGCGAGGTGGTAGTCTGTCGTACACATGAATGACATTATAATTAATTCAATGTATGATAAGGTACAAAATTATATTTTATTTTTATTTCCCATAATGATTAATATGTAATTAATATCATATATAAACATAAAATTAATCCTTATTTACCTTCCATGTAAATCATAAGTAAAAAATGAACCAGATCACTTCGTGAGGTGGTAGTCCTCCGTACACACGAGCGACATTATCGTATTCTCTACGAAATGTAAAGTAACAAGGTATATATGATATTATAATAAAAAATGTATAAATATATAATATATATAATATATATAAATTATATAACTCATTATATCTAGTTTTTATAAGCGGTGATGGAAAACGAATTACGTTCATCCGCAAGGTGGTAGTCTGTCGTACAAACGATCAACGGATTTGTTTCCCATATGTGGGAGGAGGATATAGTTTTAGGTCATGAACATAAGAAAATATATGTGTATGTAATATATTGAGGTTATTATATCATCATGTTTCATTAGTATTTTATGGTGGTTGAGGAAGGAATAAAATAAAATGATTGATTATGGAAGTTACCTCCTCTTCAAAAAACATCTATTAGTTTGCACCAAAAATATGTCTAAGATGGATTTAAAAGAAAAATAAGGATTATAGGATTAGGGGATGTAATTAAGGAATTTATTTGGGTAGTTATTGGCATAAAAATGTTTTTTGGAAATGTCTAAAGGATATGATAGGGGAGGCTTTTTATAAGTGGGGGAGAGGACACACTTGGAATTTTTGAAAAGAAATAATTCCACCCACGTTTTTCTCAAGAAAAAGGAACTAAAATGGTCCATTTGAAAACATTATAAGATATAAGGTCTAAATATGACCATAAAATAGTAATTTTACAAGTTTTGGGTCATTTTTAACCCTTATCTTTTTAGTTTAACCCCTTGGTAAACTTGTTTTTAGCTTCTTCGTGGTAAATAATTTTTACTATTTTAACTATTCATTATGGTCCAAAATTAAGTTGAAATTATTAGATAATATAAATTATCCTAATTACAAATATTTAATACATTTTTTCAAATTAAACTCTTATAATTTTTATAATTTAATTTTAAATTATACCCACAGAAGTGTTGAAAAAATGGTTTTCCAAAAGAAAAACTTCAAGATATGAAAAAGTTTTATATCCAAATTAAATATGAAATTGATTAAAATAAAATTATTTGGATTATTAAACTAATTTTAATTTTAAAACCACATTAAAATAAAATTGGTCTTATAAATTCTTTAAATGAAAAGGAAATTATTAATAAAAAATAGTATTTTTCATTATTCATCAAAAAATGAAACTTTTTAGAAAAATCCCAAAAATTGTTCTGTATATAATTTTTATATAATGGTTTAAAAAATGAATTTAATTTTTTAAAATAAATTTTCTAAAATCAGAAATAATTAATTTTAAATTATGTGTTCAAAGCGTGTCTAATCTACCTTTTAGAAAAATATTGTTTTTTATAAAACATTTCTTTTTCTTTCAAATGGTTCTTTCTAATTAGTAGATAAACATTGAATTTATTCTATACATATGTAAACCATATAATTTTTCATAATTTAGGTAGTCTTCTTCATACCGACAAACTAAATGGTTATGTTATAATGGTTATGTTTAAATAATAGTATTTTAATAGAGTATCATGTTTCATTTAAACCACGTGTTGTGTGCATCATAATATATTGAAGATATTGAATTTATTTAAAAAGAAAATATATCTTAAATTATTGTCTTATTACACCATTAACTGAAGTCAATTCCATCAAAATGATTTATCTTCACCTTTCCTTCTTCTTTATCCATCATTCAATTCGAGAAAAACCAAACTTGATATTCTAAACTCATTATTTGATACCAGTTGTTTTGAAAATGCCAAGATCTCCAATGATAGTTAATTCTAGAAGAATAGTAAAAGGGATAAAAAATAACAAGAAAAGGATCATGGGACACAAATATTTACATGGTTTGGAATAATCCTTATGTCCATAGAGAGTCAGAACACTTCAATAAAATTTTGGAGCATAATTATATGGTACAATATCATAGTATAAAACCATAGATCAAAATAATATCATAAGGAAATGTGGTGCTATAGTAACCCATGTTTCTATAGTGTAAATCTGTATAGTAATTTCATTGTACTGTAGTAATTGGTGACAGTAAGTACTTAGAGCTATAATTTTTAGGTTCTAATATGAGATTGGTTGAAAATTAAATAGGGGGTAAATTGACTATTTTAAATATTTTTTTATGAGTTATTATCAAAGTTAATAAGTAATGTAGTAAAAATTAAAAGAAATGAATAGATTAATTTTTATAGTAGATCAGATCAAAATGATCCCACTCTATACTTCACCCCTCTTAAACAAAAATAGAAATTAAATCTACTACTAACTTTATCTCACCTAGAAGATAAAATCAAAGATAAATTTTTCTCACATGGAATCACAACCCACTACTAACTTTTTCTCACTATGAGTCACAAACCACTTACCCTACATTTTTTACACAAGGAGGAATAACCCAAAACATACCTTTTGTATGGGGTTGTATGGCATAAATCCTACCTTTTATGGGTAGTATTACCTAGATATGAATCTATATTATTTTGAGTGGATTACAAATCACAAAAAAAAACTCACACACATAGGCACCCTAGTGGGTCAACCATCATCCCTACCCATAATGAATGAAAAGAACCCATCAGACCTATTTTATTACATATTATGGATTGAAGGCCCAACATATGGCTTGAAGGCCCAGTAGATTTTCCTATTTAATTTTGTGACACTAGTAGAACACCATGTTTTTTCCCTATTAGTATTCATCAAACAATGTCATCAATCTAAAGTCTTGGATTCAATGTAGCATAGTTCTCTCCAACTATAAAGGATAAAATAATTAAAGTTAAGCTGGAAGCAGTAATTAATCACTAAGGTGAATCATATAGTATAATTCAAGAATATTATCAACCGTACTTATTACAATCTTTCTATCAAACTCAATATATATAAAGTTATTTCACACATAATATATTTAAAATAAGAAATGTGTTTCACTTCATCCTTCAGAAAGAAACATATGTATGTATCATCATCAAATGCATGTGAAAAATATCCCTACGTGTTTCGATTCACAAATCTATAAAATTTTAAAAAGTCTATATAGTGGAATATGTTATATTAATTAAAATAGAAATAATTATCCAAAATAATTAGCATTAAATTCCCTTAGAACATTATCGTAAATCATGTGAGGCAATCTACTCAAATTCTAAACAATTTGAATTTGAAACTCATGTTTTCAAGGAAACCAATTTTTATACTTTAACCCACATTAAAGGGAATTTAATACTATAAATAATTATTCAAAATAAAATTCATTAGAATTGAAATAATAAATATTTGTTTTATAAATCATTACATCAATGAAAACCCTTAAAAAACTTGTAGTAAACCAAAAATATATAAAATATTAAAATTATAAAAAAAGGAATTGTAGAAAACAATCTCTTAAGTCACAGTTGATTTCTTATGGTAGTTCATGAATTTTATTTGTTTAAGATCATGTTAAGTTTACCTTAATATAAATTCATTATTTTCCTCATGTGGTCAATTGGATCCAACTTTAAGTCAATCGAATTTTCAATTTATGGTCAATTGGTTCATCACATTTAGTCCCAAATCTTCATCCAATTAATTCAATACTTAGAAAATTTTACTTTATGGTTGATCGAAAAATAATCATTTGTTCAATTAAAATTTATTTGTGTGGCCACTTGGAATAACATGGTTGGCCTATGATATTGTATTATTTTCATAATACCTTTTAGTTGATCGAGATTCTTCTTTTGGTCATTTCGATAGTTAAAAAAATACTGGTTACATATCCTATAGTTTCATGAATTTTTTTCATGTGATCGATTCAACTATTATAAAAATTAGGACTTCTTATTTCATGGTCATGTGATCAGTCAAGTTTCTTTATGTGATCGGTATAACAGTTTGAAAATATTCAAATATTTTTCTTATAATCACTTTAACTTTTTTTATGAAGTCAATTCAATAGTTATAAAAATTCATATTACCTATATTACGATTATTCAAGTTTCTTCATATGGTCATTTTTCTTTTTCTCATGCGTTCATTCAAAACTTAGCCTGATTTTGAAAAATTGACTCATCTAAAGACTCATGGTATATGTGATGTTAACCCATATAGTGATATATTTTTCTCCAAAATAATTTCATAAAACACATGAAAAAACATGAACATCGTTATAGTAATCAATTATAAAAAATAGTATTGCTTATAAATAATGTAAGAATAAAATATATTTCTTAACCCATGTCATAGGAAATGAAGTAGTGAAATAAAAGTTGTGAAAAATTAAAATTATGCAATAAAGAAGTATTTAAATAATCTAAATATAAATAAAAAAAGTGTTTAGGATCCACTTCAACAATATTTAACTATCGGTTTCACTAGTCACATGATGTTATCGTACCATGTCAAAGTCCACACTGTTATAGTTCATTGTTAGTGTCATCAGTTATATTTTCTATAGTGAATCAAAATTTCTATAGTGCAGTGAAATTTGGGTCAAGGTCCTTTAAACTTTGTCTCATAGACCCCTGAGTAGGGGCACACTACCCCTGTAACAATCAATAACCTGAATATGAAGGTCAACCCACGTGTTTTTCAATCTGGTGTATAGTATAGGCCACTAGAAATCAGTGAAACTTTATCCAATGGATCAAGATGCACCATTACAATTGTATATATTGAGGATACTCTATGTTTAATTCCATGTTTTCCATGAATTTATCTACATCCATGTACCTGTACTTTGTTCCATTATCTAATTAAAATATTATAATAGTGTGATAAGTTTCATTCTCTACCATCCAATAGCACCTCTCCATCAACTCCATAACATCCTTCTTAATTTGAATGTACATGACACAACTTATTATATGGTCATAAAAAATAGATTGAAGTATATTTCTTAATGTGTTCCTGGTAGATTCATTGGGTCACAAGCCTCAGTGTACACTTGATCAAGAAAATTGGACGTCATTTTCTTCTTTTTTTGAGAATAGTTGTGCACCATCTTCACCCATATGCATATATCACATGTCTTCTCTTGATTGTGCTTCATGTTATGGATGTATATTGTTTATTTCTGAAGTATATATTCCCTAAATCTATATATGTATTTTATATATTTATGAGATGAATTGTATTAAATGATAATTATGATTTTCATGGAAATGGATATATTATTCCATGAAATTTGTATTGATATAATATATAATAAATTGAAATCATTTAGTGATTTTACCATATATGTTATCATTAAAGAAACTATTTCATAAGATAAAATAGTATTGAGTTCTTCATAATTGGCTAAAACTCCCAAACCCTAATGCTCACTTTATCCTACCTCATTTCATTATGAGATTATTGCACATTGTGGAGGTTAGAGTCCTACATATAGAGATGTGTTATCCAAACTGCCCATGGATACTTCCAAAGGTAGGATAAATTTTGTTTTTTACTCCTGTGATCTCTCTCAAACCCATGAAATTGAGATTGAGATGTTATATAATCCCTTCAATGTATGGTATGCTATATTTTCACCAGTTATTCATTTTGGTTTTATGTAGTTTTTATATTTCATTCATGGTAGATCCTAAACAATGGATTCAAATCATTTCCACTACTAATAAATTTTATTAGACTCATTTAATCCCCAACAATGGTGTTAGAGAAATCCCATGATTTTGATTTGTGAAATCATGCTTGAAATGAAGAAAACATGAATAATGGAGAAATATTTTTGAATTCAAGAAATTTTATATAAAATGGTTTACCTTTATTTGGTTGGGCTATGTAAAGGTGATTTAGGTGTTACCTTTATAAAGATGGATAGTGGTATATAATATGTTACTTATAAGTAGTTGGGTTGTGTATGGGTAATCTAAAGGTTATATATACACGAGGGGATCATGTAAAAGTATTCAAATATAGACCTTTAAATGAATGGTTCACATAAAGGTGGTTCATAACATACCTTTATGTGAAGGAGTTCATGTAAATGTAATTAGTATCTTACCTTTACATGAGGTTTTTTAATGTAAGGTTAATCCATGTTTTACCTTTATGTGATGGGCTCACGTGAAGGTAAAATTTTAGTATCCTTATGAAGTATACAATACATAAGGTTCAAGGAAATCTATAATTATATACATTGTCTATGTAATGGTAGTGGGGGGTTTCCCTTATATGTAATAAGGATTCTTCATAAGGGTAAATAGAAAATTATAAGAAAATTATTTTTACATTTAATTGATCAAAATGGTTTATAAAATTTTTACAAATCATGATAAAAGTTATTTTATTAATTCTTCATTTATAAGGAGTTTATAAATTAATTAATAAATATTAAAGTTTTATAATTAATTAATAAATGTTTATGAAACATTTATTACTAAATATTTATTAAATATTAAATGTTAATATTTAAACACCTTTTAACAAATTATATGTCATGTATTATGATCTAGAAACAAAAAAATTTAATTATAAATCATAAGAGTGATTGATAATGTGTATATAAAATTACATAAATAGGTCTAAAATATAAATATGTTTATATCTAATTTATGAACTATTCATAACTACTTAATTTGAATTGTTCAAATTAAAGGGCCTCATTTTGGATATTATTTAAACGACATCAAAAGTGTTTTGATAATTGATATGATCAAGGTCTAAATAATGAAAGGTATATGATATTTAGATTATGTAAAATGTTTATATGATATTAATTGGGTTATAAAATTATTTATAATTCATAAAATATAATATATTTAAAATAAAATTTCATCTAATGAAGAATGTGAAATATTTCATATTTTAATAAATATAAAATGTTAATTTTCATAATTATGGAATGTCCATAATGATAAGCATGATTATAAAATGTTTCCGGTTAGATTTTATTTATGAATTGTTTTTAAATAGTCATCTCATGTTTAAATATTATAATTATTATTTTATTTAAAAGGTTATTATCTATTTTATTCATTTTTATAAAATTTTCATTTTATAAATCACGTATGCTTTAGTGTAAATGTTAAAATTATTTTAGTAAATAGAGTCTTTCATTAAATTAAAGGTATAAAAATTAATTTAGTTTTTTATCTACCTTGACCTAGGTTTAAAATTTAAGTTATGAACATGAATTTGGTATTTGAATATAATTTATGCATATTAGGTTTTAGAGTTACGATTAATTGAATTCTATCTTGAGTAAATTTTCCCCGGGCAGAGGGACTTGGGGTCGGACTACCTACCACCTGAGAGGCTTATGCCTTGTCTAGAAAGGTCAATGGGATTTTCTATCTATCGTTTCAGGCTTACTCATGTGAAGATTATCAATTTCATATAACTTTATCTATTTACATGAATATTTTATGTAACTTATATATATTATTCATTTAGATATGTATGAATATGTTTGGATTTTAATTTTATATGAGTGAGAAAAACTCATGGGTTGTGTAAAGGGTTAAACATCAATATGGTTTGAACATATTAATTTGATGGATAAAAGAGGATTAAAAACTAATATCAAAAGAATCATGTATAAAAATAAAATAAAATGATATAATATGGTGAAGTTAAATCCCATTCAAATTACTAAGTGTCGGATTCCTTATGAAGTGGAACTTGTCAATAATTTGATCATACAACTTGATAGTTTCATATAAAATCTGGGCACCCATGGATTATCTTGTGTAAGATAAGAAAGTAATGGGTGACATTGGAATATCCTTGGGTAGTTTCATGCCAAAGTGGGGCTCCCTTTTATTTTCTTACGTTAGATTTTTTTTGATGTTTGATTTGGGTTACACTTGGTTTGGAAACCCTAAGTGTTAGGATGAAAAAGTAATAGAGTTAGGTTTATCCATATGGTGGATTGGACAAAGAGTTGTTTTATCGGTTATCCAAGAGTCATATATGATATGATTGGGATGGATCCTTACATAAATGACTAAATTGATGATATCCATGCCAAAGTGGTGTCATTGTTAAGTGAAATATGGATCTTGGCCCACTTATGGGTATATTTAATATCAAAAGGGGTCATCATTTTACTGAGATCCCATTTAATAAAATTAATTATTAAATGGTTAATGAAACATGATACTCATCTAATAAAACCTTATATTGTAGATGAATAACATCATCATCATCATCAAACTAAACCTTTAGATTAATCCTATAAAGGATAATTTTAATATTAGTTACTCCTAATATTGTTAATTTAATAAAAGTTCTTAAGTTAGATCAGTAAATTTAAAAGTTATTAAAGTAAAAAAATATTCTTTATGTTGGATAAATACCTATTATTAAGTAATTGAGTGTTAATGTTTTTCAACATATCAATCCAGATTTTTATGGAAGCATAGAATGATTCACTTAAGGTTTTAAATGATTTATATGCAAAATGACCAAAGTAATATTAGTCTCCATGAATGTACTCAATATGATTAGGTACAATAATAAATTTAAGTAATTTTAGTCTCATGTGCTCAATATGATTGGGTATGTCACGACCCGTCCTCGGGGCCCGTGCCGTGACTACCCCAAGCCCGCCTTCCATAGGCCAGGGGCTGGCGACTAGCACCAAGGCGTAAAATCCCAGTAAACAGGGAAGGCATTGCCTTTATAAGTAACAACCACACAGAGTCAGCAAGCGGAAAGTAAAGTGCAGAAAAGTAAAGGGGGCCGGAAATACAAGCCCAACTGTAAAGTACAACTGAAAAAGTAAAGAACAGCAACTGAAGAAAAGACGGCGGCCTCGTGTCGTCCACTGGCAATCCCACCTGAAGGGTGGGTACAGATAGCCTCCAGGCTCCTCGGGTCCCACGTCCGCTCCGAGTACGTCCCGCCCAGTGGTCCACCTCCAGGTACCGTCCTGCTCCACGCCCCAACCGTGATCAGCGCTGTCCGTCGTCTGCAACCAACACAACAAGGTGCGGGCATAGCCCGTGCAGGGGTGAGTATAAGCTACTCAGTAAGGACCCCGAGACCCCCGAAGGTCTCCCGAAATCCACAAAGGATATAGCACAAAAGAAAGATACAATCACGAAGTAACATCTGACTCGACTTAGGTATATGCCCATACATATACCTAAGTCCCCAATTCTAGCTCTGCTCACGAGCTCCCGAACAACTCAATCCACAAAGGAAAGCAAGACTCAAATCCACAAGGAGAGTAAACAGTAAATCCACAAAGGATAGTTCAACACAATCCACAAAGGAGAGTAACATAAGATTCAGCTCAACCAGGTATACTTTTTCAGATGACGTCAAAGATGATCACTGATCCATCTAAGTCGTCGGACCCACGAAGGATCGATAGGTACTAACCCCCGCAGAAGACCCACACAGGATCGGGCTCACACAGAACCTGTAGGCAGTGGCTCACACAGAACCGGTAGTAAGGACCCACGTAGGATCGGGCTCACACAGAACCTGTAGCACTGATCCACGTGGGATCGCTGAGTGCAGTAGTCGACGCAGTCCACTGAGGATCTCTGCACAGTCGTCGCCGCAGTCCACGAAGGATCTCTGCTCTGCCGTCGTCGCAGTCCACGGAGGATCTCTGCTCTGCCGTCGTCGCAGTCCACGGAAGATCTCTGCTCTGCCGTCGTCGCAGTCCATGGAGGATCTCTGCTCTGTCGTCGAAGTCACAGCCAGCGCTAGGGTTCCCGCACATAGCGAGCTCGTTTAGGAGGGTCCGCTCCACGAGCCGAGAGGCTGATACATCAACTGACACGTAGTCCGAAGTTGATGTATCCAAAATTTCCGTATCGACAACAGGATCTCAACGCAACAGACGGCGCGTCAATCGAACGCCCGGTCTGAGAGTTATTGGCATTTTCGTCCCAGGGGCCCGGTTGGTTTTTAGAGTAAAACCAACCCGACCGTACTCCGCCTGTATCCGATCCTCGGGCGGAGTATGCCAAAAGTTCCGTCTCACTTAGAGGAAACTACCACAGCTGACGGTACGTCGATCGGACGTCCGTAGCTCAAGTTATGAGCGTTTCCGCTCCGAGGGCCCGGTTGGTTTCGTGCACGAACCAACCCGGCCGAACACAAAGTCTTCCGAAACCTTGAGTATAATATACCGAAACGACCGTCTCTATCCAAGGATCGCGTAGCCGCTGACGGTTCGTCAATCGGAGGTCCCAGGCCCAAGATATGGGCGAAAGACCGAAGAGGGCCCGAAACGGGGGTTCTGGGCCCGGGGCGACCCGGCCCGAACCCCCCTTTGGTCGGCCGAACCGGGTCGGCCCGACCCGGCTAGGCCGGGTCCGGTCCGGCCTGGGCGCGGCCCGGCCGACCGGACCGGCCGGCTCGGCCTCGGCCGAGCGGCCGAGTGAGCCGCCGCGGGTCAAACCCGCGGCTTTGGAGAAACGCGGCCCGCGCGGGCCGCGTGCTGGGTGGCCGGACCGCGGACGCGGTCCGGCGGTTCGCCGCCGCCGCGGCTCGGCCGCGGCGGACTCCTCCGGCGGCGCGCCGGGCGCCGCCGCCGCCACCTTCCGCGGGCCGCCGGAGTTGCTCCGGTGGTCCGTTTTGCCTCCCGTCTGCGCCATTGTTCCTCCCGGGACGCGTCCTCCACTACGGAATCAACAAATGGCCCTTGCGTCGTGCTTTTGCCGTCGCCCGCCAAATCCGCACAAAAAGGAAGATCGGCGGAGGGTTGCCGGGTCTTGTTCGTTAGACCCGCACCCTCCGCGTTAGTCATAAACCACGGGGGGAATAATCAACAACAATTTTAAATAAATTAAAATTGTCGGAGATCATGTTCTTCAATTTAAAAGAATAAACACGGGGAAATAAGATAAAATAATCCAACATCCCTTACCTTGTCGTCGTCGTTGCCGAACGAGGGATCGTCGCGGGATGGCTCGTCGCGGAAGAAGGGGGATCGTCGCGTCGTCGCGGTATCCGGCGTCGCGTCGCCAATCTCCGGATCAAGATCAAACGGTTTAATTAATTAAATCCGTTGTTATCGAAATTAAAAAGGGAGAATTCAAACGATTCGTTTCTCACCTTAGTTGCCGAACGAAGATCGGCTGCGGAAGAAGAGGCGTCGCCGAAGAACGTCGCGGGTAAAGCTCGTCGACGTCGCAGATCTCGGTGTGCGTCGTCGAATTCCGGTCGCCGGCGTTCTTCGCGTTCTTCGCGTTCTTCGCGTTCTTCGCGGGGAGACGAAGAAACAAAGATCCTCTCAAATCCTTTCAAAGGATTTTTAGGTTGGTCTTATTTTATAAACATGCCAACAAACGCAAAAGCGTAAGTAACGACCCATCAGTTCGTTGAATTAATTCAACGAGCGAAACAGCCCATTTAATTCACGAAGGAAACAGCCCATTTAAATGGTCTGTTAAGAATTAAAGAAAACGCGTCGGTTGACTTTTCAGTTACCTTGACGGGTTTTCGCGGGTGCGTTACTTAGCGAAAGAAACGGCGGGGCTCGTGCGGGCCCTGCCTCACAAATATCCTACCAAGGGGGTAGGATATTTCTGGATAGCATCCTATCCAGTTCAACTCAGTTCATGCCGCCTTTAAGTGGCTTCAAGTGGCTTCCAAGCAGCTTAAGTGAAATAAAATAAAGTTGTCGCACAAACTTTATTTTATTTCTGACTTAAAGCCGCAAAATTTAAAAACCACGTCTGAGCAAACGCAACTCCGGAAGAGGCGTTTCTAAGCAAATACCGGCGCTGCGATTTCATCGGTGCCCTCAGAATTCGATTCCGGGCACCGGTTCAAAAGATAGAAAAACCCGCTCGTCCGTTCACTGAACGTACCCGAGCCAAACTTCGGAAATTGATTCCGGGCACACCGGGCCTCGGAATCAGGTGCCGTCTGAAGCTGCGCTCTTGAAAAATTCCAAAGAAATTTAAGAAAAAAAATTTCCTTGAAATTTGCGGGTCTTTACATTACTCTCACCTCAGGGCTTTACGTCCCCGTAAAGATACATCAAAAACTAGGGGAACAAATGGGGGTACTGAGCACGCATCTGAGCCTCCCGCTCCCAAGTGCTCTCCTGGAGGTTCCCGTGCTGCCATCTGACGTGCACAAGAGAAATCGACCGCCCACGTAGGACCCGCTCCTGTCGATCCTCGATCTCCATTGGGACCTCCGCGAAAGTCGCCCCATCGTCCACGTCCAGCTCCCCAAAGTCGATGATGTGCGTCGGGTCGTGCACGTATCTCCTCAGCTGAGACACGTGGAAGACATCGTGCACCCGGTGCAACTGAGGTGGTAGAGCCAGGCGATAAACCACCTCTCCTATCCTGCTGAGGACCTGGAAAGGCCCGATGAAGCGTGGAGACAACTTGCCGCCTCGGCCAAATCTCTGTAAACCACGTCGAGGTGAGACACGCAAAAAGACGTGGTCACCATCCTCGAACTCTAGTGGCCTCCGCCTCCTGTCGGCATATGACTTCTGCCGGCTCTGAGCTGTCCTCATCCTCTCCTGGATGATCTGGACCTTCTCTGTCGTGGCTCGGACCATCTCTGGTCCCACGAATGCTGACTCCCCAGGGTCTGTCTAGCACAACGGTGATCTGCAGGGTCTGCCGTACAACGCCTCGTATGGTGCCATCCCGATGGTGGAGTGGTAGCTGTTGTTGTACGCGAACTCCACCAAGGGTAGGTGGTCCTCCCAGCTGCGACCAAAGTCGAGAACACATGCACGGAGCATGTCCTCGAGTGTCTGTATGATCCTCTCAGTCTGACCATCCGTCTGAGGGTGGAAGGCTGTGCTCAGATGGAGCCGCGTCCCGAACGCCTCCTGCAACCCCTTCCAAAGTCGGGAAGTGAAACGAGTATCTCGATCGGAGACGATAGACGATGGCACACCGTGAAGCCGTACGATCTCCTGAACGTAAAGACGTCCCAAGCTCTCCACTGAGCCCTGCTCTCTGATGGGTAAGAAGTGTGCCGACTTGGTGAGTCGGTCGACAATCACCCAAATGGAGTCGTGACCTCTGGAAGTGCGTGGAAGTCCAGTCACGAAGTCCATAGATATGCCATCCCACTTCCACTCCGGGACCTCCAAGGGCTGTACCAAGCCTGCTGGTACCTGATGCTCTGCCTTCACCTGCTGGCAGGTGAGGCATCGTGAAACGAACTCTGCCACAGCTTTCTTCATGCCCGGCCACCAGTGCTGTCGTCTGAGATCCTGGTACATCTTCGCCACTCCGGGATGCACCGCCAAGGGAGAAGTGTGAAACTCTCTCAGCACCTCCTCTCGTAAAGCGACTGGTATGAAGGTACGTCCTCTGAAAAGGATGGCGTGCTCTGCTCCAAGGGAGAAGCCATCAGGTGCCCGACCTGAGGATATCAGTGCACGCCGGGTCTCACAGTCAGCGTCCTCACGCTGAGCCTCTCTGACCCGCTGTAGAAGTGGAGGAGAGACTGTGAGAGACTGAAGAAAGGCTGCTCCGTCTCTATCCACAAAGGATATCTGTAAGGAGGCTAGCTGCTTCGTCGCCTCCTCAAGTAGCTGAATGCCCGTCCTCCTGCTGAGGGCATCGGCTACCACGTTCCCCTTCCCAGGAGTATAGACTATCTCAAAGTCATAGTCCTGGAGGAACTCAAGCCATCTCTATTGTCTCAGGTTCAGGTCCTTCTGAGAGAAGATATACCTGAGACTCTGGTGGTCAGAAAAGACTGTGAAGCGCTCGCCCATCAGATAGTGCCGCCAAGTCTTCAGAGCGAAGACCACTGCTGCCAACTCCAGGTCATGAGTGGCGTAGTTCTGCTCATGCGGCCTCAACTGACGTGATCCGTAGGCGATCACGGCCCGCTCCTGCATCAGGACGCACCCAAGTCCAGTCCCTGATGCATCGCAGTAAACTACGTATCCAACTCCCTCCTCAGGCAACCTCAAGATAGGTGCGCTGGTCAATCTCTGCCTCAGCTCCTGGAAGCTCTGCTGATATCTATCTGACCACACAAAGGGTTTCCCCTTCTTCTTCAAGGCTGAGAGTGGTGTCGCAACTCTGGAGAAGTCTGGCACAAATCTCCGATAGTATCCGGCTAGGCCCAAGAAGCTCCGCACCTCCGTCACGCTCCTGGGTGGCTCCCAAGCTAGCACTGCCTCGATCTTCGCGGGATCCACTGCAACTCCCGCCTCAGAGATGACGTGCCCCAAGAAATGGACCTCACGTAACCAGAACTGGCATTTTGAGATCTTTCCATAAAGCTGGTGCTCTCGGAGTGTGTCTAGCACAACTCGCAGGTGGTAGGCATGCTCCTCCTCAGTCGTCGAGTATACCAAAATGTCGTCAATGAAGACCACGACAAATCGGTCGAGGTATGGCTGGAAGATCCTGTTCATGAGGCTCATGAACACTGCTGGAGCATTGGTTACGCCGAACGGCACAACCAAGAACTCATAATGGCCATACCGACACCTGAAGGCCGTCTTATGCACGTCCTCGTCTCGAACTCTGAGCTGATGATAGCCTGACCGGAGGTCTATCTTCGAGAACCACCGCGCTCCCTTGAGCTGATCGAAGAGGTCATCAATCCGTGGCAGCAGATACTTGTTCCTCACTGTCACCTGGTTCAGGCGACGATAGTCGACACACAGTCGCAAGCTCCCGTCCGCCTTCTTGGCGAACAATATCGGGGAAGCCCAGGGTGAAACACTGGGTCGGATAAACCCCTTGCTCTGCAAGTCCTCCAACTGTACCCGCAGCTCTCGAAGCTCGGCGGGGGCCATCCGGTATGCTGGAGTGGATATCAGGGCTGTCCCGGGGTACAAGTCGATGTAAAAGTCTACCTCTCTACGAGGAGGTAGCCCTGGAACGTCGTCGGGAAAGACGTCCACGTACTGGTCCACCACTGCAGGAAAAACTGGACTCCGCACGTCCACTGCTCCTAGGATGAGGCTAGCCAACTGATGAGAGATGGGCTGCACTCTCATCCGCGGAAGTCCATCCTGTGCTGCAAAGGTTCCCTTCTCGCCGGTGAAGGTAAACCTGCTCCCGTCGGTACGAACACATCGCACCTTGCGCCTAAAACAGTCGATCTGGGCATGAACCGTGGATAGCCAATCCATGCCCAAGATGACGTCGTAAGGCCTCGACGCCGCTACAAGGAGATCCCAGCCGAAGCTCTCGCCTCCTAGAGTAAGCTCACACTGCCGGCACCAGTGCGTAATCGTCGAGTCTGCTCCCGTAGGAGTCTCTAGTCGTAAGGATCGAGCCAACGGCTCAGTCGGAATCTTCGAGCTCCGAACAAGGGCAGAGGCTATGAAAGAGTGACTCGCTCTTGTGTCTATAAGTACTGCAGCAAGGGTGGAATAGACACAGATCGTACCTCGAATCATCTCTGGCAAGTCGGGGTCGTAGGCCTCCACTGCCTGGAGCTGGGCCTGCCCCTGCCCACCAGCTCCCTGTGGTCGAGGTGGCCCTCCTGGTGGTGGTGGGGGTAGAGCCTGGAAGCGTCGGCCACCACCCGCTGCTCGGCCAGCTCCTCTGCCTCGTCCGCCTCCTCCCTGCGGACCGCCACGGTCGACCCTCTGCCTCTGCCTGGGTGGCCCCTCCACCGTCTGCTGCTCCTCTGATCGGCGAGTCGGGCAGTCACGAGCCATGTGACCCTGCCCGCCGCAGGAGTAGCACAGCCTGCCTCTCGGAAGGCTGGCACTCCGCTGTGTGCCTCGCACTGCTGAGCCGGTGTCCTGAGGCCGTCTGCGTGGGGGTCTGGTCTGCCTGGACCCGAGAGTCATCCGTCGGCTACCTGCTGCCGAAGACTCAGCTACCTGCCGCCCTGCGCTAGGTCTCGCCGCTGAAGAAGGCTCTGCCAGGAAGCTCTCGATCAGGAGGGCTCGCTCCAGCACTCCCGCCTGGGTCGGAATGCTGAGGGAGATCAGCGACGCCCGAATCTCCTGTCGCAAGCCCTGCTCGAAGGTCCGGGCCCGGAAGAAGGGGTCCCGTACCATGTCGGTCGAGTAGCGAGATAGGTCAGTGAACCTCGCCGCGTACTGAGCGACCGTCATGCTGCCCTGGCGCAGCTGGAGAAGCTCCTGGATGCGCACCGCTCGGAGGGTGGCCGGGACGAACTCAGAGCGGAAGAGGCTCTCGAAGTCCGCCCAGAGCAAGGATGCCTCATCGTGAACCTGGAGCATCAAGCTCCACCATCGTCCTGCCGCCGCCTGCAGGAGGCTCGCCGCGAGAATCACCATGAGATCCGCTGGTGTCCTCACTAGCCTAAAGATTCGTACCACTGCCTCTAGCCAGTCCTCGGCGGCCTGGGGGTCCGCCTCACCGCGAAACCTGGGCGGTCGCTGGCTCTGAAACTCATGCAGTGCCCTGAGGCGACGTGCATCGTCAGCGTCTGGTACTGGTAGCATCGGTGGCTCGGCGGGTAAAGCTACCGCCGGTGCCACTGCTGGAAAAGGGCCCTGCACCGAGGCCTCGTCGCTCGGTGGGCTGCCGTCACGCCCTACACTCGGAACCCTAGCTGGCTGTCGTCGCGGGGCCATCCTGAAAAGGAGAACAAGAGCACCACAGTCAGAACAGTATACCTGGTGAGCTGGCACAAGTAATCACAAGGAAAACTTGAGACCTTCATAAAGCAGATCAGTATACCCGGTGAGCTGACACAAGTAATCACAAAGAAAACTTGAAACACACACGCAATCAATGTTTTCATGCATTAAGTCGGAAATCAGGAATCAGGGTCCTGGTGTACGGATACGTCGGCCGCCGCACCAACACTGGGCTCCCTGAACTGATAACCACACTCAATACACTAAACACTATTGCTTCATATAGAAAGAAAGGACGATCAGAGTCTGCGGTAGAACCGACCACCTCTGATACCAATTTGTCACGACCCGTCCTCGGGGCCCGTGCCGTGACTACCCCAAGCCCGCCTTCCATAGGCCAGGGGCTGGCGACTAGCACCAAGGCGTAAAATCCCAGTAAACAGGGAAGGCATTGCCTTTATAAGTAACAACCACACAGAGTCAGCAAGCGGAAAGTAAAGTGCAGAAAAGTAAAGGGGGCCGGAAATACAAGCCCAACTGTAAAGTACAACTGAAAAAGTAAAGAACAGCAACTGAAGAAAAGACGGCGGCCTCGTGTCGTCCACTGGCAATCCCACCTGAAGGGTGGGTACAGATAGCCTCCAGGCTCCTCGGGTCCCACGTCCGCTCCGAGTACGTCCCGCCCAGTGGTCCACCTCCAGGTACCGTCCTGCTCCACGCCCCAACCGTGATCAGCGCTGTCCGTCGTCTGCAACCAACACAACAAGGTGCGGGCATAGCCCGTGCAGGGGTGAGTATAAGCTACTCAGTAAGGACCCCGAGACCCCCGAAGGTCTCCCGAAATCCACAAAGGATATAGCACAAAAGAAAGATACAATCACGAAGTAACATCTGACTCGACTTAGGTATATGCCCATACATATACCTAAGTCCCCAATTCTAGCTCTGCTCACGAGCTCCCGAACAACTCAATCCACAAAGGAAAGCAAGACTCAAATCCACAAGGAGAGTAAACAGTAAATCCACAAAGGATAGTTCAACACAATCCACAAAGGAGAGTAACATAAGATTCAGCTCAACCAGGTATACTTTTTCAGATGACGTCAAAGATGATCACTGATCCATCTAAGTCGTCGGACCCACGAAGGATCGATAGGTACTAACCCCCGCAGAAGACCCACACAGGATCGGGCTCACACAGAACCTGTAGGCAGTGGCTCACACAGAACCGGTAGTAAGGACCCACGTAGGATCGGGCTCACACAGAACCTGTAGCACTGATCCACGTGGGATCGCTGAGTGCAGTAGTCGACGCAGTCCACTGAGGATCTCTGCACAGTCGTCGCCGCAGTCCACGAAGGATCTCTGCTCTGCCGTCGTCGCAGTCCACGGAGGATCTCTGCTCTGCCGTCGTCGCAGTCCACGGAAGATCTCTGCTCTGCCGTCGTCGCAGTCCATGGAGGATCTCTGCTCTGTCGTCGAAGTCACAGCCAGCGCTAGGGTTCCCGCACATAGCGAGCTCGTTTAGGAGGGTCCGCTCCACGAGCCGAGAGGCTGATACATCAACTGACACGTAGTCCGAAGTTGATGTATCCAAAATTTCCGTATCGACAACAGGATCTCAACGCAACAGACGGCGCGTCAATCGAACGCCCGGTCTGAGAGTTATTGGCATTTTCGTCCCAGGGGCCCGGTTGGTTTTTAGAGTAAAACCAACCCGACCGTACTCCGCCTGTATCCGATCCTCGGGCGGAGTATGCCAAAAGTTCCGTCTCACTTAGAGGAAACTACCACAGCTGACGGTACGTCGATCGGACGTCCGTAGCTCAAGTTATGAGCGTTTCCGCTCCGAGGGCCCGGTTGGTTTCGTGCACGAACCAACCCGGCCGAACACAAAGTCTTCCGAAACCTTGAGTATAATATACCGAAACGACCGTCTCTATCCAAGGATCGCGTAGCCGCTGACGGTTCGTCAATCGGAGGTCCCAGGCCCAAGATATGGGCGAAAGACCGAAGAGGGCCCGAAACGGGGGTTCTGGGCCCGGGGCGACCCGGCCCGAACCCCCCTTTGGTCGGCCGAACCGGGTCGGCCCGACCCGGCTAGGCCGGGTCCGGTCCGGCCTGGGCGCGGCCCGGCCGACCGGACCGGCCGGCTCGGCCTCGGCCGAGCGGCCGAGTGAGCCGCCGCGGGTCAAACCCGCGGCTTTGGAGAAACGCGGCCCGCGCGGGCCGCGTGCTGGGTGGCCGGACCGCGGACGCGGTCCGGCGGTTCGCCGCCGCCGCGGCTCGGCCGCGGCGGACTCCTCCGGCGGCGCGCCGGGCGCCGCCGCCGCCACCTTCCGCGGGCCGCCGGAGTTGCTCCGGTGGTCCGTTTTGCCTCCCGTCTGCGCCATTGTTCCTCCCGGGACGCGTCCTCCACTACGGAATCAACAAATGGCCCTTGCGTCGTGCTTTTGCCGTCGCCCGCCAAATCCGCACAAAAAGGAAGATCGGCGGAGGGTTGCCGGGTCTTGTTCGTTAGACCCGCACCCTCCGCGTTAGTCATAAACCACGGGGGGAATAATCAACAACAATTTTAAATAAATTAAAATTGTCGGAGATCATGTTCTTCAATTTAAAAGAATAAACACGGGGAAATAAGATAAAATAATCCAACATCCCTTACCTTGTCGTCGTCGTTGCCGAACGAGGGATCGTCGCGGGATGGCTCGTCGCGGAAGAAGGGGGATCGTCGCGTCGTCGCGGTATCCGGCGTCGCGTCGCCAATCTCCGGATCAAGATCAAACGGTTTAATTAATTAAATCCGTTGTTATCGAAATTAAAAAGGGAGAATTCAAACGATTCGTTTCTCACCTTAGTTGCCGAACGAAGATCGGCTGCGGAAGAAGAGGCGTCGCCGAAGAACGTCGCGGGTAAAGCTCGTCGACGTCGCAGATCTCGGTGTGCGTCGTCGAATTCCGGTCGCCGGCGTTCTTCGCGTTCTTCGCGTTCTTCGCGTTCTTCGCGGGGAGACGAAGAAACAAAGATCCTCTCAAATCCTTTCAAAGGATTTTTAGGTTGGTCTTATTTTATAAACATGCCAACAAACGCAAAAGCGTAAGTAACGACCCATCAGTTCGTTGAATTAATTCAACGAGCGAAACAGCCCATTTAATTCACGAAGGAAACAGCCCATTTAAATGGTCTGTTAAGAATTAAAGAAAACGCGTCGGTTGACTTTTCAGTTACCTTGACGGGTTTTCGCGGGTGCGTTACTTAGCGAAAGAAACGGCGGGGCTCGTGCGGGCCCTGCCTCACAAATATCCTACCAAGGGGGTAGGATATTTCTGGATAGCATCCTATCCAGTTCAACTCAGTTCATGCCGCCTTTAAGTGGCTTCAAGTGGCTTCCAAGCAGCTTAAGTGAAATAAAATAAAGTTGTCGCACAAACTTTATTTTATTTCTGACTTAAAGCCGCAAAATTTAAAAACCACGTCTGAGCAAACGCAACTCCGGAAGAGGCGTTTCTAAGCAAATACCGGCGCTGCGATTTCATCGGTGCCCTCAGAATTCGATTCCGGGCACCGGTTCAAAAGATAGAAAAACCCGCTCGTCCGTTCACTGAACGTACCCGAGCCAAACTTCGGAAATTGATTCCGGGCACACCGGGCCTCGGAATCAGGTGCCGTCTGAAGCTGCGCTCTTGAAAAATTCCAAAGAAATTTAAGAAAAAAAATTTCCTTGAAATTTGCGGGTCTTTACAGGGTATGTAAAATGATATTCAATATTATTGAATAGGTTAATGACTTTGTGAGACTAAATGTTTCCTTAAAGGTTTATTGGTTATATAATTCAATTATATTGTTATGATAGATACATTATATAATATTTATGGTTTACAAGTGTTGTAAATATATAGAAGTTCAGAAAAAGAAATGAATTTAAGAATGGGGTATGAAATAATGGAGAAAAGGAGTTTTTGTTGTAACTCCCTGATCCTAGTTACCCAGAGTCAGTGCATTATTACATAACATTGGCATGATCACAAGCGATCAAATCCAGAAAGACCGATCAGTTTAGTATCCTTGGAAGTACTAGATACAAACATAAGTTTTACATTACATCATGAGATAAAAACAATAAAAACATTTTTCCCCTTTGAACACACTTATATCTCTTAGTCTATCCCTGTAGTTCAACCATAAAATACTTTTTCACATCCTAGGAAAAAATAAAACACAGAAATGGGTGAGTTCAGATGCTCAGTAAGGATAACAATATAGCGGAAACTTTCATAAATAAGTATAAACATTTTAGGAAATGTATAAGACTAAAACATAAGAATTTTAAACTTAAACTTATGCATAATATGGAAAATATAAATCAAATAATGTCATTTAATTATTCACATGGATATTCTACTAGTATAATAATCACATGTAATATCAATATCCAATTTCATAAGGATGGAATGCATAATGCCAGACTTTATAACCACATAGTCAAGGCCTCATAACAAGACTACAAATAAGATTTTTCCAAGGCCTTATGCCAAGACACTAGTTTGTCTAATGAGACCTACCGATGCATCGAGGAGCTATAGCAGCCTTTACACATCACTTAATAATTCCAATACATTCCTCATATTAAAAGGTTGAAACATAACATAAACATTCATATTAAAACTAGTATAAGAAATGTTAATACTTTAACCATAAACCAAGAATGGAATAAAAATAACACATCCACAGTCAAACATATCAAAAAACCTTCAATACAATATGGAATATTGTATCATAATAAATCAACTTCAAACAAGTGTAAAATCCATCAAAGGATGTTGACATAGATGAAATCAAAACTATTTGAGAGAAATATGTCTTTATATTTTGAAATCATTTAAAATTCACATAATTATAAAATAAAACATTTATTTTGAGAATATTATTATAATCTTGTAAGGGAAGCTTTGAAGGTGTTATAACAGCAGAAAATAGCCGCACCCGCCGTATAAGTTAAAAAACATTATTTCCTTAATTTTGTCAAAAAGGTCATAAAGGACCTTATTCGGAAATATTCCTTTATAAACATCTCATAAAAAGTCAAAAAAGGGTATAAATGAATTTAACCCATAGTATAGGAAATAGTAAAAATGTTTTGAAATATATTTTTAATAAACACGGATGTGGATGATAAAGAGGTCTCAGTAGATACTCACGTATAAACAACCTCAGATAACGAAGAGATTGTAGAATTAACCCTTACCTTGTACATTTTCTTGATCGAGGGTACGTTAACCTAATGTATAATAGTTAAATCATTTTTATTAAATTATACAATAACCACATACATAAATATGATATCATATACGATCTTCTAATATTTCTTTGTTAATAATATTTCAGTAGTATCATTGTTTTGGGTATTAACTGATTCGTTTTCCTTTATATGATTGGTTACATAAGCCATGTTTATTATGGATAGGATGTATTTTATTCATATATATAATGATATTAAGTTATTAAACATTATTTTTAATCATAAAATGATATTTATTCTTGAATTGTTATGATGGGGAATGAATCTCATCGCGTTCGTGGAGACGGTAATCTGTACGTACGCACGCGTGATAATACCATTCTACTGATGGTGTAATCATATGTAATTGGATGGTATATCATATATAAATAATAATTAGCATGTTATATTTATTATTTACATCAATTATACTCATTATTATACCCATACAAATAATGAAGTGTTTGAATAACAAACTACACCACGACGTCGAGATGGTAAGACATACGTACACACGTATGGTGACTTATCATTCATAGGATGGATAGAATAATTAATATGGTAATACCATATTTATAATAACATAAAATTATGTATAAGGTAATGGAGTTATTATTTTGGTTTGTAAATAACAAATAAACAGTAAGTGGAAGAAGAAAAGAACTTTGAAAGAGGTGGTGAAATTATTACCTCTTCTTCGGGTGTTTCCTTTTGAGTTGATCAAAAGGGCTCATTAGGTTGGATTTATGATCAAATTAAGGCCTCTAGGTATATTTTAGGGTATTTTATGGGATATTTGAGCATGTTTTGGCCAATCCAAATGGATTTGGAGGTGTAAAATTAAGATAAGGGGAAGTACCATTTTATAAGAGAGATGAGGGTCACTTTAGGAAAACCATGAAATATTATTTTATTATACAATCATATTCGGTTTATAATTGATATAAAAGGATTTATTTCAAGGATAAAGTGGGGATGGGTTGAGAACCTCTCAATAAATATGTTTTATACAGGTTTAGGTCACCATATTAATCTTATATTTTAGATTTAACTCTTGGTTAAATAGTTTAACATTTACCATGTCTCCTTGTATTTTTATATTATATGGTTAATAAACTTACTATAAAATGCCAAGAGAACCCCAAGTGGTTCATTAATGAAATTTATATTATTATATAAGTCCTTTTTCTGAACCTTATATTTTTAGGACTGTTATATCATTTAATAATATATTATTTATTTTAAAAACTCATTTATGTCAATTTTGACACTATTTAGTATCTGATTTTTTTAAAAGTCCTAAAAACATGATTTTTCAAAAAAGATTCATTTAATAAACCCTAAAATTTTATATTAACCTATAAAATTCTTTTAATTAATAAAAATTCTAAATTTACATTTATTTTGATATTTATAATATCAATTATTTTAGTCTTTCATTAATAGGGTAATTATTGCATCATCATTCTATCATAAATAAATTTAATTAATTAATGTCTAAAAATTATAAATAAAATACCATTATGTAGGAAATATTTTAATAATTATAATGAATATTTATGGTCTAATTTATCTTATGTTTAACTATATATTAAAAAAAATTAGTTATGAAACATTGAATTTAACACTTTTAACTATTCTTTAAATAAAATAATAATACATGTCCTAATCTAATCCAAGTGGACCAAAAGGATCATATTTTATTACTAAGGTTTTTTTTGGTTGAAATACACTTATACAATAGAATTATGACTTGTGTTAGGGTAATAATAATATCATTTTGACCTTTAATTACCCTATTTACTTTTAACTGTGGTAAATAAAAGTCAAAAGTTACTATTCACCAAAAATTATTTTCATCTTATTGAACCAAATTTTACTTATTGATGTCAACTGTATCTCTCATATTTTTGGAATTCAATTCATAAAAGTGATAAAATTATGTTTTATGCAAATTTTCAAATGCGCCTAGAAGGTGGGTAAAAGATGGTAAAAAGTTCAATAAAAATTATATATCTAATATTATTATAAAATGACTCCAACGAATTGAATTGAACATATATAGGTATTATGTATATATTTTTACCTAATATAAATTTAAATAAAATAACTAATTCTTTAAACAAAAAGTCGATTTTAAACAATAACGCAGTATTTTTCACTATTCATCAAAAATTGAAAGTTTTCAAAAAAATACCAAAAATTCATCCTAAGATAATTTTGATATTCCAAATACAAAAATGAAGTCCATTTTGAAATATAAAATTTATAAAATTTTAAAAGGTGGGTATTACTATTCATAACATCCAGTTTGGTTGGTCATGGTGTGCTAGAACTCGAAGTTGCGTATAGCACAAGCTATTGTATTATTCAAATAGAAGCATATCGTGGAAGCTTAGGGTGTTACATTATTCCCTACTTCAAATAATTTCGTCCTTAAAATTTGTAAAATACTATTGTACACAAAGATTCAGGTGGTTCTTCATCATAAGTTCCTTAGGTTTCCATGTTTCCTCTTCTATCTTATGATTTCTCCATAGAACTTTTACTAGACAAGTCGCCCGATTTCTCAACACTTGTTCTATTGTATCAAGAATCTTGATAGGATCTTAATAATAAGATAGATCAGTTTCCAGTTCAATTTCCTCAAAGGTGAGTACATGTGTTCGGTTAGGCATTTATTTTCTCAACAGTGATACGTGGAACACATCATGAACTTTGGAGATACTTGGCGTCATTGCCAAATGATAAGCTACAACTCCAATTCTTTCTAGAATTTAGAAAGGTCTGATGTACCTAGGACTTAATTTACCCTTCTTACTGAATCGTATAACACCCTTCCATGGAGATACCTTCAGCAAAACATGATCACCTACTTGAAATTCCAAATCCTTCCTTCAGTTATCGGTATAGATCTTTTGCCTACTTTGAGCTGCTTTGATGTGGGTTTGGATAACCTTTACCTTTTCCATTGTTTCCTCAATAAGTTCTAGGCCTACGATTTTTCTTTCACCAACATCATCCCAACAAGTTGGTGTGTGACGTCTCTTTCCATATAATATGGTGCCATCTGAATACTTGAATGGAAGCTATTATTATAGGAAAATTATACCAGAGATAAATATTGATCCCACATACCTTGAAAGTCAAGTGAGAAAGATCTCAACATTTCTTTTAAGGTTTTAATAGTTTATTCTGATTGTCCATCAGTTTGAGGGTGGTAGGTAGTGCTCAATCAAAGTTCAGTATTCAAGGCCTTATGAAGACTTTTTCAGGATCTTGATGTAAAATGGGGATCACAATAAAAAGAAATCAGTAGGGGTACTCCATGTTGTCTTACAACTTCATTAATATACATCCTTTCTAAATGTTCAAGTGGTAAATCTTATCTTATATAAAGAAAATGTGCTGACTTAGTAAGACGATAAATAATGACCCATATTTCATCATTCCTTCTAGGAGTCTTTGGTAGCCCCATGACAAAGTCCATCATAATATCATCCCATTTCCACTTATTTATGGGAAGAGATTGCATGAATCCTCTAGGATGTTGTCTTCCAGACATAACCTGTTGAAAAATCATACATATTAACACATAATCATCAATCTCCCTCTTCATGTTGTCCCAACAAAAATTTTCCTTCAAATATATATACATCTTAGTGCTACTAGGGTTTATAGAGAAATTGGAGCTATGAGAATCATCCAACAATTCCCTTTTTAGATAAATTATATCAGGAACACAAATTCTCTTCCCAAATTTCAAAATTCCATCTTCATATACGAAGTAGATCAATCTCCCATCATTCACAGCTTTAATTTTCTTTTGAAACTCCTCATCATCAGTCTGAGAACTTTTTATCCTTTCTAGTAAAGATGGTTTGGAAACCATTTGAAAACGTATTGATGTTTCACCTTGCATGATTATTCTCATATCCATCATTACTAGATCTATAAATATAGGATCCATTTCAACACTCATCTTGTTCAAAACTCCATGATCCTTCTTGTTAAAAGCATCTACCACCTTATTTTCCTTCCCCAGGTGGTAGTGTATAGTGAAATAATAATCCTTGAGTAGCTCAAGTCATCACCTTTGCCTCATGTTGAGTTCTTTTTGTGATAAAATATACTTCAAGATCTTTTGATCGGTATATATATCACATTTTTTCACCATAGAGATAGTGTCTCTAAATCTTCAAAGAAAATATTACAGCAGCTAACTCAAGATCATGAGTGGGATTGTTTTGTTCATGAAATTTTAGCTATCGTGATGCATAGGCAATAACTCTATCATTATATATAAGGACACAATAAATTATTTTCTTTGAAGCATCACAATAAATAACAAACCCATCATACCCGGATGGTAGAGTCAATATAGGATCATTGACTAATCTTCTCTTTAGTTCTTAAAAACATTTTTCACACTCTTTTATCCAAACAAATTTAACCCCTTTATGTGTGATCTTGGTTAATGGGTTATCCAATCGGGAAAAATTCTAGATGAAATAATGATAATAACCTGCTAAAAAAATAAAACTACATACTTTAGTTATACTCATCTATGATGGCCATTCTTGGATTTCCTCGATTATTTAAGGATCGACAGATATTCCATCCTTAGGGAAAATATGGTAAAGAAAAGAAATTTCATGAAGCTAGAATTCACACTTTCTAAACGTCCAATATAATTCATTTCTTCTGAGGGTTTTCAGAATAGTTCTCAAGTGAGTTTCATGATATTCATAGATTTTTCAGTATACCAAGATATCATTAATAAATACCACTACAAATTCATCAAGATATTCCTTGAAAACTCTATTCATTAGATCCATGAAAATAGAGGGTACATTAGTCAGTCCAAAATGCATTACTGTAAACTCGTAATTCCCATACCTGGTTTGAAATGTTGTTTTTATAATGTCTTAATTCTTCACACACAATTGATGATATCCAGATCGAAGGTCAATATTTGAAAAATATTGATCTTTATGAAGTTGGTCGAATAAATCATCAATTCAAGGTAGGGGATACTTGTTCTTTATTATTATAGCATTGATCTCCCTGCAGTCAATGCATAACCTCATAGATCCATCTTTCTTCTTTAAAAAATAATAGGGGCTCCCCATGGAGAAACACTAGGACTAATAAATCCTTTATTACTCAATTCCTATAGTTGTTTATTTATTTCCATGAATTCCATAGTGGACATTCTATAAGGGGTATTCAATATGCATCTTGAACCAGGAATTAAATCAATGGAAAACTCAATTTCCCGTTCTGGAGGATGTCCAGTTAAATCATCTGGAAACACATCAACATATTCTTGCACAATAGGTACATCCTCGATTTGAACATTCTTTTCCTCTCCCATAGTTATTTCACTATCTTCCCCCCCCCCCCCCAATAATTGAATTTAGTAGAGCTATTGGGGGTGTATCTAGATAAAAATTAGGTGGTGATGTTTCTACTCTAAAGATAAGGTACTCCTTATCATCATCGAAAATTGTAACCTCCTTCTTTTTACAATAAATTTTTGCATCATGGTCCAAAAGCTAATCCATACCGAGGATTGCATCAAATTCAATCATGGGTATGGCGATGAGATCAGAAAATAAAGAACATTTATATGCCCTGATGGGAACTGATTCACAAAAATTTATTGCAACGATACTTCCCTTAAGAGTTTTGACCAATAACTCCCTTGTTAAATCAAATTGGAAATATCTAATTTTCTTAGAAAACTGGGAAGATATGAAACAATGCGATGATCCATAATCAAATAATGCATTGGATAAACTTGAGGAAACCATTAAATTACCTGCCACCACGTCTTTCGAAGCTTCAACCTTAGTAGTAGTGATTGCATAATCTTGGACTTACTCCCATGGCATTTTCTGAGGTAATTTTCTTTATATCATAGGAAATTCATTTACATAATTCCCCATTTCTCTACAATTGTACATTCAACATTGACAACCTCTTTCTTTCCCTTGCAATCACGAGCTTGATGACCTTTTTCACCACACTTGTAATAGACTCTAATTCCCTTCAAGAAAGTACTAGGGTGTTTCTTCCAACATTTAATGTAGGATGGATATTCAAATTTTCCCTTCTTCCCCTTATTTCTATTTCTATAGTGTTCATTAGATCTCTTCTTCTCTTTCTTTTCTTTAAAGTTTTAAGACTTAGAGAATTCATTTTCTATCTTGATAGCACATGAGACAATATCTTTGTATGATGAGAAGGATTTTGAGACTAATGCTCGATGGAGAAATGGTTTTAACCCATCAAATAATCGATCAATATTACTCCTTGGGTTACTTATATAATTTTTTCATGCCTTTCTAGCCTTATAAAGTTAGCCTCATACTTTGCGACATTCTCATCCTCCTTTTTCCTTAGACTCAGAAATTGCCTTTCCATATCCGCTCGATTGTCATGATGAAATTATTTTTCTAAGAAATTATCTTTAAAATCCATCAATTTCATATTTGATACTTCTTCATCTTCCTTTGTGTTTTGAATTAATGACCACCATTGATTTTCATCTCCCGTGAGGCGAGAAACTGTCATGACTACTTTTTCCATTTTGTTACTCCCCAAAGCATGAAATACTTTCTATAAGGAACTTATCCATTGATCAACTACAAATGTATTTTTAGTCCCATTTAATTTTGGTGGTTATTTCCTCATGAATCGGTCTAATATTGATCCTCTACGTTTTGGATCAGGGTGCTCCATATGGATAAGGTTATTATTTATAACCTGAGTGAGTTGTTCCAGTATGGTGATAATCTAATCAGCACCAGTTGCATCACCAGCACCACTATAATTATCTTGATTAGGATGTAAATCCCAACATGGATTACATGTGTTGATACGGTTTCCATTCCTTCCACTAGGCACCATTTCTAAAAAATGGCATACACTAGATTAGTTTATGAATCGCAATACATAATTCTAAACTAGTAAAACACTTAACATAAATTGAACAGTTTATAGATATAATCCATAACCATAAAAATGTTTTATTTGAGGAGTTATATACTCATAAATCCTTCATAATTGTTTGTAAAGAAAATTTGAATTATCCTAAGCATATCCCCTAGGAGTGTCGTAACCAAGAGTGCAGTAAGGTCTATTGTCGTGTACCAGGATACCCCGGGTTAAGACTGAAACTCTTTGTTGGAATTTTTACTCCTAGGTACATCTGTGCCAGAGTCGCCTCTACCTGATCGTATCCAGATAGGGATGTATTTCTTTGAAAACTCATAAAATCTCTATATTACCAAAATTTTAGGAAGTTCTTCTATACTAATCCTCAAAGTCTATCTTAAGGTAATGTTCTCTAATAAAAGTTTTTCTAAATCTAGCTTCAAATGTTTGTACTAAACATCCTCTAATACCAATTATAACACCTCGATCCTAGTTACCCAGATTCGGTGCATTATTACATAACATTGGTATGATCATAAGGGATTAAATCCCGAAAGATCGATCAGTTTAGTAGCCTTGGAAGTACTAGATACAAACATAAGTTTTACATTAAATCATGAGATAAAAACAAAAACAACATTTTTTCCCCTTTGAACACACATATATCCCTTAGCCTATCCCTATAGTTCAACCATAAAATACTTCTTCACATCCTAGTAAAAAATAAAACATAGAAAGAGGTGAGATCAGATGCTCAGTAAGGATAAAAATATAGCAGAAACATTCATAAATAAGGATAAACATTTAAGGCAATGTATAACACTAAAACATAATACCTTTAATATTAAACTTCAGAATAATATGGAAAATACAAATCAAATAATTCCATTTACTTATTCACATGGATATTCTACTAGTCGGATAATCACATGTAATATCAATATCCAATTTTATTATGATGGAATTCATAATGCCAGACTTCATAATCACATATTCAAGGCCTCGTTCCAAGACTAAAAATAATATTTTGTAAAGGCCTTATTCCAATACACTAGTTTGTATCATGAGACCTATTGATGCATCAAGGAGCTAAAGAGGTCTCCACCCATCACTTAGTAATTCCAATGCATTCCTCATATGAAAAGGTTGAAACACAACATAAACATTCGTATTACAACTGGCATACAAAATTTTAATAATTTAACCATAAACCATGAATGGTATAAAAATAACACATCCATGGTCAAACATATAACAAAACCTTCAATAAAATATGTAATATTGTATCATAAAAAATCAACTTCAAACAAGTGTAAAATCCATCAAAGGATGTTGATATAGATGAAATCAAAACTATTTGTGAGAAATATATCTTTCTATTTTGAAATCATTTAAAAGTCACATAATTATAAAAGAAAACATTTATTTTGAAAATATTATTATAATATTGTAATGGAGGCTTATAAGGTGTTATAATGGAGGAAAATAGTTTCACCCGTCGTATAAGTTAAAAAACATTCTTTCCTTAATTTTTTCAAAAAGGTCATAAAGGACCTTGTTCGGAAAGATTCCTTTATAAACATCTCATAAAAAGTAAAACAAGAGTATAAATTACTTTAACCCATAGTATATGAAATATTAAAAAAATTGAAATACATTTTTAAGAAACATGGATGTGGATGATAATGAGGTCCCAGTAGATACTCATGTATAAACAACCTCAGATAATGAAGAGATTGTAGAATTAACCCTTACCTTGTAATTTTTCTTGATTGAGGGTACATTAACCTTCTGTATAATAGTTAAATCATTATTATTAAATTATACAAGAACCACATACATAAATATGATATCATAAATGATCTTCTAATATTTCTATGTTAATAATATTTCAATAGTATCATTGTTTCGGGTGTTAACTGATTTGTTTTCCTTTATATGCTTAGTTACGTAAGCCATTTTTGTTATGGATAGGATGTATTTTATTCATATATAGAAATATATTAAGTTCTTAAAAATTATTTTTTAATCATAAAATGATATTTATTCTTGAATGGTTATGATGGGGAATGAATCTCATCGTGTTTGTGGAGATGGCAATTCGTACGTACGCATGAGTGACAATACCATTCTATTGATGGTGTAATAGTATGTAATTTGATGGTATATCATATATAAATAATAATTAAAATGTTATATTTATTATTTACATAAATTATAATCATTATTATACCCATCCAAATAATGAAGTGTTTGAATAAAAAACTACACCACGACGTAGAGACGGTAAGTCGTACGTACGTAAGTATGGTGACTTGTCATTCATAGGATGGATAGAATAATGAATATGGTTATACCATATTTATAATAAAATAATAGTATGTATAAGGTACTGGATTTATTATTTTGGTATGGAAACAACAAATAATGATGAAGTGGAAGAAGAAAAGAACTTTGAAAGAGGTGGTGAAATTATTACCTCTTCTTCGGGTGTTTCCATTTGCGTTGATCAAAAGGGATCCTTAGGTTGTATTTCTAATCAAAGTAAGGTCTATAGGTAAATCTTAGGATATTTGGTAGGATATTTGAGCATGGATCGGCCGAGACAAATGGATTTAGAGGTGTGAAATTAAGATAAGTGGAAGTACTCTTTTATAAGAGAGGTGAGATTCACTTTAGAAAAACCTTGAAATATTATTTTATTATACAATCATATTATGTTTATAATGTCTCTAATAGGATTTATTTAAAGTTTAAGGTGGGTATGGTTAGAAAACCTCTCAACCAATATGTTTTATATAGGTTTAGGTCAACATATTAACCTTATCTTTTATATTTAACTCTTGTTTAAATAGTTTAACATAGATTGTGTCTCCTGGTATTTTTATATTATATGGTTAATAAACTTACTATAAAATTAAAAGAGATCCCCAAGTTTTTAATTAATGAAATATATATTATTATATAATTACTTTGGCCAAACCTCATATTTTTAGGACTATTATATCATTTAATATATAGTATTTCTTTTAAAAACTCATTTATGTCAATTTTGACTCTATTTAGTATCTGATTTTTGTTAAAGTCCTAACAACTTGATTACTTAAAAAAATAATTTAATCAACCCTAACATGTCATATTAACCTATAATATTATTTTAATTAATAAAAATTCTCAATTTATATTTATTTGGATATTTATAATATCAATTATTTTAATCTTTCATTAATAAGGTAATTACCGCATCATCATTATGTCATAAATAAATTTAATTATTTAATGTATAAAAAATATAAATAAAATAACATTATTTAGGAACTCTTTTTATATTTATAATTAATATTTACAGTCTAATTTATCTTATGTTTAACACTATATTAAAAATGTTTTAGTTATGAAACTTTTAATATAACACTTTTAACTCTTCTTTAAATAAAATAATAATAATGTCCTAATCTAATCCAAGTGGACAAAAAGGATCATATTTTATTCCTAAGGTTGTTTTTGGTTGAAATACACGTATCAAATAGAATTAGTACATGTTTTAGGGTAATAATAATATCATTTTTACCTTTAATTACCCTATTTACTTTTAACCGTGGTAAATAAAAGTCAAAAGTTACTATTCACCAAAAATTATTTTCATATTATTGAACCACATTTTACTTACTGATGTCAAATGTATCTCTCAGATTTTTGAAATTCAATTCATAGAAGTGGTTAAATTATGTTTTATGCAAATTTGTAAATGCGCATAGAAGGTGTGTAAAAGACGGTAAAAAGTTCGATAAAATTTTATATATCTAATATTATTATAAAATGAATCCAATGAATTACAATGAACATATATAGGTATTATGTATCTATTTTTACCTAATATAAATTTAAATAAAATAACTAATTATTTAAATAAAAAGTCGGTTTTAAACAATAACACTGTGTTTTTAACTATTCATCAAAAATTGAAAGTTTTCAGAAAAATAACAAAAAATCACCCTAAGATAATTTTGATATTCCGAATCCAAAAATGAAGTCCATTTTGAGAAATAAAATTTATAAAATTTTAAAAAGTGGGTATTACTATTTATAATGGCTAGTTTTGTTGGCCATGGTGTGCTAGAACTCAAAGTGGCATACAACACAAGCTATTGTATTATTCAAAGAGAAGCATACTATAGAATATTGGGATGTTACATTTGTATTGATATCTTAGATTCTCAAAGATTGCATAAAATTTTCATAATATGTTTTATTTTTATCTCATTTATCTCTTGAGAATATCATGTAAGAAAATTGTTATTTAATAAAATGGGGATGGTATTTTTAAAACACATAGTTTATGATTTTATTTATTATATAACATGATTTAAAGTGGACTAAAATGGAATGTTATGGTTAGGGAATTCAACTTACTATCATTTATTTAAATGTTATAACAATGTAAAAGAATTCAAAAAAATACCTAATATTCTAAAAGTGTTGATAATTGATAAACTGAGAATATGATATCTAGGTTTTAATCTTTTTATAGTAAGTACTAGTGGATAAAAGTTCAAATCATAAGAAGAAAGGTTTGTTGAAAAATTACAAAAATGTTTCTTCAAGAAGACAGGATAGGTCATTGAAACCTAGGGCTATTAGGAAGGTAAAGTAATAAATCAATATGATTTTACTATCCAATATATACCTAAAGAACTTTTGGAAACTCCATAGAATATTCATCTTAGGTATGGATTTTATAAAAAATAATTCTTTAATTTTGAAAGGTATATGATACTGAATGTATATTTTACAAAATTTTATAAATATATAGGAGTTTAAAATTGAGGAAATAATTGATCAAGATTGTATTATTCATTCAAATGATAAATAAAAAAGTTTCAACAAAAAATATTTGATTGAAAAAGATTTTATCAATCTCTTATGAATTTGTTTAAGGATGTTTATCTTCATATTATCTATCTTATATGATAAAAAAATGGATCGAAGACAAATATTTTTTTCATTTGAGATGATTGATAGTATACACATGGTTCAAGATTTATTAGTCTCTATAACATGTTTTTAGAAGAAGATAAGGATAAAAGTGTTCACCTAGGATATAGTGTTTATCTAGTTATTTGTTAAAATATGATAGAATGTGATTACCTCCCATTAGTGGGGTATTTTAATGAATAAAATATTCTTTTCAAGAAATTTTTAAAACACATAGAATTCCATATATGATATGGAGATAATAGTTTTTTTGTTAAATAGTTATACTAAGAAGAAATAAGTGTTATTTCCTAGAACAAAATAGCTTGCATATCATAGAAATATATTATGAAAAAATATAGTATCTAAGAATCTATTAGGAGTATGTTTGTACTTAGATAAGTTCAAAGTTAACAAATAAAGGATTAAATGAATCTAATATTAATATTTATTTCACTTAATAAATTAAATAGTTTAGGATATATGATGATAAAGATAAATTTAACGAGTTATATGTAGTTATTTTGAATATGTGGACATCACTATAATATTTTACTAGCTAAATTAAAAATTGAATTACTCTTAATATCCTAAAATATTTTAGGGAAGATAAATGTAAATAGTTTAATTAATTATGGTAACAAAGTAATTGTAACTTTATCCTAAAAGATTTTAGGATATATTGGTAAAGAAACTATATAAATACTTACATTATTTAAAAAAAATCTAAGAAAATTTTGATGGAAAAAGTTTCAAGAATGATGTTGATACACTTATAAATAGTTCTTAAGTATACAATAGAATCAGGCATCATAACATTTGATGTGAATTTAACAAGTTTAAATATGTTCAAAAGAGTTGAACAATTATGTATATGATTCCAAAATCTCCCCATTATTCAAACAGTCTTAATTTATATATGTTTCTCGTTAAAGAGTTGGTGTGAGTTTTATATTTAATATTCAGGTAGATATGTGAAAAGAAATTACATATTGATGTAATTAATTAACAAAACTCCTAAAAAGTTGAGCATACATAAGTATAATCTAGAAATTTATTATATGTGATATGATAAATGGGTGATTATATAGGTTATGTTAAGAATTCTAAAAAGCGAATAATAATATTAAAGTGTATCATAATAAAAGGAAATATTCACTTTATTATTATTTCATGATGGATGTATAAATGTATATATAGATATACATTTCTTGAAGTGTAATGATAATTTCCCTCTCAAGGTATAACTTTTAAATATCTCTAACTAATTTTCTCCATAAAGTATTATAGGTTATGATGAAATGGTAAGGTTAGAATGAGTAGGATTCTTGTATAGAGATACAAAATATTCTCATGAGGCACAAAACAAAGAATGGGATTATTTATGGGTGCTGGATTACCTACTAAGTATACGACATGGCATGTCATGCTGATTTCTTGGGTTTACTAGGGGTTCATGGAACATATTTGAGTCCCTACTACCTAAGTTATGTGAGATAACTAGCATGATAACCTTCATACTTTAATACCCTATGTATGCTTTTCAACATGTTAACTTAGCTAATATGGGGGTGGTTGGGTATGTTACTGATCATGTCGTCGGTTAGAGCTTAACTATATATGGGATTTGTCCTTTAATATGACTTGTATGACATCTTGGACCACGATTGGGATAGACTAAGAAATGTGTGGTTGTATGTAGAAAGTATATATGATGTTCTTATATGTTAGGATAGGGTACATGTGATGTGATCATCCATACAGATGTATTACATGTGGTGTATTCATCAACCAAGTTAGTCCATACTCTAAGAATCGAGAACATATGAGTATTCTATATGGGATAGACGTACCTTATGACTCATAGTCACTTGATGTCTTGGATAAAGGGAAAATATTAGAATGAACGTTTTCATCTAATGAAAACTAGTGGACATAGTTATATAGATACATGTGTTTGATGGAGATCATGCTAGATTCCTTTGTATCTTGAGTTGAATTTATGATTTTCTAGAGGTTTATCATTTATTACATATATGAATCTAGAGATTCTATTCTTTTCAATGTTATAGTCTTTTGGGGTAACACTTTTTCGTTGACTAAATGGGGATTGATTTTGACTCATAGAGTTACTCTAGAAGTGTTTTATATTTTATCCAAAATATTTTTAGGTGGGTATTCAAAAGGTATTACATATAATGTGATCCAATATAAAGTTAATGATATCTTTACAAAAAAGTGTTTTGGAAGATAACCAAAAAAAATTCATATGATTTCATGACTTAATGTATATGATACAATATTAGGTGAAATGGAACGAAGTATTTTTGGATTTAGTGTGAGTGGGATATTGAAGAAGATATGACCTAAATCCATATGTGTATATGATATATTTATGAGTTGAACTGTATTGCATGAAAATTATGATTTCATGAAAAATGGATATATTATTCCATGAAATTTGTGTTATCAGGATAAATGATAAATTATTATAATTTATTGATTCACCCTTATATGTTATCTTTAAATTAATTGTTTCATAAGATGAAATAGTAGTGAGTACTTTATACTTTGTCGAAACTCACTATTCTAGATGCTCTCTTTCTCTTACCTCATTTAAACCATGAGATGCTAGCACATCATGGTGGATGGAGAGTCCCACTCATAGAGATGTGTGATCTAGTTGTCCTATTAATACTTTTGAGGGTGACATATATTTTGGTTTCCACTCTTGTGATCTCTCTTAATCCCATGTGATGGTTATTGATATGTTTTAGTTTCTCCTTCGGGTATGGTGTTCTATACTTACATCAATTATTCATTTCAATTTCATAAATTTTTCATATTTCATGTATAGTAGAACCTATATCAGTGATTTAAATTGTTTTTCTAATTTTAATAAATGTTATTATACTCATTTAATCACCAAAACTTTCATCTTTGATATATTTTCCATACTTTATAGGTGAATATTTCATGGACTTTGATTCTATAAAATATTCTCTTTTTCTATCATAAGGAAACACATGTTATCTATGGTTTCCATTGGGTAAAGGTTATTGATAGTTCTACTCCCTTTAAAGATGGAATTATCAGCCTTACTTTTATTAATAAAACTTTCCAATTGAAGGTGACCTCATGCCTGGAGTCACAATGTTGACTCACGCTCAATAGGTTGTGGCTCAAGAGGTCCACAAGGAGTACTTATGTGCACTTGATTTTATCTCCTATCAGATGCATATTTCCACTTCCATTCATTTTCAAAGATTCATAATTATTGATATGAAAAGTACCATCAACTATCATCTTCATGTTTTTAAGTAGATCTATATTGTTTGTTATGTGGAATGAATTCCCACTTTTGATGACCCATGGATAAGGACCCGAACTTATTTCATACATAATCTTGAATTTATTCAAGAAAACACTTCATTATACATTTAGGATCTTTTCAAGTTTAGAGCTTTAGAGAATTAAGACAAAACATTCATAACATTACACATTGTTACAAAGTGGATACCATAAAATCAGTTTCCATTTTCCTCAGAATATAAAACATTAAAAAATAAAACAAGACTCCTTGACAATTCTTCAACATTTAACATGTCTTCCTTCCTTGTATTATTCATCCATTAACCTGTGAAAAATAATTTAAAAACTTGGGATGAGCACAAAAGCTTAGTAAGGTATGAAAAAGAAGGAAAAATCACATTAGTCCATGAATACACATGACATATGAAAACATTTTCAAAATACATGCTTTACACCCATAAAATATTAATTTGTGTAAAATTAGATTTACACAAGATCCACACAAACATAATTATAATCATAGAGGTATATTGGGGAATTACTTACATAATCTTGTAACCATCTTGGCTACCTTAAAATTTGTAACCCTCACGGCTACCTTACTTTGTGTAACCATCGCAGTTACACTTGGAGTAACCATACGGCCGACCTCCAACTTAATCATACCCAATGCATTGGAGGGAAATATAGGTCCCACCCTTCATCATAAACAATGCCCAATAACCAAAACATAATCATACAACATAAACAATAGCATAAAAACATTGCCTTTGAATCTTATAAAACATAATTTTAAAAAAAAAATTAGAAGAAAAGTCCCTTATAAACATCATATACTTGAATTGAGGCTTAATAGAGTGGATGTAATAAGTATATACTCTTTAAATACACATAATTAAACATAATATAAACAAAACCCATCACACAAACAATTTAAATAGCACATAAATTATAAAGTAGAATGTTAACCCAAAGAATGGAAATCGGGTTAAGAATTCCCTTACCTTGGGCTTGTCTTACTTCAAAATTGTTTAAACCTCCTGTATAATGGTCAAAAGGGTGTTATTAGTATTTTACAGAAACATTTTCATGTTTATAACATCTTATATGTTCATTTCATAACCTCATTTCATCCCTTATTTGTTAGTATTTGGTTCCTTGCATTATTTTGGGTGAGTTCTTTTGTGATTTTCACAATCGGTTCATGATGAATCGTTCTTGTTGATTGGAAGTGAAACTCCATAATTGGAGTGGAGTAGTATTTACATATTTACAGTACCATAAATTATACCATTTATCACTTTGATGCTTTATATGATGATGATTTATAAGTTAAAACATTAATTATGTTCGTTTAGATCATTTAAGTGGTTCCTTGATAATTACAACCTCATTTAGTCTAATAAATTTGAATCATGAGTACAAAAGAATTCCAGAACCTTATATGAGTCATAAAACATATATTATAACCTGGTTCAACCATATAAATGGTTTCATGACCAGACTTGAAATAATTAATGGAAATTGAAAATACATCATCCACGATATCGGTAATTCGGCACAAATGGACAATGTTTTTTGATTCTTTAAATAAGTGAGAGAGGAGAGGAATAATGATTTGTAATTTTCCATAAACATGAAAACATCAAGAATATACATGATTCTGGAGATTTCATGCCTCTTGGATAAGAGGGGGTGAAGAAAGAAGAGGAAGGAATCATGAAATAAAGAAAACATGATAAATTTCTTACAAAAAATTCAACAGCCTAACGGCGCCTCTTAAAATTTCATAAAAACAAGATTGATGAGAGGAATGGAATATCTCATCAATCATACAAAATTTGGACAGTAAGGGAAAATATTTAATGAAATATCCCAACAAAATACAAAGGGAAAGAGAATAACATAAAATGGAAGGAAAGAATGAAAATGAAAGAGGATGTTTACCTCTTGATCTCTTCTCCTTGAGATCCTTCTTAAGGGCTTTGATTTTGGTCTTTTGGTGAGACCAGTAGCTCTAAGACATGGGGAAGAAGATTGAGGAGGGAATTTGGAAGAAATTAGACAATGCTCAAGGCTTGAGAGGTGTGGGAGGAAGAGGGGAGTGAGGGTGGTATTTATAGTGGAGGAGGGGAGGTATTTTAGATTATTTTAATCATTATTATAATATTTTTATCAAGACTATGAATAATCTCAAATAAAGTGTCCTTAATTAGTGAAAATATCAAGTGAGTTCTAAGCAAGTTGCCTTGCATCACTTATGATGTCATAAATAGTGCATTTTTACTGATAAATTGATTATACGGTATTTTACCGTATTTCACTATTCACCGAAAATTCAAGAGTTTCAGAAAAATACCAAAAATTTACCCCAACCATTTTTCGATGTGTAGAATTCAAAAATGAACTCCATTTTTCAAAAATAATTTTCTAAATATTATTAATTTAATTTTTAAATAAGGTCACAGTTAATTCGAAAAATAACAATATTGAAGTGCAATTAGTTTTATGTGACATTGGAAAATTAATTAAGATCCCATTATCCTATTGCCATGGGAAAATAAAATATTATTATTATTTACTATTCATGAGGTCATATTACTATTCATATTACTATTCATAAGGGCGTGTTACTATTCACCAAAAAAACAAGTTTGTTCCATCAGACTCTAAATAACATACTGAACACAATTGTAGATGACAGTTTCTTGAAATTCAAAACATAGAAGAAATAAAATTATGTTTAAAGGATACTTATAAATATATACCTTAAACAAAATTTCAATAATTTTCAATTTATTTTTAGAAAACCTTGGGATGTTACATTATCCCCACCTTCTTAAAATTGCGTCCTCGCAATTTTATTTACTTATTAAACAACTGAGGGTATTTTTCCCTCATAGCATTTTCAGACTCCCATGTTGCTTCTGCAACCATGTGGTTTCTCCACAAAACCTTTACCTGGTGGATTACCTTATTCCGCAATACCTGTTCTCTTCGATCAAGAATCTGAACCGGTTTTTCTTCATAAGAAAGGTTCTCTGCCAGCTGAACTTCTTCCGGCCTCAAGATATGTGATGAATCTGGAACATACTTTCTCAACATCGAAACATGAAAAACATTGTGTACCTGAAATAAGCTCGGAGGCAAAGCTACGTGGTATGCAACTGTTCCAACTTTATCCAAGATTTCAAAAGGACCGATGAACCGTGGACTTAGTTTCCCTTTCTTACCGAAACGCATCACACTTTTCCAAGGAGATATTTTAAGGAAAACATGGTCACCTACCTTGAAAGAGAAGTCTTTCCTTCTGTTATCTGCATAACTTTTCTGCCTGCTCTGAGCTGTCCTCATGTGTTGCTGGATCATCCTCACTTTCTCAGCCACTTCTTCTACTAATTCTGGCCCCATCAACTTTCTTTCACCGAATTCATCCCAAAACGCAGGAGTCCGACACCGCTTTCCATACAAGGCCTAAAAAAGTGCCATCTGAATACTGGAATGGAAACTGTTATTATAAGAAAACTCAACTAATGAAAGATGTTGATCCCAACTTCCCTGATAGTCCATTGAACAAGCTCGAAGCATATCCTCCAAAGTTTGAATCGTTCGCTCTGACTGCCCATCTGATTGAGGATGAAAAGTTGTACTGAAATTCAACTCTGTGCCCAAAGACTTCTGAAGTCCCTTCCAAAATTTAGAAGTGAACCTGGGATCTCGGTCAGACACAATGGAAAGAGGAACTCCATGTAACCTGACAATCTCTTTGAGGTACAATCGAGAAAGCTGATCTAATGTCATTGTATCTCGAATAGAAAGAAAATGAGCATACTTTGTTAGCCTATCAACAATAACCCATATCGCATTGTTACCTCGAGAAGTCTTTGGTAGTCCCACCACAAAATCCATGGATATATTCTCCCATTTCCATTCTGGCACTAGCAAAGGCTGAAGCATCCCCTTCGGTAACTGCCGCTCTGCTTTAAACTGCTGACATGTCAAACATTTCATTGTAAAATCAGCAATATCTCTTTTCATCCCATTCCACCAGTAATACTCCCGAAGGTCTCTGTACATCTTAGTACTTCCAGGATGAACAGAAAATGGTGATCTATGAGCTTCACACAACAATTCTTTCTTTAGCTGGGAATCACAAGGCACACACAACCATTTTCCAAACCTTAAAACACAATCTTTATCAAGATTAAATTCTAGAAACTCACCCATTTTAACCAATTCTACCTTTTTTCTGTAGCTCACGGTCTTCCCTCTGCGCTTTCATAATTCTGTCTGACAAAGAAGAATGCACTGAAACCTGAAACAAAACAGATATATTCCCTACACCAACAACTTCTAAGACAAAATTTATCAAATCATTAATCAAGGGATCACGTTCCAAATGTAGCATGGTTAATGATGCATGATTTTTCCGACTTAAGGCATCCACTACTTTGTTTGCTTTTCCAGGATGGTAATTAATCGTGCAGTCATAATCCTTTATCAGTTCTAGCCATCTTCTCTGCCTCATGTTTAATTCATTCTGAGTGAATATATACTTAAGACTTTTATGGTCAGTATATATTTGGCATTTGGTTCCGTATAGATGATGCCTCCATATTTTCAAAGCAAAAACCACAGCTGCCAATTCCAAATCATGTGTGGGATAATTCATCTCATGAGGTTTAAGTTGTCTCGAAGCATAGGCAATTACCTGACCATTCTGCATCAAAACACAACCAAGTCCCTTCAAAGAAGCATCACTATAGATGACAAACTCACCATTCCGGGAGGGTAAGGCCAAAACTGGAGCATTCACCAATCTCTTCTTTAGTTCCTAAAAACAAACATCACATTCCTCTGTCCAAACAAATTTAACCCCTTTCCGTGTTAACTTAGTTATTGGGCTAGATAACCGTTCAAAGTTCTTAACAAAGTGTCGGTAATAACTTGCTAAGCCCAGAAAACTACGAATCTCTATAACATTTGTGGGTCTTGGCCATTCATCAACTACTTTTGTTTTGGCAGGATCAACTGTTATTCCATCCTTATTTACAATGTGCCCAAGAAAAGAAATCTGTTGCAACCAAAAATCACACTTGCTGAATTTTCCATATAGTTTCTTTTCTTTTAAAGTTTGTAAAACAACCCTTAGATGTTTTTCATGCTCCTCTTTATCTTTAGAAAAACCAGAATGTCATCAATAAATACAAACACAAACTTATCCAAGAACTCATGAAATACTCTATTCATAAGATTCATGAATACAGTAGGTTCATTAGTTAACCCAAATGGCATAACAACAAATTCATAATGCCCATATCTAGTACGAAAGGCTGTTTTCGGGATGTCATCCTCCTTCACCTTCAGCTGATGGTATCTGGATCTCAAGTCAATCTTGGAAAAGTACTGAGCTCCCTGGAGCTGATCAAACAAGTCATCAATATGAGGCAAAGGATACTTGTTTTTAACAGTGATGTTATTCAAAGATCTATAATCAATGCAAAGTCTCATGGAACCATCTTTCTTTTTAACAAACAAAACAGGGGCTCCCCATGGTGAAGTACTGGGATGAATGAAGCCTTTGACAAGCAAATCCTGCAACTGATTTTTCAATTCAAGAAGTTCTATTGGAGCCATACGATATGGGGGTTTTGAAATTGGCTTAGCATCAGGAACTAAGTCAATTGTGAATTCGACTTCTCGTTTAGGTATGACACTGGGTAACTCCTCAGGAAAAACATCAAGGTATTCATTTACCACTGGCACATCATTAATTTGAATAGTTCCCTTGTTTTCAACAATATGAGCCAGATAACTTTCATTTCCATCTTTCAGCAGTTTCTCAGCTTCTTGATATGTTATCAATTGTATGGGTTCATTCTTGTATACAAACTGATACTCTTTCTGAAAAACAACTTCTTTTTCTCTACAGTCAATCTTAGCATGATAATCAGAAAGCCAGTCCATCCCCAGAATAACATCAAACTCGACTAAGGTTAAAACAACAAGGTTTGCAGGTAAAGTCTTTCCACATACCACAATAGAAATATTCTTATAATTCATCTTTGCTATAACATTTCCCCCTGGTGTTTTAACAACAAGTTTGGGTATCATTTGTTGAGGTGATATTTCCAATTTACTAGAAAATTCCTCAGAGATGAAGGAATGTGTAGACCCCATATCAAACAAAACTTTAGCAAAATCTGAGTGAACAAACAAAGTACCTGATATAACTTCATTGGATGGACCAACATCTGCTGACGTAGTCGCAAAGGATCTCACTACACCTTTCTGCTTGTAGTCTGGCTTCTTTGCATCATTTGGATCCCTCTTTGGACAGGCATTTGCATAGTGACCCATCTCACCACATTTAAAACATTTTATAGTTTGCTTATCAAGATTAGTCTTTGGATCATTTTCATTGCAATCTCGGGCCATATGTCCAAACTTACCACATTTAAAACACTTCCCAGTTTTGATAAGACATTCCCCAGGGTGCTTCTTGCCACACTTTTCACAAACTGGAAACTGTATTTTCTTACCATCAGATTTCCTTGGTTTATTCTTACCCATTGATTTCCAATTGGACCTCTTCTTCTCTTTGTTTCCAAATTGCATGTGATCGTCAGCAAACTCCATCTCTACCCTCTCAGAACATCGGACAAGTTTCTCGTAACTTTTGAATTCACGGGAGGCCAACGCCCTTCGATACCTTGGCTTCAATCCTGAGTAAAAGCGGTTGATTTTGCTATCGAGATCCAGAATAAGATTTGGAGCATACCTCGCTAGTCGGGTGAAGTTAGCCTCATACATAGCCACTGAATCTTCCTCCTTTTGTTTCAATTTGAGGAATTGTTTCTCCATTCTAAGTCGCATCACCTTAGGAAAATATTTTTCAAGAAAAAGACTTTTAAATTCATCCCACACTAAGGAATCAAAATCCTCTCTACCCCTGATATTCCTTACCATTGACCACCACTGATCAGCTTCCCCTTCAAAACGATAAATGGCAAGACTTACCTTTTGATTTTCCGAACATCCCATAACATAAAATATCTTTTCAAGGGCTTTAATCCATCCTTCTGCTGCCACTGGGTCAGAAGATCCATTGAATGCAGGAGGATGTTGTCTCATAAAATGTTCCACCACTGTCATGTTCCGTTGGGGTACCTCTATTTGTCCTCTTGCATGGATTCCACCACCATTTATTGCCTGCGTTAGCTGAGCCATTATTGTCACAAACTGCTCGGTTTCAATCCCTACCATTCCAGGCTGTTGATCAGGAAGGATTTCATTCTGTCGGTGCCTATCCTCTTCAGCATCCATGTTCCTTCTGTGGACAACCATTCTAAACAAACATTTCTTAGATGAAGAAACTTGGTAATATTTAAATGCCATAACAAATTAAACATAGGGTGAGAATTATTTATGGTATTCTATTAGCATCACCTTAACCCCTAAAGTTATCTAAACCATCCTTTGATACCAACTATAAGGACCCGAACTTATTTCATACATAATATTGAATTTATTCAAGAAAACACTTCATTATACATTTAGGATCTTTTCAAGTTTAGAGCTTTAGAGAATTAAGACAAAACATTCATAACATTACACATTGTTACATAGTGGATACCATAAAATCAGTTTCCATTTTCCTCAGAATATAAAACATTAAAACATAAAACAAGACTCCTTGACAATTCTTCAACATTTAACATGTCTTCCTTCCTTGTATTATTCATACATTAACCTGTGAAAAATCATTTAAAAACTTGGGATGAGCACAAAATCTCAGTAAGGTATGAAAAAGAAGGAAAAATCACATTAGTCCATGAATACACATGACATATGAAAACATTTTCAAAATACATGATTTACACCCATAAAATCTTAATTTGTGTAACATGAGATTTACACAAGATCCACACAAACATAATTATAATCATATAGGTATATTGGGGCATTAATTACATAATCTTGTAACCATCTTGGCTATCTTAAAATTTGTAACCCTCACGGCTACCTTACTTTGTGTAACCATCGCAGTTACACTTGGAGTAACCATACGGACGACCTCCAACTTAATCATACCCAATGCATTGGAGGGAAATATAGGTCCCACCCTTCATCATAAACAATGCCCAATAACCAAAACATAATCATACAACATAAACAATAGCATAAAAACATTACCTTTGAATCTTATAAAACATAATTTTAAAAAAAAAATTAGAAGAAAAGTCCCTTATAAACATCATATACTTGAATTGAGGCTTAATAGAGTGGATGTAATAAGTATATACTCTTTAAATACACATAATTAAATATAATATAAACAAAACCCATCACACAAACAATTTAAATAGCACATAAATTATAAAGTAGAATGTTAACCCAAAGAATGGAAATCGGGTTAAGAATTCCCTTACCTTGGGCTTGTCTTACTTCAAAAATTTTTAAACCTCCTGTATAATGGTCAAAAGGGTGTTATTAGTATTTTACAGAAACATTTTCATGTTTATAACATCTTATATGTTCATTTCATAACCTCATTTCATCCCTTATTTGTTAGTATTTGGTTCCTTGCATTATTTTGGGTGAGTTCTTTTGTGATTTTCACAATCGGTTCATGATGAATCGTTCTTGTTGATTGGAAGTGAAACTCCAGAATTGGAGTGGAGTAGTATTTAAATATTTACAGTACCATAAATGATACCATTTATCACTTTGATTCTTTATATGATGATGATTTATAAGTTAAAACATTAATTATGTTCGTTTAGATCATTTAAGTGGTTCCTTGATAATTACAACCTCATTTAGTCTAATAAATTTGAATCATGAGTACAAAAGAATTCCAGAACCTTATATGAGTCATAAAACATATATTATAACCTGGTTCAACCATATAAATTGTTTCATGACCATACTTGAAATAATTAATGGAAATTGAAAATACATCGTCCACGATATCGGTAATTCGACACAAATGGACAATGTTTTTTTATTCTTTAAATAAGTGAGAGAGGAGAGGAATAATGATTTGTAATTTTCCATAAACATGACAACATCCATAATATACATGATTCTTGAGATTTCATGCCTCTTGGATAAGAGGGGGTGAAGAAATAAGAGGAAGGAATCATGAAATAAAGAAAACATGATAAATTTCTTACAAAAAATTCAGCAGCCTAACGGCGCCTCTTAAAATTTCATAAAAACAAGATTGATGAGAGGAATGGAATATCTCATCAATCATACAAAATTTGGACAGTAAGGGAAAATATTTAATGAAATATCCCAACAAAATACAAAGGTAAAGGAAGAGAATAACATAAAATGGAAGGAAAGAATGAAAATGAAAGAGGATGTTTACCTATTGATCTCTTCTCCTTGAGATCCTTCTTAAGGGCTTTGATTTTGGTCTTTTGGTGAGACCAGAAGCTCTAGGACGTGGGGAAGAAGATTGAGGAGGGAATTTGGCAGAAATTAGACAATGCTCAAGGCTTGAGAGGTGTGGGAGGAAGAGGGGAGTGAGGGTGGTATTTATAGTGGAGGAGGGGAGGTATTTTAGATTATTTTAATCATTATTATAATATTTTTATCAAGACTATGAATAATCTCAAATAAAGTAGCCTTAATTAGTGAAAATATCAAGTGAGTTCGAAGCAAGTGGCCTTGCATCACTTATGATGTCATAAATAGTGCATTTTTACTGATAAATTGATTATACGGTATTTTACCGTATTTCACTATTCACCGAAAATTCAAGAGTTTCAGAAAAATACCAAAAATTTACCCCAACCATTTTTCGATGTGTAGAATTCAAAAATGAACTCCATTTTTCAAAAATAATTTTCTAAATATTATTAATTTAATTTTTAATTAAGGTCACAGTTAATTTGAAAAATAACAATATTGAAGTGCAATTAGTTTTATGTGACATTGGAAAATTAATTAAGATCTCATTATCCTATTGCCATGGGAAAATAAAATAATATTATTATTTACTATTCATGAGGTCATATTACTATTCATATTACTATTCATAAGGGCATGTTACTATTCACCAAAAAAACAAGTTTGTTCCATCAGACTCTAAATAACATACTGAACACAATTGTAGATGACAGTTTCTTGAAATTCAAAACATAGAAGAAATAAAATTATGTTTAAAGGATACTTATAAATATATACCTTAAACAAAATTTCAAGCATTTTCAATTTATTTTTAGAAAACATTGGGATGTTACACCATGTGTTGTTATTATTTGTTTCTTTAAGTGAAACTTTGTCCAGGTTTTCTTTCTCTCTTGTTATCTTTTATTTCCATGGGAAACTCACCTTATTTCATATATGATATGTCATCTCCCTTATTTCTTCAACACATGTTGTGTAATCATGTTCATATTATACCTCCAATGAATAAAATATGTTACCCAATAAAATATTGTTGGTTTTATTTGTACCTATCATTCAGTGACTCTCGTTGTGGTGAATTACATTTTTCATTTACTAATAGTTAATTTTGTATGCTTACAGATGGAACAATGATATAAATAACCATAAAAATAATTTATTTCTTATGTTGAATAATATGTATTCTTTATAATTTTCCATATCTTGGGTATTCCCACTTAAAATAACTCTTTTCTTCTCCATGATAGGGACTAGTATGGCCAAGGAAACCACAAAACTGACATTCCATAAGAGGACATATCTTTCAACTCTCACCTCTACATATATTGTCATATTTTTAGAAACTTCTTAGTTATTCATTGTTTATGAAATAATGAAGAATATTTTACATATATTTATTACCTTTGTTCCAAGATATTGTTGTTCTAGTTTTTTTTGTCTCAACGTCATAGTAAACTCTGCTTTTATTCGTGTTCCTAAGTCAATGATCATTCAAAATTTCCTCAACAACAATAGTGTCTTGTTTGTCCCTTTTCAATAGTTTTTCATTTGAGAACTTTCCAAACTATATATTATTATTTGGTTCACTTGAATTTATTTAATATTCAAGTTTACTTCAAAAAGTAACCATTTCTTATTCAAGAGCTTCAACCCTATTGAATCTTTCTTACAAACAAGAATTAAGATCATCAGTCAGTTTAGATTATTCTTTGATATTTAGTTTAAACTCTACTACACCTCTTGAGATCTCATGGATAATCGGTTGATCTTATAGATCATTATATAGTCATTTTATCCTAGCCTAAAGTTTAACTACATACTCAAGGTATTATTTTAATAATGCACAAGTTTTCTAATTTTTCTTCCTTTTAATATCAAGATCCTCAAGGGATCCTTCCAATTCCACCTTGAGGTCCGCAATGTCCTTGGGTTGATGGTAATTTTCAATTATAGATTTTTATGTTTCAATTATTATCATCATAGTGTCTTCTATGACAAATTTAAATTCAACTTATTCCTCTAGAAAATATCCATCACCTTCTTCTTCCTTTATCATAAGGCCCTTTCTTTGAAACTTCTCCACAAAATAACTCCCTAGTTTAAAGTATCTTTTAGGTGGAAACTTCCTCTGCATCATATATATAGTTTCCATCTCATATTCATCACCATAAAATTACCTTGTATTATTTATTGCAATTTTTCCAACCTTACAGCATTATAAACAAGAAAGGGTAGCTTTCCTTCAAATATATTATTACCTCTCTTCAGTTTTCTTACCTCTATAGATTAAAACACATCATCAAAACATTCCTCTTAATATCCATTTTTAGTAATATTAATATTTTACATGAATTTTAATAAAATTTTCTTGTTTTTAGGATTTGTTGTTTCTTCTGGATTGAATTTTATTTCATAGTCCACTAAACTATTGTGCATGTCTTCTGGTGATAGTTAAATCATGTTTTTTTTCAAAGGAAGACACTTTAGGATTTTAAAGTTGTGTAAATTGTAACATCCCCTCCCAAACCATTGGCTTAGACCAGGCCGGAAGTGTCACTAACCTTAGGTGAAATCCATAAGACACCAATGAATGGTAATAAATTCCAAGGGCTTAACTAGTCATTAAGGGATGATTTTTCCTTTTAAAAAGAAAAATACATCTAGACATAACAAAATCAAAAGATATTCTATAGTTATATGATGAATGACAAGAAAGCTATTTTAACATAAGACTCAACATAAAACCAACATAAGAGTGTCAATGGAAACAAGATACATCAACCAAAAAAGTTTTAATGACAACATAACTCTATGAAAAAAAAGTGTCACCATCCTAAGAAACACTTGAACTAGATCTAAGATCCAACTTGACATGCCTTACAGACTATATAAAGATTAATTTCTAGAGAATTATAACACATTTCCCTTCCTTTTGTCTCAATAAACAACATCAAAAAATGCACCAAAGTTTCTAAGAAGGGGGTGAGTATAAAACTTCGTATGTAAATGATAGATACTTCCCAAAACAAGCCACTATGATAAGAACAAGTTAACACATTTTATATAAAATAGGTAAAAATAAGATAAATAGTTTTACACAAACCATAAATGAGTTCCATATAAGAAAACATTACTAAAATCATATTTTCATTCTTTTCCACTTAGCATAACCAAACCATGTACACACACACACATGCATGCCATATAACTTTCTATACTTGTGATTGGTGAGTCATCATATCACCAATTCATCTCTTGGTGAGCCAAATTAATTGTTTCACTTCATAACCATGCTATGTCCCACATTAATGGTGGTACTTTAATACCATTCTCTATACTAATAAACACATTCCAACTATATATAACAAGTTATCAAATCAAACATTACACATAAAACATTTCATCCCTTTAAAGCATTTCATCGAACATGTTTCTTACATTAAACAAAAACCTTAATTTTTAAACCATAATTTAAAATTATAAAATAATGGGTTTTCTATAATCCATTAAAATTCCCATGTTCCCAAATCATAAACCAAAATGGTTTCCTTCAAGAAATCATCCAACATTTCCTTTTCAAATACAAGAAAATCATTCAAATAATAGCAATCCTTTAAGTTTTATAATAAAAGGATATGGGAGAGAATCCACATACCTCTCAATAAGTGATGAAAAAGATGAACAATATAAAGAAAAATCTATATCTGGATTGAAATCTCTTTCCTTTAATATATACAATCAAGATCTCATCAAAATAAATCATGGAACATAGATATATCCATAATGAATTAGATCTAATGTTCCGATTGAGAGGATATGAGAATATTGAAAGAGAAAGAGAGAAATAGATACTTGTTAGTGATTATGGAGATCCAACACACTTTGATCAATCAAAATCAGCCTTAAAATAAAAAGGAACCACCAAGAATTCTTAGGGAAGTAGATGGGTTCAAAATCCTAAGAGAGGGGGAGAAAATTGGGGTTTTAAGGCTCAAAAATAAGTTAAACTCTAATTTTCATTGCAATGAATACACATTTCATGGTTAATCCACATGGTTTAGGAAAACATGCACTAATTGTGTGAATTATACTATCTTTAGACCACCCCCATTCATGGTTGGATAGCATAGTTTGACAAGTTGTGTGCCAACTATTCTTTTTTCCCTCTATCGCCACTTTTATGGTTTTACATGGAACCCACAGGATTTTTCCAAACCATGCACCAGTCCAGTGACTCCTAGAATCTCTTTTATGGTTTTCTAAAGAATTTTCATGGTTTCCCTTAATCATTCTCAAACCTTATACCCTTAAAAACCAATAAAAACACTCTAAGAATATCTAAAAACTCTTGAAACTAATTATATAACATAAAAATACATAATGAATGGATAAATTACCTAAAACTATAGTTGTTTAATTCTCCCCAACATTGGTATTTACATCCTTAGAAATCTGGATATTTTCAGTGCCTTGGAAAAGTTTGAGTCAATGATCCAGCAAAATTTCTTCTCATTATCATGCCTCTTTCTAAATCTAAACATGTTTCCATAAAACTCAAACTAAAAGGATACTCTTTCTCCATAAAATTTTCTATTTTCTATCCACAATTTATATCTATATGTGTATCAAAGTAGCATTTGGTGTAACATGAACATGATTCCATTGAATCACATGGTCATAATTAGGTTGGTACTTATTCAATTGAGATACATGAAATACATTGTTTATGGAGTTGAATATTGGAAATAAATCCAACCAATAATCCACATCACTAATATGTTCTAGTATTTTAAAAGTTTTTACATACAGAGGAGTTAATTTACTTTTCTTACCCAAACATAAATTACCTAGCCTTGAAGATACTTTTAAGAACAAATGATCTCCCACATAAAACGATAAAACACAATGATGATGATACAAATAATATTTTTAACAACTCTAAGACATTTTCATCCTTTTACTAATCATATAAATTTTATCAATCATCACCTAAACAAGGTTAGATCCCAATATTGAAGCTTCTCCAGTCTCTACCCAACAAAGTGGAGATCGATATTGACATCCATACAATCCTTCAAAAAGATTCATGTGTATAAAGGCCTAATAACTGTTATTCTATGAGAAATCCACTAACATCATATGATCTTCTCATGAGCATCCTAAATCCATAACACAATATCAGAGTGTGTCTTCTAACATTTGGATCATCCTTTCTAATTGTCCATATATTTGAGGATGATAATTCATGCTCATGTTAATTGGGTATCGAAATCTTGCAGAAAATATCTCTAAATCCAAGAATAATACTAGGATCTTAGTCAAAGATGATCAAAAATGGTATTCCATGTAATTGTATGACTTCATGAATATATAGTTTTACCATGTTTTCCAATGTATGATATTCAAAAATAGGAATTAAATGAGCTGAATTTGTGAGCCGATCCACAATCACCCATATAGCATCATGCTTATAAACCATTCTTGGTAGACTAGTGGAAAAAATTCATAGTTATATGCTCTAATTTCCAAATATGGATGGGCACAGATTACAAAATAATATCTAGTCATTGGTGATTGGCCTTGACTTTCTAATAGGTGAATCGTCTCAATACATACTTTTCCACTTTAATTTTCATACCAGCCCACCAAAAATATGCCTTATACATCTTCTAAATTCTAGGATAAAGATCCCATTTCATGTGGTAATAAGAATAAAGGGGTTTCTCTTTAAAATACATAAGAAAACCCATTCGATCAGGAAAAAAACATCAGGTTTCCATCTTTTTTCCAGCCATATAGGGTCTCCCCATCATTGAGTTTTGACATTGTGGAAAGGAAATCAGGATCTGATCATTGATCATAATTGACTTGTTCAACTAAGAAAAGAATAAGAGTTATCGAATAGAAAATTGAAACATCATTTTGATCAGTGTTTTAATATCCTATTTCTATACAATTTGAAAAATTTAGAAGGAAATTGAATTTTCAATTATTTGATGGGTTGGTTTTTTATCATATATTAATTAAATAATTTTGAAGGTTGTAATGCATCAAAGTGATATTTTTAGATGTGGATTGAGGTTCAGAAGTTAGTTTGGAGTATCAAGATCATCCTAGGGGTTCAGGGCTCGGATTTTAAATTTTTTAAAAGTGTATCCTAACTCACATGGTTGGTGTATGGATAGTGCTAACAATGTGACCTAATCATGTGCCTAATATTATATAGGTTCAAAGTTTAGGGAACCATGTAGGAGGCCTGAAAACCTATGTGAGCCTCTATAATGAACTACATACATGATTCAAGTTTTAAAGATGTTTTGTTAAATCATGTGTCATGTTGTGAAAGGTAGGTGTGCCTCAGATAGTGGTGGAACATAGTTGGCACACATTTTGTCCAACCATTTGTCCAAACCATGATGCCCATTAAAAAAAATGTAATTTACCATTTTATGGCACATACATTAAGATTGAGACCCTTTATTTTCTTTCTCCATATCTCATGCATGACCCAGGAAGCCCCCTCCTCACCTTTCCTTCTTCAAGGCAATTCAATAGGTTTTTATTTTTGGATTTTGAATCAATTTTCTAATGATTTTGGGTAAGTCATTGACTTCATTGGAAACTATTATGCCTCTCTTATTCAACCTCTAAATTTTGGTTTTCTTAGTTAGGTATTTCAATTATGATTCCACCTGATCATGGTGCAATTTAGTACCAGTAATGGGGATTTTACTCTTCCTATGAAGAGGGTGACCTTAGATGTCATTTTCAATTCACCACATGTTTTTTCATTAAGGTATGTCATTATGGTGATTTTATAAAGCATTAAAGATTAATATAAATTTATTAGGTTTTTTTTACATCGTTGCTTAAGGATTATTCTCAATTCAAGGTTGAGGATGTCCCATGGAAATTTGGTAATAATTTGGTTGCAATTTCAGTGTGATGGGATTGGCTGGTGAGGTTTTGGGCATTATGCCTTTGTAATTAAAATTGTTTATTTATTTAAATATATTTTAGTTTAATTAATTATAATATAATTATAATTAATTAATTTCTACTAATTTAGTCATTGAGATAGTACCACACATGTCTCAGATGAGTTTGGACGAGCCTTGGCCACTACTTCCAGACCTTGGAAAATAAATGGAAAGCTTATTATGAGGTAAGTGGTCTTCCATACTTTCCCAAATGGAATTTATGCATGTTTATGGTAGTATGTGAATACTTAGGCTCACCCCTATGGTCGATGAACCCAGTTTAAATTATTTTTAATAAATTATTTAATTAAAATATTTTTTTTATTATAATGGATGGACTTTAGGGGTCACTAACAACCCCTGTGTGTTAGCTTCATGAATTGGCCCCTGATGGTCAAGACCAAAACCCTTAAGATGACAAGTGGTATATAGAACTCTTAGGATTTGAGGCTACACCTAGTGAGGAGTTTTATCCCTTTTAAAAACCTAGGTGGTAGACCTTAGGTAGACTAGGACTGGGTTGGATGAGTAGATCATCCTAGAATGACCTTGTGCACTGAGATGGTCCGTGACCCATCTCTAGATATTTTCATAATGGTAAACCCATATGTAGCTGGAAAGGTCATTCTAAACTATTCATAATTACCTATTACATGATGTCCCGGTGCATTTTATGTTGATTGGGATCATGATCCTAACCTAGAGGATCCCAAGTGGGATGCCTCCGCTTTCATACTTTTTCTGAGGGTCCCAAGAGGATGCCTCTTCCATGTATGATTCTGAGGATCCTAAGAGGTATGCCTATAATTATAAATTCACTTAGAGGATCCCAAGAGAGATACCTCTTTGTTTCATTTACCTAGGGGTCCAATTGGAATCCCTAGTGGTTGACCAACCCCAAATGAGTGTGTTATGGTTTTGAGTAGGGATGGTGGTAGGTGTCACCCTATAACCTATACCGAACATGTGATCCCAAGTGGTTGTGGTAATAGAGATAGTTTTAGGTGTCCATCCAAACATGCTCTATTATTTAAGATTTCACCCAGTTACTGTTGATTCAGCTATGAATACAAGACATTATTTTTAGAACCTGTCCAATAGTCCTGACGTGATGCAAGGGCATGGTAGGGATGCCTGAAGGTACTTTCTAGGATATGAATTATAAGCCTTATTTGATTGAATTCTACCTTACTAAAATACCTAGGGTTTCTAGGATTCCTCTCTATTATAGGGATTAAAAATTAGGTTATTGAGTTCATCTCTAAGCCCCTCTTAGTTAGTGTGTCGCCCAAGATTTCTAACTTTCTAGGATCCAGGTGATTCCATAGGTTTTCAAGTGGCCACATTTCCCCCAATCACTATATGCCTCTGACATCCATGGGGATTGATGATGATCTCCTCATTTAATGCCTAGGGTACTCCCTAGGATTAAATGGATGAATAATTACTTCATTTCATAAATCTACCTAGGAATGGTTTTTTGAGGTAGTTATTGAATGATGTCGGTTTATTATCTCATATCAGGAGAGTATTCTATACATATCACCTAAGGGTCATCGCCCTTATGGATTTATCATTATTTAAAATTTCTTGATTACCTTCAGTTTTTGACCTAGGAATTTGACATCGAACTAAATTAAGGAATGTTGAGACTTCTTTTGGGTTCCAATGGTTACTCATATCTTGATTGTTATGCTTAGAAAACATAGTATAAAACTCTATTCATTATTTAAATTATTTCTAGTTGATACCTTGAATTCCACTTCTGGTATTGGAGGTGAGTATAGGTGATCACAAGGATAGGACTTTTATCCCCCTTGTGGTGATTTAGCTTTCTCAAAAACATTTTTGGTGATGGATGAAGTAGCTAGGGTTGGACTAGGGTAGCCACCAGTCCTTTAGTGTTACATTGGTTATTTAGGTTATTTTTTATAGTTAAATTTTATTATTATGATTGGATCACATACACATACCCTACATTTAATGTATATGTATGGGACCACATTGGTGTTTACCTACTAATTTTTATACTCACACACTTCTCAATATTCCATTACACTAAGGTTCCTGAGCAAATGTTCATTTGGTTATAGGCACAGGTTGGGCTGAGGCCTGGTACTAATCGGTCAAGATGTTTTGGATATGCATGAGGATCTATTAGTGTGATACGACTCTATTTGGGTGGTACAACCTTATAATTTTATTTTTGTTTCTATTATATATTGTTATATATGTGGTTGGCCTAGTGGACGATCATTGTTGTATGTTTGACATGGTTATTTGGACCTTTACTACATTTCATTTTATTACATCCTTGTTTACATTTATTTCTTTAGTACTTTGATTATTTACTACAATGGGTGATGTTAGGTTATTTTTGTTTCATTATTACTTTGATATGAGGAAATATTCTCCCCAAGGACACATACTAGGCCATCATTTCTAGTCAGTATCCTATGTAATATGGGGAGGCACACTTGAGGCAAAGTCATGAGACGATGTCACTCATGTTCATATAGTGAGTTTGGTTAGGACATGATGAGTGAAATCCAAGTGTATATCCTCTATTATAGCCATCAATTTCCACTTATCACAAACTTCTTTGGCTAATTGATTGTATAAATTTCTGCTTAAATCATCTACCACAGAATTCTATTTGTTAAGTGTGTAAGAAAAGTCAAACTCAAACATTTAAAGATATTTCAACATCATATTTGTCTCATGTTAAAATATATTTATGATAAAAATTTGTTTCAATATTTTATAGTTGTGAACATTATAAATTTCTCATCAAAAAAAGATAATTACGCCATTATTTCAAAGAATGCACCACTACAGCTATTTCCAAGACATGTAACAGCTAATTCTTCTCATGAATTCACAATCGTTGTGACCCATAAGATACCACATAATCTACCTACATGAGAGAACAACCGATTCTAGATCCAGATGCATGATAATAAACCATATAACCCTTCTCAAGTTCTATAAAAATAATAATTGGTGAATATGTTATCTTTGTTTTAAGATCCAAAAAATATTATTAACAATACTTAATCCAATGAAATAGAGTTCCCTTTATCTTTTGTAATTTCATTAGATATGGGAATCATGAGAAGTCCTGAAAAAACCAATGATAATAAATTTTTAATCCTAGAAATCATTGTATCTAAAAGATATTTCTCGGTGGTTACCAAGAGAAAAAAAGTTTCTATCTTTTCAGGATCTACCAATGTTCCTCTCTTAGAAATGAAAAGGCCAAGAAAATGGACCTCTCATATCTATATATCACATTTAGATAATTTTTCATATAACTAATTCTCTTATAAAATTCTCAACGAAATCTATAAATTTTCTTCATGTTATTTTGGATTTTGAGAATATACTAGAATGAGAAACAAAAATAACACAATGAAAGAGTTTAGGAACCACTGAAAAACATGATTCACCAATATCATGAAAACTATTGGTGTATTTTTAAGATAAAAGGGAATGAACACATATTCATAATGACTATAATTAAACTTGAAAGATTTCTTTGGTATATACTATTTCTAAACCTGGAGTTGGTGATACCCTGAGCCTATATCAATTTTATATAACCATTGTGATCTCTTTAATTGATCAAAACGATCATCAATTTGAGGTAGTGTATATATGTTCTTTATCATAACTTGATTTAGTTTACGATAATCAACACAGAGTTATATTAAACCATCATCCATCATGACAAAAAGAACTGGTGCAGCTAAAGGCAATGTACTCAGTCTTATGAACACTTTAATTTTAAATTATTCATATTGTATTTTCAACTCCTTAAATTTTATTGGTGTCATTATATGTGATGGAAGTGAAATTAGATTTTTCCTCAAAAGGATATTAATAAAAAATTACACTTCCCTTTTAGGTGTAAAACTAGTGAATTTTTTGGAAAACTTGTATGGATATCAATCAGCGATGGTATAAAAAATCTAAGTCTCAATTATTTCATTATTCCCCAAAGTGATTGATACTAATTGATAATAAATAATTCCAACCATTTGTGATAAAGGCCCTTATTTTCCAACCTTCACATCACAACCTCCTTTAAAGAGTTTCATTGACACATCAACATATATAAATTTTACCCATCGTGCATAATAATCGATATGTACATTGAAAGAAACTAACCAATCTGTTCCCATGACTAAATCAAATACATCCATGTCAAAAATAGAAAATTATCAATCAAACTAAACACCATCAATTATTATAGAACAATATACACATTTAAACCCCCTTTACTGTCATTTCATGAGAGGTTTCTAGATACTCATGACATGTGGTATCATCTCAATATGTAAACCCATTTGATCAATGACACATGAATCAATACAAGAGTGAGATGCACCAGTATCAAATAGAGCGTTCATAAAGGTTGAGTTAAGAATATTGGTACCTCATACAGTTGAAGGACCTGAGTCATATTCTATGATCATCTTATCACTGCCATAAAAATTCTTAATGACTCTCTATTGTTCTTTACTTTCATGATGTGATTTCATTGGTTAATGAGTTGGAGTGTTCCTAGAATCATCATGGTTCACTTAATTATAAGAATGAGAAATATTATGATGATACCATATGGTTAGAACATATTATGTCTAAGATACATGATATGTATTATCAGTAGCTGACTTATTAACAATATGAAAATCATGATAAAGATAACCCACCTGATTATAGTTATGAAATATTCTTGGTGTTGTCATACAATATCACTTGATATGATCGATTGAACCACATTATAAACATATATACTTGATTTTAGTTCGTGGAGGAAAGTTAATGGATTCAGTGGTTAGATTTTGTGATGCTCCACCACCTTGAAAATTAGTGTCCCTCTTCCTCTTGTTCCCAACATTAGAGTTCCAACCTATTTCTGTAGAGGCAAACATACTTCCCCCACTAAATTTCCATTGATATCCATTTCTACTAGTTTCTATATATTAACTATCTTTGTATAATAAGTAATATTTAGGATATATTTCTTAGAAAAAATATATGGTCATAGTCTAGAATCAATAATATTTTCCTTTAGGGATGTACTGGTAGCTACTTATGGTGAAAAATAAACTGAGTTCAAAAACTTAGTTGAATACTCCATTAATGATAGATTTTTTTTCTTTGGACTGAATAAATATATCATTCCAGCTATTTTGATAGTTTGGGGGTATAATTATTTATTTAAAAATTGTTCAAAGTCCTCCTGTATAAGGCCTTGGTCCACTTAAAATTTGATATCCAAATTCCACTATTGGCATGCAAGATCCTCTAGCATGTAGACTGTTAACTTTACCTTTATATCAACTAGTATTCTCAAGAAATCAAAGATCTAGTTCATTCTATTAAGCCACACATCTACCTTTTCAGGTTCTTAATCCCTCTAAAATATTTTTGGATTATGTTTCTAAAATTGTAAATAATAATCTACTTGTCTTGGTTCTTTATTTATATTCCCCTTATCAATAGATTTAAAATATTGAACAATGCTTTGAATAATATGTTGGTTCACCTATGGCTTAGTTGAAACCATATTTTATATACCCTCTTAGTGTGGGATTCTATTACATGTAACTGGTTCCATTTATTTATAACTATAACAAAACGCCACTTAGTCAACACTCACTAAAAAACTAAAGGCTTAAAATATTTCATATCATCAAAATAAAAAACCATTATAACCATTTTCTAAAAATCATCAAACACATTATGAACAATGAAGTCTTTATGGGTGGTCTCGTTACTAATGCATGATATTATACACTCATTGGATAAACCCATGACATTGAAATGAAAACAAACCAAGAAGTTTCTTAGAACAATTTTTGTACCCAGACCACTCTAATAACATGAATTTTAGTATAAATAGGTTAGCCATGTCTTTTTATGCTATAAATTTTATGTTCTGACGTTCATATCATTGTGTTAGCATCCAAAGATGATGTTCTAACCATGATTGATACCATTTGTGACATCCCCACCCAACCTATTGACTTGTTCTAAATCAGAGGTGTCACTAACCTTAGGTGATGTTTTCAATACACTAAAGGTTTACAATAAAATTCAAGGTCTTACCAGAACATTGGGGGTGATTTTACCTTTCAAAAAACACATCTAGACATAAAAAATTGATAAGATAGTGAAAACCTATATGATCTATGATAAGTAAACTATGTAAACATAAGACAAAAAATAAAACCAATATCAGAGTAGAAATAGAAAAAAGATACATCAACCAACAAGGACTGAAATAAAACATTATTCTATGACACAAAAGTTTCATCATCCCAAGAAATACCTAAACAAGATCCAAGATCTAACTCCACATGCCTCACCCACTATATCAAGATGCATCTCTAGAGAATTATGACACCTCTCCCTTCCCTTTATCCCAGTAAACATCTTCAAATTTACCAAAGTTCCCAACTATGTGGTGATTATAACACTCAGTTTGTAATCCCCAGAGACTTCCCAACACATGTCACTTTGACAAGAATAATTTGACACATTTTATATAAAATATGTTAAAAGTATATAAACATATTTATGGAATCCATAAAAAAATTCCATATAATAAAACATTACTCAAAGTATATTACCATTCCTTATCACTTGTAATAACCATATCATGTTCACAAACACACACATGCATGTCATGGACCTCTATATACTCACAAGTTGTGATTCATCTTGTCACAAATTCATCACTTGGTGACCCACATTGATGGTGGTACTTCATGACCATGCTCTATCCCACATTGAAAATGGTACTTTAAAACCATTATTTTTTCCAATGAACACATTCCAACCATGTATATCAAGTTATCATATCAAACATTACTCATAAAACATTTCTTCCCTTTAAAACATTTCATCAAAAATCATCCTTTAATTAAAACAAAACCATAATTTTAAAACCATAATTTAAAATTATAAAACAAGGGGTTTTCTAAAATCCATTCAAATTTTCATGTTCTCAAATCATAAACCAAAGTGTTTTCCTTACAGAAATAAATCAATGTTTACTTTTAAAATCTAATCAAAACATTCAAATAAAACCAAGCCTTAAAGTTCTAGAACAAATATAGAATAGTGGGAAGCCACCTACCTCTCGGTGGATGACAAAGATGATGAATGAGACAAAGAAACCTCTAGATCTAGATCAAATCATATTTCCATAAATTGATAAAATCAAGGTCTCGTTAAAATAAAGCATGGATAATAGATCTCTACCAAATTAGATCTAACATTATTGGTTAGAGGATATGAGAAGATCTAAAGTTAAAGGGAGAAAACTGAGACTTAACATTGATTCTAGAGATCCAACACACTTTGATCAGTCAAAAATGGCCTTTAGATCAAAAGGAATCACAAAGAACACTTAGGGGAGGAGAGGATTTTGAGAGACTGTGAGAGGGGTATAAAAATGGGTGTTTTGACATAAAAAACTAAGTTAAAATATAATTATTATTATAATAGATACACATTTCATGGTTAGTACAAATAGTTTGGAAAAATGTGTGTGTTCTACTATCTTTAAACCACCCCTCGCAAAGTTGGCTCATATAGTTTGATAAACTATGCTATAACTATGTTTTTCCCTCTGTCTCCACTTGCATAGTTTCACATAGAACCCATTTTCTTTTTCCAAACCATGCGCCAACTATGTGTATGTCTAGTGACTCCCATAATCTTTTTCATGGTTTCCTAGACAAGTTTAGTGGTTTCCCATAACCATTCCCAAACCATGAACCCTTAAAACTCTTCCAAAACACTCCAAGACCATCTAAAAACTCTTTAAACTCAACCAAATTATTATATAACTTAAAATTATATAATAAAAAGGTAAAGTTCCTAAAACTGAGAGTTCTGCATCTATATTCTCAAGATATTATTTACAATATTCATATACTTTATTTCTTTATCAATTACTTGGATTTCTCTAACCAGCACAATAACATGGTTGAAAAACTCATCAATATTTTAATATGGGTACATTTTTAGATCATAAAACTTGTTGTGTAAAACATAATTATTTTCTTCTTTAACCTTGATGTCCCATCTATATATTTTATCCAGTTATTCGCTCATTGCCCTTTAATTTTTTAATCTCATCAATTTAATATAAATCTAGTTTAAAAGTACTCTTGATAAAGAGTTTTATGATTTATCATCAACATCAAGAAATTTTTTATCACCTTTAGCCTTGGATAATTCATATGCATCACTAATATAGTGACCCAAGACTTTTACACATATTATTATATTATTTTTAACATAAACATCCAATAAACAAAATAAAAATATTGTGAGGTATAATTTTATTATAAGATGTAAAGACCCATAAATTCCATATAATTTTTTTAAAATTATTTGGGATTATTACAAGTTTGAAAAAATTGACGGCATGTGATTCTGAGGCCCAGTGTGCCTGAAATAGAATTTTGAACTTTTTTAAGGTACGTTCAGTAAACGTGTGAGTGGGAATTTATAACTTTTGAACCAGTGCTCGGAATTGAAATCTGAGGGCACCGTTGAATTCACAGTGTCGAGATTCGCTTAAGAGAGGCTTAATTTCGACCGCAGAAGGTCGAGAGAAAAAGTTAGTTTCATGGACTTTTTGAAAGAATAATAAAATAACATAATATGTTATTTTCTATTTCTACCACCTCTTGAGTGATGGTGGCGGGGACCACGGAGGTGGTCGGGCATTTAATGGGGGAGATTAAATGCTTGGTTACACATTGATTGTGTAACCACCCCTCATTTAATTAATGGGGTTCATCAAATTACACCAATTAATGAACCTTTAATTGAAAAGAGGATTAATCTCTTAACTCATCCTTTGGATTTTAAAAATTTTGGCAAAGGGAGAGGGTGGTGAGATATTGTGGGAGAACTCCGACAAAGCTCCAACGATCAACCCTTCCAATGAAGAATGGTGGCTTGGATGACATCATTGGGGAAGTCGATCCGGGATTGACGAACGTCGATGGATTCGACGAACATGGATTCCTCTCCCACAACCACGACATCTTCTACAATTCCGTGGTAGAGGTTTTTGTTTAAATCCAAGTTATTTTTTTCAATCTATTTTCCTTGAAAAACATAACGAATTTGGATTAACAAAAATATTTTAATCTTTGATTTGTAAGAAATTGTAGGTGGTTGTTGTGGGAGTTTTGAATGAGTTTTAGTCTTCTCTAGAGGATGTTTGAACTCTCACCCTTGTTATAATGCTAGCGTGGAGGGAGCAAGCCAACCGAACAAGGGCTGGACCCTCCGCCTTTGTTACTTTGAATTTCATTCTTTGTGGAAAACAGAAAAATATGGTGGCAAGATGAATTTGGAAGCCACGCGATGTTAGAATCATCCCGGGAGGCCCATAGGCACAATTGGAAAGGAAAACAGACCACCAAATCTCACCCAGTGGCATGCGGAAGCACCGCCGGCATGACACTAGTGCGGAGGTGCTGGCGACCGGCTCTCGCCAGCCGTAGAGGAAGTCGGTGCCATAAGGCACCACGGCGGACAGTAGGGATGGCCGGCCCATGCCCGGCCGCGTTGGTAGCGGGCGGTGTGCCGTGGAGGGAGGTTGCAGCTTCGAGTCGCGGTGGAGGGGGACCCGCTCTCTACGACAGAGGGGGACCCATGCCCCTCGGGTCCCGCTGATAGAGGGGGCAGTGCCACATGGCACCGTTATTTCAAATCAAATGGATGAGTGACCCTTCATAAGGGGAGCGGACCCCCACGCGGTCTGGTGGGTCTGCCCAGCCAAGGTTGGCCAGGCTGGTTTGTGGTCCAGTAGGTCGGGCTAGTCTGCGGCCCAGCTCTCTCGGGTCGACCTAGCCAATTCGGGTCGAGTCAGGTCGAACCCAGACTAGGTTGGGTCGGCCCAGGTCGGGGAAGTCCGACTGGGTTAGGACGGTCTGACCGGGTCAGGGAAGTCTGACCGGGACGGGGCGGTCCAATCGGGTTAGACCGGACCTAGACCCTTTTTGACCCAGTTTAACTTAAAAGGTCGTATCTCTGAAACCAGTGGTCCGTTTGACAAACCATTTTTGGAACCATAATCCTTGGAATAAGATTATCATTTTGAGATAATCCACTTGAGTTTTGAAGAAAGTTGGAGTATAGTCAGGTTGAATCGAACCTGAATCCAACAGGGCCATTGGTACTAAAATGCTTATAACTCACAGACCGTGCATCTGATTGACACATCGTCTGTCGCATTGGAACCCTTACTTCATGGAGGTTCTTTGGGTTACTCATTTGTGGAAATTAATGGAATTTTAGGCAAGAATGATATCTTGAGGAGTAGATTCTACAGAAGTCAAGCGCACTGAGTGCAGTGAATCCTGTGGTTGGCTGTCAATTGGAGAGCGACCATGTGTGGATCAGCATCATAGAAACCCTGTGTGGATCAGAATCATAGATACCTCATGTGGATCAGCATCATAGAGACCCTGTTTGGATCAAAATCATAGCAACCCTATGGGGATCAGCATCCTAGCGACCATGTGTGGATTAGTAGTGTGTGACCCGATAAGTATCATCCTTAGAGCGACATGTCATGGATCAGCGGCATACAACCTTGTGTAGATCGATAATGGAATAAATTATTCGTGGTTCAATTGTGGAACTTCCTAACAGAATAAAATTATATAGCTTAAGACTAATCATCTTTATTCCTGATCTCTAAGTTGTATACCTGGTGTAAGCTGACTTTATTTCGTGATTTTTGTTTGAGGTCATGTTTTATGGTTTTTCCTTTGTTGAATTTTGGGAGACCTTCAGGGGTCTCGGGGTCCCTACTGGGTATTTTTATACCCACCCATGCACAGGATTTTCTCGCACCTTATCGTGTCTGGTGCAGATGACGAGCAGTTTGGCTGAGACTTTAGGGAGCCAGGAACAGGTGGTAGACGGAGGTGACTGGTTGACATGGAGAGCTACGGAGACGAGTTGTATCTACCCTTCAGGAAGGATTCTTTGTGGACTATTATTTCCAATGCTTTCATCTGGGCATGCGCGTCCGTCATGTTCGGGGGACGTCGGCGCGGTTATGTTGCCCCGCATTCCCGCTTTCCAAAGGCGGGTGGCATTCGCTCCTTATTCAAGGACGTCTGCTCCTTGATCGAAACGGGATTATGGGATGTCGGTTCTTACTTCAGTGGATTTCTACTCAGAACTCTTCACCTAGTCCGGGTCTCCCTTATAGATTTAATACGTTTTTCGTGAAACTCTTCCCAATGCCATGTTTCCATGGACGCCGGTTAATTACGCTACTTCTGTCAGGACATTCCAAGGGGTCCGGTCAAGGAAGCAACCTTCAGTTGGTGGAGTAGTCATGTCGAGGCATAACTGGCATGTATGGACACTGGGGAATAGGTGTGTCGGTATTTTTTCCCTTATTATAGGACTTATCGAGCGTGCGGAAGCCCGAGGCATCCCACATTGAGCATGGGGAATCATATTCCATAGGCATGTATCTGAGGTTTTCCTCAGCTTTCCATGTTTAACACGGGGTATGCTGCAAGTTTAACGTCTGGTGGAGATGGATCAAACTGATAAGAATACTAGCTAGAGTGGATCATATTGGAGAACCCCCTTGAGGTAACACCAATATTGGGGCCAGCAGGTGGGCAGCTTCCCGAACGTTGTGGATGGGAATGGGGTGGCATGATCTCACTGGGATGTGGCGGCCCGGGTAAGAATCAGGAAAGGTGATGGAAAGTTCAATGGAGTGGAGGATAAATGAAATGGGACCATCGTGGAGATGATGTTAGTGATGGGCTTGAGCCTCTAAGAGACCTCCTACGTATCCTTATGGTAGGGAATCAAAGTCCACGTAGTTCGGTTGGTGAGAACCGACGTGAAGGGGGGTCGGAGCGACCAACGGGTGGTGGGATTGAACCTCAGGGAGGCTTCCTACGTACCATGCCTTGAAATGGATAAAAGTCCATGTATTTCAAAATGGATGTGTGGGGTATTACACTCTAGGATGCCCAAGGTGGTGGGTGAACCGACGTGAATGAGGTCGGAACGACCGGGTGGTGGGCTTGAACCTCAGGTAGGCTTCCTACGTACCATGACTTGACATGGATCAAAGTCCACATAGTTCAGTATGGGGTGTGTCATAGAACCTATGTAAATATGGACGGAGGGTCCGATGGGTAGTGGGATTGAACCTCGTGGAGGCTTCCTACGTACCATGCCTTGACATGGATCAAAGTCCACATAGTTTGGGATGGGGTGTGTTAGTGAACCGATGTAAAGATGGACCGAGGGTCCAATGGGTAGTGGGCTTGAACCTCATGGAGGCTTCCTACATACCATTCCTTGAAATGGATCAAAGTCCTCATAGTTTGAGTTGGAAATGGGTTATTGAACTGGCATGAATGGGTGTCGAAACAACTGGATGGTGGGATCACAACAGCTTACCGCTAGATTGGGATGCATTTTAACATCACGCGAGACGGGGGCATGTCGGAGAACCAACATGAATAAGGACCTTGGTCTAGGTGGATAGTGGGATTGAACCTTGTGGAGTCTTCCTACGTACCATGCCTTGACATGGATCAAAGACCACGTAGTTCAGATGTGGATTTCGGTGAACCGACGTGAAGATGGACCTTAGTCCGATGGTTGTTGGGCTTTAACCTCGTAGAGGATTCCTACGTACCATGCCTTGACATGGATCAAAGTCCTCATAGTTTGGGTAAGGGGCTTGGCACACCGATACGGAGACGGTCGGGGCCAATGTTTTTTTGGGATTTAACCTCAGAGAGGCTTTCTACGTACCCTGCCTTAGCATGGATCAAAGTCCTCATAGTTCGGGTAAGTCACAACAGCTTACCGTTGGATTGGAATACAGTTTAATGTCATGCAGGACAGGGGCATTTGGGGCTTACGCTCTGAGGCAGCTCAGGGTGTGTCATGGTCGGTGCTCACTCTAAGCTCACGGGAGTCATGCTCAGTGTGAGAAACAAGAGGTTGTAGGGATCTGACGATCACGTCGTGAAGGGTGCGTCCGTGGGAAACGAAGAGGGGCTTACACATTGGGTGGCCCATGGTGCTGGGACTTACTCCAGGATTGAGGGCCGATGGTGACAAATTCTAGCGGGAGAGGTAAAGGGTAATGAAAACCTCTATGTCTATCTCCCCTCTTGGTCCTTGGCACCAGGGAAGTACGGAGGTGCATGGTTGCTACCTCATGCAAAAAACGGCTAGGGGATTACACCAAGGAGGATGCCCTTCCCTACAGACAAACGCTACTCCCATAAGGAGGATATCATCCCATGTGGAGACCATGGGGCGTGGAAAATGTCCAAGGTGGGGGGCACCCCGCGTGAGAGGCACGGGGCGATGTCATAGTTTAACATCGTGTGTTTAGGACGAGGGTGCTTGGCAGTTTAACGTCATGTAGCTCGGACGAGGTGGGTTTACTCTGCACCCCTAGTACTTACATAACTGGTACCCTCTTCTCCTTGTGGGAGGGAAGGTACGGTAAATGCTGTGGTGAAGGGGGGTCGCAGAGCGAACCATCAAGGGGTCCACATTAGCATGGCTATGGGAAGAAGTAATAGCCATTATCATGCCTATGCGAAGAAGAATTTGGAGAAGCAACTCCATGGGCAGTATCATCCAAAGGACTTTGAAGTCACATCGTGCAAACCTGGAGGGTTGAATGGGAAAATGAATTTCCAAGCAGAGGGGTCCATAGGTAGAGGCCTTATGGAGCTTGGTTGCTCTGCGAAGTGGAGGGCACTGGCGAATGAGTGTGCTTCGCAAAGTGGGGTGCCTTAGCCTTAGCATGGGGCAAAGGTGCAAATGGTAGGTGCTTCGCAAAGTGGAAGGGCATTCGCGAAGAACTACCTCGCGGAGCATAGGTTCCTCGCGAAGCAATGTGTCGCGAAGTAATGTGCTTCGCGAAGTACAGTGACCCTGCCTTGGCATGTGGATAACGTGTATGTGAGGGGTGTTTCGCGAAGCATAAATTCTCCACGACAACATGGGTCCCCTTGGGGATCCCCTTACTTCATTAAATCTCTTAGGCTTCACGAAAGGAATCCCTCTCGGAAGAGGAGATCAAAACGAGACAAATTGTAGGCCTCTCGCGAAGCAAAAATACCTCGCATACCTCATGGTTTGTAGAGAAAAGGGTGCTTCACGATTTGGGATCTAGGAGGGAGAAAGGTCAGATTGTCCATCTGGGAGGGATCAGGGGGAGCTTGGTATTTATAGTCAATAGGCACTGCAAAGCAGAGTTTATGAGGTGCGAAGAGGTCCTTGGTTGCTTTGCGGTAGGTCGCGAACGTCAATCGGGTTCGCAGAGGGGTACCGCCTCCTTTGCTTTGCAGCGGGCTCACGAACGTCAAGGGTGTTCGCGAAGGGGTACCACCTCCTTTTCTTTGTGGTGGGCTCACGAACGTCAGGGGAGTTCACAAAGGGGTACCGCCTCCTTTGCTTCGCGGTGGGCTCACGAACCTTAGGGGCATTCGCAATGGGGTACCGCCTCCTTTGCTTCATGGTGGCTGCGTTGCTTGGGGGGCTCCGTGCAGTGGCTTCGCGAGGCAGGTCACAGGGCCTCTTTTTCTTCTTTCTTCTCGTCCAACATTTTGGCGCCAACAAATTCCCCCCCCCCCCTCAGACTTAGAGCCGCGGAGGGATCAAGGGTTGAAGTCTGAGGGAAATCACCAAAATCATCGGCCGTTTCACGGAGATGGATCGTGAAGAGGGCTCGCGAGGCGGACAGCCGACGCGCAGGCTACGCGCATCATGAAGCTTGACACACCCGGATGTGCCGCGAAGCTCCAAGGGTCGCCGCCTATAAATTGGGGGCAGACCTCTCTTTTTTCATTTCCTTTCTCTGTGAATTTTGTCCTTTTTCACTCTTGATTCGCGAAGCTCCGCGTACTCCGCGCCTGCTCTCCACGAATCAGGCTTCGTGGCGAACTACGAGTCTTTGACTCTGCGACTGCACTACGTGAGTGTGCGCTTGCAGACCCAGGCCAGGCTCCGCGATTCAGCTTCGTGAAGGAGCTCCGCGAACAGGCTTCACGACCCGAGCTAAAAATTGTCCAAGCCTTTAAAAAAATGGACCATCAAGGAGCTACCCAGGGGGTGTCCAATAGCAACAGTGGACCCGGTGGTCCCAGGAGAGCAAGGCCATCCAAAGGGGCGTCCACCGAGGGGATTCTGCAAGATATCCACTCAGGCCCCCGGGAAACGGCTGCGCCATATCAACATGCCAGAGAATGTTGTTTTCCTAGAGGCTTGGTACATATGGGATGTCAACCGGAAGTTCCTTAGCCCGCCCAAGATATGGAAACGTTTGAACCACCTCGGGATGGATTTACCGGGTATAGGCCCTATCCGAGCCGGTTTTGCAGTGTCTCTGGTGGAGGTGGAGCAATATCTGGATGAGTTGGAGGACTTTGTACATTCCCGGGGTGCCCCGCATCCAATGATAGACCAGGTGAGGGTACTGCTGGATCAGACAGTTCCCCCATAGCTATCAGCCGCTGAGCTGGGAGAGCGCTTCCCCCTATCGGAAGATTCAAACGAATCCTCTTAGGGAGACGAGGCCGGTGGAGGGAGCCCATTAGAAGAAGGCGAAGTCGGCACTCAAGACTCGGGTCTCGATGATTTCGCGAAGGATCTCAAGGTAACATTCCAAGTTTCTTTCTTTGGGGTCTGCTATCAGGTAATTATGGATTTCTTACTAACATCTGAACTGTGCAGGAGGACCTTGTGCACAGACCTTGTTCTCACCCCTCAGTGGGTGATGATGTAGGATCCTCAGAATCCGCACTTGTGGCCATGTCCAGTTCTGTGTCTGGTAGGGCTAGGACACCCGAGTTGGCTTTTCTAGAGTCTCCGGACCTTCTGACAATATACAAAGGGCCACACTTCGAGGTACCATCAACATCATCTTAGGAGCAGCACCATGAGTTCAATCTCTATAAGTCCTGTCCACTAAATTCGTTGTTGTCACACGCTGATCGTGCCAACTGACGTCCATTCCCTTCTCTGTAACATACATTCCTTTGACTGGCATGGGCTACTGTGGTGAGGCTGGTCAGGATTTCTGGCAGCATCTCTCCTAGGGGTATGCCAGTAATCATGGAGATAGTCTCCCAGCCCACCCGAGCTGCAGCACTCCCTATCATTGGAGGGACCACCAGCGGGGTCGTGCCTGAGTTCATTGGGGTGGGGTCCGACGATGAGGATTGACCAGTCAACCCAAGTCTCGCCAAGCCTGATCTGATGCCAGATGTCGCACCTAATCCAATGCCAGACGTAGATCCCGCTAAAGATTTCCTAAGGGCGTACCCCGCATATAAGCCTTCCAATCGCATAGACTGGGATGAGATGGCCTCTGATGAAGAGGACAGCGACATAGTCCAATGACAATCATGGAAGTTGATCATGCGCTTTATTGAAAAGACCCCCAGGCATTATGGCTGGATGAGATGGACATACTTCGCTCGCAGCTGCACGAACTGTGTGCTGGGGGAGTGGATGCCCAGCACCCTCATATGCTCATCTGAGATCTTATGGTAGAGAAGATCCGAGAGTATGATTGCGGCCTTAATGTGGGGTGGTAGCGAAGGAAGGCGACGAACATTAAGAAGTTATGGGATGCTGAAAATGAAGTCCAATGGATACAGATCTGGGTGGATGAGCACTCAGCCTCTCTTAATGAACAATCAGAGCTGATCTTGTGGTTGAAGGCCCAGCTGGTAGAGGCAGAAGAGCGTATGAGGCTGGCTTCTGAAGTGATGGTTGTCATTCAGGCTGACATAGAGCAGGCCCAAAATGAGGCTGATGAACTGCGCCCCATCACTACTATGGAGGAGAGGGAGCTGAGCTGACGGAAGCAACTCTTGGATGCCACAAGTTGAATGGTGGCGGAACTGCAACTCTCTTTTGATGGGGTCAACCCGTCCATGGGAGGAATAAACCCCCAAGTGTTGTAAGGATCACAAAATCTAAAACGTACTTTCATGTCTTGATTTATTTGATGTTGTAGCATGCATGAGTCTCATTATCAAGGTTGGATTCATACGTGTCTGTTATATTCGTGAAATTTCCAGTGGTCAGTCCCTAAGCTCACACGGGTCTAGCCCAATGTGAGAAACAAGGGGTGATCACCACGCTATTCCGTCTGAACATAATTCATAGACCAAGATTCAGGTATCTGGGGTTTAAGTAACCAATCCAGATCTTCCTGGAAGACATGGCAGAGGCCCGATCGTAGGATTAGGACCTCAGAACAATCGACGAGCCATTCTTCTGATGTTCTCTGGTGCATGAGCGGGGTAACGCGAGGGGCATTGGGATTAGTCCGAACACAGGGAAGTGGAAGGTGTGAATCACGATACCCAAAATTTGGAACACTATGGGGGTGGTGTGACAATAATGGATAACTTTTGACCATGTTTGAAACACAGTATCCTTATTGTGATAGCCTTAAATGGGGATAACAAATGAGGGCCAACTGTTGACCATGTTCGAAACACGGGGCCTAACTCAAAATGCTACCCCTTAGTATTCCGGAATGTTGGACCAGGAAAATAGGCGGGCTATAGGCCTAGCATCCATACTGTTAGGGGTTCCTCCAGACATGAAATAGTACAAGGGTCAGAATAAGGGGGGACGCAAAGCGTGGAATGTGGAGTGGTGGTTTGTTCGAACAGAATCCAACACTCTTGAAGTTACACCATCGTGGTGGAAGCACACTTTATGGTGCATCAGTCTGATCATGGATCATTCTTTCCTTTAGATGTAGCCTCTCTGACAAGGGAGTTTTCACTTCCCAATGTCATATTGGGGCATCCCGAACTTGTTCAGGGCTGAGTTATAGTTGTATGGTTCTCTACGAGGGGTCCGTCCAGGGGGGTGGAAAGGGGGAAGAACAGGATTTATGATTCCTAGGGGCTGGACCCTAGGCAAAATGTCAGGGTGTCCCTACGTATCTCATGAGGATGGGAATCAAGCCACATGTAGTTCTGGAAGCACAGTTTAACGTCATGCAGGACGATGAGGAGCCTGGTTGCGCTGGTACACATCCTACCAAAACTACTAAGCCCACGTGAGCCGTTCTCAATGTTGGAAACAAGAAGTAGTGGTGGGACTTTACTGACACGGGGAGGTACATGGAGGGGAAAAGGGAAACTCAGTGAATACCGACCCAATTATGCTAACTCGTCTATGTAGAGCACTTAGACACGCGAAAACAAAAATCCGAGTATGTTGGAATTCCACTTGAACAGAGGAAGTGGAAATGTGTGAATCATGACGCTTAGAATTTGGATCACAATGATGGTGGTGTGACGATGGAGGATAACTATTGACCATGGTGGAAACATAGAATCCATACCGCATTATCCTGGAATGGGGGCAGACAAATGAGGGTCGATTATTGACCATGTTCGAAACACGGGACCTGTCGCAGATGTCGTCCGAGATCCTTAGGGACATTGGCCCAAAACGGTAGGAGATCCCTTAGGCCCATCATCTGTGGAGAGCCCTTAAGACTATAATCCATGTATTCCAATGGTCCTTTTGGATGTTGAAGAGGATGAGGATCCTAATAGCGAGCTCACGAAGCTTGGTCATGGAACAGGAGGAATGTCTCCATGAAAATTCTACATTTCGGACTCTTTGTAAAAACGAATCTGAATACGTTAATGAGACATATTAGATAGAGGGATTTTAGTCCCTTCCCATAGGGAGATCTTAGTTTAGGTTCATATAATTCGGACCATGGATGGGAAGAAACACAGGAGGCACGTGGTGGGGTAACTCAAATACCCGACATGAATGGGAACCAGGGGTTCCGACCACCATGTGCTTCTCGCAGAGTTTTTAGGTTGAGGGACCGAAAACAAGAGTTGAGTTGGGCCTGAAGCAAAGTGCAAAGGCATTTCTACATACCCCATAAGGATGGGGATCAAGCTGCTCGTAGTTCTTGAAAGGGTCTTAGTTTATGGTCTTAGAACTCGGATCATGAATGAGTAAGGAGAGCAGGAGACACACTATAATGTGGTTACAAAACCTAACATGAATGAGGACATAAGCCCTACTTACCATGTGTTCTCTGGGGAAGTGCTCGAGTCAAGGGACCAAACACGAAAGTTAGGCTGGGCACGCGGGGAAGTGCCTAGGCACTCCTACGTATCTCATGAGGATGAGAATCAAGCCATACGTGGTTCTTGGAGGGTGGCACGACACGGTAAGGTACCAGTGCAAAGGATGGAAGGGGTGCGTGGGTCTAGCCCTCGCACCAAGAGAAGTGTTATTTGATAAGTCATGTTTGTCCTTTAAGGTGAGTGGTTTTTTTTGTGAAGTGACATGCCTAGGGTAACAGGACCTGGCATCGCTATAAGAATCAAGTCATAGTAGGCATTGACAAATGGCATGGTGTATAACCAATACCCAACATGACGTCCTCTACAATGAGGTCATCATAATGCAGTGTTGTTTTTCTTCGTGCGGCCAGGATGATAATGTCACAGTTTAGGGTCATGTGATAGGACCAAGCATGCATTTTAACATCACGCAGTGCAGACATATCAGAGACGATGCTAGGTGGGGAATGTGTACGGTTCCATGAAACATAACCGACGTGAATAGGGACATGATCCCGCATCACATCGTATGCAATTCTGAGAGAGGAATCTCAGGACAAGGGGCCCAAATAGGGGTGAAAGTGAAAGGGGCTAGAGAAAATAGCTCCCAGCTAAGCTGGACCCAAAAACGAGACGTCTGGGTGGTCCTACGTATCCCATAAGGATGGGAATCAAGCCATACGTAGTTCTAGAGGGCGCTTTTTAACATCGTGCGGGATAGGAAACAGGAGGGATAATTCTTAAAATAGGGTGCACGTGGTGTGGCTATTGCAAACCCGATGTAAATGAGGACATAATCCCACGCCACGCCATGTGGTCCCGTAGTCACAGTCCCGAATGTGGGACAGAAAATACAAATTAGCGGACCTCAAGCTGGACCCATAGACAAAGGGGTCTGGGTGTTCCTATGTATCCCATGAGGATGGGAATCAATCCATACGTAGTTCTCAGAAGATCTTAGTTTATGGTTTTAGAGTTTGAACCATGAAGGGATGGTAGCTTTCTGAGTAAGCGTAGACCTCGACCTGATCCCTAAGCCCACGTGAGTGAAACTCGGTGTGGGAAACAAGGTAGGAAGATCTTTATTGCAATACTTGGAACATCCATCAAAGGGAAATCGGTGCAGAGCCCTGAAGGATTCCCTTATCACGGTTTTGTTCCCTTGACGTGCAGATGCACACTAAGGAATAGTGTCAAGAGTGTCGAAGATCTACTCAGACATGAGGAGGTGTGGAAGGATGTGAATCATGTAACTGAAACTTTGGGCTTAATGGGGTTAGCGTGGAGATGGGGGATAATTGTTAACCATGGCAGAAAAATAGTATCTATATCGCATTATCCTGATGTGAGAACAAAAAATGAGCATTGACCATTGACCATATTCTCAAAGTGGGATTTGTATCAATTTGTTGTCTAAAACCCTCAGGGGTGTTGTCCCGTAATGGTAGGAGATCCCTTAGGCGTGGTATCCATGTCATTTTTGGGGGTCCCTTTAGGTTTGAAAGGTGATGAAAGCCCTGATGAAGGGGAACACGAAGCCTAGGAAACGGGTGAAGACATGTCCGAGTAGAAACCATCATTCCAGGTACTAAACCAGAGTACCCTTAGGCACATTGGTGAACCGCCTAAAAGGGTCGAAGGGGTGGCCCAGGAGGGAGAGGTACAGGGTGCGGTTGTTACAATCCCGACGTGAATGAGGACATAATCCCATACCATGCCATGTCATATACTCCCCTCTCTAGGGAAGGGTAGGCCAAGGGGCCAAGGTAAAATGGAAATTTTAGAGAGATGGGGCTGGACTCGAAGCCTAGACATTTGGGTTGTCCTATGTATCCCATAAGGATGGGAATCAAGCCACACATAGTTCTCAAGATGCAGTTTAATGTCATGCAGGACGAGGAGGGGAGTAGGATACCCCCAAACAAGGGAAGTGTATGGTACAGTGAATAAACCCATGTGAATGAGGACATAATCCCACACCACATCATACACTCCCATAAGAGAGGACCTGGACCGTGGGCCCAAAAAGGCCAAGGGGCCTGATAGTTGGGCTTCGGTCAGGAAGGCCTAACCTACTTGCAGTTTAACATCTTGCAGTGAGGACGAGGGTCGGGGAATAGGATTCCTTAGACAAGGGAGGTGTACGGAATGGTGAGTAAACCGATGTGAATGAGGATGTAATCCCTCACCCCATCATACACTCCAGGTAAGAACTTGGGCTAGGACCCGAGAAGTCCAAGAGGCCTGAGGCTGGGCCTCAGTCAGGAAGGCCTGACCGATTTTCAGTTTAATGTCTCACAGTGTGGAAGAAGGTCGGGGGCCAGAAAAGGCCAAGGGGCCTGAGGCTGGGCCTCAGTCAGGAAGGCCTGACCAGCTTGCAGTTTAACATCTTACAGTGAGGACGAAGTTCAGGGGCCCGAAAAGGCCAAGGGGCCTGAGGCTGGGCCTCGGTCAGGAAGGCCTGACCAGCTTACAGTTTAACTTCTTATAGTGAGGACGAAGGCTGGGGGGCCTAAAAGGCCAAGGGGCCTGAGTCTGGGACTCGATCAGGAAGGCCTGACCGACTTGCAGTTTAACGTCTTATAGTGAGGACGAAGGTCGGGGGGCCGAAAAGGCCAAGGGGCTTGAGGCTGGGCCTCAGTCAGGGAGGCATGACCAGCTATCAGTTTAACGTCTTACAGTAAAGACAAGGGTCGGGGGCCTGAAAAGGCCAAGGGGCCTGAGGCTAGGCCTCAGTCAGGGAGGCCTAACCATCTTGTAGTTTAATGTCTTGCAGTAAGGACGAGGGTCGGGGGCCTGAAAAGACCAATGGGCCTGAGGCTAGGCCTCAGTCAGGAAGGCCTGACCAGCTTGCAGTTTAATGTCTTACAGTGAGGACGAAGGTCGGGGTCCCGAAAAGTCCAAGGGGCCTAAGGCTGGGCCTCGGCCAGGAAGGCCTGACCAGCTTGCAGTTTAACGTCTTACAGTGAGGACGAAGGCCATGGGGAGGTCTCATCCGGGGATATGTACGGCATGACGAGTAACCCAACATGAATGAGGACCACACCACGCTGTAAAATCCTATAATAGAGTACCTGGGCCGGGTGGAAGGTCATATGCCCTCTCATACGGTTATTGCCTCATCACATCTCTTAAGACCACGTGAGCGGTGCTCAGTGTGGGAAACAAAGAGCCGGTCTTGGCTATCTCCGTCCAACTGGTCTTGATAGCTATCATCGCCCGAGGGGAGTTCGTCGCTTAGATACGATGGGGCAGAATGAAACAATACACATGATGTTTGGGACATCTTGGGGTGGTCCTAATGATCCAGGACAACTGTTGACCATGTTTGAAACACATCATCCCTATAGTGACCTGAAATGTGAGCAACAAATGAGCATCGACCGCTGACCACATTCGAAACGCGGGACTTGTATCGGCTTGTTGCTTGACATCCTCAAGGGCATTGGCCCGACGTGTTAAGAGGTCCCTTAGGCCTAGAATCCATACCATTCAGGGGCCTTTTTGGATGGGTAAATTGATGGAATCCCAGTCAAGAAGTGGGTGAAGCATAGTTGTACCCATCTACGAAAGAGGCAAACATCTCCAGGGAGGGGTATGTACAGCTGGATCAAGACTAGCTCGATGTGAATTGGGTAAAAAGTATGCACCCTTCCATATGTCTTGACCCAAGGAGAAGATTCTGGATTTTGGGTTGGGCCAATAGAAAAAATGTATGGGAGTTCCTACGTATCCCATGAGGATGGGAATCAAGCCATACGTAGTTCTTGAAGACCATGCAGTTTAATGTCATGCGGTGAAGACACGGGAGGATAGAAGAACGGGAGTGGGCACATGGTGCGACCATTATAATCCTCGTATGAGTGGGGCTAAGGTAGACAACTCCATATCATGAAAGGATCCTCCGAGAGAACTATACCCAGGGGGGATAGTCAGAGAGAAGAGTTTGGGGTTGGGATCAAGACGAAGCATCTGATAATTCCTATGTATCCCATGAGGATGGTAATCAAGCCATGCTTAGTTCTCAAGATGTAGTTTAATGTCATGCAGGACGATGCACAGTTTAAAGTCATGCAGGACTGGACAGTTTAAGGTCATGCTGGACCGTCGTGCAGTTTAGGGTCATGCGGGACCGTCCAGTTTAAATTCATGTAGGACCATACAATTTAAGGTTGTGAAGGACCGTCACGTAGTTTAGGGTCATGCGGGACCGTCCAGTTTAAGGTCATGTAGGACCATACAGTTTAAGGTCATGTGGGACCATACAGTTTAAGGTCGTGCGGGACCGCGGGGGCTCAGGAAAAGTATTTCTTGAGGAACTTGGCATTGGTGGGAGGAGTTATGTGCACACCATCCATGGTCACCAAAGAGTATGCTCCATTGGGGTAAACCTTATGAATTATTTAAGGTCCTTCCCATTTGGGCTCCAACTTGGGTGGTTTCTTGTCGGGGATCATTGGCGCTCAGAGGGCCAACACCAGGTCGCCTTGCAAGAAATAGCGGAGGTGAACCTTATTGTTGAAGGCTCTAGATATCTTATTCTGATGCCTTTCCAGATTCTGCAGGGCAAGGATCCTACTCTCGTCGAGTGCTTCCAATTCTGCTAGATGGATTTCAGCCACCTTATCTAGCGCCTTCTGGTCAAAGACTACAGTGCGTAATGATGGAAGCTGGATCTTTATGGGTAGGATGGCCTCATCCTCATACACCAAGGAATATGGAGTCACCTGGGTGGAATTGCGAGTCGTCGTCCGATAAGCCCAGAGGGCATTGGGGAGCTTGTCCAGCCAACTCTTCTTGTTCTAACCAACCATTTTCTGCAAGATGTTAGATAGGGTTTTGTTGAACTCCTCGATCTATCCATTTTCTTGCGCGTGATAGCGAGAGGTATGGTTCGAACGGATATTGTAATTGGCGTACAATTTCTTCAGCTCAACTTCTCGAAATTTGGTGTCGTTGTCGGTGAGGACATCATGAGGGACTCCAAATCGGTAAATGATGTTGGAGCTCACAAAATCGACAACGGATCGAGCCTTGAATTCCTTGGGTGGGACTACCTCTACCCATTTGGAGAAGAAATCCGTAGCGGTCAGGATGAATCTGCACTGGAGAGCTGTCGCCGGTGGGTACGGTCCCACGACATCAAGCCCCCACACCGCGAAGGGCCAAGAGTACTTGGTGGAGTCGAGAGGTTCTAGTGGATGATGTAGGAAATTAGCATGAACTTGGAACACGTGACATCTCTTGGCGAACTCAATACAATCATAGATCATAGAGAACCAAAAGTACCCCAGTCTCCAGATCTGATGGGACAGCTTTGGCCCAGCCTGGTGGGCTCCGCAGGAACCGGCATGAACCTCTTGCATGACCTGAGAAATCTCGACTCCTTGAATGCAATGGAGGAGAACACCATCGAAACCATTATTATAGAGGATCTGGTCAAGACTGGGACCGCACTGGAGGGTAAACTACAGTGTGCGACATCAGATTCTCTTGCGCTCGGCCTGATCATCTGTGAGGAAACCATTTTAGAGATACTCAAAAAAAGGTGATCTCTAGTCGGGAATCATCTCAACCACTGCATCTGAAGAACCTAGGGCTTATGACGTGGAGGATCCGGCAGTAAGATGGCTTACTCACAGGTCTTCGTCATCCTTTTGGGGTGACGGGGGTGATGACTCTCTGGTGTGCCACATGTATAATTAGATCATCCTTCTCGGGTTCTGCAAGTGACACAGCTAAGCCGACCAAAGTGTCTGCTCGACCATTCTATGACTGAGTGACATGGGTAACCTTTGGTCGAGAAGGGAACTAGGCCATTAGATGGAGGGTGCACTCCAACAATGGCACAAGCTCTGGCTTCCTGACAATAGAGTCACCATTGACCTGCTTGATGACTAGTTCGGAATCCCCTTTCATGTGCAAATGGGTCACATCGATCTCAAGGGCCAGCTTGAGGCCAGTGATGAGAGCCTGATACTCTGCCTCGTTACTGGTGCAGTCTTCTGACAATAGGAATGAGTATGGCAGAATGGCTTGCGTCGGGGTGATGAATATGATACTCATACCCACTCTTTTGAGCCTATGATCGTTGTGCCTCCTACCAGTGGGGCTCCAGGAGGCACTGTCGAAGTGCATTTTCCAACACGATACGACATGATTGAGTGAGAGGATTGCCTCATCCGGAAAATCGTGGTCCAGGGATTAATCCGCGGAGGTTGTATGGGCAGCTAAGAAATCTTCCAATTCCTACTCCTTGATATCCTTCTAAGGCACGAATCTAATGTCAAACTTCTAGAGAATTACCGTCCACCGTGCTAGTCGGCCAGTAAACATGGGGCGGTTCAGAATGTACTTCAGTGGGTATACCAGAGAGACCAACTGTACCTCAAAGTGTTGTAGGTAATGTCGCGATTTCTGTACGGTGAACACGAGTGTGAGGCAGCTCTTTTTGATAGGGGAGTATCTGGTCTCCATATCGAGGAGCATGTGGTTGAGGTAATAGAGGTTGTTCTCTGTTCTCTCATTGTTCTTCTAGGTGTGCAGGGTGCTGAGAGACCATTCCAGGGCGGTCACATAAAGGACCAGTAGATTTACGACGACGGGTGTCATCAAGACCAGAGGTTGTAGCAGATACCGATTTACTTCCTCAAACATGGTCTGACACTCTTCATCTCATTCATAGGCGGATCCGTTCTTCATGATCCAGGAAAAGGTCTTACACTTTCCATCCAGATTCATAATGAATCGGCATATGTAGGCTAAGTGGCCTTGAAGACCTCGGAGCTCCCGAATATTGCTCAGGGGAGGCATCTGGCTAATGGCCTTGATCTTCTCCAGGTCGATCTCAATGCCTCGGTATCTGACAAAAAATCCAAGAAACTTCCCGGAGGTGACCCCAAAGGCACATTTAAGCGGGTTCATCTTTAGGTGGTGGGAATGGAGAAAACCTAACACTTTCTCAAGGTCCTTGAGATGGTCCTGGCACTTGTGAGATTTGACCACCAGATATTCCACATAGAACTCCACCAATGTTTCGAGAATTGGCTTGAATATGCGGTGCATGGCCCGCTGATAGGTGGAACCTGCATTTTTCAGGCTGAAGGGCATAACCTGGTAACAGAAAGTACCTTGGGGTCCTGAAAGCAGTGGAATCCTCGTCTTTAGGGGACATTTAGATCTGGTTGTATCCAAAGTACCCATCCATGAAGGAGAGGGCTTGGAACCTGGCCATAGCATCAATCAATAATTCTATCACTAGAAGGGTAAAACCATCCTTCGAACAGTGGAGGTTGAGATCGTGGAAGTCGATACAGACCCTGATTTTCCCGTTCTTCTTCCTGACTAGCACGATGTTGGCTAACCACTTGGGATACTGGACTTCCTTGTTGAAGTTGGATCTGATGATCTTGTCAACTTCGGCCTCGACCATGGCACTGTGAGAAGGTTTCATCTTTTTAGGAGGCTACTTGAACCCGTGATGGTTTGTCGAGAGACCAAGGTGGTGGACGGATACCAGAGGATCTAGCCCTGGCATCTCGCTGTAACTCTAGGTGAACACATCATGGTGCTGCTTAAGGAAGTTCACGTACTGCTGCTGCTTCTCGAGGGACATGGCGGAACTGATCAATGTGGGTCTCGGATCTTCCTCGCTACCAAGTTTCACCTGTACCAATTCATCTATCGTGGTAGAGACGCCTTCTTCAAAGGTAGGGTAGCATCCTCTAGATCCTCCTCTCCACTTGTGGAGGGATCTTCCGCAGGGGGAGTTGCTTCCAAGCCACCAGACTCTGGTGGGAGGATGGTGCCGGCTTAAGCGGTAGTGGTCATCACATCAGGAGACTCATGCGCCACTGAGACCATAGTGATGAAGGCAGTTGATCCAATCTCATCTATTCTTCAGCCCATGGGGCCACACTTGATGATATCAAAGCAGTAGTGGCACGTCGTCTTGAGCTGGTTAATTCCAGCCTGGTGGAATAGACACGTATGACATACTGTCGTCGCCATGAGCCTGGCGTCCTGATACCATACAGGGGTAGGAGGTTCTGGGATCACCTGAGCCTGGTTGGTGTAGGAGTACGGGGTGATTTTTCTCCATCACTTGGACCTGGGAATATGCCTTCCTCTTGTACCCGAAACAACAAAACACTGCCTTATGTCGGGGGTTGTGTCCTCCAACCGATGAATCGGGAAGATGTAGGCGTCATCCAGACCTACCCAGTGATCACTTGTGACCGGGGCGGGTTCAAACTCACTTGTAAGAATCTTCTTATCCTTGCTCTTGTAGTATTCAGCATCCAGATAGTGGGATTCACAAGAGGAAAAAGGAGCCGCATCTCTTTGGAGCACACCTACTTGACCATTGAAGGAGTATTTGAGGCATTGGTGATACGATGAAGGGACTGCTTCATGAAGGTGGAGCCATGTTCTACCCATCAATGTGTTGTACGTGGTGTCCTGGGAGACAACCATGAATTTGGTATTGGAAACTAGGCCACCGAACTGGGTCGTCAAATAGATCTTGTCGACCAGGGTCTACTCGATCATGTTGTATCCCTGGATTCTGAGGTCAGAGGGGGTTAAATATTCCTCAGACAACCCCAACTTTCACAGTGTTTGAGTCGGGATTAGGTTAATCCCAGAGCCTGTGTAAACAAGACAGTGGAAGAATTCCACGCTATTGAACTGTCCAGTGATGTACAGTAGAAGAATGTGCCCATGTATGGGAGGGTCTTCGTCTTCACCAGAGAATGAGATAACTGCCTGGCATTCAGCGTTCTCAATTTCCTTGACGTGGAAGGCTTCTGCAGCTACTACCTCCGTCTCAAACTAGAGGAGGCTCCTTAGGGCCACATCAAGCGCATCACACATGTCTGATGACAGGTGAAGAGCCTCAAGGATAGAAATCCTCACTGGGATTCCGGCGAGGTGCTTGAGGACATCATACTTATGCGCAAAGCATGAGCTTCTGCTTACAGGAGGCCGCTCTGCAATTGAAGGTGCGGGGGGCCCTACCGGCTGGATCGGCAGCTAGCTATTGCTAGGTATGCCCCGTTGCTCACTAGTCGAGGCCTAAAGAGTAGATTTTGGATGAGGAATGGATAACTGAGATTGGCCTGTAGTAGGGCGAGACTGGTCATGGTATGGACGAGGTACCTATGCATGATCTAGTAGCATGAACGGCGGTGGAGGCAGGTCTGAGGACGCCAGATGAGGAGGTTGCGCATATTGAGTTCTGCGTTGGGCCTGCTATCTGGTCTTAGTGGCATGAAAGGCCTGGCTGAAAGCGCCAGCTAACATGCCTTTATGACCCATATGGTCTTGGTTCCATCGACGTTGGTGTCGGCTGAGGATGTTGGTGAGGTACTCCTGGCGTTCCCCCTCGCCGGGAGTCATATAGGGATTTACCAACTCCACGGTATTAACCGAAGTGTACCCCTAACTGTCGCTTGAATAATCATCCACCATTGGGTGGAATCTAGGAGGGATCCCCATATCAGGGGGAATGAAGTCACTGAGAGTGTGGGATGATGATGGAAGTGGTGGAGCGCATTGCTTCTTCTTGCGTCGTCGATGCTTTCTCTTTTGGGGAGAGTCCAGCTGAGATGATGATGCAGAGGCGCTGGTCGCAGATTCTGAAGGCTCCGACTAATTTAGGCATGCCCGAATAATACCATGGGTGTGGGCGACTGTCTTACAGGCCATCCAGTCATTGTACTTCTGGGATCCATGATTGGGAACTTGCTGCCACTCACCCTCGTTGTCACTACCGCTTTCTGACCTCACAAAGACACCTACCACTTGTGTCAGGGCCGGGCCCAGCCTGACTATGTTATTATTGACCTGGTCTTGGAGCCAGTCTTTAAAAACATAGCACTACTTGAGGGTGTGCCTCAGAATCTCATGATAGGGGTAGTAGTTAGGGAGATCGGTGAGATTCACCTCTGTCGGCCTTCTACACTCAGGTAAGCACACAATCCCCTGATCTAGGGCACTACGGAAGTAACCAGGGACCTGAGCCTTGTTGAACAAGTAAGTATGGTGTATTTTTTTTAGATAGGGGGATCTGGGAGCCTGGCCTTACCGAGGGGCCAGAGGGGCCTTCCGAGGAGGCGGATCCTGATTATCCCGCCTAGGCGGCGGTGGCGCATTGCGCGGGGGAACCTGCTGATTCTGAGGCGGTCGCTTCTAGACAGGAGGTTGTGCCTGTGGTGGTGGGCCTCTGCGAGGTTGCAGACCCGGTGCTACTGGTAGCAATTCAAGCTTCCTAGGGGCTTCTATTTGGGCCACTGAGGCAGGCTCGGTTCTAGCATCCCTCCTTGTTGGGATTACAGGGGGCAGCGGGCGCGCCTTACTAGCCTGTTGCAGAGCTTCCTTGAGGCGCTAGGCCTTATCTGAGAAGTCTCAGAACACTACGGGATAGTTCTGAGTGATCAGGGAAGGAAACAGATCTATTTTGACACTCCCTACGCACATCATCAGTAATTTATGATGAGTCAGTGGAATGTTGAGGTATATGTGAGCCCCTTCTATCGGGCTATGAAGTCTGCGACTCTCTCATAAGGCCTTTGTTTGCACTTGAAGAGTTCTGTGATGCTGGTCTTTTGCGTGGTGGAGTTGAACTGGTATAGGAATTGTCGGAAAAGATCCTCCCGGCCGGTCACCGATCCAATGGGGAGTTGGCTGTACCAGATGAACACAAGGCCTTCCAATGTCTGCACAAAACATCAGAGCTTTGCGACTTCCTACTGTGCTGGGGTCCCCAACATGGGGCCACACCTTGAGGAAAAGTGTTCCATGTGTTGCGGCGGGTCCCCTGTCCCATTAAAGGGTGAGAAAGTGGTATTTCCAAAACCCAAGGGTGCAGGAATATCATCCACCCATGCTGGATATGGCTTGCCATCTGGTGGGACTACCACCTACCGTGTTTCCAACGCCTCGAGGTGGGCGATGAGTGCCGCTATAGGATCGTCCAGATGGGGGTCCCTATCTTGATAGGGATCCCTAACCACGAGTGTGTTTCCAGTCTCTTTGACACGGTATATGGGTTCAACATCTCATGGAGCGATTGGCGGAGCGGCCTGCGGGGTAGCTGGGGGAACCCGGGTCAGATTCCTCGGATTGTCGCACTGTTCGGGAGGGTTAGGTGAGACGTATCACATCCTCTTTCCATGAGTTCCAACCTCAACCATGTCCATGGGATTGGTATGATCAGGGTTGCCCGTAGGCATCTCATCAGGGGGAAGTTGTTCTTTACCCTACTACCCTGGCCTAGGATTACCATAGTCGGGTCGTCGCTCTATAGCACATTCAGCCAGGAGTTCGTTGACCAGCCTCTTATGCTCAGCAAGTTGTTGGCACAATGCAGCCTTCTCAAGGTCTTCCTATGTATTCTGCACTGAGGCAAATAGGTTGGAGTGCTTGACAGTTCCGACATGCTCTTTACCCTTACCGGTATTCTGACTGAGTACCAACGACTCGGTGGGTGCAGAGAGACCAAGGAGATTCCTCTACTGACAAGTAATCCTCCCAGATGGGTCCATTAATGGTGTCACACCCTCAGGGTGGAAGTCTCCATCGATAAATTCTAGATCGTTCTCCTTGTCCACGACATCGGCCATGTGGACTGTGACCCTTCCCAGGGGCATGTCCTCGATATCACACATCGATTCGGGCTGCCGTCGAATTGGGATGAAGAGGAGGGCAGCATAATTCCCCCAGCCACGGACTTGCACGTGGGGGGTAGCCTCTCTGATGATTTTGTGGAGTACCTTGAAACTCTGAACGCATTTTTGTTGGAGGGTGCTCTGGCGACCTGGTGACTTAGGGCACTGGGCTATGGGGAGTGTGGCCAAATCGACCAGACGACATTGCTCGCCGATTTCCTCAAAGTGCACTTGGCTCATGGGGTACACCACCCAATGATAAAGAAGACAAAAGTGTGTCACCCATATGGTTTGACGGAAGCACTCGACTTTATCTTGGGTGAGGGATTCCGGTGCACAGAATTTCGATGCTACCGCCGGCCAGAACTTCTCCCGGAAGTGATCCACCCCAAGAATGTTCCAGAATATCCTGGGCTCGGGTTCAAGGTCTGGCCTCGTATTGACCAACTTTTCAACTGGAGGCGGCTGAGAAACCGGTAGCAGTACTGAGGTGGACCGCTGAGACGGTAGACTGGGCGGTGGAGAATACGGCGAACGAGCTGACTGGATGCCGAATTCTGGGCCATCCTCCGAGGAGTGCGGTGACCTGACCACAATGTCATGATACGAATAGCTGACAGCCATAGCTTCTAGTGTAGGGATCGCGGTTGCTGGCGATGGGTCATGCTGTTGCTAAACCTCCATCGGTCCCCAAAATATCTCTTCGTGATCTCTGGTCGAGGTAGAGGGCGCTTCTGGTGGAGACGGTGGTGACTACACGGTCGGAACCTATGGGATTCCCAAAATTTCCTCCTCCTAGATGTACCTATGAAGAGAGGAGGGAATCTGGTGGGATTCACACTCTGGAAGGATGAGGATGATATGCCTTGTTCATGCCCTGGTCATTGGAACAGAGGACCGAGGGGAGGGTTCCACCGCTGAGTCTTACTCTACATCAGAATCAGAGAAACAGACCGGTTTGATCTCAGTCTGAAGCTTTTTGGTATTCTTCTTGCAGCAGCGATGACCCGTCTTCCTGCCCTGGGATGGCTCTTCGGGGAAGGGACAATTCTCGGCACGAGAAGGTCCTTCGACCGTACTAGTGTTGGGGTGGGAAGTACTTTCGCCTAAGTGGGTCGGGGTGTGAGGATCACTAGGGCATATGTCAAAGGGGGCATGGGGAGGACCTCCGTGCCGGGTGAGAGTTCAGGTGGGACCCCCACTAGAACTGACGGGAGCACGGGTAGGATCTCCATGCCTAGTTCCCTTGGTGACGTTATTGTAAGGCAGGTCCCCATACTGATCGAACCAAACACGGGTAGGACCTCCGTGATGGGTGTTGGTGAAGTGGAGTTTATCTCCACCCTTTTGGTAGATAGGAAGAATAGGACCTCTGTCGACTGCTATAAGGACGTGAGGAAGGTCCTCACATCGGAGAGTGACTGGATGTGCAACATCCCCACCCCGGCAGTCTGTGGCAGAAGGGACGGTTCCATATCCAGTGTAATGAGCGCAGTAGAGGCTCCCATATGAGGTATTTCCACCATGGGGAAGGCCCTCATTCGGGTCGAAGGTGGCATGGGTCATACCTCCGATCCAGGCCTGGGAGTGGGAAAGTCCCACATCCTCTGTGGTGGTTGCACAGGGAGGGCCCCCGTAGTGGGTGGCATTGTCGCTGGTTAGTCTGCGGTAGCCACTGCCGATTCCTGCGACCAAGAGAGTCGACCCAGCCTACCCATGGGGTGGTTGGGGCCTCGATCCAGGTCGGGCATATAGTTTCCCCTTCTCGGCATATGCAGGGGGTTGATAATGCACGTTGGTGGTGGCTCGGGCCATAGTAGACACTGACCTTGACACTCCTCGATGGGCGTCCTCCTTGCCATGTGCCCGACGCTAGCGCCAGGTTAGCCGAGATAGTACCAGTGGTGCAGGTAGGTAGTCCACCTGCTCTTCAGATCGAGGAATCGGGTGGCGGCGCTGGTGCAACCTGGTGGGGGACCTTGCTGGGAACCCCTGGGACGGAACTCTAGTCGGGCGGGCCCGAACATCCCCTACCTCATCGGCGTAGGGCATGGAGCCGTTGAGGCGTTCCGAGGACAGGCCCCCGAAATGGTTGAAGGTTGGAGTGGGGAGCAGCGGCTCTCTGCGTGGCACTCGGGGGTGGTGTTGACGGCGAGGTGCAGATGCCTCTAAATCCAGGCGGGCCATGTACCACATAGGGATGACCCCCTCCTCCTCGTACCTACGTACAAGTTCATTGATTACCCTTCATTGGATAATCTCTGATGGGGAGAGGGGGTGTGGGAGCCCAGTATTCATGGCAGTCACGACTGTTGTGGAAGAGGAAAATCCACGTGGGGAAGTCGCGCTGGTATTTCCCATGCCCCTGCGTCGTTGTGCAGGAGGTGATCGGGTTCCGGATGCAGCAACTAGGTTCCTAGAGGCAGGGAGATCATCTCATTAGCATTGACAGAAAAATAAATCTACACCCAGTGCCCCAGCGCCATTCCGTCTTCCATGACCGGTAAGAGGGATCCACGCTAACAGCGTCGTAGAATGAGATGACCAACATTTTGACTACCCCAACTTTTGGTGAGTTTCACGTTAGGCTCGCTATTTTCTTGGCGGATCCCGGTGCCGTATATCTAGATCTAGTGACACGTCGTTCTACTGATTTCTCGAGCGCTACTAATCTCCACATTGAGGAGAAGAACTTCATGTCGGGTTCACCATTTCTATTTTTGATGATTTCCCCAGGGCACGCGCGTCTGTAACGTTCGGGGGACGTCGGCGCGGTTCTGTTGCCCCAAATTCCCTCTTTCCAAAGGCGGGAGGCATTCGCTCCTTATTCAGTGATGTATGCTCCTTGATCAAAATGGGATGATGGGATGTCGGTTCTTCTTTCCATGGATTCCTCCTTGGAACTCGTCACCTAGTCCAGATCTCCCTTATAGATTTAATACGTTGTTCATGAAACTCTTCCTAGTGCCATGTTTCCATGTATGATAGTTAATTATGCTGATTCTATTAGGACATTCCAAGGGGTCTGGTCAGGGAAGAAGCCTTCAGTTAGGAGAGTAGTCACGTCGAGGAATCACTGGCGTGTCTGGATGCTGGGGAATAAGCGTGTTTGTCTTTTGTCCCTTATTATAGGGCTTCTCGAGGGCGCGGAAGCCCGAGGCATACCACATAGAATGCGGGGAATCATATGCCATAGTCATTTATCTGAGGCTTTCCTCAGCTTCCCATGTTTAACATGGGGTTTGTCGTAAGTTTAACATCCAGCGGAGACAGATCGAACTGATCAGAACACTAGCTAGAGTGGATCAGATTGGAGAACCCCCTTGAGGGAACACCAATATTGGGGCCAGTAGGAGGGAATCTTCTTTAATGCTATGGATGGGAATGGGGTGGCATGATCTCACCGGGATGTGGCGGCCCGGGTAAGAATCAGGAAGGGTGATGGAAAGTTGAATGGAGTGGAGGAGGAATGAAATGGGACTATCGTGGAGATGATGGTAGTGATGGTCTTGAGCCTCAAAGAGACCTCCTACGTATCCCCGTGGTAAGGAATAAAAGTCTATGTAGTTCGGTTGGTGATAACCGACGTGAAGGGGGGTTAGAGTGACCAACGGGTGGTGGGATTGAACCTCAGGGAGGCTTCCTACGTACCATGCCTTGACATGGATCAAAGTCCACATAGTTCGGAATGGATGTGTGGGGGCTTACACTCTAGGTTTCTCAAGGTGGTGGGTGAACCAACATGAATGAGGTTGGAATGACCAGGTGGTGGGATTGAACCTCAGGGAGGCTTCCTATGTACTATGTCTTGACATGGATCAAAGTCCATGTAGTTCAGGATGGGGTGTGTTAGAGAACCAACATAAAGATGGATCGGGGGTCTGATGGGTACTGGGCTTAAACCCCGTGGAGGCTTCCTACGTACCATGCCTTGACATGGATCAAAGTCCACGTAGTTTGGGATGGGGTGTGTCGGCGAACTGACGTAAATATGGACTGGGGTTCTGATGGGTAGTGGTATTGAACCTCATGGAGGCTTCCTACGTACCATGCCTTGACATGTATCAAAGTCCTCGTAGTTCGAGTTGGAAAGGGGCTATTTAACCGATGTGAATGGGTGTCAGAACAACTGGATGGTGGGATCATAACAGCTTACCGCTGGATTGGGATGTAGTTTAACATCATGCGGGACGGGGGGGCGTGTCAGAGAACCGATGTGAATAAGGAACTTGGTCTAGGTGGATGGTGGGCTTTAACCTCGTGGAGGCTTCCTACATACCATGCCTTGACATGGATCAAAGACCACGTAGTTCAGATGTGGATTTCTATGAACTGATGTGAAGATGGACCTTGGTCTGATGGTTGTTGAGCTTGAACCTCGTGGAGGCTTCCTACGTACCATACCTTGACATGGATCAAAGTCCTTGTAGTTCAGGTAAGTGAATTGGCACACTGACACTGAGATGGTCGGGGCCAATGTTTTTTTGGGTCTTGAACCTTAGATAGGCTTCCTACGTACCCTTCCTTAGCATGGATCAAAGTCCTCGTAGTTCGGGTAGGTCATAATAGCTTACGGATAGATTGGAATGCAGTTTAATGTCATGCAAGATGGGGGCTTTTGGGGCTTACGCTCTGAGGCGGCCCAGGTTGTGTCATGGTCGGTGATCACTCTAAGCTCACGGGAGTCATGCTCAGTGTGAGAAACAAGAGGTTTCAGGGACCTGAAGATCACGTCGCAAAGGGTGTGTCCGTGTGAAGCGAAGAGGGGCTTATGTGTTGGGCGGCCCATGGTACTGGGACTTACTCTAGGATGGAGGCCCGATGGTGAAAAAGTCATGCAGGAGAGGTAAAGGGTAACGAAGACCCCTATGTCCATCTCCCCTCTTGGTCCTTAGCGCCAGGGAATTACAGAGGTGCATGGGTGCTACCTCCTGTAAGAAAGGCTAGGGGCTTACACCAAGGAGGTTTCCCTTCCTTGAGGAAAAACGCCACTCCTAGAATGAGGATATCATCTCATGTGGAGACCAGGGGCGTGGATAATGTCCAAGGTGTGGGGCACCCCACGTGAGAGGCACGGGGCGATGTCACAGTTTAACATCGTGTGTTGAGGACAAGGGTGCTTGGTAGTTTAACGTCCTGTAGCTCAGATGAGGTGGGTTTACTCCACACCCCTTGGACTTACATAATCGGTACCCTCTTCTCCTTGTGTGAGGAAAGGTACGGGCAATGTTTTGGTGAAGGGGGGTCACAAATTGAACCATTGAGGGGTCCACGTTATCATGGCTATGTGAATAAGTAATATCCATTAGCGTGCCTATGAGAAGAAGCATTAGGTGAAGCAACTCCATGGGCGGTATCGTCCAGGGAACTTTGAAGTCACATCGTGCAAACTTGGAGGGTCTCATGGGAAAAGTAATTACCAAGCAGAGGGGTCCATAGGCAGGGGCCTTGTGGATCTCAGTTGCTCTATGTAGTGGAGGGCACTAGCTAAGGGGTGTGCTTCGCAAATTGGGTGCCTTAGCCTTATCATGGGGCAGAGGTGAAAATGGGAGGTTCTTCGCAAAGTGGAAGGGAATTCGCGGAGCACTGCCTCGCGGAGCATAGGTGCCTCACGAAGAAAAGTGTCACGAAGCAATGTGCTTTGCGAAGTACAGTGACTCTACCTTGGCATGTGGATCACGTGTACGTGAGGGGTGTTTCGCGAAGCATAAACGCTTCATGACAACCCGGATCCCCTTCCTTCAAGAAAGACCTTAGGATTCACGAAAGGCATCCCTCTCAGAAGAGGGGATCAAAATGAGACAAAGCGGAGGCCTCTCGAGAAGCAAAAATACCTCGCGTAGCTCATGGTTCGCAGAGCAAAGGGTGCTTTGCAATTTGGGAGATAGGCAGGCGAAAGGTAATATTGTCCATCTGGGGGGCTCAGGGGGAGCTTGATATTTATAGGAAAGAGGCCCCACTAAGTAGAGATTATGTGGTGCGAAGAGGTATTCGATTGCTTAGCGGAAGGTTGGGAACATCAACCGGGTTTGCAGAGGGGTACCGCCTCCTTTCCTTCACTACAGGCTCACGAACGTCAGGGGAGTTTGCAAAGGGGTACCACCTCCTTTGCTTTGCGGCGGGCTTGTGAATGTTAATGTCATTCCTGAAGGGTTACCGCCTCCTTTTCTTTGCAGTGGCCGTGTTTCTTAGGGGGCTCCGTGCAGTGGCTTCATGAGGCAGGTCGTAGGGCCTCTTTTTCTTCTTTCTTCTCATCCAACGTTTTGGCACCAACAACAATCTTAGGAGATATTTTCTATTGTAGTTTTATCTTTCAGTTGGGATTGTATTCTGGACCCCTTTACTTTCAGTACACACTTTTACTACTTCAGTTTTACTATGTGGTTTTCATCTTGTCGTGTTATTGGTTTGTGTGTTTGCAGCCTTAAAGGCAATGCCTTCCAATTTTAGGGAAATACCTTTCCGGTTCTAGTCACCAACCCCTGGCCTATGGAAGGCAGGCTATGGGTAGTCACAACACAGGCCTCGGGGGACATTCCTTGACAAAGTGGTATCAAATGAGTCAGTTCTACCGAAGAACTAGGACTCTAATCTTTCCAATGGAGCAATAGTGTTAAGTTTTTTGAGTGTGTTTTTCAGTTCAAGGATTCCAGTGTTGGTGCAGTGGTTGACGTATCTATACACTAGGACCCTAAATTCTGATTTCAAACTCTGTGGATGAAAACACTGATTTCATGTGTTTTTGAAATGTTTTACTTTTGATATCTTTTTAGTCAACTCACTAAGTATAACTTATTGATCGTGGCATACCTGTTTCTTTTTAGGATTCCTCCACGTAGACAGTCAGCCGGGATTCTAGATAGAGTTCATGATGATGGCCCACCGAGCAATGAGGCTTCAGTAGGGCCCTCTTACAGTGATAGCACCTTCGGGTGGTGCACCAGCAGTACCACTACCCATTGGGCAGTAGTTTCCACCAGCCCCACTATCTGATAGTGTACGCTGAATGGGCGCATTTTACGAGTTCCAATAGTAGAGGAATCCAAGATTTCGAGGCGAGATAGATCCATAGGCAGATAAGGACTGGGTGGAGGCTATGAATAGAGTTTTCCTCCTAGTTGGGACCCCAGCAGAGAAGATGGTGATCCTAGTGGCTAGTCTTTTCTAGGGCACGACAAGGATATGGTGGAGCCTGATGCTCTAGTTATACGATGAGGTGATCCTCACCAGGATGGAATTCGAGAGTCTCTTTAGGGAAGAGTTTTTTCCAGTGACACTACACCCTATACGTATTCATGAGCTCCTACACTAACAGTAGGGCAGCCTGAAAGTGGCCTAGTACTCAGCGAGATTCACTAACCTCTCTCACTACTCCACCGACATGGTATGAGACTCTTTCTTCAAGGCTCGGACCTTTGAGAAGGGTTTATGGAAGGATATCATAGCATCATTGATATCGCTCAATATCTCGATGCAGGTTGGAGTACTCAAGCGAGCATTATTGGTGGAGAGCTTCTTAGCTGAGCAGGAACCGACGGTGAGAGCCACCACCTGACGACAGGTAGCCGAGTCATCTACAAAAAATAGTAGGTAGATAACTCAGAGGTCCAAGCAGGCCAAACCTTCTGTAGGACAACCCCAAGATGTAGGGTCGGAGGTTCAGAGCTCATGAGGTAGAGAAGACTAGTAGAGGAGTATATTGTGCTTCATGTGCGGTGGGCAAGGCCACATGGCTCGCGATTGCCCGACCCTCCATACCGATGATCAGCAGATGGTCGAGGGACCGCTGAGTTAGAGGCAGAGATTTGAGCGAGGATGTATGTAGGGCGGCGGACGTGGTAGAGGAGCAGGGTGTGCAGTAGGTGGTGGGCGGCGATTTGAGGTTCTACCGCCACCACCTCCAGGTGGTCCACCCCAACCTCGGGGAGTAGGCGGATAGGGATGAGCTCAGCTTCAGGCAGCTGAATCCTAAGAACACAGTGCACCAGAGATGATTTGAGGTACGATCTATGTCTACTCCACCCTAGATACAGTACTTATAGACACAGGTTCTAGTCACTCTTTCATTTCCACGACTCTTGTTTGGATCTCAAAGATTCTAGTAGATCCATTAGCTCGATCCTTACTATTAGAGACTCCTACAGGAGAGGATTTGACTATTACACACTAGTTTTATCAATGTGAGCTTACTCTAGGAGGCGATATATTTGGCTGGGATCTCCTAGTAGCATCATCGAGGCTTTACGATGTCATCTTGGGTATGGACTGGTTTATCCATGGTCCATGATCAGATTGACTATTTTAGGCACAAAGTGTGGTGTTTCCTCGAGGATGGGACCAAGTTTTCCTTCACCAGCGATAAGGGAACCTTTGTAGCTCAGGAAGGACTTTCCTAGAGGAGGGTGCAGCCGATCACACGTCAGTTGGCTAGCCTTACTCTTGGATTAGTTGACGATATGAGTTTGGGATATCATGTAGTGGTGGACCAGTATGCTGATGTCTTTCTTGAGGATGTTTCGGGACAACCACCTCACAGAGAGGTAGACTTCTACATCAACATGTACACTAGTATGGCACCGATATCTACACCAACATATCGGATGGATCCCACAGAGCTTTTTGAGTAGCGAGTACAGTTAGAGGACTTGCAGATGAAGGGGTTCATAAGTCCCAATATTTCTCCATGGGCATCCCTGATTTTTTTCACTAAGAAGGTAGATGGGAGTATGATGATTTGTGTAGAATATCAGTGCCTGAACTAGGTGACCATGAAGAACATGTATCCTCTACCGAGGAGTGATGATCTCTTTGACTAGATGAAGGGAGAACGGTGGTTTTCGAAGATAAACCTCAAATCAGTCTACCATCAACTCAGGGTACGGGATGAGGATGTACTGAAGATAGCCTTCAGATGTTGTTATGGCCATTATGAATTCTTGGTAATACCCTTAGGCGTAACCAACTCCCCGGTAGTGTTCATGTGGCTAGTGAATAGGATCTTCCAGCCTTACCTCGATCACTTCATGGTGGTCTTCATTGATGACGTCTTGGTATACTCAACGACGGAGGAGGAGTACACCATGCACCTTCATATAGTTCTGGATACACTCCAAGATCACCAAATTTATGGAAAGCTCTCGAAGTTCAAGTTCTGGATATGAGAATTCCACTTCCTGGGGAACATTATCACAGTGGCTAGAGTTGTAGTGGATCCGGAGAAGATGGAGGCAGTGCTTTCTTGGGAGCCACCGAGGATTGTGACTGAGGTGTAGAGTTTCCTAGGACTGTCTAGGTACTACCAAATATTTTTACCTAACTTATCTAGGGTATAGGAACCCTTTCAGATTTTACGAAGAAGGTTCATCCTTTATTTTGAATGGATAAGTGCCAGTAGAGTTTCTAGGAGATGAGGTGGAGACTGATGAGTGTCCCCATATTAACGCTAGTAGAGGAAAATGTTGGGTATATAGTCTAATAAGACGCATTAGGGACCAGACCAGGTTCCGTCCTGATGTAGGAGTGAGCGGTGATTTCCTACAGCTCAGGATAGCTGAGACAACATGAGCAGAACTACACTACCTATGACCTGTAGTTAGTAGCAGTAGTATTCTTCTCCTTGAAGATGGGGTGATAGTACTTGATGGATGAATGGTTTACTATCTACTCTGATCACAAGAGTCTCAAGCATATATTCTCATAGAAGGACCTGAACCTAAGACAGCAGCGATGGGTGGAGTTCCTCTAGGACTATGACTTTGAGATAGTCTACACTCCTGGGAAGGGGAACGTAGTAGCAGACGCACTCAGTAAGAGGTCTGGTCTACAGTTGTTGAGTGAGGCTATAGAGCAAATAGCTACATTTCATATATCCTTAGTGGATAGAGATGGAGTAGCTTACCTATAGTATATAACTGTCACTCCCCCACTTTTTCATTGAGCTTGGGAGGCACAGCTTGGGGATGTTGAATGTGAGGCCTGAAGTGCTCAAATATCCTCAAGACAGTCTCTTGAAGGATTTTTTTAAGGTGGGGAGCACATTGTTCTCTTCATAGGATTCACTATGGTACCTGTGAAACTACAAGAGGAGGTATTGAAATATTTCCACACATCCCATTTAGTGGTACATCCTGGAGTGGAGAATATGTACCAGGACCTTTAGCATTTGTACTAGTGGGCATGGATGAAGAAAGCAGTGGTGGAGTTCGTATCATGATTCCTCACTTGTCAACAAGTGAAGGCTGAGCATCAGGTTTTAGCAGGCTTAGCATATCCACTTTACGTACCAAAGGTTAAGTTGGATGGTATCTCCATGGACTTCGTGATAGGGTTACCACTTACGTCCAGGGGCCACGACTCTATCTAGGTGATCGATGACCGATTCACCAAGTCGGCCCACTTCCCACCCATCCGAGAGCAGGGATTAGTATAGGGATTGGGACATCTCTATGTATAAGAGATTGTACGGATTCATGGGGTGTCATCGATGATCTTCTCATATCATGACGATCATTTTACATCTGGCTTATGGAAGGGATTTTAGGAGGTGTTCGGGAATCATCTACTCTTGAGCACCGGCTTTCACCCTCAGTTAGATTGTCAGACGGAGTGGACCATACAAACACTCAAGGACATGATTCGTGATTGTATCCTTGATTTTGGCCACAATTGGGAGGACCACCTACCACTGGTGCAGTTTTCTTACAACAACAGTTATCACTCCACCATCAGCATGGTGCCATTTTAGTCCTTGTATGGGTGACCATGCAGATCACCTCTATACTAGAAATACCTAGGGGAGTCAACACTTATGAGTCCAGAGTTGGTGCAGGATACCACTGAGAAGGTTCCGATCATCCAGGAGCAGATGAAGACTACACAGAGCAGGTAGAAGTCATATGCTGATAGGAGACGGAGACCCTTGGAGTTCAAGGAAGGATACCATGTCTTCTTATGGGTCTCACCTCAACGAGGTTTGTGGAGATTTTCCCGGGGTGGAAATATATCTCTGAGGTTCATCGGACCTTTCTAGATTCTCAGCAGAGTGGGAGAAGTGGTGTACCACCTGGCTCTTCCCCCACAGATACATCGGGTGAATAACATTTTCTATGTGTCGCAGCTGAGGAGGTATGTTCATGATCCATCGCATGTTATCGAATGGGGCGAGATATACATTGGAGATGGGTTGATGTTCACGGAGTTTCTAGTGTAGATAGAGGATCAACCAGAGTGGCTCTTAAGTGGGCGGTCGATTTCTCTGGTGCGAGTTTGGTGGCTTCACGATAACCTCCATAAGAGCACATGGGACCGGGAGGCTCAGATACGTGCTCAGTACCCCCATTTGTTTCCCTAGTTTTTGTTGTGGCTTTCAGGGATGAAAATACCTAAGGTGGGAAGAATGTAAAGACCCATAAATTCCATCTAAATTTTTTTAAAATTATTTGGGATTATTAAGAGTCTTTGAAAATTGACAGCACATGATTCTGAGGCCCGGTGTGCCCGAAACATAATTTTTGAAATTTTTTAAGGTAGGTTCAGTAAAAGTGCGAGTAGGAATTTATAACTTTCGATTCGGTGCTCAGAATTGAAATCTGAGGGCACCATTGAATTTTCAGCATCGGTATTCTCTTAATGGAGGCTTAACTTTAACCATAGTAGGTCGAGAGAAAAAGTTAGTTTTACAGACTTTTTGAAAGAAAAATAAAATAACATAATATGTTATTTTATTTTTCTACCACCTCTTGAGTGATAGTTTTGGGGACTATGGAGGTGGTTAAGAATTTAATGAGGGAAATTAAATGCTCAGTTACACATTTATTGTGTAACCACCTCTCATTTAATTAATGAGGTTCATTAATTACACTAATTAATGAACCTTTAATTGAAAAGAGGATTAATCTCTTAACTCATACTTTGAATTTTAAAAATGTTGGAAAAGGGAGAGGTTGGTGAGATATTGTGGGAGAACTCTGACAACACGAAGCGCTAATGATCAACCCTTCCAACTAAGAACGGAGTCTTGGACGACATCATTGGGGAAATTGATCTGGGATCAATGAATGCTGGTGGCTTCAACAAACGTGGATTCTTCTCCCACAACCCCAATATCTCCTATGATTTTGGTGTAGGGGTTTTTGTTTAAATTCATGTGATTTTGTTTCAATATATCATCCTTGAAAAATGTGAGGAGTGTGGATTAACAAAAATAAGTTAGTTTTCAATTCATACAAAAAATTAGGTGGTTTTTGTGGGAGTTTTTAATGGGGTTTAGTCTTCTCTCAATGATGTTTGAACTCTCACCATTATTATATTACTAAACGCAGAGGGTGCGGGCCAACTGAACAAGGCCCAGACCCTCCGCCTTTGTTTCTTTGAATTGCGTTCTTCATGGGAAATCAAAAAATATGGTGAAAAGATGAATCTGGGAGTCATGTATTGTTGGCAGCATCCCAGGAGGCCCGTTGGTGCAATCAGAAGAGAAAAAGGACCGATGAATCTCACCTGGTGTCCCGCGGAAGCACCGCCAGTGACCGGCATCGGCGGGCGACGGTGCTGGCTTCAGGGGGCGACCTACGCCGGCTCCAGGGGCGACTGGTGCTAGTGGGCGATGGTGCCAGCTCTGGTGGGCGTAGGCACCGACAGGTGATGGCGGCGGCCGGATCTCATCGGTTGTAGAGGAAGGCGGTGCCCAAAGGTGTTACAGTGGACAGCAGGGGTAGTCGGCCCTTGGCGGGCCGCGTTAGCAGCAGATGGCACGTCGTCGCACACCACAGAGGGAGGTCATGGATTTGAGCCATGGCAGAGGGGGACTCACGCCCCATGCTTCTCATTGATAGAGGGGGCGGTGCAACGTGGCACCATCGTTGCAAACCGAACAGAGGAGTTTCCGTTCGGGAGGGGAGTCGACCCCCGCACGGCCCGGTAGGTCGTGCCTAGACAAGGCGGGACGAGCCAGTCTACGGCCCAATGAGTCGATCTCACCACATCCCAGCTCACTCGGGCCCAGCCTATCCGATTTGAGCCAGGCTGGGTTGGACCCAGGTCGAACCCAGATCGGTTCGGGTCGGCCCAAGTCAGGGTGGGTCGGGTCGAACCGGGCTCGAACCCTTTTCGACCCAGTTTCTCTTAAAAAGTCATATCTGAAAAACCAGACGTCCATTTGAAGAACTGTCTATGGCACTGGAATCCTTGAAACAAGACAGTCCTTTTGAGATAATCCACATGAGTTTTGGAGAAATTTGAAGTGTGGTCAGGTTGGATCGAACCCGAATCCAACTGGGTTATCAGTACTAAAACGCTTATAACTCACAGATCAGGTGTCTGAATGACGCATCATCTATCGCATTGGAACCCTTGTGACCTGGCGGACCTTTGGGTTAATCCTTTGTGGAACTTCATAGCAGTTGAGGCATGACCATTATCTTGAGGAGTTGATTCTACTGAACTCAAGCACACCGAGTGCATGGAATCCTGTGACTAGCTGTCAATTTGAGAGCGACCATGTTTGGATCAGCACCCTGGAGACCCTGTGTGGATCAGCATCATATCAACCCTATGTAGATTAGCATCATAGATAACTTGTGCATATCAGAATCATAGCGACCCTATGTGGATCAACATCATAGCAACCCTCTGTGGATCAGCATCCCAGCGACCCTGTGTGGATCAACAGTATGCGACCCGATGAGGACCAACCTTAGAGCAGCCCATCATGGATCAGCGACATACGACCCTGTGTGGATAGACAATGGAACAAATTCTTCATGTTTCATTTGTGGAACTTACTAATGGAATAAAATGATATAGCTTAAGACTAATCATCTTTATTCTCGATCTCTGAGTTGTAAACCTAGTGTAAGCTAACTTTATTTTGTGCTTTGTGTTTGAATTCATGCTTTGTGGTTTTCCCTTTTTGGAATTATGGGAGACATTAGGGGGTCTTTGGGTCCTTACTGGGTATTGTTATACTCACCCTTGCATGGGCATCACTCACACATTATCGTGTCTTGTGCAGACGACAAGCAGCTTGGCTGAGACTTTAAGGAGCCAGGACCAGGAGGTACACAGAGATGACTGATTGACATGGAGAGCTGTGTAGATGAGTTGTACCTACCCTTCAGGTAGGATCCTTGGTGGATGATCCCAGGATCTGTTTTATGTTGTATTTGTATCTTTAAATTGGTCTTGTATTTCAGCCCCCTTTACTTTCAGTACACACTTTTACTACTATAGTTTTACTACGTGGTTTTCATCTTGTCATGTTATTAGTTTGTGTGTTTGCTGGATTAAAGGAAATTTCTTCCCAATTTTAGGGAAATACCTTTCTTGTGCTAGTCGCCAAACCCTGGCCTATGGAATGCAGGCTTGGGGTAGTCACGAAACAGGCCCTGGGGGATGGGTCGTGACAGAAGACTAGGTTGATAATATATCAAAAAGAAACAAAAACACAATAACTTTATTTTATTCTCCTTAATGATCACTTAAATCCTTTTGATCTCTTAAAAATTTATAGGATGACTTTGGAAATACATAAAAGAATGAGGTGAGTTATAAATCCTATTAAGGGAATAAACATGATAACAAATCATAACATGTGATTCAAACAAAATAACATGATATCATAAATGAGAAGACTCGTGAATAATCCCATAGGAACATAACATAAATAAAATGGTATCATGAGATCATGAAAACATATGAAAGTGGAAGAAACATAAAACATAACATAATTATAAGTCAAGGATAACATCCAAGGCAATATAACATGGTGGACAGGGTCTCATCTTGGATTAGGTTTACTCCCTAATACCATACATATTGTCTCATAAAATAAAAACATTACCCAATTCATTGGATCATTATTTTGGTGCAATCATCATAATATATACATGTTTATTTGTGTTATAAAATGAAATCTGCCATAAGACATAAACATAAAAATTACTCAAGGAACGAAATGGGTTGCATAATCTTACCTCATATCATAATCAAAAGATATTTCATAATTATTACCAAGAGAATAAGGAATTAAAAATTTTAGACATTCGTATCAAAGTACATAATCATAGGTCATAAAAAATGGTGTTTATTTGGAAATAAGTCAAGAAAAAGGGTATAGAATTGGGTATAGAAATAAACTTTCAAAATAGTGTTTTAAGGAATTGATCAAAGAATTTTAAAGAAAAATAAGTATGAATTTTTTTTTGAAAACCATAGGTAAACCAAAATTTTTATACTTAAATTATTCCTTTGTTTAATGAAATCATTTGTTATGTCCTGATATTTTAAAATAACACTATGTTCAATAGCGTATACAACATGCAACACCGAGCTTAAACGAACCATTAAATATTAATATTTAAATGTTATAGTTACAACTTGAACGTTAAATTAATGTGTATGAATAAAATTAATCACATGATAAAATATATATAAATATCCTACTCAATAAAAATTTATTGACTAATTATTAGAAAATAATCACTTAATTTTTCATTAACGTTGTTTTATTCTTCAAAAATATGTTTTCTTCAAAAAATGGTTTTTATTACTTTTTATAAGATAATAAAATAATTAATTTCTGAAATTTACAGAAATTTTATTTTATAAAAATTATATCATTTTTTAATTAATGATATAAAAATTATCTTAGGATAAAGTTTTTATAATTTTATGAAAATTTTGATTTGTCAATAAATAATGATAAATGTTGATTTTTATTGAAAATGTCTTTTCTTTTCAGGAACTTATAAATTCAAATTCTATTTTGCATTAGTTATAAAATTTAATTAGTTGATTTTAATTAAACATAATTCAATAAATGTTATTGTAATCAACATTACACTTGAATTTGGTATAAAAACATTTTTATACTTAAAAAGCATTTTTCTAGAAATCATTTTTCATCACATTTTGCGGGTTTGATTTTAAATTAAATTCTACCACTTATGTGAATTAAATTTAATAAAATTGATTCCATATTTTTAATCAGTATAATTAATATTATTTTACATGTTCAATTTAATTTTTTTTCAAATTGAATAGTAACTGTGGTAAATTTTTATTTCCTCAATAAAGGTAAAATAGGTTAATTATGGTTAAACCTATTGTGATAAAGCTTCAAATTCATTCCAACGCTTGAATTAATTTCATTTAATGCATATATTTCTTCCATAAACATCAAAAATTCAATAATATGACCTTTTATTTCCATTTACCATTGATTTTGATCATTATAATTTTTTAAGTAAAGGTGAAGTCAAAAATGTCACTTTATTACTTTTAATATTTATAATATTTTTTGAAATAGATAAAAACAACTTATGCTCGGTTTTAAATTTTTATTTAAAATATGAATTATTTTTTTATCAAGTTAATTTATTTATAATTTTTACTAATGAAATAATTATGTTAAATGCTTATGCAGCACTGATGTAGTGCTTGTGAGAGTAGTAGAAAAAACAAGTAAATTATTTTATAAACACTAAAATTAATTTTTTTTGGGTGATTTATAGTTTATCATGAATTTTATTGATATATATAATATATTAGGGATGTATTAATGGGTTATATTTGAATTCCATTTATTTCATGTTATTTTAAAAGTCAAATTAAATAAATAATTTCAAAAATGACATTAATGATATTTTATAATAAATAATATTTTATTAAACGATTTAAAATTCCTAAAAATATAATCTTAGGACAAGTTAATTGGATATAGTATTAAAATTAAATCATGTTCTATTTATGAGTCTCTTTTACTTCTATAGTAACTTTTTTAACCTTAAATAGTAAAAAACATTGATATCACACTAATTATCAAAAGGGTTAACAAGGGTTAAAACAAAGAGATAAGGGTGAAAACATCAACGAAAATTGTAAAAAATTTATTGGATTATATTATTTAGACTAATCAAAATCTTATATTATAATTATATCAATTTGGATTCATTTTAATAGTAAAATTAATTTATATTAATTTAATACTTTAATAAATTCCAGGAATGCTCCTTCCCTCACTTATAAAAGGGCACTCTCTCTCCTCTTATCTCTACACTTCAAGAGTCATCTGGTTAATAAATTTCATGGTAAAATTATTTCCTAACATCCCTCCACATATTATATAGTTCATATTTGGTTTATTGTGCCAACATTAGAGGGATTAAGGTGTAAAGTAAAGGAGGTTGTTCAAAGAAGAGGTATAGCTTTTAACCGACTGTTTTAGTTTTATTACTTCTTCTATCTCCTTCAAAAAAATAAACCATGATAAAATAATAAAATCAGTGTCTTAAATATACTTATATAAAATTATGTTAATAGAATAACCTATATCCATCTCTTCTACCATAAAATGTAAAATAAAACCATCATTCGTGTGTACAACGGACTACCGCCAACCTATGTAATTCATTTTCCACCACCGCCTATCACAACTGATTATAATGATGAATTTTATTTATATATTTTTTGTTCATGAAATAATTATAATTTTTAAAATATAATATATAATCTATTTTATTAACTTTATATCCATTGAAAAATGATAACATTTTATGTGTGTATTTGTGGATTACCGCCTCCATAAAGCGACGTGATTCATTTTTCATGAACGCATCACATGGATAATATATATAAATATATTTAAAGAAATGATATTATATTTATAATATAATCATAAAATTTTATATATATAATGATACTTACCTTATTTCTATTATTCACTTTGAAAAATGAAAACGTTATTCATTATTGTAATGACCCGACTCTTTGGAAAAGGTACAGATCATTAGTTTTGCTTTCAAATCTTTCCTTTAAGCTTGTTTAATGTGTGTAACATCCTAAGGAAGGTTCGGGGAGTGTCTGGGGCTTTTTTGGAGCCCGGGAGTTAGAGAAATGGACTTGCAGACAGGGGCGCACAGCCTGCACACATCCTACGCATGGTTTGGGTAAACCGTGTGGCCCTTATTTTGGAGTTGCAGACTGAGGCGCACGGTTTGCACACGACATGAATAGTAAAGTCGCACGGTTTGGATAAACCATGCAGCCCTGCATTCTGGAAGCAGTGAGGTGCGCATGGTTTGGGTAAACCGTGCACTTAAACCGTGCGACCTTGTTTATGGTGAAATTACAACTTTTCCCTTACTTTTCTTTTAAGACTTAAACATATTCCTTTCTCTTTCCCATAGACAAAACCAGAGGGGGGCCTCCTTTGAGCTCCAAAAACCCTCTCCCACTCTTTCTCTTGACGTTTCTTCACCCGGTGTCTGTTCCTTGATCCGATGGAGGCGTTGGAAGGGCCAAGGTAAGGCTAACCTCTCACAAGATTCCTTCTTCGGTAAATATTTCCTTCTGGCTTGGTATTTTGATGCAGGCTCATATGCCCTATTTTCAGGGCATTGGACTGGAACTCAGATCTCTTACAACCTGTTGCAAATCTGAAGTTGATATTGAGCGAGCCTATGTCTACAGCCCTAAGGTAGGTGGTCATGTGGTTTCCATTTTAGGTTTTCGTCGTTCTTGAGTTTATATTGTCATTCCTTGGTTTTCTTTTTTTTCAAACCCCTTATTTATATTGACTGCTTACTGTCTAAATGACCCTTGTGATAGGAGGTTATGGGAAATACCCTCTTTTGGTTGTTTGGGTACCATATGACCCTGGTATGAACACCCATAGGTGTTATACCTTGAGTTTTAGACATTTTCACCTTTTGAACTTATGGATATGTATTGAAATCCATTTTCCATGTGAGTCAATGGGATGGTTTGGTTAGGGTTTGGCTAGGATGAGTTAGCCTAATCCCATTTTATTATTTTAAATGCATGTTTGCTTGAAATGTGATTATGTGATATTGTGAGATGGAAATGACATGTTTTATTGATATTAATGTTATAAGAAGTGTATGAATTATAACCTATACTATTAAATGATAAAGCTTCGGGCTAGGGGTAGACTATGAGAGCTCCCCTATGATACGGATTCGGGCTAGGGGCAGACCGTGAGAGCTCCCCTTATTGAATGATAAAGCTTCGGGCTAGGGGTAGACCGTGAGAGCTCCCCTATGTTACGGCTTCACGCTAAGGGTAGACTGTGAGAGCTCCCTTGAATCATTCTTAAGCCTTCGGGTCGAGGATAGACCATGAGAGATTACCCAAGGTTAGGCCAGGGGTAGGATCGAGAGCGTTTCCCCTGGGTTAAGGATGTCCATGAGTTCTATCCCGGTCATACCCAACGTATTATATATATATATATATGAATATATATATATATATGTATATATATATATATATCTATACTCAGGTGTTTGTTCAGACTACCAGCCATGAGTTGAAGCAGGTAGACCCACCAGGTGTCCTTTCAGAACCCGAGCGGGAGAGTTGTTTATTTCTTTACTTTACATACTTGCACTCTATTTCTCACTATTACTGTGAACACCTATTTGGATTACACGTAGACCCCATTGGTGGTGGCCTACTGAGACTTGTCTCACACCCTACCCGGCGGCCTCCTGGGCCCCCATGTAGACTTTACTGCTGCAGGTACTAGTAGGGTAAAAGGCCCGACGTCAAGTTGTTGATACATGTATGATCTAGCTGGAGTTCCAGAGCATAGGATCAAGCTTGGCTAGAGATGTTCGTGGAATGCTTTTGTTCTCTTTTTGTATCACTGCATAGCATGCTTGTCTTCTATTTTCATTGTATCAGCATTCCATGAATCCATTTTGTATCAGACACTACCTATGAGCTTTTGTATATTTATCAGGTTTTCCTTACTTCTGTTGTTTGGTTTGTATGTTTCCCCTTTTCTCCTATTTATCCATTGGTTGTGCTTCCGCTATCTATTACTTTGATGCTATTCCGCTGTGTACTCTAACATGGGGGTACAGTCTCCCCACTGACTTACCATTACACCCCCACTGCTAGTCGGCAGCCCCTGGCCTATGGGGAGATGAGCCAGGGGTCATGTGGCCAACCGGGCTCGGGGCTCAGGTTGAGGTGCAGCTGGGTCCGGGACGTCACAATTAGTATGTATGGCCTACCATCTCCATGATTGTAACATAGTTCATTTTTAATAACCATATTTCATGGTTAGTTTTAAAATTATAATTGATGTATAAAAATTATAATTATTTCATGATTATTATTCTAGATAATATGGAACAATAACCCCTTTGACCATGGTCAACACACCTAATCCGTTTTGAAATTATGAACTTAATGAATTGAAAACACTCGATGTGGACATAAACGATTCAATAATTTAATGTGTCATTAAAATAAATGAAATAAATGTTTTAAGGATAAGGTATTAATCCTAGAAAAAGTTCTTAAGAAATAAAATAATTGATATAATTTTATTATACATGTGTTAAAATACATACATAGCAAGTATATACTTGAGGTAAGGGATTTCATCTCAATTTTCCTTCATTAAGACATATTTTAAAGTTATACACCTAATTTATTTTATATTGTGTATATACTTCCCTTTTTACATGTTATAAAATAAATCCTGTATAATTAAAGTTATTTTATTTGGTAATTCAAATTATTTCATCCAATGTTATTTGACTTGAATGTTACCAAGTGGTAAGGGGTTTCTTAACTTAATTTCCTTTCATTGGGATATAACACTTATTTATTTACTTTTTTATGCCATGATTATGTGTGAATTGATCTATAAAATATTATATTCTATATTTACACTAATCTTTTTTGTATTTACATATGTTCACTTAAACACTTATTAGATTTATTATCACTTCAAAAGCTATTATCTTTGCAATATTTTTCCTTATTTCAATCTCATTTTCATAATGTTTCATATTTTGTATCATGATTTCATGTTTGGTGTGATTACTACCTCATGAATTAATTTGGACATATTAATTCATGAAATTCAAGAAATTTTAAAATCAAAATCATACTCTTGCTTCAATGACTTTTGATTTGAAAGTTACCAAAGTGGTAAAGGACTTATGTTACTATCTTCTTTTCTTTCAGGATTGTGTGTGTTCAAGGTTTCATTGCGTAAATCATATGTTATAATTTTCTTGAACCACTTCTATTTTATTATCATCTAGTTATGAATGTGGTTTACATTTTTTATTTCAATTTCCTCCCTTATTTACTAAAGAAACATTAATAACTTTGTTTATAAGTAAGGTTAATTGTGTATCTTCTTTTAGATCAAGAATATGTATCTTCCATATCCATGTTTTCTAAAATGTTTTCAAGAATTTAATTTTATAAAAATAAATTATTTCCTAAATCTATTTTTCATTGAAATTATTTTAAAAGTTATTAAAATGAAATTTATTAATTTTTTCAGCATGGGGAAATTTTTTAAATTTCTTTATAAAAGTTTGAAAAGAATTTTTATTTTTAGTGCTTACCACATGAATAGATTTTTCCATCATCATGATGGTTATTTTCTTTGAAACTTAATTTATAAGTTTCCACTATTATTTTCAACGAAAAGTATTTTTCCAATATTTGGTGAATTTTTAGTTTTTAAAATTGATTTTCAAAGTGGAAAGGTTATTTTCCTAAATAAGTTTTTCAATGATCTTTTAATGGTATTTTTATTCACCAATGATAACAACTCTTTATGTTACTTATGATCCACTGGGGATATGTTGTAATGATAGCATAATAATTTTTTCTCGTGATAGATTATGATTTTTTTCAAAGATATTTTCATGAAACTCATTTTGTTTCCATGGGTTAATCATGTTATAAAAAGAATAATGGTTTTTTCTATGAGTTTTATAATGAAATGAAATCACTATGTACTTTATTCATGATATGTTTATTGGAAATTATTTATGTTGATGGGTGGTTCTATTATAAACTAAGTATAGTTTGTTCCATTATAAACCAAGGATGGGTGGTTATGTTATAAACCAAATATGGGTGGGTCCATTATATCCCTCGAATGCATTGGGTAAATATATAGAGTTAACCGGTTATAGATTTCTCCTAATAGATTGTTGGAATTTACCATATAGTTTATTCCATTTATAAGAGTGATTTTAAGTGTGATATGGTAATGATGTTACAAGATACCAATAGGTTTTCTTTATGATTTCTATGAGTTTTTAATGGTTCCCTTGATCTAGATTGATATCATATGGCTTGATATTATTGATTCTCATAACTATTTCCTTTGATAAATATTTATTCCATGTCACATGTTATATGATATAGGTTTTGATGGGTATGAATTCTCTTATGTTTGGCCCATGTAGTTTGATTATTTCATCATACCCATATATTCATTTTATGATCACTGATGAAATTCAATTATTAATACTTATGTTTACCCTTACTGAGTGTTTGAGTTCGCCCTTCTTATGTTTCCTTTTCCATGGGTTATAAATAATGATGTTAAATTATTTGTGTCTATAAAGGTTTCATGTGTGGAGAATTTTATGGGATATGTTGAAGACTTATTGTGAAATAAGAAAAGATGGGCATAGTTTGAAAAATTTTCACTTAAGGACATGGGTATTATTATATAAGAGTTGGTCATAATTCTCTAAAAATCTAAACCTAAAAGATCCTTGGGTTTGTAAGTGGTCCAATATTTTCCTTTTGATGATATAATTTTTTTATGGATGAAATTGGGTCTCATTTATCGGTACCAAAGAAAATATTGTGTTTTTATCATTGGAATCAGGTGTGTGGGTATGGGTTGTTATAGTTAGTACCATAGTGGGGTTTAGAAAACTTTTGAGATTATAATGTTTTTATGAGAGGTTAACTTAAGAGTTACTAATACCATCATGGTTTTATAAGTTTAAAGTTGATTATAAGTTCGAATTCATAGACACCACTTTTATAGGTTTTATATGATGGGATTTTGTGGTGATTAATGATATTGTGGGAGATGTTTTATTGGTTTGATATATATATATATATAACCTTTAGGTTTAACTTGAATTATTTATTGGGAATAATTTTATTACATTTTTAGATATGTGAGTTAAAGGGTATGATATAACCTTTAAGGTTAAAACATTATTTAATATTGAGGTTGCTGAGGTTAATTTGGATATAGGGTTATTTATTTATGGAATGTTCTACATTTAACCTTTTGTTTTATTGTTTAATTTTGGAGATTATATGATTATGGAATATTCATTTTGAGGTATATGACTTTATTAGTGACTAATGATGATTAGAGGTAAAAGTTAAATTAATATTAGAAGACTATGTGATCAAATCCTTTTGATTTTTGGTTTTCGAACTTAGTCGGGAATTTTTTTGAGTAATTTTAAGATTAGTTATTTATCTAATGAACTATTTTTAATTTTTAGCGTTATTATTGAATATTTGGGGATTAATGTTTTATTTATTAATATGAATTTTTATACATTTTGAATATCATCCTTTATTATCCTAAACATTTCAGTTTTGTTTAATATCTAAAGATATGAGGAATATCATGATATCCTTTTTGAGATTATGTGATCCAATATAAGTTGATTTTAGTGCCTCGGACATGAAAATTTCCTCTTGAATACTCATCATTTGGAGAAAAAGGTGATATTGTGATAGAAATTAATTAAAGGATGAAATTCTACTTGTAAAGTAACTATATTTCCTTATGTTATTAGTCTATATGATAAAGAAATTCCTCAACAATAGAAAAAGAATCTTAAAATAAAAAATTTATCCTATTACCTTAATTTTTTATTAATCAGAGGTATTTTTTACACCGCATTGGTTTATGGTTTTGTGTTCATTGAATTTCTCATGATTATTCACTTTCTTATGATCAATGTTCTTTGTCCCTCTCCGTCATTATTTGGACATTATATTTTTCCTCCATGTTCATATTTACCATTCCTAATAATGTTACCCTATTTTGAAACCAAGTTATGTGTAATTTTAGATGACCTTCATACTTCTCTTTTTGACTTTTTGGGAGGATTTTTTATAAACCCTTTTTACGGTGAGATTTCAAAAAAGGTATTTTCAAATTTCAAACTCTTGATTACCATATAAATTTCAAATTGAAATAATGTAATTTATAATGGATGATAATTTAATATCCCAATATTTTTAAAGAACACTATATTCGATAGTGTACATAACACACAACATCAAGTTTAAGGATGCATGAAATATTAATATTTAAATATAATAGTTATAACCTTGTCATTAAATTAGTCGATATGAATTTAATTAACCATAGTATGAAATATATATAAAGGAAATACTCAATAAAAATGTATTTATTAATAATTAGGAAATAACAACTCAATTTTTTAGTAAATTTGTTTTATGCTTCAAAATTATGATTTTATCAAAAATGGTTTTTATTGCTTTTTATGAGCGAATATTATAATTATTTTATGATATTTTTTAGATATTTTATTTTATGAAAAATATATCATTTTTTAATTCATCATTTCAAAATTAGATTATATTGAATTTTTTATAATTTTTTGAAAAGTTTTTTTTCAATAAATAGTGAGAAATACTGATTTTTATTAAAAACTATGTTTTATTTTCAATTAATTACAAAGACACGTACTATTTTTTATTAGTTTTAGAATTTAATTAGTTTATTTTTATTAAAAATAAATCAATAAATTATATTTTAATCACTATTATACTTGAATTTAGTATAAAGACATTTTTATACTTAAAAGGGAATTTTTCTGAAAAATCGTTTTTCATTGCATTTTGTGGGTTTAATTTTAAATTAATTTCTGCCAATAGTTTGAATTGAATTTGATAAAATGGATTATATATTTTTAATCATCATAATTAATACTATTTAATAAGTTAAACTTAATTATTGATCAATATAAATAGTAACCATATCTGGAGAGAGGAAAATAGGGTGGTCGACTTCCTCGCTTCCAAAGCTCCTATTTCTAATGGTGTGTCATACTCCAACACGATTGGGTCATTCCCTTATGATGGTGTAAGAATTGTTATTGTGGATTCTTTTGGTCTCCACTTTTATAGACCCCCATGATCCTTTCTTCCTTGGACCCCATTTCTTTAGGGGGTCCCTCTTTCCTTAATAAAAAGTTTTATTGTGGAGGGTTAAAACTAATGTGATAAGGCTTTAAATTCATTCAAAAATTTGAATTAATTTCATTGGATGAGTATATTTCTTCCATAATAATCAAAACTTCTAAAATATTTCCTTTTTTAATTTTTATTTGGTTTTAACCTTTATAATATTTTAAGTAATGGTAAAATCAAAAATGTCCCTTTATTTAATACTTATAATATTTTTTGAAATGGATAAAAAAAATTATGTTTGGTTATAAATGGTTATTTTAAATACAAATTATTTTTTCATCATGTTAGTTTTTATTAAAAAAATTAGTAATGAAATAATTACCATAATTTTCTATGAAACACTTACACGGTGTTTGTGCAGGCAGTACAAAAATGGAGTGAATTATTTTAAAATCTCTAAAAGTAATATTTTTTTAGTTATTTATAGTATATAATTAATTTTATAGATATATATAACATATTATGGATTTTTTAATGGATTATATTCTAATTTCATTACTATTATGTTTTTTTGAAATTCAAATTAAATGAACAGTTCTAAAAATGATATTAATGATATTTTATAATAAATAATATATTATTAAATGGTTTAAAATTAATAAAAAACATATATTTATCCAAGTTAATTATATATGGTTTAAAATAAAAATAATGTTCCATTTCTGGGTCACATGTCCTTTATAGTGACATTCATGACCTTTAACGAGTAAAAAACGTTGATACCATGATAATTAACAAAATGGTTAGCGGGGGTTAAAACAAAGAGATAAGGATGAAATCATCATCTAAACTTGTAAAAAAATTATTATATTTGAGTATTTAGGATCATACTCATATTATATTTTAATTATATCAATTTGGATCCATTTTAACATGAAAATTAATTTATATTAATTTAATACTTTAAGAAATTTTAAGAATTCCCCTTCCTTCACTTATAAAAGGACACCCCATCTCTTGCTCTCTCCAAATATCAAGAGTCATTTGAATTCAAAAATCCCTACTAAAATACTTTTCTAACATCCCTCCCCAAATTATAGAGTTATTATTTTGGGCATAATACAAACCTTAGAGGGATTAAGGTGTAAAGAAAATGAGGTTATCCAAAGAAGAGGTATAGCTTTTAAACAAATGTTTTAGTTTTATTTCTTCTTCTACCTCCTTAAAATATTTTTAAACCATTATGAAATAATAACATAATTATATTCCATATATTAATATATGATTATGTCAATATAATAATAAATATTTATCTCATCTTCCATCAAATGGGAAATGAAACCATTGTTCCTGTGTACAACGGACTACCGCCTCATGAACCGATGTGATTCATTTTCCATCACTACCTATCATGAACGGTTATAATTATAGATTTAATGTATATATATTATATTAATAAAATAATTATATTTTGTCTCAATTTCCCTTCATTGAGGCGTATTTTAATATTATGCACCTAATTTCTTTTATATGGTGTATATAATAAACCTTTTACGTGTTATAACATTAATACTTAATAATTCATGGTATTTTAAGTTTCAATTTAAATTATTTCATCCAAGAGGATTTGACTTAAAAGTTACCAAGCGGTAAGGGGTTTCTAAACTAAATTTCCGTTCATTGGGTTGAAACTCTTATTTATTTACTTTGTTATGTCATGATTATATGTGAATTGATATATAAATTGTTTTATTCTATATTTACACTTATTTTATGTGGATTTACATATGTTCACATAATCACTTCATGTATTAATTATCACATCAAAAGTTATGATCTTTGCAAGAGTTTTCTTTTCTCGATCTCATTTTATTTTTATGTGATTCATGTCATCCACCATGATTTCCTTATATAGTTTACTTACTATATCATGAATTAATTTGGACATATTTATTCATGAAATTCAAGTAATTTACATATCCATATCATACTCTTACTTCAATGACTTTTGATTCGAAAGTTTCCATAGCATTAAAGGATTTATGTTACAATCTCTTTTCTTTTCAAGATTGTTTATATTCAAGGTTACTTTAGGGAAATCATATGATATTATTTTATTGAACCACGTATATTTTATTCTCCTCTGGTTATGAATGTGTTTTACATGTTTAATTTCCATTCCCTTCCTAATTTACTAAAGAAATATCAAGAATGTTGTTTGTAAGTGATATTGATCTTGTATCTTCTTTTAGATCGAGAGTATTTCTCTTCCATGCCCATGTTTTTTAAAACGTTTTCAAGAATGTTATTTTCAAAACATAAATGATTTCCTAATATATTTTTTACCTTCTTTTAAAAGTTTTAAAAAGTAAATTTCTTAATGTTTCTTGCATGGGTCACTGTTGAATATCTTTACAAAAAGTTTGAAAAGAATGTTTATTTTTAACATTTACGACATGAATGAATTTTTCTATTGTCATGACCATTATTTTATTAGAATATTATTTTGTAAGTTTCCAATGTTAATTTAAAAAATTGATTTTCTCAATATTTTGTGAATTTTTAGTTTTTAAAAGTGATTTGAAAATTAGAAAGTGTATTTTCCTTAGTAATGTTTTTAATGGTCTTTTAATGTTATTTTTATTCACTGATGACAACAACACTTGATGTTACTTTCTCTCTAATAGGGATATGTTGTAAAGATATCATATTAATTATTTCATTGGATAGATTATTATTATTTCAAAGATATTTTCATGGAACACTTTATTTTCCACAGTTTAATCATGTTATGAAGGGAATAATTGTTATTTCAATGAGTTTTATGATTTGTTACAAGATCTATGTACTTTATTCATGATATGGTTCTTTTAAATTGATTATGATGATGAGTGGTTCCATTATAAACCAATGATGATTGGTTTCATTATAAATCAAGGATGGTTGGGTCATTATAACCCTCTATTGCATTGGGTAAAGAGACAAAGTTAACAGGTTATAGGTTTCTCCTTAGAGATTGTTGGAAATTAACATGTAGGTTATTCCAACTGTAAAATTAATATGATAATGATGTTCCTCGAAACTAATAAATTTTCTATATGATTTCTATGAGTTTTTAATGGTTCCTATTATCTAGATTGATATCACATGACTCATGATTATTGATTCTCATGACTCTTGTATTTGATAAATCATTATTCTATGTCATGTATTCTATGATCCAAGTTTTGATAGGTAATAATTATATTATGTTATGCTCATTTTCATGAACCAACCTGAATACCCTCATACTCTGATTCTCGAGTCGGAACCAACATAGCTCAAAGTGAATTCTCGATCCCCCCAAGTTGGAAGCTAGCATTTAGCATCATACAAAATCAAAGAGGGAACTATTTTTTCCAAAAAACAGAAGAAGATAAAGATACATGTCAGTATTCTCAACACTACAAAAATAATAAAGTACCAAACACAAATAGGTAAACAAAACCCAAAATAGTACATCAGAAAATTACTCATCATCTATCAAGATGAAAGCTCATACATCCCATGCAATGAGTGGATAATATCTCCACCAGTCACCTCCTTGACCCCGGTTCCAAAAGATCAAGAACATCCACTACCTCTAAGTGGTGTTTTTCCTTTGCTCGGACCTGGAATAATAAAATCTAATAATTCCTATAGGTAAATGTAGGGTGTGATCTATAAATCCCAACTGTATCACACCATGTGATCCATAATCAATTTCCTAATAATTAAACTAATTATTATTTCATTTAAAAATTAAATAAGTCATGGTATATCATTCACATATTTTAAACCACAACATGATTTCACATCAAAATAGATTAAGGATATATCATAACCATCTTAAATAAAAAATTTATATAAAATAATTATATAAATCAATTGGCATGAATAAAATGTTTCAATAATCAATGTAATGTATATTCAAGTTAACAAATCATAGCACCATGTAAAAAACCCTGCAATATATTAGTTTAGGTAATATGATCCTCACACGTATCAAAAATGATCTTAACTCAAGATAGGTGTGCACACTCAGATAAATATATACCCCAATTGGGGAACCCTCATGGGCTATATACACCCCCAAAGGGGAACCCTCTTGGGCATTCATACCGTAATTTTTTAGTTAGAGTTTTCATCGTCAATTCATTCCTAGAGAGTCAAGTTCCTAGAATTCTTATCCTGGTTACCACTGACTACCCAGTCTAACATGTTCCTAAAAAATCAATCAATAAATGATGGTAAATCAAACATTTCAAATCAATCCAAATTATAATTTCCCAATTTCAGTTTTCGATATGCTTTTCTTATTTCAAAACCAAAAATAGAGTTTTTCATAAATTCATGTCATTTCAAATCATCTTTCACTTTAATCCATTTTTCTCAAGGTTCAATATCAAATAAATTTCAAAATCAAGCCATCATTTTCCCAAAATCCATGCCACATTATAATTTTAATAAAATTGGTGATTTTTTTACAATATTTATATAATTTAAAATCAAACATCAAATTATTTCAAATTAGGATTTATAAATAAATTAAAAACTCATTTTAATTCAATAAAGAAACTTAAGGTTTTAATCATAGTTCAAATCATTATGGAATCACCTACCTTTAAATCAATATATCACAACACACACTGTCCAGAATAGGGAACGCAAATGAAGAACAAAGGCAATAAAGATCAAGAAACACAACCTAGAATCAAAATCCATCAAAATGGAGATTATATCCATAAATAAAATGGTGATCTATCACTCTCTAAGGTGGGGAGAAAGAGATTTTGGAATAAACTATACAAGAGGAGATCAACTTACCCAGAGGAGATTGAATGCAAGCTTTGATCTGCCAAAAAAATGGTTTGGAGGAGTAAAAAATCACCCATTGAGAGCCTTCAAGAACCAAGGATTCATGTTTAGATTGAAATAGGGTGATTATGGGTGAAACAAGAGGGTTTTGGGATTGTAATAAAATTTTGGTTTAATTAAAACTCACATGCATGGTTTTTTGGGTAGGGTCTCATGGTTAAACAAATTGTGAACCCTAACCATGTGTCCCTACTATATGGGCTTCATGGTTTCTCCTAGGTGGGTGCATGGTTTTTCAAACCAGGAACCAACCATTAAAACAATCACTCTCTAAGTGTGCACATTTTGGAGGGGCTGGTCGTACGATTTGGAAAAATGGTGCACCCACTTCTAGAGGCTCAACCTAGGGCACACAGTTTCCTAGACCAAACCGTATGGTTTAGCCTAAATGTGAAAAAATCATGCAAAACCACTTGGGCTTTAAATATTTTCTAAATACTCTCAAAACAACCCCAAAACAAGACCCGTCTTAAAGGAGATCAAAACAAGGGTCAAGGAATACCTGAAAGAAGGTAATTTTATGTTACATTCATGCACTTTTATTATGTCATCATAATCATATTCTCATCATATGCTAACTAATTAAATTCAATTTTTAATACTTATTTTTTCCCTTAATAAATGTTTGATCTCATCCTTCTTATGTTTCATTTTACCAAGGTTATGAAGATGGATGTTAAATGTTTTTTGTCTAGAAAGGTTTATTATGATGAGAATTTTATGAGAGATCCTGAATACTTACTATGAAATAAGAAAATATGGTTATAGTTTGAAAAATTATCACTTGAGGACATGGGTATTGTTATGTAATCATTGGACCTAATTCTCTAAAACTCATAAAAGTTTATTTGGTTTGTAATTGTTCCATATATTTCTTTTGATTATATAAGTTTTTGATGGATGAAATTGGGTCACATTTATCAATATAAAATATGTTTCTAGCACTGGATCTGGGAGTTTAGGTATGTTCTGTTACATCATGAATGATAATAAAGACTTTAAATTATCATTACATAAAATAACTAAGGGAGAGAAAATTTCCCCTTAATCGGGTTTTATTTTAAATAAGGCATTTGAGAAATGAACTTAAGGCATGTATTTCCCCCATAAATTAATGAGAGAATAATCTAGGTATATATGTAAGATCCATATATATAATTTATAATAATTAAATAATATAAAAGTTATAGAGAGATATTTAGAGAGAGAAAGTTCATAACCCAAAGAAAAAGGGTGGTTAGAAGAGATCCCTTACCTTATATTCCAAAATTATTATGTAATTGCACTTAATTTCTTGAATAATAAAATTAAATTAATTAATTAAAAAACGTTTCCATATATATTTTATTTATTATAATTATATTATATTCATTTACAACCATTTCATTGAGATATAAAGACTAATTTTGTTGTTTTGTAAGTGTTTGTTTCATGGTTCCAAGGGCGGATCACTTGTGGATAATTATTTGTGTCCTTGTCAAATAAGACTACAACTGCAAAAGTGAAATGAAATGGTATTCATGTCCTTATAGAAATTTAAATGGTCCCAAATCTCCTTTTTTTTCTGACATAGGGATGATTCATTTAGTAAAAATGTTAACGTTATACGATTAGTTAATTTAGGCAGTTTACCGACTATTAGGAACTAGTTTCATTTTATTTAATATTATGTTTATATATTAATTATAGAAAATTAAATATGTTATAATATACATATTATAATATTATTTAACCAGAAAATATTTTTATGGCCATCCTTGAAGGTAGTGGAGAAAATAAAGTATGTCGTTCATAGAGGCGATGAACCAACCATATTGTAAACAAAATTTTTGTTTTAGGAACGAAAGAAGGGAAGGTACAATAGGATATTCCACAATAATAATAACATATTAGTATGTTTAGGATACTAATGTTACTATGTTTTAGGTGGATGGGAATCATATGGAGGTGGTAGAAGAATAATAAAATTAAAAAATATTAGTCGAGAATATTTCTTCTTACTTTGGTTGTCTCCTATTAGACTACCCCTTAAGGATCCTTGAAATGGTATTTTAGTGAGACAAGAATCATTATGATGTTAAGGGATGTTGGTAAGAGAGTTGGGTAGAAATTTAGAAAAATACAGGGCTTATAAGTTATGAGGAGAAGGGGTGGTATTTATAAGGGGATGAGAGGGGTGTTTTGAATATTATATTCATTGGTTTGTTATTATAGATCAATAATACCAATAGTATTAATTATTATAACTATATATAGAAAATGTTTCATGTAATTTTGAACTAATAGGTGATTTCATTAGTCATGACTGAAAAATTCATGTATTTTTCTTAGAATGTTAAATACCGTATTTCACAATTCATAAAAAAATCAACCATTTTCGAAAAATACTAAAAATTAACCCTATAAATTTTTCAACATTTATATTAAAAAAAATGAAATCAATTTTATGAAAACAATTTTCTAAATAATATAAATTAAATTTTTAAATAAAATCCTTATTTTTTAAAAATAACAATTTTAATATTATGATCAAATTTTTAACCCATAGAAAATTTATTTATGGTCTCATAAAATTATCATATATATATAATACAACTTAATATTAATTTATAAATAAATTTTATGAAAATAAAGTTTCTTTTAAATAATTATATTTATTATAAAAATTTAATTAAAACATTTATGTTTTACAAAAATATAAACACTTAATTTATCATCTTTTAAAAAATAATTTACTTATACCATGGTATAAATATATCACATTTACATTTTAGAAGATACCTAAATATTATTTTATATTTCCATAGGTGATTTTACTATTCTAACAATTAGGTTACTATTCCTAATGGTCGTATTACTATTCCAACAGTCATATTTGTGATGGTCATATGGGATCCCTAGTTCCTATAAATACCTCATATTTCAATCATTATTCATTCACTTGTATTTGATCTCAAGGTTATATATTTTCAATTTCAAAATGCATATTTCATTACTAATATTCTAATTCATTTCTGCAGTGTTGTTCTGAGTGAAATTATTTTGGGGGATTGATCTGATCCAAGTTTTCCTATTATTGTTATCTTATTTTCTATTTTTTGTCCCATTGTAATACTTTCAATTATTATGGCCATTTTTATTATCTAAATATATTTTTCAAATTATTATAATAAAAAAAATTTGGTTCTATCATGTGGTACATGTGCATTAAATACTTTTATATTGCTAAATATGAAAAAAATCATAAGGGAAATTTCATTGATAAAATTATGGGTCATTACATTCTTACCCCTTAAGAAAATTTTCCCTTGAAATTTTGTTTTACATACTATAGTGAAAACATGTGAGGGTACTTTTATTCCATGGATTCCTTTGGTTCTCATGTTGCCTCCTCATACATATGGTTTCATCATAGTACATTGACTAGGATAGTTGTCTTGTTGGGTATAACTTTATCTCTATAGTCCAAGATCTTTATCGGCTGCTCCTCGTAAAGGAGGTCATTTTACAACTATACCACCTCTAAATTCAGTGCATGTGATGGATCTTGTATGCACTACCTCAATAGGTATATGTGGAATATGTAATGTACTTGATAAAGGGTTGGTGTGAGTGTTAGTTGATAAGTCATGTCTCTGATACGATCAAGAATCTCAAATAGGTTGGCATTCTAGGGCCTTAGCTTACTATTATTCCCAAATCATATGACTATATTCCATAGAAATATATAGAGGAATGCGTTATCTCTAACCCCAAAATCCATTTCTCATTGTCTATTTTCAACATTATTCTTCTATTAACTTTAAACAATCCTGATGTTTTTTTGAATGGTCTTGATCTTTTTTACCATTTCAGATACCAGCAAATTACATTTACCAACTTTATATTAGAATGTAGTTGTTCTACATCTCTTCCCCTAAAGGGATTCATATGGATCTATATGTATGGTTTATTGAAAGATATTATAGTATGAGAACTCAACCATATGAATATTTTGATCTCATCCTACTTTGAAATTCATCGATCATGCTCTCAACATGTCCTCCACTATATGGATAGTCTGCTCAGATTGGCCATCAGTTTGGGGATGATAAGTTGTACTAAATTTCAATTCAATGTTTAGATAATGTTAGAGACTTTTACAAAACCTAGAGGTAAATCTCAGTCAGATACAATCAAAAGTGGTATTATGTGTATCCTTTCCACTTTTCTATTGTGTATCCTTGCAAGTCAATCGAGTGTTAAGTCCTATCCAATTATAATTAAATGAGAAATATTTGTAAGAAAATCCACTACAACCCATATATTATTATTTCCTCCTGATGTCTTCTAAATACCATTGATAATTTCCATGGTGATGTTTCCACATTTCCATATATGTATGGGTAATGTGTGTGTCACCCCCTTGGACTTTCTTCTTTCACCATTCACCTGCTGACATACCATGCATTTTGATGTATATTTTTCGATATCCTTCTTCATATTATCCAAAAATAGTTCCCTTATAGATCTCAATACATCTTCATGCTCCTTGGGTGGATGGATAAGGCCTAGTGATTTTCATTATTCAACAACTCCTTTATCTCAGGATTTGATGGTACAGAAAGTTGTGACTCAAATCTTACAACTCCTTATTTATCAATTTTGAACTCTAAGGATTTCACTTTTCTTATAGCTTCCATATTAATTTATATTTCCATGTCATCTCTTTTAAAATCATTTATCTTATCTATAAGGAATGGTTGAGAAATAATTTTATATAAGGAATGATGGTTTTCCTTCCTTTATGATTCTCATCTCCATACTTTGGAAGTATAAGAAGTTTGGATCCTTCTCAATTTTTATCATTAATAAGGTTTCTAAATTCTTTCTACTTAGAGCATATTCCACTTTATTTTTTCCCCAATATGGTAGTGGATTGAGTATTCATAGTCTTTAATTATCTCTAACTATCTTTATTGGGGCGTATTAATCTCCTTTATGTAAATATATATTTGAGACTCTAATGATTCATATATATATATTTCACACTTATCCTCATAGATATAATGCCACAATATTTTCAATTAAAGATAACTTTAGCCAACTCAAGATAATTTTTTGTTTATTTATTCTCATAACTTTTAACTTCCTTGAGTATTTGGCTATAAATTTGTCATTTTACATCAATACATAGCCTAATATCATATTTGAAGCGTCAGTGTTTTCCAGAAAAAGTTCCCAACCTAAGGGTAGTGTGAGGATAGGTGAAGTTATAAGCCTATTTTTAATTCATTAAATCTCTCTTCGCATTCATCAATCTATAAAAACTTATTATATTATTATTTATCTTGGTTAGTGGGTTTGACAATCAATAGGGGTTTCTTACAAATATTCAGTAATACACAATTAGTATAAGGAAACTACGGATCTTCATTATAGACACTGGTCTAGGTCACTCCTCAATTGCCTTTGTCTTAGAGGGGCCCTCATATATCTCTTTATTAGTGATAACATTCCCCAATAATGATACTTCCTCCATAAATAACTCACATTAATTATACTTTTCATATAAATTCTCTTTTCACAACTTCTTTACCACAGTATTCAAATACTCATAATACTCCTCCTTGATTTTGGATTATATCATAATATCATTTATAAATACTATCATATATTTTCAAGGTAATATCTAAAGACTCTATTCAGTAATTACATAAATATTTTTGGATCATTAGTGAGTCCGAAGAGAATAACTTTGAGCTCATAGTGTCCATACCCTGTTCAAAAAGTAGTCTTTGAAATATCTTCCTTCATCACCTTTAATTGGTAATATCCTGAATGAATGTTCACCTTAGAGAAATATTGGGCCCACATAGTTGATCAAAAAAGTCATAAATTAGTGTTAGAGGATACTTTTTCTTTATCATGATTTTTTTGAGTTCAATATAGTCAATGTAGAGGCACATTTACTCATCCCTCTTCTTGATGAAGATGACCGGTGCACCCCACAGTGAAGAACTTGAACATATAAAACCCTTTTACATGTTATCTTATAATTGCTTATTCATTTAATCCAACTCAATGGTGATAATTCTATAGAGAGTATTGGATATAGGCAGATATCCATGTATAAGTTCAATTGAGAACTCAACCTCCCAATCGGGAGGAAGACTAGAAAACTCTTTGAGGAATACATTAGTATAGTCCCTCACAATAGGCATGTCTTAAATTATGATTCACTCCTTTGTCTCAATCATTTAAGTTAGAAATAATTTATCATAAGGAAATAATATCCACACTTCATATGAATATTCCAAAGAAAATTTATCATCCTACTTACACTTGTACAAAATCGGAGGATAGTTCAGGATGTGAAGAGTGATCTCCCTCTCCCAACAATTGAAGTTGGCTTTATATAATTACAATCAATCCATGCCTAATATAGCATAAATATCCATTAAAGGAAGTAGGAACATACTTTTTGAGAGTTTTAGTTCATAAAAATTGACTGTTGAGGAGTTATATACTTTGGATACAATAATTTATTTATTTTTTGTTCACACAAATAGATCAACCTCCATGTTTTGAGGTGATGTTTGAATAATTATATTAAACTTTCAAGATGTGAATGAATGTGTAAAAACTGAATCAAAAAGTACATCCACTATTCTTTAATGAATAACCAATGTACCTATCACCACGTCATTGTCAAGATCCACCTTATAAGTAGAAGTATAATATTCCCTTCCTTTCTATATAGGCCTTGGAGGTTGTTGTTATTGATTGTTTCTGAAAACCATTATCTTAGGGGCATTGGTTCGCATAATGTCTGTGTTCCTTTCAATTCAAACACTATACCATAGATTGAATATTCATCATAAACTTATTTTCTTCTATATCATTAGTGGTATTATTTATATCTTGTTGTAATTGATAATCCTAGTGCCCCTATTTTCTACACTCAGAGCATATTTTGGTTCCCTTCAGATAGTTTTTCGGGTGCTTCTTACCACACTTTTGACAAGTGGTAAGTTGGGTTTTCTTTCCTCCATAATATTTATCCATATATCCTCTCAAATAAAACTCCATTTTATGTTTTTTATCTCCCATCCCATGAGACCAATAAGAGTCTCCAAACTTCATATTGACCTTGAGGGAACAAAAGACAGTCACTTCATAGCTATCAAGGTCATGAATCGCTAATGATTTTCATAGAATCAACTTTAACCCACTAAAGAAAAGGTCCACCTACTTATCATGTTGATGAAAAAGTCATAGGTGTATCATGAAAACCTTGTGAATTTTTTCTTGTATGATCTGATAGACTCATCTTCTATTTGATTCAGTCTGAGTAACTCCCTCTCCATTAAAGATGGAGGGTTTGGAAAAATATTTATTGAAAAATATTTTATTGAATCTTTCTCATTACATAGAATAGATATCCTTGTTAGAATTTGGGTTCTTGATTAGTTTACACCACTGATCAACTTACCCTTTAAGATGATAAACAGCCAATAGGACTTTCTCTTATTCTGAGCATTAGAGAACAGAGAATATCTTCTCAATATATTTAATCTTTTATTCCAAGATAAGGTAATTTTAATATCCACTAAAGGTATGTGTCTTTTTGTATATAAATGACTCGACTGCAACTTGATCATTCTTAGGAGAAGAAGGGTGTTCCACATGATTCAAGTTATTATTTATAGCATGAGTTAGATGATCCAGTACTTCCCTGAACTTCCCAGCTCCCACTCCCATAAGGTTAGACATATCATTAGGTAAATCATCACATTACCTATGACATTTTTTTTTGGAACATTTCCTCCTATTTCCCTCTATTAACTAAAATAAAAAAACTATGAGAATACCCAAACTAAAAATTATGTTAAAAGGGAAACTGAAAACATAGAAGGAATATATTATAAATGACATATAAATCCTAACTTATGATTATATAGGTTTATATCTAATTTATACATGGTAATGCTTCTTATGAGGTTTTATAAACTAACATTCTATGCAATTCCATCATAATGGTTCGTAAAGAGTGTGAATTTCCAAAATAATATCCTTTAGGAGTATCAAATTGAGTGTGCAGCAAAGACTCTTTTCATTAACCATGTCACAATCAATTTAATACCTAATTAACCCTTTTCAATGTTATTATCCATAGGTAAAACTATGTCAAATCCATATCCACTTGTAGTATCCATACAGGGATGTCATTTCTTTGAAACCACTCACTCTATACTTCATCAAAATTTAGGGATATTTTTCTATACTTAGACTTATCATTATAGTTCTCAATAAAGTATTCTGGTCCTAATTCCCAAAAATAACTAGACATTTCTTTGATACCAACTATAGAAACCTTATTTTATAGATATTATTACATGATTTTTAACATAAACATCCAATAAACACAATCCAAAGAACATGAGGGCTAGTATCTTTGGAAGACTATGTTCATAATACATCATAAATAAACCAAAACACAAAATATTTTATTTTATTATCCTTAATGAGATCCTAAACTCCTTTAATCTTCTAAAACTGCATAAGAAAACTTGAGGAATACATAAAATAAATGGGTAAGCTATAAAGTTCAGTAATGGAATAAACATTATAACGAAACATAACATGTGAGTCAAACAGAATAACATGATATCATAAAATAGAATTGTTATGAATAATCACATGGGAGAATAACATAAAAAACATGGTATCATAAGATCATGGAAACATAGGAAATTGTCAGCAACATAAAACATGACAAAAGCTTAAGATAAGGCTAATTACCAAGACAGAATCACATGGTAGACAGAGTCCCATTATGGATTAGGTTTACTCCATAATCTCATACATATCATATCATGAGATAAAAACATTACTCAATTAATTGGAGCACTATCTGGGTGAATTAATCATAACATGTACATGTTTATGTGTACCATAAAATAAAATCAATCATAAAGAATAAACATAATAATTACCCATGTAAATAAATGGTTGCATAATCTTGTCTCATATAATAATCAAATAAGATTTCACAAACATTACAAGTAGGGGAATGAATTAAATATGTTGGACATTAATATATGATTACATAAGCATAGGCCACAAAATATAGTGTTTATTGGGAAAACAACATGAGAAAGGGTAGAAAATTGGGTATAAAAATGAACTTTCAAAACAATGTTTTAAGGAATCGGTTAAAGACCTTTAGAGAAAGAATAAGTATGAAATTTTCTTTGAAAACCATATTTAAACCAGAATGGTTATAACTAATTATTCCTTTAATTAATGAAATAAATAACAGTAATAAAGAGTTTAAATTATCATTACAATAGGATTAAGGGATAAAAAAGTTCCCCTTGATCGGGTATGATTTTATAGAATACATTTGAGAAAAAAAAACTTAAGGTGTTTATTTATCCATCAAAAGAAGGAAGAATAAACTATGTATATATGTAATATACATATATAAATATTTTAAAATCATTCCATAATATAAAATAGAGATAGAAAGTGAGTTAGAGAGATAAATTTCACTACCCAAAGAAAAAGGTCGATTCTAAGAGATCTCTTATCTTATGTTCCAGAATCAATCTGCACTAACACTTAATATCCTAAATAATAAAATTAAATTAATTAATTACTTAATTAAAAACTTTTATCATCAATATTTGATTTTTTTTAATTATATTATTCTCATTTAAAACCATTTCATTGAGATATAAATAATAATGTTGTTGTTCTGTGGGCATTTGTTTCATGGTTCAAGGTTGTATCGCTTGTGGATAATTATTGAGGCTCTTGTAAAATGAGACAAAAACTATAAAAGTGAAATTTTATGGTAATAATTTACTTAAAAAAATTAAAATTGTCTCAAATATACTTTTTTTCTCCAACATAGGGATGATTCATTTAGTAAAAATGTTAACGTTATATAGTTGGTTCATTTAGGTGGTTTTACTGACCATCACGAACAAGTTTTGTTTTATTTAATATTATGTATATATATTTATTCCAAAACATGAAATAAGTTATAATATAATTATTAAAATATTATTTAACCATAATATTTTTTAGGACCAACCTTGAATGCAGTGGAGAAAAATGAAGTACATTGTTCATGGAGGTGAAGAACCAACTATATTGTAAACAATGTTTTCATTTTATGAATGAAAGAATTGGTGGTATAAGATGAATATTACACCATAATAATAACATATAAGTATATTTAGGACACTTATGTTACTATGTTTAGGTGTATTTGGATCATGTGGTGGTGGTATAAGAAGAATAAAATTGAAATAGAATAGTTGAGAATCATACCTCTTCCTTTGGTTGTATCTTCTTAGGCTACCCCTTAAGGCTCCTTGAAATGGTCTTTTGGTGAGACTAGACACACTAGGATGTTGGGTAGAGGGTTGGAATAGATTTTTGGAAGAACATTGGAAAGCTCCAAGGCTTAAAAGTTGTGAGGAAAAAGGGTGGTGAGGGTTGTATTTATAAGGGAATGAGAGGGATATTTATAAATATTATATTCATTAGTTTATTATTTTAACTCGTGACTACCAATAGTATTGATTCTTGTGACTATATACAGTAAATGGTGCCGGTGATTTTGAACTAAAAATTTCTTACATCAATCATGAGTCAAAAATACATGAATTTAGCTTAGAATGTTAAATACTATATTTTACAATATTTCATTATTCACCAAAAAATCATCTATTTTTAGAAAAATAAAAAAAATTCACCCAAGACATTATTTTATGTGTAGAATTCAAATATTGAATAAATTTTATGAAAATATATTTCTAAATTTGAGAATATTAATTTTTAAATAAAATCCTCATTTATTTAAAAAATATCAATTTTAATATTATGATCAATTTTTTGACCCTTTGAAAAATTACTTATGGTATCCTAAAATTATCTTCTAATTATAATAAAACTTAATATTAATTTATAAATCCATGTTATGAAAATAAAATTTCTTTAAAATCATTATATTTATTATAAAAGTTCAATTAAAACATTTATGTTTTACAAAAATACAAACACTTAATTTATCATTTTTAAAACATTTATTTACTTGTACCATGGTATAAATATATCATATTTTAATTTTATAAGATACCTAAATATTATTTTACATTTCCATAGGTGATTTTACTATTCTAATGATCATGTTATTATTCATAATCTCTAGATTATTATTTCAATGGTCAGAATACTATTCCAATGGTCAAATTTTTAACAGACATATGGAATCTCTACTTCTTATAAATTACACATATTTCATTCATTATTCATTAACTTCTATTTTCTCTCAAGGTTATATATTTTTATTTTCAAAATTTATATTGCATTACTAATATTCTACTTCAGTTCTACAGTGTTGTTCCCGGGTGCGATAATTCTAAGGGATCAAGAGTATTCAAATTTTCTTATTATTTTTATCTTATTTTATATTTTTTTATCTCATTATAATAATTTTAATTCTTATCAAAAAATTTATTCTCAGAATGTAATGTTCAAATTATTATAATAAAATGTTGTTGGTTCTATCATGTGGTGTGTATGAATTAAATAATATTATATTACTAAATATGAAAAAAAAAATCAGAAGGGAAATTTCATTGATAAAAATCAGGGTCATTGTAACTAATATGTATTCCATGAACTGCATTGGAGAAACATTTGAGTTCAAGAGTGTTGGTTGGAGTGGAACACTCATGTGGGGGGGAGAATTGAGTTTCAAAATAAAATTTCTTTTAAAACTACTTAAAACTTAAATCACACAATTTATAAAATACACCCAATAAACTAAAATTGTAGAATTATATAATTTTTTTCATTCAAAATGGTTATCAACAGTTTGATCAAAACTCAATCAAAGTAATTTTGAAAAAAAATAACTTTTTAAAGTAATCTACTAGTAACAAACACCTTATATAAAACAAAAGTTAAATAAAACTATCAAAGTAGAGTTTTGTTATTATATTTAAAATAGATATTGATTTATTATTTAAAATAGTGAAAACAAAACATAAAATTTTACATAGTAAATTAAATAAGGGGTCCAGTCTTAAGACAATACTTAATCCCCTCCATGTGGAAATCACCTACTTCTGAGAAATTTAATATTAAATAAACTAATCCGCAATCTGGATCAAGTTTTACAACCAATTTTATTATGACAGTCCGGGATAAAAACCTATTCCATGGTACTATGTGGGAGAAAAGGATTTCATGCCACACATGACCTCTTCCACAGTTATACGTGGGAGTAAAAATGAAAAGAGTTAAAAGAGAGTGTTCAGAACTCTCCAGTTTAATGCAAGAGACTATGTTTACCAATAAATAGAGTTATAAAAAATACAACTTGAATTTTAATCATAAAAAGTAATATAAATATATGAGAGATGATAATATGTGGTGTTGTTCAATCTGAATAACTCTTGTTGTCCAAGAAACCTTTAATTTTTCTTTAAAATTAGCTCAAAGAATTTGCACAGCAGGTTCAGGAAAAACAGATTATTGTGGAGAGTTCTGAATGAATCTTCTATTTATGATAGGTTTATGTGTATATTCCTTTTTTTTAATATCTCGCACATGAAGTACAGGATCGGTTCTTCTTCTTAAAAATATCTCCATCCAAAATTATTCATTGGATAAAATTCAATGCAAATTTAATTGCTCTGATTCTTTAATTAATTCTTTGAAAACTAGTTGTTGGAGATTTGGAAACACTCCACTGCTAAGTTAAACATAATATTTTATCTTCACTTAAAACACAGTCACATGAGATCATGGTAAGTTCGCACAGTCAGTTGGCATAAAAACTTTTCATAATCACTTCATTTCTTCATGTGGTCGATCCATTTGTTCACATGGTAAGTTCATGACATCATAAGGTAACTTCATTATTTTTCATAGTCGCTTATTTTTTCTCATGGTAGGTAGTTTTTCTAATAGTTACTAAAAATATAGATACACAATATTAGTACAAAATGTAAGAAAATTTGTCTTACCTGTTACATGTTGGGTTGATTGTTCATGTGGTAGGTTGATTCTCAGTGCATGGTAGTTTTATCTTTAATGCACAATGGGTTCATGACTTGGACAGGATTTTCTCATATAACACACAATATGTTATTTTTTCACTTGATCAATTGAATTACAACATGAAGTAGGTTCCACATAGTAACTTGAAATCCATGGTCAGTTCAAATTCTTTAAATGGTAACTAAATTACACATGTGGTAGGCTATCATAGTAAGTTCCAAACTTATCTATTTTTTCAAGTTTTTCCAAAAAACCATTTACTAACAAGAAACATGAAATTAATTAATATCATTAAAAAATGATTTGGGATCATTGAAATAAGGATGTACTGGTATAAGTCGATAATATCCCCCTCTTTTATGATCATAAATCATGACATTTAAAAAGAAATTAATTGAATATATCTAAATTATATGTGTAGATAATTGAAAAAAAAATATTTACTAATTAATTAAATGTAATTATTAAATTATTTCAAATTAATTCAAATTAATTCACACATTTACTCCTTATTTTGGGATTATTAAAATTTTAAGTAGAGTCAGAATAAATAAACATTAGAATAGGAAAAACTAGAAACACAAAATGATAATAAAAAATGAGTATTTAATTAATACTATAAAAAGGTATTATAAAAAAATTTACAAGCATTCACTATCAAAACTTCTACTCATAATATGAATTTGGAACATCCCTTAAATATAAAGGACAGGATCTTTTCATTTGGATGTATAGGCAAGAGAAGAAGAGGTGGTTTGAGGGGTATAGGTAGAAGAAGGATCACCAATGACTATATAGCTGGAAATAGGTCTTAGATTCTCAAGTGTATATCTATGAGACATGCCAAAAATATTGATGGTAGAGGAGGTATTTGTAAGGGATAAGGACATAGGAATGGATGGAAGAGATAACACAATAGTATGAGTAGTGTAAAGGTAGGGTTGTATCAAACAAGAAAAAACACTGATAGCCTGTGAACCATGCTCCAAAGCCTGAAGAAGATCATCTCTATTTTCCATGAAAGCTTCCAAAACTTGAGTCATCAACTTGAGTTTCTCAACTTAAGATTTAAAAGTTTGGTTCAAAGGATGAATTTTGAGATCCAAGGAAAGGGTTATGAACATACCCTTTAAATCTAACTTTATAAATATTTGGCTCAGGTAGTAATCAATATCCTTCTTCATGGTTTCTCTATCATGCCCAACTTTATTGACATCTTCCCTTACTAGGGAGAAGGTTTTAGCATCATGTGTTTAAAAACCACCAAGAACAGATTTTCTGGACTATTTTAATTCCTTAAAGATAATATTCAACTCATCCATAATGAGTTTTTTTATATTGTTTTCATAAAAATATTGCTGAACAGGAGGAGAAATATGAGGCATAGGAGTAGGAGCAGGAGTAGGCTGAAACACTATATTCATTAATCTCTAATTTAACTATAACACCATATCATAAATATCTATTTGAAAATATCCTATATGTGATTTCCAATTATCAACCTCATTTTTCATTAAATTCGTCTCAATATGAAACTTAGGTTGAAGATGATAAAAATCCAACCTCACTTCCCTTTTAAGATATTCTTCTTGAGTGGACTCCAAAGAGTTTCTAAAACCAAGAAATGATTCCTTGAAAACACCCATAAGATCTGATTTGAACTCATTAAAATCATCCTTAATGACACATGATGTAGAAGGAATAGAGGTAGATAGATCATATGATTATTTCCTACCATTTAAATTAAGTAAAACCTCTAATGATTCAACTTTATGACACTAATCTGCAATTCTAGAATCAACATCCACTTCTTCCTCATGAACAGAATGTTCTCCTTCTTCAATATCTTCACCAGGAGAATTACCTTACTCAGTTTCCTCACCATCTTTGGTAGGAGTATGACCAAAGATATCTTTGAGAGTTTGGTTAATTTAGGGTCTCATGGGGGATACCTCAAGGCTTTCTTGAGAATCTATGGCAGAAATAAGAGATCCTTCTAGCACTCTCATAGCAGAAAGGATGGAGGGTTTACCATGTCCAGGTGGACTACCCCCATCATCATCACTAGACTCTGGATAGTCCAAGATTAAAACAAGAGATCCAGAGGACTTATCCTCCTTAGTACGTGCAATATGTAAAATGGTCTGGGAGTAATTTCAATAATAAGATATCCATTTGAGCTACCTTCAGCTTCATCAGAGTCAAAAAAACTCATCTCACTTAACCATATAGCCATTAATAGATACTTCTATATCAACCAAGTCCTCAGACTGAAGTTTTTACTCATAATATGGTAAAAGCATAGGAGAAGTAGGAGATTCAAAATATATGATAGGAGATACATCTCTTCTATCCTCATGAGCAATTATAGCTTCCTCATTAAGATCCACTATTTCATATTATTCCTCCACTTATTATTCATCTTGAACCCTATCAGATTCCACTTCTTTTATACCAACAATCTTTTCATCATATTAATACTGAATAATATTATCAGGTTCAAAACTTTAATCCACAAGATCCCTTGGTCTAATTCGGTACTTCACTGGATCAAAATTCTTATATAGTTTTTCTGGGTATGTCACCCACTCCCATTTCCATGGGTTATATTTTAATTTAATTTTATTACAAATATTATAAGAAGGAAACATAATAGATGAAGTTATTCTTTCCTCTCCTGGGGAACTAATCCTTTATACTCCAACAAGGCTGAAATAAGGTTCGAGTAAGGTAAAGAGATGAACTTTAAATCAATCTTACGCAACTCAAACATACGTATCATGAAATATCTGCATATATTGATCTTAAAACCATGTTTAATTAAAAATAATAAAAAAATCATGGTGCATTAGGATGTTGAAATCTCCTTTTCTTAGAAAGATTAGGAGTTAGCTAAATTTGACCAGCAGCCTGCATTCACCACTTAACTCAACAGCAGTTGGTCATCTAGGGGTTCCATTCCCAGTTAACTCATCTAAATCATTTTGAAACTCAAAAATATCATGTTTTATTGGATATGAGTTTTGGTAATCCTCAAATTCTCCTTTTTATGTCACACCTAAGCATTGTTCCCAACATTTTGATGACAACCCCATAAGTTCACCATTAATCATCATCTTGATGATATCTTTTTTCTCTCTAGGAAAAAATTTTGGGTTCTCATAAAACTCATTAAAAAATTTTCGGTAGAATGTATTACCATTCTTGTTAAACCAAAAATCTCATCCCTGATTTTGAATCATATTCCAAACTAGAGATTTTCTCGATTTCAACCAATGTGCATCAACTTACTTTTCTATAGAAAACAAAAAATCAGCATGATGTGGATTCCTCGACTTATCTTAAGTGATCGAGCTGGAATTTCTTTTCTTCAATTTCTTAGAAGGATGTGATTCACATGAGTTGTGGCATTGGTAGGGCACTTGAAATTTTTTATTTGATACAAAATTAGAAGGCTCAGTTTCTCAAGAGAGGCTTGAAACTAGAAGATTCTGGTTGGAAAAGGGTTCTCGTTAGAGAAGGAAGGTAGCAGGTGAGATGTTGGAAGCAAGAAAGATGATTTTTAGAAAGAGACTTACTTAGATTCAAATTATTATTCAAATTTTAAAATTCAATAATTTATGGATTAAAATTATAATGAACTTTAAGTGAAATCCCACCAAAACATTTTTATGAAACAATTGAAGTATATAACAGACAAGGTATGCATACTGATCAAGGTTCTGTGATAAAAAATATATTATAGGTATAATAACCGTATGAATACAAACTCACGGTCGTTATACTGACTGTGTGAACCATACTTCACGGTTACTCTAAGAAAAGATCAGTAAACAAAAGTTTAAGAAATTATAATAAGAATTTAAATAACTACATAGAAAAAAACTAAATTGAAATAATTAGACATAATTTATCATACTCAATTAAAGTATGATATAATTGATTCTCTAAGTATTAAAAGGATTTATAAATATATCAACAAGCAGATGTTCAGTACCACATGAATTCAAGAGTTATATCATTTTTTAAAAATAATATCTTAAAAAATCGTTGTCTTATATCAATGTATTTTGTGCTATAATGTGATACGGGATTATTAGAAATATCTATCACACTTGTATTATCTCAATTGATAGGGACATGTCAAAACTAATATCCATAGTCTAGTAAAGTGTGTTTCATTCATTGAATATGTGCACAACAACTACTTATAGATATGTGCTCAGATTCAGTAGTGGATAATTCAATAGAATTTTGTTTCTTACTACACCAATAAAATAAATACTTTCCCAAAAAATGACATGTTCTATAATTATTTTTTCTATCTAACTTAAAACCACCAAAATTATCATTATAACAACTGACTAAATCAAATGACTTCCCTTTAGAATAAAATAGTCCTAAGTTGGTTGCACTTTGGAGGTATTTGAAAATCTTTTTCACAGTAATAAAATATGATTCTTTTGTATTTGATTGAAAATGGGAACACATACACACACTAAATATAATATCTAATCAGCTAGTAGTTTATTATAGTAAACTTTCAATCATATCTCAATAAGTGGTTTGATCAACTAATTTCTCGGTTTCATCAAGATCTAGTTTATAGATTGTACTCATTGGAGTATCACTATCTTTAGTACAATCCATACCAAATCATTTTAAAAGGTCTTTAGAGTACTTTATTTGATTTAAAATAATTCCTTATTTTAGAAAAACTGAAAACCAATAAATAATTTTAGCACACTCATCAAACTCATTTCAAATTAACTTCGCATCATTTTTGAAAATTTAGTACACAAAGGATTTCTTGAAGATCCAAAAATAATATCATCAACATAGATTTATACCACTAAAACTTCTTTTGATGCTATTTTAATAAATAAAATAGGGTCGTTTATTCCTTTTAAAAAACCATTAGAAATCAAAAAAGATCTAATCCTATCATACTATGCTCTAAGAGCTTGTTTAAAATCATATAAATATTTTTTTAATTTAATAACATGATTTGGAAAGTGAGTGATTTGAAATCCATGGGTTTGTTCTACAAAAACATCATCAACTATATAACCATTTAAGATTTCACTCTTTACATCCATTTAATATAATTTGAAATTCAAAGGTGTTTGTCATGAACCATCCTGGGTACCTTGGTAACCCGATAACCGAGTCATCCCTTACATAGCTCGAAGGGCATTCTCGATCCACATGGTTTGGCCACTAGCACCCGGAATCATACAAAATGAAAGTGGGGACAAATTTTTCACAAACATTGTGACAGCAAGATAACAAAACAGTATGCATTCAAAATAACCTCCATAGGGATAAGTGTACCAAAAGTCAAATAGGTAAAAACAACCCAAAGTACTACAGAAAAATACTGGAAAATAAGAAAAAATGATCCAAGTCCCAACAAATGAAACTCACCGAGTCCGAGCACCAATAGCTACCACCACCTCCAAGTAGTACCTTACCCTTGCTCGAACCTGGAAGAAGATAATCTAAAAACACCTGAAGGCACAGGAAGTATGTGATCTAAAAACCCAGTAGGGTCTCACCAAGGCTTCCATAATAGGATGTTTCATTTAATTAACCACATAAATCTTCTAATTTTAAATAAACATGTTTTTCATTTCAAAAGAATATTTAAAAAAAATTTATTTACATTTCAAATGATGGAAACACTTTTAAAAAATGGTTTACATTTCAATTGGTGTAACATTTCTAAACAATGGAATAAAAAAACAGTTTATATAAAACAGTTTATATAATTTCACAAGGTATGTAAAATATTTTTCAACATTCAATGGAATATATTTCAAATACAAACAAGCGAGCTTCATGGTCATGTGCCAAAAGGTGCGATAGTTCCAAGATACGAGAGTCCCTCATACTAAAAGTGACATGAAAATATGTATATACACACATCCTATTGACACTGGCCAAAAGGACTTCATCACCATCCCATCAGGGATGTGATGTGATGCAATTATATTTTGGAACATTGTAAATCATAGAGTGTTATCCCAATAACTCACTAACTACCTTGACATGCATGTACTCTAGTATAAAATCAATGAAGGGTAATTTATTTAGAACTGTTTAAAATAAAATTCATCTCATTCTCTATTTCAAATATGCCAATTTCCATTTAAAAACTAACACATGGGTTTTTAATCAAAAATGTGTCTTTTTCCAAGATAAAGCCTGGTGATTTCTATCAAAACTATTTTTAAAATTTTTTCCCAAATACAAATTTTCAAACAATTCCATCAAATAAATTTCATAATTTAAATTCAACAATTTAAATTTTATAATTTTCCATCAATTTTAAAAATACACCTTAATTCAATGGAATTGAGGTTTTTTACCAATTTCATGCCAAAAATCTAATTTCCCAAATAAAATATCCCAATTCAATGGAATTGGGTTTTTAATCAAACAATTTAAATAAATTTCAATAAATTAGATTCAAATAAAACAATTGGAGTTAAATAAAGCAATTTAGGGTCAATCAAATTGGCCAATCAAAACAGAACCACCTACCTTTCTCATGAAATCACAAAGATCGAAACAGAACCCACCAACAAGAATGAAGGCAAAGAAGATCTAGGAACTCAACCTAAAAACAAGATTCAAAAATACGAAGTTTATATCCATCAATACCAAGATGATATATCAAACTCTGAGGGAAAGATAAAGAGATGAAGAGATAAGGAGAACACTTACCTAAAAAGTCACATTGTAATCTCAACAACGTTCAATTATTGAAAAAAATGACTTAGAAGGGTTTGAGGGGTCCAAAATCACCTAGGGATGGACCTTGGTTCGAGATCATTGAAGACTGAAGATGAGGAAATATAATTTGTATCCAAGATTCCTAATTAAAACAATACTCAAAATTTTATATGACGTGTAACCCAATTACATGTCATGTAATTAAAAAATCACCAAATCACCAAAAAATACATCTTATTTTGATAAAAATGGATTAATTATTATTTTATAATTTATACATCATGTAACCACATTACACGGTGTGTAAATCCCTATAAGGCTGCAAAACCAGCAATTTTTATGCTGAAAATCCAACAAATATCTGACTTCACCATTATAGGTATCCTCCTAGTTCCTTCTCAACCCTACCCAGGTAACAAAAAAGGAAAACCATGATAAGGTTTAAATAATACCTTACATAAAGGTAATGAGATGTTACAACCTCCCCATCATAAAAACTTTTGATCCCTAATATCGAAAATATGAGGCTATTGTTCTCTCGTTAGTATCTCTTGCTCCCATGTCTCATGAGAATCTGAACCATGCTTCCATAACACAAGAACCAAAGGTATCATCCTCCCTTGAAGTACATTGCTTTCAAAATCAACTATCCTGACTGGCCTATCAGTCATGGATAAATCAGGTTCAACGTCAAGATTACTCCAACTCAAAACATGAGATGGATCGGATAGATACTTTCATAGTTGAGATGCATAGAACATGTTATGTATCGATGTCAGTTGTGGTGGAAGTGATAACCAATAATACATTTTACCCACCTACTAAACAACCTCAAATGGTCCCAGAAAATGAGGAGCAAGCTTCCCTTTCCTCCCAAGCTGTCGATGACCTAACCAAGGTGAAAATTTCAAGAATACCTGGTCACCAACTGAGAATTATAATAGTTTATAGTGATGATAAGCATAAGACTTGCACCAGCTCTATACCGTCAACATTATCTGACAAATCAACTGAATCTTTGTTGTCATATCTTGGAATAAACTTAGTTCAACCAAGTAACTTTCGCCAATCTCTAAACGACACAATATAAATCTACAAGATCGGTCATACAAGAACTCAAAAGGAGCCACTATTATTGCAGACTGGAGACTATTGTTATAAGAAAACTCAACCAGCCCTAGATGGTCATCACAAACCCCACCAAAGTTGAGAACACAAACATGAAGCATCTCCTCAAGAATTTGTATAGCTCTTTCTATCTGTACATCGGACAACAGATGGTATGTTGTACTCAAATGGGATTGATATCTTAGTGCCTCTTGAAGGTATCTCCCAAAGAAATAAGTGAACTAAAGATCTTTGTTAAAAACTATAGCATATGGAACTCCATGAAAACAAACAATCTCTTTCAGTTAGAGATTTCTCAACTCCTCAACTTTGGTTGTATCACGAATGGGTATAAAGTGAGCCAAATTGGCCAGCCTATCAATCACAATCCATATTGCATTCTTATTTCTCTGGTTATAAGGAAAACCACCCACAAAGTCCATAGATATATCATCCCGCTTCCAAGTAGAGACTAGAAGTGGTTTAATTAAACCCTTAGGATTCTAGTTCTTGACCTTGACCTGTTGGAAAGTATAACAGCGAGAGAGAAATTCAGAAATTCTCCATCCCATACCTAGCCACCAGAACTATCGACTCATGTCAAAGAACATATTTATGATTCCTGGGTGCACCGCCCATTTGGAAATATGGAAATCCCCCATAACAGATTTTCTTACTGGTAAAGGTACCATAAAATGATTCTGATAGCATAGAATTCCCTCTTTTGAGAACAACCACTCAGCAATAGTCTCCCCTCCATAAAGAGATTCTCTAATGCTACAGAACTCATCATCCAGATGTTGTTCCTGAAGGATCATCTCAGGAAGAGTGGATGAAAATTGAACACTGGACAAGGAAACCTTAGCCTCTGATTCCTGGACTCCAATATGCAACTGTGCAAAAAGATCCATCAAGTTCCACTCTTCTAAAGATTCTTTCACGGCCTGGGTTAGAAGTTTCTTGCTCAAGGCATCTAAAATGCCATTCCCTTTCCTCATAGTATAGGCAATGTCGAAATCAAAAGGTATTCCACTGAATAACTCTTTAAGAGATTCATATCTTTTTTAAATAAGGTATTACTCAAGCTCTTGTGGTCTAAAAACACAGTAAAACTTTCTCTAAAAAGGTGATGTTTCCAACTCTTAAGTGAATGAATCAAAGATTCAAGCTCCAAGTCATGGGTTAGGTAATTCTTATTATGTGGCCTAAGATGATGAGAGACATGGGAAACAACATGATCACCTTGAATAAGAATTCAGACTAAACCTGAACTCAATGTATCATAGAAGACCATACAGTCTTTCTCGGTCTCTAGAAGAGTCAACATCGATGCAGTAATCAAAAGACATTTCATCTCAACAAATGAACTCTAAATTTTTTCATCCCAAGATAACTTTACTCCCTTATAAGTTAGTGCACTCATTAGAGAATCCAACTTTGAGAATTCATTTAAAAACTGTCAGTATACCCAGCTAATCCCAATAACCTCTGGATCTCGAAGACATTTTGTGGTTTCTCTCATATCATAACAGTATTCACCTTCTCAAGATCATCTGAAATACAATGTTCTAACACCATATTTCCCATTAATTTCACTTCATAGATATAGAAATCAAATTTTGAAAGATTTTCATAAAGATGGTGATTTATCAACAATTCCATAACTGCTCTCATATGATGCACATGATCCTCATAGGACTTAGAGTGACCAAGGATGTCGTCCACAAAGACTACCACGAAGGTATAAAGATACTCATGGAAAATCATTTTCATCAAATCCACAAATAATGTAGGATCATTGGTTAAACCAAAAGGAATGACAAGGTACTCATAATGGTCATACCTTCTTTAAAAGGCAGTTTTCTAAATGTCAGATTCTTTTATCCTCAATCGATGGCATCCAGACTGAAGATAAATCTTCAAGAACAGATTTTACCCTTTAAACTAATCAAACAGATCATCAATATGTGGCAATGGATACTTGTTCTTTATCATAAATTTATTGAGATTTCGATAATCAACACAAAGGTGCAGTGAACCATCAGCCTTCTTAGCAAAGAGAACCAGCGCCACCCAAGGTGACACACTCAGGTGTATAAATCCTTTCTCTAGAAGATCATCCAACTGATTATTCAACTCCTTCATTTCATCTGGTTCTATTAGGTAATAGGGAATAGACACTGGTTAAGCACCAGGGACTAATTCGATAGAAAACTCTACCTCCCTTACCAGTGGAAAATTAGAGAAGTCTTAAGGAAACACATTGAGAAACTCAATGACAACTGGAGGGAGATTTCCACTCAAATATTCTCACTCCAGTTCAAAATCATACAAATATATCACTTTCCCAAACCATGGATAATACATTCAAGGTCTACTCAACATTGGGTCTCATTCTCCTTGAAACATTTGGCAAAACTCATTGGGTGCAGTAAAGAAGACCCATCGAAGATAAGAATTAATCCGAGCTTTATTAGCAATGAGTCAATCCATCCCAAAAATGACGTTAAGAGATTTCATGTTGAGAACCAGAAAACTCCAAGAAAGATCAACATATAATAAATAGAACACACAAGGACTATGGAGGCCTTTCTCTCTCTTCATACCAAGGGTTGTATTAATATCCATAACATAAGATAAAAGATCCATATGAAGATTTATAATATTAAAATTACATGTTTAAATGAATGAATCAAAAGAACTAGTATCAAATAAAGAAATCACTAATGACAAAGATATAGTAATAGTACCTATCACAATCACTGGACCTGTATATACTTCCTCTGGAGACTCTTCCACTGTATGAAGAAGCTTTGTTCCAGATGCCTATGGCTGGAACCCCTTTGCTCATGAATGGTGTTGTAGATATCGTGTCACTACGAGGAGTAGAAAATACATGGAAGAACTTATGTATGTGACCTGAGCATCCACAGGATAAATATACCTTGGGTACCTTAGTGCAAACCCTCTTTGAATACCATGACTTTCCACACTGGTAAAAAATAAAAGGGCCTCTACCAGGCACTGCAAGAGGTCTATAATGACCCTACCGTTGAGAACTTCCATGAGAATCGTCATGCTTCCAATTTCCCTTAGAGGAATGAACATTATCACTGGGAGTGAAAGAAAATACTTAAAACCCTGACTTTCCATCCATGACCATATCAACCATCAGTGATCTATCCAGCACATTATCATACAAAGGAAGATTCAGCAAGAAAACCTAAGAATGAATATTATATTTAATTTCCAACTCAAACCATCAATCCTTAATATTCTCATTCGATACTATCTGAGGTGAAAATTGCACGAGATTAATAAAATGGTTTCCATAATCCGTCACAGTCTTCCCAGCTTTCTCAAGTTTGAAAAACTCATTGCCCTTGTCCAACAACATCAAATCTAGATAGAACTGGTCAAGGAAAAGAACCTTTAAGTCTTTCCACTCTAATCCCTTGTGTTTCTTAGCCATCACCATCATTTCACCCCATCTATTGCTCGTCCCTTCCATCATGAAGTTGGAATACTTCACCTTGATATCATTGGGTGTCTCTAAGAATCCAAACAAACCTATCATCCAACTCAACCATTCCTCGGCCTCTTGAGGATCATTTTAGCCTTTGAACACTAGTGGATTTTGGTGAAGGAACTCTTGAGAATGATTTTGAAGAACATCCCTCGGAGTTTCTATAGCTAGAGCCTGAACAGGGATTGGTGGTGATGTTTGTCCCAGATCTTGGATAGTATGCACAGTCACCTCAACTAAACTTGGGTCCACAAGAGGATTTTCTCACTGAGGTTCATCAGCAGATTCCTCCTAGATTTGATTTTCACGTCTTCTCGGAGTCATGATGCTAAAAAAAATCAGTAGGAAACATATAAGACATCAGATTAACACTCAATAGAGAAACAAAAGAATTTAATCCCAACAGATAGATAAAAAAAATTGGATTTCATCCTATCAAAATCAATAAGCTGGGAAAATACTAAAACTAATCCTTAATTCATTTTTCTCAAACCACCCTTGGTGACTTAAGGGTCATTAAAGTGAGAGATGGTTAAGAACTCAATTGAAACTACCTCCAAATTCCCGAAAAGATTACACAATGCATAATGAATTAAAAACAAGTAGCTCAAACTAGACCTATAATACTACTTCTTCACAAACTATCCTAGTTACCTTCATAAATTAATAACTGGTCCAATCCTAACATAACCCGAAGGGCATTCCTAATCCCCATGGGTTGGTGACTAGCACCTGGAATCATAAAAAATTAAAGTGAAAATGAATTTTTCACAAACATTGGGGAAGAGGGATAACGAATCAGTTTACATACAAAAGAAACTCCACAATGGGAAGTGTACCAAAATTAAAATAGGTAAAAACAACCCAAAGTACTATAGAAAAGTACCAAAAAAATAGTAAAAATTTCCCAAGTCCCAATGAATGAAACTCATCGAGTCTAAGGATCAACAGCTACTACCACCTCCAAGTGCCACCTTACCCTTGATCTAACCTAAAAGAATATAATCTAAAAAAACCCGAAGGCATAGTTAGGGTGTGTGATAAAAGACTATTAGGGTCTCACCAAGTATTTCATAATAAGATTTCACATTTAATTAACCATATAAAGCTTTTAATTTTAAATAAACAGGTTTGACATTTCAAAAAATATTAAAAAATCATGCTTTACATTTCAAATGATGGAAATACTTTATAAAAATGGTTTATATTTCAATTGATGGAACAATTATAAAAAATGGATTAAATAAACATTTTATATAAAAAAAATTATTTAATTTCACAAGGAATATAAAACATTTTTCAACATTCAATGGTATATATTTTAAATACAAAAAAGCGAGGGTCATGGTCATATGTCAAAAGGTATTATAGTTCCATGTTATGGGAATCCCTTACACTCAAAGTGACATGGAAATATGTGTGTACACACATCCCTCTGACACTGTCCAAAAGGACTTCATCGTCATCCCTTCAGGGTTGTGACATGCTGTAATTATTTTTTGGAATGTTGTAAATCGTAGAGTGTTATCCCAATAACTCACTAACTTCCTCAACTTTCATGTGCTCTAGTATAAAATCAGTGGTGGGAAATTTATTTTAAAAATTTTTAAAATACAATTCATCCCATTCTCCATTTCAAATGTGCCAATTTACATTTAAAAACCAACACATGGATTTTTAATCAAAAACATTCATTTTCCAAGATAAAACCCAACGTTTTATATCAAAACTATTTTTAATCCATTTCCCCAAATACCAATTTTCAAAAAATCCCATCAAATCAATTTCATAATTTAAATTCAAGAATTTAAATTTCATAATTTTTCCATCAATTTCACAAATGCACCCCAATTCAATGGAACTGGGTTTTTTCCCAATTTCATGCAAAAAATCCAACTTGAAAAATAAAATCCCCCAATTCAATGGAATTGGGTTTTTAATCAAACAATTGAAAGAAATTTCAATCAATTAGATCCAAATCAAATAGTTGAAATTAAATCCAGTAATTTAGGGTTAATAAAATTATCCAATCAAAACAGAACCATCTACCTTTCTCATGGAAACATAAAGCTCGCAATAGAACCCACCAACAAGAATGAAGGCACATAAGATCTAGTAACTCAACCTAGAAACATGATTCGATAGTATAGAGTTTCGATCCATCAATCCTAAGATGATCAATCAAACTTTAATGAGTGAAATATAAAGAGACAGAGAGACAAGGATAATGTTTACCCAAAAAGTCACACCACAATCACAATAATGTTCAATTGTTGGACGAAATGACCCGAAAGGGTTTCAGGGATCCAAAATCACCTATAAATGGCCCTTGGGCTGAGATCAAGGAAGTCTGAAGAGGAGGGAATAGAATTTTCAGCCAAGATTTTTGTTTAAAAAAAACACTCAGGACTTTACACAACGTGTAACCCAATTACACATTGTGTAATTGAAAATTCCAAAAATAATCAAAAAACCCATCACCTTTTGATAAAATGGATTTATTATTATTTTAGAATTTACATGTAGTGTAACCACATTACACAGTGTGTAAATCCCCAGCAGGCTGTAGAACCAGCAGGTTTTATACTAAAAATCAACAAATATATAACTTTACCATTATATGTATCCTCCCAATTACTTCTCAGCACTACCCAGATAACAAAAAAGGAAAACCACAACATGTTTTAAATCATACTTGATAGAAATATAATGGTATTTTACAGTGCTGCATAGGCAAGAAACATTTCAATGACTTCAAGTCCATCTATGAAAAGGTTTTATCATAGTCAATACATTCCTCGTGATTGTATCTATGTGAAACCAATATAGTTTTATTTCTTATTATAGTTTATAACTCATCAACTTTGTTCCTAAACACCCATTTAGTGTCAATGGTCAGGTATTCCTTGGGTATTTTAACTAGTTTTTAGACTCTATTTCTTTCATACTGATTCAGATCTTCGTTCATTGTCATTACCCAAAATTAATCATCAAATTCTTGTGTGATTTTCTTAGGTTAATATTGTGAAAAGAAATATTGATGTTCAACTTAGTTTCTAAGATAATCTCTAGTATAGATTCCTTTATCTAGGTTTCCTACAACAGCATCTAAGGGGTGGTATCTATGAGTCCTAATAACTCTAGGAAAGAAAGTATTTGACACATCATTTTCTTCTGTAGGTTTAGGTTCAAATTGTTCCTTAGAACTGGGAGATTTTTCTATAGGTTTGTGTAGAGACCCAAAGCTTGACGTACATGGACATTACATCAATTTTGCGGAATACTTAATACATAACAAAAACAGACACACAAGGACCGTAATAGTTTAGCATCTTTGGAAACTCGGAATATAAACTTCTAATCATGTTGAAATATCTTCAACAACTCCCATAACGATCTTCCCCTTTTTGTTTCCTTACCTAAAACCTTTCTTTATTTCCTGGGGAAAATAAAACATAAAAAGGGTGATCTCAAATGCTCAGTAAGGGAAAACATAGATAACATAAAACAATCCATAAACATTTGGAAGCAAAAACATGAACATGAAATTTAAACATCAAAATCTTGAGCAAAGACATAAATCATAGAAGTACGTAAGGCATATATCATAATGCAACATAAACCATGATAAAATATAATGGGAATAAAACATGTAATTGTGGAAACCATTCAGCACATGTTATGATTTCCATAGTAGCCAAGGCATTACTGCCAAGACCATCTTAGTGGACAAAGTCCCTTTCTGAATCGAGTTCACTCCTCGTTTCAGTCCTGTAACACTGAACCGGATTAACTTATCATTCCAGCCATGTCTATCTCATGAGATATAAATCTTTACCCAATGCATTGGATGGAGATATAGGTCCCACCCATCTCATAATGAAATCATTCTTACTTGTGCCACAAAATAAACATACATCATTCATAATAACCCAACGAATAAAATGGGTTTCATAAACATAATCACATCATCACATAATCCATATAAAATAAATGGATATCATTTCATAATAAGAAAAGTGAAACCATGTAAATCATAGAGAAATTATACTTGAAACATACACATATGAAATAATTTCATCTTAGATGGAAAATGGTTTTGATAAAACAGATGAAATGAATTCTTGAGGAAAATATCCTTTTTTCTTCAAAATCATTTTCTTTTCACAAAATGTCATGAAATTTTAAATGAAAAGGATTTTTTTGAAAATATTCATGAAATATTTTGGAGGAAGCTTCATGAAAATAAGGCTTTATAAAACCATAAAAATCTGTTCACACCGTATAAGTTAAAAATAACAATCTCCTTGTACTTTTGTCGGAAAAGTCAAAAAGTACCTCATATGGTAAACAAAAGAAAGATTCCTTCCATACGACGTGGTAAAAGTAAGAAAAGGGTAAAAATGTCTTAAACATGCATGGAAGGAAAGTAAACATTTTATGAAAACATTTTGAGAGCATATGGACATGGATAATAAACATAACCCCCAGTAAATACTTACGAGTAAACAATCTCGGATAAGAATGAGATTGGAATAATTATCCCTTACCTTAGGTCCGATATGCTTCGTACGTATCTGAACCTCCTGTATAATGATTTAAATAATGTCATTGAATTATTACAGAATCATATTCATTGTTATGATATCATATATGGTTCACTTATGACTTTATATTACCCGTTCTTTTGTAAATTCCATGTTAAAGTGCGTTTTGGGTAAAATCGTTTCATTTTTCGTCTGTGTTTTGACTTGTAATTATTCATATGATTACTTAGATCATGATTACTTAATTAAAGAATATAAAACATGATTTATATATAATATATATTCATAATATACATATATATAATAGATTGATAAAAGGAATGAAATACACCGTTCATGGAGACGGTAGGTTGTACGTACGCATGAATGTTGTTTTCGTTTCCTTATTGAATTGAATGAAACTAAATAGATGACATACATATATATATACATAAATCAAGTAGCATTATTATTTCATATATTTCATTATTATTCATTATATAAACTTTATGATCATTCATGTATGGTTAACATGGAGAATGAATCTCATCGCGTCGTGGAGACGGTATTCCGTACATACGCACGAGCGATGATATCGTTCCCATAATTATTGAATAGAATTGGAGTGGATGGTATAATATATCAGAATCAGTATGATGTTATAATAACCATATATAGTTATTATTTACACCATTATACCCATCCATGTAAGGTGTTGGTGGAAAAACAGATTTCACCACGGCGTGGAGACGGTATTCCGTACGTACGCACGCGTGGTGATTTCGTTTTCCGTAGGATGGATAGATGGTGAAATAGGGTTGTTTCATACTTATAATAACATATAAGTATATGATTTATACTGATTTTATTACTTCATAATGAAACAACTAAAGAAGAATAATTGGAAGAAGAAATAAAGTTGAAAGAATCGGTAACGGACATTACCTCTTCTTTGAAGCACCTCTTTGAGACCTCCTCTTAGGGTACTAAAATTGGTTTTTGAAGAAGACCAGAACCTCTACGATATTTCTATGGAAGTGTAGAAGAAAATTTGGCAGGGTTTGGTCGAGCTTGAAGGCTCAAAGTGGTGTGAGGAAGAGAGGGAGGAGGTTCCCTTTTATAAGGGAGGAGAGGGGCACCTTTGGAAAAACTAAAAATATTATTTTATTATAAAGTCATATTCGGTTTTTAATAGCTCCAAATTGATTTATTTCGAAGATAATGTGGGGATGGGTCGAAATCCTTTCATCCAATATAATTTAGACAAGTTTAGGTTTCTATTTTAACCTTATCATTTAGATTTAACCTTAAGTTAAATAATTTTACTTTTACCGTGTCTTCTTGTTTTCTTACACTATAAGGTTAATAAACTTACTATAACAAGCCAAAAGAACCCCAAGTTGTTTATTATTAATATATATAACCTTATATAAGTCATTTGGCCTAACCTTAGATTTTTAGGAATAAAATAACAATTAATAATATAATATTTGTTTTTAAAAACTATTTTATGTCAATTTTGACACTATTTGGTAATTGATTTTTGTGAAAATCATAACAGAATGATTAGTTCTAACAAAGTTAATATAATCAATAATAACATGTCATATTAACCTAGAAAATTAGTGGAATTCATAAAAAGTCTCAAATTACATTTATTTTGGTATTTATAACATCAATTATGTCAATATTTCATTAATAAGATAATTACTTCATTATCATTGTGTCATAAATAAATTAAATTATTTAATGTCTAAAAATTACAAATAAAATACCCTTATGTAGGAAATATTTTTATATTTCTAATTAATATTTATAGTCGAATTTATCTTATGTATAACCCTATATTAAAAATGATTTACTTATAAAACTTTGATTTTAACTATTTTAACCCTTCTTTAAATAAATTAATATTAAATGTCCTAATCTAATCCAAATGGGCCTAAATTGTCATATTTTATTCCTAAGGTTATTTTTGGTCGAATTACACTTATCCAATATAATTAGGACATGTTTTAGGGTAATAATAATATCATTTTTACCCTTAATTATCCTATTTACTTTTAACCGTGGTAAATAAAAGTAAAAAGTTACTATTCACCAAAAAATTATTTTCATCTCATTGAACCACATTTTAGTCCTTTATATTAACCGTGTCTCTCGGATTTTTGAAATTAAATTCACAGAAGTGGTAAATTTTAATTTAAATTAAAAAAAAGTCAGTTTTTTAACTACCACTAAGTGGTTTCACTATTCATCGAAAATTGAAATTTTTCAAAAAAATACCAAACATTCAGCCTAATAATTATTTGATATTACAAATTCAAAATTGATGTCTATTTTTCAAAATTCAAAACATAGAAGTGGCATTAATTAATTTTAAATTTAATTCTTGTTATCAAAACAAATAGCGTGTTTTTAAGAAACAAAAACAATCAAAAGATCGATACTTGTTTATATCCATTTTCAAAGTGAAATTAATTCCAATGAACAGAATTGGATTAAATGGTAAAAATATATTCTAATTAAACTTTAAAACCAATTAAAAAGATAATCTAACCATATAAATTATTGCGATGAAAAAAGTTATTTTTAATTAAAATATAGCGTGTTTTTACTATTCATTAAAATATGAAAATTTTATCCAAAGTAAATTTTTATATCTTGATTCCAAAGAAGAATTTTATTTTGTCAAATTGAACTTATATACATGTAAAAAACAAGATTTAAGGTGGGTGATCCATCAAAAGGCGGCAAAACTACATTTTTTGAAAAATACTTATTTTACTCAAAAAATTGATTTTGTTATCATACCATGTTCTAGAAAATGTGTAAGATGAATAATAATGCTATAAAATTCAAAATGTAGTTGATACTATTCATAAAGGCTAGTTCATAAGAATATTATAACCATATATCGTTGTTTAGTGAAACCTGGTATTGCGTACAACACACGCTATCGAGGAAAGTCGCGATTATGTGTAATGCAAGCCAAGTCAGGGTTGCGTGTTGTGCAAGACTCCTCTGTTGTTTCGTATAACAGAATCCAACCATATTTCATTTATAAATTTAATATATATATATATATATATTTATATATATACACTCAATGTTTCGTAGAATAACTACTATCAAAATTGTATGTAACATGATCCAAGAATAGTGTTGTATATACTGCAAGATCATATGGTGTTGCGTATAGCGCAAGGTAATCTTGTTGTAGCATACAACACAAGACATCAATGATATTAAAAGAATATTTTTCATAAAATCTCGGGGTGTTACAGTTTGATAGAATTATCACTAGGTTTAGCATTAATATCTAAATTAGAAAGTTCGCCCTCAAGATTTTCTAAAGGGGTTTGGGATCATGTGGATATGTCTCATCAAACTTGACATTTACATATTATACCATAATTTTAGTCTGTTTATTAAATAACATGTATGATTTACTAGATATTGAATATCCAAGGAAATATATTCATCATTTTTGGATGAAAATTTGTATAAATTCTTTTTTTTATTGATTATAAATACTTTACAACCAAAAACTCTAAAGTAATTAACTTTTGGTTTTCTACCATTTTATAACTTGTATGGGTTCTTCTTTAAAAGTGGTATAATGAGAACTCTATTTATAATATAGTAGGATGTATTCATAGCCTCTGCCTAAAAATAAATAGGTAAATCATACTCACTGAGCATGGTCTGGACAATTTATTAAAGGTATCTATTTATTATTTCTACTATGCCATTATATTGCGGGGTCTTATGAGAAGAAAATTTATGACTATAGCCATGTTGTGAGCATAGAGATTCAAAATCTTGATTTTCAAAATCATGACCATGATCACTTTAAAAAGTTTTAATTCTAAGTCCACTAAGGTTCTCTGTATATTTTTCATACTTGGAAAAATAATAAAAAACTACACTTTTGTGAGGTAGAAAGAATACCCAAGTGTATCTAGAAAATTAATCTATTATAACATAATCATAGAGCTTACCATTTAACCTAAAAACTCTAGAGGGTCCAAAAAAGTCCATCTGAACCAACACTAGGGGTTAAGAAATTGAAACTTCCTTCTTTATTTTGAAGAGATTTTCTATTTCTTTCCCTTTTGATAGGGATTATAGACTTTGTCTCTTGGAAATTCTAGTTTGGGTAGATCCGTGACTAATCCTTTCCTGGTTAACTTTCTAAGTGAGTATAGGTTGCAATGGACAAGTCTCCTATAAAAATCCAAGATTCTTTGTGAAATGAAATGAAACAATAAATATTTTGAGAAAAATAATGAATTAATATCAACAACATAAACATTATCAATTTGCAAAGCAGTAAAAACTGAAGCACATTTAGAACCATAAACTTTGAAAAAATTGTTTTCAAACTTAACATGATAATCACTATCACATAATTGTGATATGATAAGTAGATTATACTTCAATATATCTATAAATAATACTTTAGAAATTAAGATAGTACTATAGTTACTGATTTGACCAAGTCCAATTATTTTTCCTTTGGCATTATCACCAAAAGTGGCATGTGCACCATCAACTTTGATAAGGTTCTTGAAAATTGAGCAGTCCCCAATCATGTGTTTAGAACATCCACCATCCAAATACCATAAGTTCTTATTGGAACTCTTCAAATAGGTTTCCTAAAGTAAAAATTTTAAACATGGAATGATTTTGGTACCCATATTTTTTGGGTCCATAAATGTTAGTAATAAGAGATTTAGGAATCCAAAATTGTTTAACTAGTTTCCCATAACTAGATTTTAATCTTTTAGAAATAAAAACATTGTTAGAAATAGAATAATAAGAATAATTTATAGAACTATCATAAATGGAACTAGGAATAAATTTTTTTGTATAAATTGTCCTCTGTCAGGGATGGTAACCAATACCATTAGTATATTTTATAGTGGTTTGCATACCAAGCATCTGAGTTAGAGTTTTTCTACCATTAGTATATCTCTCCAGATCCTTCTTTAATTGTTCACAATACATTTTAAGTTATTTTTTTTTTCTTTTAATATTTGATATTTCTTATCCTTTTCTACAGAAAAATCAAATTTAAAGTGAATAGACAAAACATGCTGGTTCTTTAAACATTTATATTTATCTTTAAGTTCATTTAATGTTTCTTCCATCATATTATAATATTCGAATAAATCCTCACTAGACATATATTCATCAATATTTTCATTCTTAGAAAGATTATAAATATGTTCAGCAGATATGGGGAAAATATTTGACACCTCAGATGTGTTTTTCATGAAACACCATTAGCCATGTCAACCTTATTTTCTCTTCTTGAATCAGAATCACTTGAACAGTCCTCAAAGGCACTTCAGGTGACTTTCATAGGCTTTTTATACCCTTTACATTCTTCCTCATAATTTTTCTTATACTTTAACTTGGGATAGTCTCCTTTAATGTGTTCTTTTCTTTTACATTCATAGTAGGTCACTTCATTATTGGAATCATCCTTTTTTATTATTTTCTCTAATTTCCCTTATTTTCATACTTACCTCAATAATTGTATTTCATGAAGAATTTCTTCTTCCTATATACTTTCTTTAAACATATGTCTAGATGAGTCATTTCCTCATCGCTATCTGAGGGTGATTCATCATCACTTGAACTGGTAGCTTTGATCTTTTATTTTAGCTTTGAGTCAGAAGTCTTGAAGGTTACTGACTTCCTCTTTGGTTTATCTCTTTCCTCTTTTTTTACTTGTAATTCCTCCATGTGCATCATGATCTTTCCAATGAGTTCTTTTACTGGTAGTGTACTGATGTCGCAGGATTCCCTGATGCAAACTGATGTTTTTCTTCATCCGTCAGGTAGACGTCTTAGAAATCACATCATTTGTTCTTTGTCAGTGATTGTCTTTCCTAGTGCATGAATAGTGTTGACTATTTCATTAAACCTGGGATACATATCAGAAATGGTTTCATTGAGATTCATCTTGAAATTGTCATATTTAATAGTATAAATATTTAAACGCATTTCTTTAACATTTGAGTTTCTTTCATGATAAATAGTTAGTGTATCCCATATTTCAAAAGTAGTAGTACAAGAAAATATTATATTGAATTCATATCTACCTAAAGAAAAATATAAATCATTAATTTCTTTATAGTTTTAATCATAGGTATCTTTTACAGTAGCATCCCATGTGTTTCTTATAGTTTTGGGTATTTCATATTTGTCAATAATTGCAGTCTAGATATCAAATATCATGCTCTCAATAAGAATTTTCATCTTGATTTTACATTGAGCATAATTTGTTCCATTAAAATAAGTATTTCGGTTAGTGGAAGCTCCCTCAAACTTAGTATTATCCATAAATATATAAATATATATATAACAAAAATTTAAGATCTTTTTTCAAAACTGGATTACAGTAAAAAGTATTTTGAAGAACCTATTATACCAAATATTGGTCAGAGTGGAACACTCAAGAGGGGGTGAATAGAGTTTCTAATTAAAATTTCTTTAAAAATATTTAAAACATAAATCCTCTAATTTATAAAATAAACTCAGTTAACTAAAATTATAGAATTATATAATTTTTTCTTTCAAAAAGGTTCTCAATAGTTTGATCAAAACTCAGTCAAAGTAATTTTAAAAACACTTTAACTTTTGAAACTAATATACTAGTAACAAACACCTTATATAAAACAAAAGTTAAATACAGCTATCAAAGTAGAGTTTTGTTGTTATATTTAAAACAGATACTAGTTTATCATTTAAAATAGTGAAAATAACACTTAAAATCACACAGCAGAAATTAAACAAGGGGTTCATTCTTAAGACAATACTTAATCTCCTCTACTTGAAAATCACCCACTGTCAAGAAGTTTATTATTAAATAAACTGATATGCATCCTGGATCATGTTTTACAAACAATTTTACTATGATATTATAGGCTAAAATCCTCTTCAATGGTTCTGCATGGTAGAAAAATATTTCAGGTCACACATGACCTCTTCCACTGTTATATATAGGAGTACAAATGAAAAGAGTTTAAAGAGAGTATCCAACACTCTATAGTTCACTACAGGAGACTGTGTTTACAGATAAAAAAAGTAATAAAAAACACAACTCAAATGTTAAGCATAAACAGAAAGAGAAAGAAATAAGAAATGAGAAGATTTGGTGCTGCTCAATTTGAATATATTTAGTTCTCCAAGAGCACTTGAATTTGTCTTTTAACAGAGCTTGAACAAGTTGCATAATAGGTTCAGGAATAACATAGGGTGGTGAATATTTTTGAATGAATATATTGTGTAGCACATGTTCATGTGCATATTCTTCTATTGTTCTCTATATATCCCACACATGCAACACGTGATCATTTCTTCTTAAAAAGACCTCCATCCAAAAGTAGCTATTAAAGAACATTCAATACAACTTTAATTTCTCGGATACTTCAATTAATGATTTGAAAACTAGAAATTTGATATTTGAAAACACTCCACTGGTAAGTTAGACACGATAGTTTGTCTTCACTTAAAACACGGTCATTTGAGCTCATAGTCGGCTGGCATGGTCAGTTGTCATGACAACTTGTCACAGTTACTTTATTTGTTTATGCAGTCAATCTTTTTTTCATTCGGTAGGTTCATGAATTCGCATGGTAACTTCATTTCTTTTCATAGTCACTTATTTTTTTCTCATGGTAGGTAGTCATTCTTGCATTTTTTTAATGACCCAAACATTTATAAATAAAATTCCCCTTATGATTTAAATTAAATGTCATATTATGTATTATGGTTATAGAAAATGCATGCACTTATTTGGTTTTATTATATTCCATTAGATTAAAAAAATAAATAATCATCTTTATTATTGATAATATATCTTTTGAAGATTAATCACATTATTAGTATAAATATAGGGTTTTAACAAATCCAATTGACATAGAAAAAGGAAGTGGTGGTCTTAACCAGTAGGGTTATACCCTATGAAGCTCATTTATTAGAGCTTCCAATGGAGATAGCATCATTAGGATTTTCCCTTGACCAATATCAAGTTGAGATAAAATAAATTAAGAATGAGAAAACCCATTTAGAGTATAAGTTCAGCCTCATCGAGATCACGGACCAAACCATGTATGTCGAACCACCCCATGAAAGTCTCACAGTCATGCACCTTACCATTAGGGCATTTGTTGGTGTATTAAAGGGATATGTATCAAGACTATAATAAGAATATGTATATTTTATTTTCAATAGAATAATGTTCATATTTTCTTCTTACTGTTACTTTATAAGCGATTTTTATTTTTATACAATAAAACACAAATTGTACTTTTGGGTAATATTCAATTCAATTAAGGTAGTTATTTTAATGAATTAATGGATTTTTGAAATAAATAATATTTTAATAAAATATTATTATTAAATAATTTTTATTAAATATAAATGATCGTATAATTTTTATGAAGTCAAATGTAATTTTTATAAGGGTTCAAAAACTGTTATTATCAAAAAACCCGGCATTTATTAATAAATGTCAATTATTATTTTATAAGTGAAAATTCATATGTTTAGAAAATTATTTTGATAAAATTAATATTATATTTTTAATCAGAACATATAGATTATCCAATGGTGAATTTTTCATAATTTTCTGAGACTGAAAAATTTTCTGGTAAAAATTAAATACCGTATAAATATACAATGTGTCTTATGACATCATAATTACCCAAAAACTGATGTAATAAATACTAAAAATGGTATCCATGACTAAATATATGTTTTACATTTAAAATAATGTGATTTTAAGTTTATTTGATTTATTTTAAAAATCCATTATGAATCCTCCAAAACTTATAATATATTTTAAGGCTTTAAAATCATTTCTTTAAGAGTATGACTCACCTCTACATCACCAAAAGTAATATTTTAATAATTTCAACCATTATACTTATAAAATAATTAAAACCACCCCTCTTTGAAAGAAAATATGGGCAAAAACCATAGTAATTTTTGTGGTTTTGGTTATTTTATTATATAGAGTCCAAAACCTAAGTTTAGAAAATAATAAAGAATTCTCCTCTCTTTTCATATATAAACTCACCAAACTCTCATTTCTCTTCACTAAAAATATTTTAAGCATGTATTTATTCTTCCCTCCCCTATATAGAGTCCTCCAAAGGTTCCCCCAAACTCTTAAGAAGCTCCTCCCACACATTTGGATTCACACTATCAAGATAAAGGATCCTCACCTTCTTCTCTTTATTCAAATTTCTTTATTATCTTATATCTTCCATTTCCAATTCTTGATGTTGGGATATGTTTTTCCATATCCATATTACTATAAATTTTATTTCCAAATGATAATAGACCCATTTCTCTCTCATCAACCCATTTTATAAATTTTTAAGTGATGTTATTATGCTATCAAAATTCCTCCGCAATTTTCCATGCCTAACAATTGTGTAGTGAATATCCATACTTATTCTCTATCAAGGGTGTTCACTTTTATTCACTTATACTTATTGATTGGAAACTTACATGTATTTATTCCATACTCCATGATTGTGGAATAAAATTTTATGATAAATGATTCCATATTTTATGATCTATGTGGCACGCTTAAGCATGAAAATGAAATGAATGTGACGGGTGCGCCCGGAATTATATAGTACTCCAATGAATTGGGAAATGTTTAGTCTCATGAGGAGTCATGTTAGGACAAGGATTTAACTTTATTACTTTATGGAACTATTTATACCATGATTTCTTAGCATTTATCCTTGAACTATTCTTATGATTCCATGTTTTAAGTTGTTGTCACATTTCTCATGTTGCCTTTATATTATCATGATATATCATGCCTCATTGTTCATGTTTATGATTATAACTCCTTTTATTCCACATTGATATACATATTTTCTAACATGTATTATTTTCTTCATGTTATACCATTTTTATTTCCTTACTAGGCTTTATAGCTCACCTATTTTTTATGTATGTCCTCAGGTTATCTCATACAGTTTTAAGTACGAAAGAATATTAGGAACATGTTAAGGAGGTTTTCAATAAAGATGATGTATTCCTTGTTTTAAGTTGTTATGTAATGTATCTAATACCCAAAGATACTAGACTTATAAATATTTCAGGATGTATTATGTGTACTTTTATGTAATAAATCATGTATTAATGTGTAATAAAGAGAATAGTTGTTATAGTTGGTATCAAAGGAAAAGTTTAGTTATTTTTTGAATTATGATTAGAAAACTCTAGCGAAAGCCTTAGGGATAAGACTAAGTATAAAAAACATCCCTAAATTTTGGTAAGTATAGAGTAAATAGTTTATCAATAAAATAAATCCTTGTTTAGATACTACAAGTGGATGTAGTTCTGGTACAGATGTATATAGGGTTAAAATCCAAAAACACCACGTTGAGCTAAACTCGGCCAGGAACTAGTGCACCACAACAGGCCTTGATGAACACCTGGTTTGACTCTTCCGAGGGATATGCTTTGGTAAATTCATAAGATCATTATAAAACATTATTAAGGGATAAAAAATAACTATAAGAATATATATTAGGAAATAGACCGTGGATAACATAGATTAAAGCCTAGAAATTAATAAGTTGAGGAAATACATGTAAATAATAAGTTATCTCTTTAATGTCATTGGATTCTCGTTTATGTCTTTAATAATTTAAAAATACTCATCCCTAATTTTCCCTTTATTATATCAAATGGCCAAAAATAGGAGGAATCAGGTAAATAATAAATGTAATGGGAAATATGATGACTTCCCCAACAAGATGGCCAACCCGATGGGGGCAAGAATCGAAAACTTTGTAATGATACTATCTCAGATGACTCAAGTTCTGAATAGAAACATGGATCAGGAGAAGCACCCAAATCTTCCTAAGAAAGAACAAGCTGTAATTAAGATCTTTTTTCAACAAAGGTCCCAGACTTTCAATGGATAATATGATCCCTTAATCATGGAACAATGGATAAACTCCATTTATAAGATCTTCTTCATCCTTCAATGTTCTGAGTAAGAGAAGGTTCTACTGGTTGTTTATTATATGGACGGATAAGCTGGTCAGTGGTAGTCATTGATCAAGAATATGATGTCTAAGGAAGAGATCAAAGTGATGGGGTGAAAGGAATTTTGGAAAATATTTTTCAATAAATATTTTCCTCACACTTTCTAACTTAAAATGGAAAGGGATTTCCTTTCCATCAAGAAAAAAAAAGACGACAAATCTGTCAGTCTTATGAGGAAACATCCACAAGACTTGTTCAATATGACTCTATCTTTTTCGTTATCCCTAAATGCAAGGTTGACCACTTCTTTTGTAGGCTAAAACCTAGTCTACGAAAAGCCCTAGCGACCCGATACTTTGATAGCTATAAGGAAATTGTCCGATATACCCTCAAAGTCGAAATGGAGATCGGTGAATCTTAAGGGTATCACAGGGATAAGAAGAAGAAAGTTGAGTTTAATTCTAGTGATCAGATGGATAAATCTAACTGTTCTAAGAAATTTTAACATCCCACTTGTCAAATGTGAGGAAAGAAGCATCCCAAAAATTGCCTAAGGGGATGAAGAAATGCTTTAGGTGTAGGAAGTAAGGACACCCAGCTAGAGATTGATAATAGAGTAAATAATTTTCATAATTTTACATTTAATCTCAATTTTTTAAAAACCACAAAAGTTTTATTTTGAGAGAAATTTCTACATTTTATGATTTTGGTGGTATTTTGAGCTTAAACGTAAAAATGGCCCATTTTGGATTGTTAACAGTTTTAAATTATTTCTATATTTTGGCCATAAAATTTTCTATACTGATCCAAATCATGAAATTATTTCTTTTTAGGATTCTATATATCCTAGGATTAATTTCATCCTTTTGGACCAAAAGAGAAATCCACTATATAGAAGCTCAAAACAAGCTCACAAGTTGGGCCTTGAAAACTGTTTACATATTTTTCTATTTTTGGTTTTAGGCCCATATCTCGTTCTTGGAGGACCCAAATACTCTGAAATTATGACGGTGGACATGAAAGATGTTGAGGAACATCATTCATGAAGGATTATATGAATGAATTCTCTGTTTTCATGGTCATTAATGCATGATAATCTAGATTACTGAACTATGGAGAGTCTGACTAGGCAGAATAAATTCTTGGAGTAAAACGGACATAACTCTATCTACACATGGAAAAATACTCTGAAATTTAGATAGGAGAAGGTCAGGAAATTTATTAACAACTTAATGAATTATGAAATTCGTTAATTATTCATTTATTGGTATGAAACATGTCAACTGTTGAAGGAAAATATGCCTATAAAAGGAGGAGAGCTCCTTCTTCCCAAATCATTCCATTAGATCACATTCCATATGAGGCACCAAGGAGGATATCTCTTGAAGTGTGGATGATTGTTGCATATCTACCATTCAAAATTCTGGTGCTCTACTAATATGTATATAGGCACTTGGGTAGAATCCCCAATGATGGTAAAAATTTTAGAGTCGATTGTTGTTGTGATTTGTCTTTTAATTATGGGGGTTTGTTTATAGAGATTAGATGAAATGATTGATTAATGAAGATTGATTTAAAATTTTAATAATGATTGGGGTGAGTTCATTATTGGGTATTTAAGATTATGATATCATTGAAATTTTCTTTATATTGTATTAAATTAACACCCACTTTATAAGATGAGTTTTATTGGAATTCCCAAGTGTTAAGACCTTAATCCAAGCCTTAAATTAACTTAGGGTTCTAATAAGTTAAAAAAAATTATGGTAGTGTATTTATTGTTCCAATAATCCATGGTGTTGTGAAAATACTAGGAAAAACGAAGCAAATAATGGATCTCATAAGATTAAAAGGGAAACAAAAAAGAAAACGATAACACAAGGATTTATGTGGTTTGGGAATAATCCCTACATCCACGGAGAGGAAGAATATTTCCTATAATTCAGGAGTACAATTACAGATTTTTCTTTAGTAAGAAACCCTAGCCTAAATGGGCTACAAATGGAGAAGATGATCCAATGTTCCACCAACTGTATAGAAGGTCCGCGTAGCTACAGTGAAAGGCGGCCACCCAGTCAAAAGTGCTATAATGGCTGCCGGCTAGAAGTACAAAAGGGTATAGTAACGTTGACTCCAAAGTCCGCACTACTATAGTGCTCTATCGGTGTTGTTTGGCCAGCTCTGCTACAATGGTCATTGATTCTACAGTGCCCGAAAATTTGGGTCAGGACCCTTCGACCCCCGAACCCCCAGAGCAGGGGCGTGTTGCCCCCTGCAACCCCCAATGAGCTCACCGCGGAGCTCGACCTGCGAGAGTTGTGGGCCACAAGCATTCAACCCAACTAGATCGGACTACACCAATCCAACACATGGAATCCACATGTTAAACAAAACATTTCATTAATCCATGACATTTTGAGTTCAACATACACAATGTTAACCTAAAGAATAATTATCAAGAAAAATATCTCAATTACTTAATATCCATGAATAATGAATCACCCCAATGGTAGATTTACTCAACCATTAATATGGTTATTAATCTAGTAATATGTTTTTATGGTGATTAATTATAAATAGAATGAAAATAATGGGATAAGAAAAGAGTTGTGTGTCAAACAAACACACGAACGGTGATGAGAATTAAAAACAGACTTTCAATTGAATGAGGAATAAAAAGAAGGGAATGGGTTTCAACTTGATTTAAAATATTTTAAGATAATTAATATTTAATAATATAGGGTGGATGATTAAAAGAGAATATGAAGAAGGAACTTTCATTAAAATTCAATCAAAATTGAAAACAACTTATACAATTACAAATGAAAGCAACACAAAAGTAAATGAAAACAAACAGAGGATGAAGGGTATCTCAAGTGAAAACTTGAGTTTGGAAGTTCCTCCTAAGAATTTTTAAAGGCTTTATTCATTCCAATTTATCTTCCTCTTTTCTAAAAATTCAACCTTGTGCAAGGATAAGAGGATGATGCATTTATAGCCCAAGGTGGTGGACTGTTTGCATTCCAAATCTTCCCCTCTACTTGGATTTCCAATTTGGCCAAACAACCATCTGAATATCGAGATAGGATCTTCTTACAAGTTGTAGATATTAATGTTCTCTGTTTACTATGAAAATTTGGCAGTAATTGGACTTATGTAGACAAATTTATGTCTTTTTTACTAAACAATTTTCAGGTGTCTATTTTTATCACCACTTTTTCGAAGGATGGAATATGAATGGATTTTTGAATAGGAATATTCTATAAAATCCAAAAACTTCCTTCTAAAAAGTAGATCAACTATATATTCTCATTCACACTACAAAATATCAGATCTAATGGATGTCTATATCAGGATAAAACTCAATAATGGTGTGCTGATTTCAATTCTTAGACAGAATGGTGGGCTGGACTTCAAAACTTCAGTTGGGCCCTTTTTTCGTGGATTGGGGTCTTGAAATTTTTATTCAAGATTCATTTTATTGGAACCCTAATTTTTGTGGATAATCGAATGATTTGGACTTCTGGATTCATCCCAGAAATTCAATATTCATGGATGATCCAGTTTCTTTATAAATTCTTTGGGCCTTCTTGTGTGGATCATATGACCTTTTAAATGACCGAATTGGACAAGGATTCCTTCTAATGATATGTTGGATATTGAATAAGGAACCCTAAAAAAACAATAATCACACAATTTGAATTAGTAAGATTAGAATTATGATTAAAACATTAAACTAACTCAATTGGATTAATTCAAATAATACTCAAAAATTATATTTAGTATTAAAACATGAGTATCTCACACCAATTGTGAACTTTTACATGAAATTAACTAAAGGGAGTAGATAAAAAGTTATGAATAAATCTTGTGCATCTAAAGGAGTTTTATCATCTTCACTGAGGGAGGTCGGCCTCAAATCTCCCCCTTTTCTTCTTTGTTTTTTTGGTTTTCATTATTTTTTTCTTTTTAACTGTAATTTATATTTCTAATAAATTCATGTATTCTTAACATTGTTCCACCATGTTCTTATTCTTCTTATTCTTCTTCTTTTATCATCCTCATTATTTTCATTTATTTTATTTTCTTCTCTTTATTTCTCGTTCCACCATGACCTCATACCCTCATAAATGAGGGGCTAACCCGAGACTTGGCCCAGGAGAGGTAATTGGCAATTCCAATCATTATGCGCTTAAATTCTTATGTTTTTTTAAGTTTTTGATGAAAAAAAGTGATGTTCATGGGTGCGGTGATCGTCCACAATGACACTGATCTGAAACTCATTTTTATTATTTTATTAAATATTTTCTCTCCCTTCTACTGGATACAAGCTCTTTATATGATAGAGTTGATTCATTCAGTGTTTGAAATAGAATACAATGGATTCAGGTCTTGGGAGATGTCACACTCTCGATCAAGGTGTTCCATAAACCCTAATTATAGGAGGAGGTGAAGTTAAGATTACTAAATTCATTCAATATTTCACACCATTAAATAAAATAATAGTAATTCATGCATGAGATCTCAAAATTGAATTATCAAACCTAATCTAAACACAAATAGAATGATGGAACCCACAAAACAAACCATAGAGGCCAAGTTATTTCTTCACTAATTAAATTTTTTCATTGCATGTTAGTTTAATCTTTTCTTTCATTTAAATTTCATCACTTTCCTATATTAAATAAAAACAATCAAAAATAATTAGTTTAGGTGAATTAGATTAAGTGAGTGAACAACTGAGAACACTCCTCAAGTGAGATGACCATGTTTAGCCTCTGTGCTGTATTAGGAATATAAATTTTCATTTTTCACGCCCTACGACAGGCATACATTAAAACTTAGCATTTTTGTCAGGGAGACAATGCAACATAAAAAATAGATTTTAAAAATTGAATGACCCGCAACTCAAAAGAACTATTGATTGAATTTGATCTAGAAATTGAAAGAACATTAACCCAACTAAGAAAAAGAAACCTACCAGAAAACTTTGAGGAAATAAACCTCTTGGATTCAAGTGAAACTCTTAGTGTTCACTCTAAACCCGAAATCATGGTTGGAAATCCCAACTCAACCCTACGTGATCTATGTGCACCTCAATTTTCCATTCAAAGTAACCAACTCATTGAACCCACTACACCAAATGATTTTAAATTACGTGTAAGTATGATTCTCGTGCTTCTAAAGTTTCATGTTCTTGCAGGAGAAGATCCAAATTGGCATATCCAAGAATTCAACTTCATATGCTCAAGCTTCAGGCTAAGAGGAGCACCTAAAGACCAATTTCAGTGGAGGGCATTCCCCTTCTCACTTGAAGGATCAGCTAGAGAATGATTGAACAATCTACAACAAAGGGAGATCAGTGATTGGGAAGACCTAAAAAGATGTTTCATCGTAGATTTTTCCCACATCTAGGAGCACTGCCATCAAAATGGATATTTACATCATATGGAAATCAATGGAGAAACCCTCTATGAGTACTGGGAGCGTTTCAAGAAGTCATGTCCCAGCTTCCCATGTCAAGAAATGGAGGAACACCAATTCCTTGTGTTCTTCTACCAATGACTTCTAGAAAATGATCGAAATCTTCTAGATGCCTCATCTGGGGGATCCATGATTGATAAGTCACCTATAGATGTTAGGGTACTAATTGAGAATATTTCTCAAAACTCACAACAATTTATAACAAGAGGGTCAGGAACAAGAGGAATCCATGAGGTGAGAACATCCGATTCAATAGATTTAATTAAAAGTGAAATGGGTGAACTCAATAGGTTAGTGTGAATAATGGATGTGAATCAAGTGAAGGAACAATAAGTATTGAATCAGGTATGTGGTTTATGCTCTTCTAATTATCATTACACTGACCAGTGTCCAAAAGTGCAAGGGACCGAAAGTTTTGCTACTACCTATCAATAAAGGAGATTCCATCCAAATCAGCCACATCAACTCCAGACCCAATCAGGATATAGATTCCAATAGACCCAGGATAGAACTCATTTTCAACAGCAATACCATAACCCCCTTCCATTCCAATAGTCGTATAAACATCCATTTCAGTAACAAAAACCATTTTAGTCACCACCTTTCCAATGAAAGACATATGAGAAACCTTACACATATTTACCATCAACTGAAGAGCATCAACTATGAACCAAATTCACAGGGTTGGAAGATAATATTGATAAGTTAACTGATCAATTCGAAAGTTTTATGGACATTATAACAAATAATCAAGGAAATCTACCTTCATAGACAATCCCAAACCTAAAAAACAATATCAACATAATAAAAACAAGAAGTTTAAAAGAATTCATGGCACCATCCACCCTTGAATATGAAATAAGAAAACCTATTCTAAGGGATAATTTATTCGAAAATTCTGAAAATTCTGTGAAAATACACCAATAAAAATAATAGAAAGAGCAGAAGAAGAAGGATATGTCGAGGAATAAGAGATAATAAACACAAATGAAAAGGCAACAAAGGGATAAGAAAGACTTACCCCCACTATTTCCATCAAGGATGATTGAATCAAATAGATTATAGGAAGAAACGATTCAAAAAGAAATTATAGACACCTTTCAGAAAGTGGAAATTAATATCCCCCTACTTGATGCAGTCAAAAAAATTTCAAGGTGTGAAAAATTTTTGAAAGATCTTTTCAAAAAAAAAAGAGAAGACTTTATGGGAATGATAAGATCAACTTAGGGAGAAGTTTCTCATCCCTTATCACACCATAGTTTCCAGCCAAATTTCAAGATCCAAGGACATTTTCCATCCCATGCACCATTGGAACTTTAAATTTATAGAATGCTTTGTGTGATCTAGGTGCTTTAATTAATGTATTGTCTCACTAGAAATACACTTCTTTTCATATGGGATACTTAAAACCCACAAGAGTGGTGGTCCAGCTTGCAAACAGATCCACATTTTTCCCTGCAGGAGTTCTAGAAGATGTCATAGTAAAAGTTAAAGATCTCTTATTCCTAACTGACTTCTATGTGCTAAATATGGATGAAGACGGAGTCTCATCACACCCACCCATCATTTTTGGGAGACCATTATTAAATATGGAAACAACCATCATCAGTGTCCATGAAGGGACACTCACCATGGATTTTGGTGATAGCACTATCCACTTCAACATTTTTTAATCCATAAGGAACCCATTAGATGATCACTCCCTCTTTGCACTCTCTTGTGAAATTGGTACTGAACCCGTTGAAGAATCAGGTATGTTCCATGAATTCTTAGACTTAGAAGAAAATTTTTCCAATAAAAATATCAATGAACATGTGAATACCCAAAACACTGGAGATTTTTATTTCATGTGAGAAGAAGAGGTAACATCTGATTTCTTTGATGATTTGTTAAGTGATGAGGAAGATGATATGGTTTCTTGTGTACAGGAGGATAGCCTTTGGAAATGAGTAAACTTAATTTAATTTCATCCCTTGAGAAGCCCCGGATCTAGAATTAAAACCACTCCTCATTGATTTAAAATATGTGTACCTCATGGAGGAAGATAAATTGCCAGTAATAATTACTAATAATATTTCTAAAACCCAAGAAGAATCATTGGTTGATATTTTGATAGAGAACGTACAATCCATAGGGTAGATCTTAGGTGATATCCCTGAAATAAACCCAAAAATATGATCACATAGAATTCATCTTGAGGGAGATTCCAAACCTGTCAGACAGTCCCAAAGGAGACCGAATCCTACCTTGATAGAAGTTGGGAAGAAGGAGATTGAGAATCTATTGGAGGTGGGGATTATCTATCCCACTTCAGATTCACAGTGTGTTAGCTCATTTCATGTAGTTCCAAAGAAAACTGGTTTAACCACTATGAGGAATGAAAAGAATGTATTAATCCTAATGAGAATTCAGAATAACTAGAGAGTGTGCATTGATTTTAGGAATTTGAATCAGGTCACTCAGAAAAAGACCATTTCCTCATCTCATTCATTGATTAGATGTTATAAATATTGGTAGGGAGATCTTTTTATTTATTTTTAGATGGATTTTTAGGTTACTTCTAGGTACCCATTGCTCCAGATGATCATGAGAAGACCTTTACATGTCCCTATGGGACTTTTACCTACAAAAGAATTCTATTTGGATTATGTAATGCTCCAGGTAAATTTCAAAGGTTCATGGTAAGTATATTTTCTAATCATATTGAGAATTTATTGGAAGTTTTCTTAGATTATTTCATAGTTTTTGGAGATTTTTTTTATCATTGTTTGAAAAATTTGAAAAAAGTTTTGAAAAACTACTTTGAAAATAATCTTGTTTTGAATTTTGAAAAGTGTCATTTCATGGTTGAAAGAGGAATTTTCCTTGGGCATGTTATTTCAAAAAAAAATTAATTGAAGTGGATAGAGAAAAAATTGAAGTGATAAATTCATTACCTTTCCTAACTTGTGTGAAACATGTTAGATCATTTTTAAGACATGCAGGATTCTATAGAAGGTTTATCAAAGATTTCAGTAATATTTCTCTCCCACTTTCTAGATTACTTTTAAAAAATGTTGATTTTGATTTCAATGGTTCATGTAGGAAATCCTTTGATGAGTTGAAGAGGAGATTGATTACACCACCCACGATGCAGCCACCAAATTGGGAAGAACCATTCAAACTACTTTGTGATGCATCCAACCAAGCAGTTGGAGCAGTCATTTCTCACCGAATTGATGGAAGGCCACAAGTCATTTCATATGCCTTGAGAACCTTATATGTAGTCCAATTCAATTAAATGACCACAAAAAAAGAGTTTTTAGCAGTTGTCTTTTCTTTAGAAATATTTAGATCATATCTGCTTAGAACTAAAATTGTTGTGGTTTCTGATCATGCACCTATTAGGTACTTGATGAAGAAGGATGATGTTAAACCGAGGCTAGTGAGATGGATGATATTGTTGTAGGAGATCAACATGTAAATCAAAGACAATAAAGGAGATGAGAACCAAGTGGCTGACCACTTAAGTAGATTGTCCAACACCACTAAAGCTGAAATTCTAGACAAATACCCATTGAATGATCAAATTCTAGGAGAGCAGTTGTACTCGATTGAAGGAGAAGTGACTCGGTATGCTGACATTGTCAATCATCTGGTAACATCTCATGTCTCATCTCATTTAAATTCACACCAAATTCAAAAACTAAAATATGAATCCAAATTTTACATTTGGGATGATCCATTTCTTTGGAAGATTTGCAATGATCAAGTAATAATAAGATGTTTGTCTGAAAGTGAAGTTAAATTTGTCTTTAAGTTTTTTCACACTTTAGATTTTGGAGGGGTAAAGACCCGGAATTTCCATGTAATTTTTTTTTAAAATAAATGGGAATTTTATGAGTCCACAAAAATTGACGGCGCATGATTCCGAGGCCCAGAGTGCCCGGAATGAATTTATAAACTTTATTTTGGGTACGTTCAGTAAACATGCGAGCGGGTTTTTCTAAATTTTAAACCGGTGCTCGGAATTAAAATATGAGGGCACCATTGAACTCGCAGCGCTGGTATTCACTTAAAGAGACTTTCACCTCGACGGTAGTTGGTCGAGAGTGAAATTAGTTTTTAGCTTTTTTGTGGAAATAATAAAATAAAATAAAGCACACTTCATTTTATTTTATTTGTTGTAACCACTCCATGTGGAAGTTGGTAGTGGGGACCACCAAACCTTAACCTCCCATGAGAGGTTATGGTGGTGGGGACCACCCGAGCAAAACCTCCCAAGTTTGATTTAAGAGGTGGGGACCACCCGAACCTCTTAATGAGGGAGAAACTTCTCAACTCCCTCATTAATGGGGAGGAGCCTCTTGAGCTTACTCTATATTAAATTGTGCCAACGCACCACTTTATTATGCCAACATAAATTAATTGGCTTGACCCCTTTTTAAATATTAAGTAATAGCGTCGTTGGAATTTAGGAAGGTTCCTAATAAATGAACCGTCATAAATTCCATGATCGTTACATACCTCTCCCCCTCTCCTATATATATAGAGCTTGGAAGGAGGATTTGGGACGGCTTCACCAAGCGACGAAGTGCTGGTAAAGTGTCGCGACGCCCAACACTTTTAGGATTACGCTCTCCAACGAAGAATGTTCTACCGACGAAGAACGTCGACTTCGACTTCTTCCTCGGGACACCCTTCAAGGAGGAACGTCTTCGACTATAACGAATCGACGCATGCGTCTGAGATTGGAGGTGTGTGGCGGATGAGACGAACGTCGACGACTTCACCTTCTTCCTTGCGCCAACACCAACAACAGACAAGGTAGGGGTTTAAATGCTATTTTGTTTATCACTTCCATGTACTCCCTTCTTCTCTTGTGCGGGATTGGGAATATTTAGTTTGAAGAAGATCATGGTTGACGTTCATTGCTTCATTCTTGTTGAGATGCTTTCTACCACTCTAAACGCAGAGGGTGCGGGCCAAACTAACATGGCCCGACCCCTCTCCCATTCTCCGTTGATGTGTACTTCGAAATGGAGGAAGGAGAAAAAGGCAACGGCGCTCCGCCACCCGCAACCTCCGCTGCTCCGTGTCGCCGCTGTGTCGAGCCGCCGAGCCGAGCCGCTGCCCTGAACCGAGCCACCTTCACCCCTGCGGCGCCCCGGCTGAACCGGTCGCGCCACCCGCCGACCCTTCGAGCCGCCCCGTCCACGCCGGCCTTGCGGCGCCCTCCCGGCCAAACCGGCCTCGTGACGCCCTCCCAGCCTAACCGGCCTCGCGACGCCCTCCCAGCCGAACCGCCCTCGCGGTGCCCTCCCGGCCGAGCCGCCCCGCACCCTCACGGCACCCCGCGATCGAGCCGTTGTATGCGTCCGAGCCGACTCGTGGCCTTCGCCACCCTGTAGCCCCTCGCGGCCTGCCGGACCGCCCAGCGGGCCGAGCCGCCCAGTGGACCGGGCCGCACCGGGCCTGACCCAGCGGGTCACGCCGAGTTGACCCGAACTAGGTCGACCCAAGCCAGGTCGGACCGGACCAGGGCCCACTTCGACTCTTTGCGCTCTTTTGGCCACAACTTTGGTACCGAACGTTCGTTTGACGAACCGTTAGCGGCGCTGGAAATATTGGAGCGAGACAATCCCTTTGAGTATACTCCACTAGAGTTTTGGTTTGAGATGGGAAATGTTTAGGTTGGATCGAGCACAAATCCAACCGGGCCCCCGGGACTAAAAGGATAATAACTCACAGATAGGGCGTCTGATTGACACGTCGTCAGTTGCGTTGATACCCCTATGATGTGGTGAAATTTTGTGATACTTCTTTGTGGGACTTCGTGACAGTTGGAGTATCAACCAATAGCTTGTGGAGCGGATTCTCCTGGAGACAAGCGAGCGTAGTGCGGAGACCTAGTAGCTGGCTGAGACCTAATAACTGTTGACCGTTTTGACTCGGAGTGACTCTACTAGCCTAGTGGGGAGTGCCTTGGTGTCGCGGCAAACCCACATTGGGGAGCGCCTTGGTTTCGCGGCAGACCCATGGTACTCGGTAGTAGGAGTACCTCAGCAAGCTATGAGGGGGAGCGTGCTTGGTGACGCGGCAGACCCACAGTGGGGAGCACACTTGGTGACACAGCCGATCCACGGTACTTGACAGGAGGAATACCTCAGCAGTCCAAGGTTAGTGGGAAGCATTCTTGGTGTCACGGTAGGCCCACTGTACTCGATAGAGGAGGAGTTCTCCAGCATCTGAGGTTTCGATAATGTGACTGGGGATGTTACTTGATACTACCCCTAGAATAAAATCTTGGTTGAGCTGAGTCATTTTTTCTGTATTTTCCTCATAATTGAGATAGATCACTTGATAACTTAGGTATATGTATGGGCATATACCTAAGTAGGGTTATCTGTTGATTTCATTCTTTTTGGTTTATCCTTGGTGGATTTTGTGAGACTTTGAGGGTCTTGGGGTCCCTACTGAGCATCGTTATACTCACCCCTACACGGGTTATACCTGCACCTTGTTGTGTTGGATGCAGACGATGGACAGCGCTGACTGAGGCTAAGATTTCCAGGACTGGACAGTACCTGGAGGTGGACTATACGGCTAGTCGATACACGGGAGAGACAGATGGATGTGGAGTGCTGAGGAGACGATATGTACCTACCCTTCAGGTAGGAACCTAGAGGACGACCCAACAGCTGGCTTTTCCTTTTTCTTCAGTTGTATTTCATTTCAGTTGTACTTGTACTTTCCTGTTGAGCTTGTATTTCGGCCCCCTTTTACTTTCAACACTCTTTTGTTATACAGTTTTTCTTGGTGTTTCGTATCTTGCTGTGTGTTTGGTTGTGTGTGTTATAGATTATGAAGGCAATGTCTTCCCAGATTTAGGGAATACGTCTTTGGTGCTAGTCACCAGCCCATGGCCTATGGAAGGCAGGCTTGGGGTAGTCACGGCACGGGCCCCTGGGGGACGGGTCGTGACAGGAGGCCACTTTGGACCTAAAAGGAAAACAAGAAAGGTTTTAGAATCTGGAATTTATTGACCAACCCTTTTTAAAGATGCTCATGAATTTTACAAAAGGTGTGAAAATGTCAGCTTTTAGGAAATATTTCAAGACAAGAAATGCCTCAAAAGCCACTTAATTTTTGTGAGATTTTTGAAGTATGAGGGATAGATTTTATGGGACTTTTCCCAATGTCAATTGGAAATTCTTATATCTTGATTGCAGTTGATTAAGTTTCAAAATGGGTGGAGGAAAAAGCCATCAGAATTGATGATGCTATATTTGTTTGTGATTTTGTCAGAGCTAACGTATTTTATAGGTTTAGAGTGCCCAGAGTCATCATCAATGATCAAGGGACTCACTTCTGCAACAAGAGAATGGAAGTATTACTGAAAAAGTATGGGGTGCATCATAAAACATCAAATCTATATCATCCGTAAACTAATGGTCAAGCTGAAGTGTCCCATAGGGAAATCAAAAGAATTTTAGAAAAGACTGTTAAACCAAACAGGAAGGATTGGAGCTAAAATTTGGATGATACATTATGGGCTTACAGGATAGCCTACAAAACCCCAATAGGAATGAGTCCATATAGGTTGATTTATGGGAAAAGCTATCACCATCCTATAGAATTGGAGAATAAGGCATATTGAGCTGTGAGAAAGATGAATTTGGATCTTGAAAGTGCTGAAAAAGAGATAAGATTTCAGTTGCAAGAGTTGGAGGAAATTAGATGGGAAGATTTTAGGATTTACAAAGAGAGAACAAGAGTGGCTCATGAAAAGTTGATCCAACCAAAATACTTCTATCCTAGAGACAAAGTTCTTTTATTCAACTTAAGACTCAAACTGATGCCAAGTAAATTTCATTCCAGATGGGAAGGTCCATTTTTAGTTACTCATGTATATCCTTTTGGTGTTGTGCAGATTGTGAAGAATAGAGAGCATGAGATATTCACTGTTAATGGGAATAGGCTGAAGAAATTCCTTGGGACCCTGTCATCAGATCCAGTGGAGGATATCACACTCCTCGAACCTGTTTATCAATAAAAGCAATCAGGTCATACCTCTCCTTTACATTTTCTTGTTTGTTGTGATTCATTTTCAATTTTTTTTTCATGTTAAATCTATTTCAATGTATTGAGGACACTACATCATTTATGTGTGGGGAAGGGAACCTTTGTAGTTTAGTATTTTCATTTGTTGTTTGTTTTTCTATTTTTCTAAAAAAATTGTCTATTTTTCATATTTTTGTGTGTTTCTTTTAAAATTTTAGTGTGTTTTCAAAACTTTTGAGTTGAAATGATTATCATTTCCATTTTTTGAAACTCATTTCAATGAGTGAAACAATCTATTCCATGAAACTAAGCTTAAATGAATGCTGAAAATGACTTTGTTTCAAGTTAAAATCTTTGGTAATTTCATGAAAAGTACTCTTATTTTTGAATCACATGTCACATGTCACTGTCTTTATCTTTGAAATCACCTTCTTATGAGACTTATGAACCATTTTTTTCATATTCTTTACATTCATTTTACTTCTTGAGATAACCAGACCATACTTTCTTTAATGAGGATTTGATTTATTTCTGTCAAAACTTGAGGGTTTGAGGTACTTTTGTTTTAAATGATTGAGGCATTTATTTGGTTTTAAAGCCTCCTTTTCAAGAAAACCCTTTTCTTTATGGACTACCTTGTACATTAAATCCTTGTAGACCTTAGAATCCATAAACAACCAGTTAGGTTAGTCACATTACAAGCCAATTTTCCCCAAGATCTAGTTGAACTTAAGTGTGGGGGAAGTTATCTTGTGGTGTGATACCTCATTTAGTGATACTTTGGGTGGAAAATAAAATATTGATGAGATGATTTTACTATTGAAGAATTCATTCTATTGAAATTTGTGCATATCTGGAGCTTTCATGATAAAGAGAAGTTGTGCCTTTCTAGAGCATTCAAGAAAACAATTATGAGAAGATTGAAATGCGGGATAGAATGAACATTCCTTGAGTTTTCATTATGATGGAGTTTATTTTCTACTATGGGGAGTGAGGAGGATACCATACTTGAGTGAAAATTAAAATCTTTCAATTTTGCTTCAAAAAGAGTCAAGCCCTCTTTATTCGCCCTCAGAAATATTTTACATCTAAATCCTACCAACTGAAAGCCACAGAACAACCCTGAAAATTCATCATGATAAACACATGTCATTGACTCACATCGGGTAGAGATTTAAGAATTTATCAATCCTATAGTGAATCTTGCATGAGTTTGGATGAGAAAAGCCTTATTGAAAATTGGCATTTGTGAGATGAGAGAAAATTCATGTGAGGTAGGTATTTTGTGTGCATGGGATGAGAAATAGAGTGGAAATATATTAAATTATCTAAATGGATAAATTGAAATAATGGTTTTTGATGAGCCATGATATCTTTTTATTTCTTGGTGTGGATTTGGTGAATCTCATGGGTATGTGTTTTGAATTTGCTTTGATTTGATTTTGATGCTTACTTGTCCAGGAGTCCAAATGGAAAGTTTGGGGGAAATGATAGATCAAATATTTTCAATAATTTTACATTGAATTTCAATGTTTTAAATCCCATCAAAGTGTTATTTGAAGAGAAATTTCCACATTTTATGATTTTGGTGATATTTTTAGCTTCATCGTAAAAATGACCCATTTTGGATTGTTAATAATTTTAAATTATTTTTGTATTTCAGCCATAACATTTTCTATACTTAACCAAATCGTTAAATTCCTTCTTTTTAGGATTCTATACATCATTGGATTCATTTCATCCTTTTGGACCAAAAGCTAAATCCACCATATGGAAACTCAAAACAATCTCACAAGTTGGGCCTTGAAAACTGTTTACCAATCTGATAGGTTTTTGTTTTTGGACCCATATCTCATTCTTGGAGGGCCCAAATACTCTACAATTCGGAGGTGGATGCGCAAGACGTTGAGGAACAACATTCATGAAGGATTAGACGCGTTAATCTGTCGTTTTTATGGTCATTAATGCATGATAATCCGAAGTATTGAAATATGGGGAGTCGGACTAGGAAGAATAATTTCTCAGATTAAAACGAACATAACTCACTCTACACATGGCCAAATACTCTGAAATGAGGAGAGGAGATGACCAAGACATTTATGAACAACTTTCATGAAGGATGCAATGCGTGAATTGGTCATTTATTGGGGATGAAATGCATCAATTTTTGAAGGAAATTTTTTCCTATAAAAAGGAGAGCTCCTCATTCCCAAATCATTCCATTCGATCTCATTCCATCTGTGGCACCAAGGAGGAGATCTCCACCGAGGGAGGCTGGCCACAGATCTCCCCCTTTTTTTCTTCTTCATTTTTTTGTTTTTTCTGTTTTGTAATGCTTGAGTTCATGCACTTTATTGAATAAAAACTCTATCACTCTTTTGTAACATTGTTTTCAATTTTATATAGCGGTTTTTATGATCAAGTAAAATCATATTCGATTTTTTATTACATTATTGATTTTCACTTTGGTAAATGATCATTATCTCTCTCCACTAGGTTTTGGTTTATATAAGATGGAATAAACCAAGGCTTAGTGGTGAAGTACTCGACGATATTCAATACGTGTGAGAGGGGTAATTGATTAGCCTCTAAAAGAGGCTAATATTCATTGTTTATAATATAATATTCATGTGCTTTATTAATCATAGACACCATTATTAGTTCATTTTACACTTTGAACATTATTTCACATTATGATTGTAATTCCTTCATAAAATGCACTATTACATGGTACCTTCTTGAACATCTCATAAAACACATAATGGTCTTGATTTTATATTTATATTTTATTTTCAGGTCTCTCATGATATAAGGAACAATTCATTATTTTGGAGCACTTGGAGATTAAATTTGGAAGACCACCAAAGTCGGCTTTGAACCAACCACGTTCTGGGCGAAGTGATTTGGACAATAGCCCAATAAAAGTACTTTAGAGGACAGAATTGAAGCCCAATGATTCTGAAAATTTAAATGAAGATAGAGGATATTATTGGGAACATTTCATTTAACAGTGGCCCAAGCTAATTCGGATGTTTGAATGGTGTTCCAGGTGGCCCAAGTTGGTGATGAAATTCCGGGCCAGATTCTGAGGCCCAGAAAAATATCCCACCATTTAAATCATATCTCGCGAACCGCATATTATTTTGGGCTTAAATTTTACAGGATTTTAGAGGACATCTGGGGCTACATTTTATCTTTCTATGTACCACTCTAATTAGTTCATCTAGAAGGACCTTTCGGCGCCTCTTTCAGGTAGATGCAAGCTGGATGCCATTTCGGGGGAAGAGTGGAAAAGTCTCATCTCCATTAATTTTCCACCCACCTTTCTCCACCACAATTAATTAAAGGCACATGGGATGATGGGGCCTCAGCCAAAGGCTTCCACAATTCCTATTTAAGGCAGTATTGGTGGAGGATTTGAAGGATCTTGGAGCTTTGTTTTCATTGTAATGTTATTATGCCAATTTGTCTTTGTAATGTTCTTCCTTCTCATGTAAGTTGTTCAAATCACCTTAGTTTTCAATAAAAGTTCTTCTTCTTCTCTTATTATTTTCTTATTCATATCACCTTGATATCGTTGCATCAAGGTGCAAACTTATTCACACCAACCCTTGTGATGTTTTTCACACAACGATGGAGGGATCGTGATTTTGTTTTTTTTTACTTCTTCAATTCCACCCTCGTAAGTCTACTTCCTGCTTCCGTTGAGAACTTGTCATCAATTGAGGGCTATCTCTTTTATGGGTTGATCCAAGGGAGTAGCAAGGGGCTAGATTGAATGTTATTTCTCACTCTCTAAATGTTATTAATTTCTTTTATTTGAGTTTCTTTCATTCAATGACTTTTATTCTTCCTCTTCCTTAGTGAATTTATTCGCCCCACTTTTATGTGCTAATTAGATCCTTTACCTTAGAGTGCTCATGAAAATGATCCTACAAGTGTATAGGTGATTAGAATGTGTTGTGAAGGTGTTTAATCAGTAAGTGATGAGGTTAGTTTGAATTCATTACATGAATCCTTCTCGAGTTAATGAAATTAAAATCGTAAAAAAAGGAATTCATCCAATCCATCCCGAGCAATAACCTAGGATCAACTCATTTTCTCATAATTTGAATTCATGTAGATCTCTTAGTGCTTTTTAAAACCATATAAAATCAACCCAAGCTGGCCACTTTATAGCCAAAAACTCATCTCTTTTTATTGTGTGTCTAAGGATCTTCTTAGGTCTCTGAGGATTCGACAGCCCAAGCTACACTTCAAGCAACCGCTTAACCCTTAGAACTTGGGTAAATTTGGGTGAAAACAGTAATGAATGTTCTTAATTGTTTAGGATAATCAAGACCCAATCAAGTATTTCCCAAGTCAATTGAGGATATTCAATGCAACTTTCTCACACATGGAAGGAGAGTAGACCAAACTGAGATCTTGGTAATGTTTTCTCTCACCATCAACATTTCACCAAGTGAGGAAACGATCATGGAATCTCACTTTAATCAACTTAATAGAGGAGGTTTGAATTAAATAGAACAGAGATAACATTGCAATTGGAAAACCAACCCTAGCCTGATCATCGTTCTCATATAATTGTTCTCAATCACTTGAGTTTTAAATTTCATTTTAATCATTTTATTAATTAATTTCTTTTATTTCATTCAAATCCAAACAAGTTCAAAAACCACCCCATTTTTTCCTCTAATTAAAAGTGACAAACTGCTTTGTGTGCACTCCTCTTCGGGAGACTTCCTAGGGTTAATCACTAGACTATACTTTGAAAATATAAAAATTTGTTTTACCACACCCCATGACAGGCGTGTGTCAATTACCGATAGGAGAAACCCACTAATGAGATGGAGGAAAGGAATGCTCCGATCAACCCTCAGTGCATTGTTCATTGCTTCAACTGCAAGAAATTAGGGCACTTTGCAAACCAATGCACTAAGCCAAGAGTTTTCAGAGACAACCAAAAACCTCCAAGGTAGTAAAGACGGTCTTTTCCATCACAACCGCTGAGGTGGATCTAGACAACAAAGTGGTGAAAAGTACGCTAGTTATTTATTCAAGAAAGCGAACGTTCTTTTTTATTTTGGTTCTATGCATTACTTCATATCACGAAAGTTTAGTAGAGCTATTCAAACACCACCACAAAGCATGGAAGTAGAGTTGTTGGTGAAAATGGAAAATTGGGCAATTATTGCATCTCAAGTATACAACTCCTCCCCTGTCAAAATTTATGGGCTAAACTTCTCATAAAATCTTAACATACTTTAGTGGAATTTGATGCAATTTTGGGTATGCATTAGCTTTCCCTGTATAGAACCAACATAAATTTCTATGAGAAAGAAATCACTCTCGGTATCGCAAATCGACCCCCAATTTTGTACAAGTGTAAGGAGGATAATGAATCTTCTTTAGCACCAACATCTCAAGCATAGGTATTATTTCCCTACAAGAAAATGTTTCTAACTCAAATGATTGAGTCTAAGGAAAAGATCAGCATTGAAGACATTCTCATTTTGAGGGAATACTTTAATGTGTTACCCAAGGAATTGTTTGGTCTTCCTCCTAGCTGAGAGATTGAATTTTCAATTGAGCTTATACCTAGGGTATTACCATTATCCAGGAATCTGTATAAAATGGTTGTTATGGAACTTAAGGAGCTGAAGAAACAACTATAAGAGAATCTAGATAAATGGTTCATATTCCCGAGTGTTTCACCATAGGGTGCACCAGTCCTCTTCGTCAAGAAGAATGATAGGTCAATGTGTCTTTGCATTGATTATCGTGAGCTCAACAAGATCACGATAAAGAACAAGAATCCACTTTCATGGATTGATGACTTGTTCGATCAGCTACGTGAAGCACAATACTTCTCCAATGTGGATCTGTGGTCGGGGTATTACCAAGTTAGGGTGAAGAAGAAGGATATCCCCAATGCTGCTTTTCGTACAAGGTATGGGCACTATGATTTCATAGTAATTCCATTCAGACTCACAAATACTCCAACAATCGTCATGGGCTTGATGAATAGATTCTTTAGAGATTACCTTGACAAATTTGTAGTAGTCTTTATAGATGATATTCTAATATACTTCAAAAGAAAGAAGAAGCATGAGGAGCATCTGAAGACCTTGCGAAAGGAGAATCTTTTTGAAAAGTATAGCAAATGTGGGTTCTAGTTGAAGGATGTCTCGTTCTTGGGGCATATCATTACAAGAAATAGGATATTTGTGGACCCTTCAAAAACCGAAGTAATTGAATGATGGATGAGGCCAACATTTGTGACAGATATCCAAAGTTTCCTTGGATAAGCTGGGTACTATCGTTGATTTGTGAGAAATTTCTAACGATTGTCAAACCCTCTAACCAAGATAACACGAAGGGAGTCAAGTTTTCTTGGAATGATGAATGTGAAGAGAGCTTCAAGGAGTTGAAAAGGAGTCTTATCATTGTATTTGTACTCACACTACCCACAAGTGGAGAACTTTTCATGGTATTCAGTGATACTTTGAAAAAGGGATTGGATTTTGTGTTAATGTAGAATGACAAAGTGATAAGGCAGTTGAAAGTTCATGAACAGGACTACCAGACACATGATTTGGAGTTGGATGCAGCGATCTTTGCTTTGAAAATATGATGGCATTATCTCTTTGGGGAAAAGTGTGAAATGTATATGGATCACAAAAGCCTCAAGTATATATCTACACAGAAAGAGTTGAATATGTGCCAATAAAGATAGGTAGAGTTGATCAAGGACTATGACTGCTCAATTCACTACCATCCTAAAAAAGCGAATAAAGTGGCAGATGCTCTAAGTAGAAAGGATCCGGCGATTTTGTCGTTGATGAGAATTGAGAAGGATCTGATCTTCTTAGACTTGAAGAGGATGGACATAGGAATCATAAAGAAAAGAACATTATCAATCCTTTTACAAATGATTGTTCAACCGTATCTTTTGGAAAAGATAAAGGATGCTCAAAGGGATGATTTGGGAATTCAGAAGAAAGTGGAAACTATAAGAAAGGAGAAATCCTCAGAGTTCAATATTAATGAAGGAGTTGTAAGATTTGGGTCACGAAAATGTGTACTATCAAATCCTAAGTTAAAAAAGGATTTGTTGGATAATGAACATAGTTCGACTTTCTCTATTCATCCTGGAAGCACAAAGATATGTCGAGATCTCCGAGAGCACTATTGGTGGGACAATATGAAGAAGGAGATCACAAAATATACATCAAGATGTCTTGTATGTCAGCAAATGAAGGCGAAAAGGCAAAAATCCAAGGGGATGATGCAACCATTACTCATACCTACATGGAAATGGGAAAACATCATCATGAACTTTCTCACTGGTCTTCCGAAAACATCAAGAGGAAATAATGTTATATGGGTTGTGGTGGATCGTCTTACGAAGATTGCACAGTTCATTACGATTCGAGGGGATTTCTCACTCGATCAACTTGCAAGGATATACAATAAGAAGTGGTGAGGCTGCACAGAACACCACTGTCGATTGTATCTGATTGAAATCCAAGATTTACCTCCATCTTCTAGAAGAGTCACCAATGCGCTTTGAATACTGAGTTGAACTTCAACACGACTTATCACCCTCAAACTGATGGAAAAAATGAGCGGATTATCCAGACACTTGAGGACACGTTGAGAACATGCTCAATTGACTTCAAAGGAGGATGGGATCAACATCTTCCTCTGGTTGAGTTCTCATACAATAACAGTTTCCACTCAAGCATCTAAATGCCCCCCTACGATGCCCTTTATGGGAAGAGGTGCAGAACACCTGCATGTTGGGATGAGTTGAGGAACGAAAACTGCTGGGTCTTAAAATGGTCGAGGAAATGAAGGAAAAGGTTAAGACCATTCAGCATCACATCAAGGTTGCCCAGAGTCGACAGAAGAGTCATATTGACAATCGTCGACAAGACCTAGAGTTTGATGTTGGAGACATGGTATTCCTCCACATATCTCCATGGAAGAAAGTTGTGAGATTTAGGAAAAATGGAAAGCTTAGTCCAAGATACATCGGCCTCTTTGATATCCTTGATCACACTAGAGTGATGGCTTATTGACTAGCACTCTCACCTAACCTATCTCAAGTATATGATGCATTTTATGTATTCCTCTTGAGGAAGTACATACTAAACCTCTCACATGTACTTAATCCAAAGGTGATACCGTTGGAGAATGATCTCTCGTATAAGGAGCAGCTAGTGAAGATCTTAGATCGTAGAGACAAATTTCTACAGAATAAGACAATGCACTTGGTCATAGTGTTGTGGAGAAACCATAAGTTTGAAGAAGCGATGTGAGAACCGGAGGAAGTGATGAAACGGAATTACCCTCATCTGTTTTAGGGTGTGAAAAGAAAATTTTGAGGGAGAAATTTCTAAAGGGGGGAGATTGTAACGACCCAAACATCTATAAATAAAATTTCTCTTATGATTTAAATCAAATGACTTGTTATATATTATGCTTATAGAAAACACATGCACTTCTTTGGTTTTATTATATCATATCGGATTTAAAAGACCATTAAGCATCTTTACCGTTGATAATATAATCGTTGAACATTAATCATGTGATTAGTGTAAATATAGGGTTTTAACGAATCCAATTGACACGGACAAAGGAAGTGGTGACCTCAACCAGTAGGATTGTACCCTATGATGCCCATTTATCGGAGCTTCCGAGGGAGATAGCATCACTAGATTTTTCCCTTGACCAAGCACAAGCTGAGATCCAATAACTTAAGCATGAGCGAACCCGTTTACGGAGGAATTTCAAGTTCATCGAGATCACGCCTCAAACAATGTGCGTCGAACCACCCCATGAAAGTCTCATTGTCGTGCACCTTACCCTTAGGGCGTTTGCTAGTGTTTTAAAGGGATATGTATCAAGACCATAACAATATGAATATATATATATTGTATTTTCAATATAATAATGTTCATATTTTCTTCTTATCGTTGCTTTATAAGTGATTTTAATTTTTATACAATAAAACAGAAATTGTATTTTTGGGTAATATTCAAATTCAATTAAGACATTTATTTTAATGAATTAATGGATTTTTGAAATAAATAATATTTTAATAAAATATTATTATTAAATAATGTTTATTAAATACAGATGATTGTATAATTTTTATGAAGTCAAATGTAATTTTTATAAGGGTTTAGAAACTGTTATTGTAAAAAAAACTCAGCATTTCTCAATAAATGTCCATTATTATTTTAAAAGTGAAAATACACATATTTAAAAAATTATTTTGATAAAATGAATATTATTTTTGGAATCAGAATGTCGAAATTATCCAACGGTGTTTTTTTCATTATTTTTTGAGACAGTCAAATTTTCAGGTAAAAATTAAATATTGTATAAATATATTATGTGTATTATGATATCATATGATCCAAAAAGTGATGTAATAAATACTATAAAGGGTATCCACGGCCAAATCTATGTTTTCCATTTAAAATAATGTGATTTTAAGTTTATTTGATTTATTTTATAAATCCATTATGAATCCTCCAAAATTTATAATATATTTTAAGGTTTTAAAGTCATTTCTTTAAGAGTGTCTCACCTCCACATCATCAATGGTAATATTTTAATAAGTTCGACCGTTGGCCTTATAAAATAATGAAAATCACCCCTCTAGCAGAAACCATGGACAAAAACCATGAGAAGATTTGTGGTTTTGGTTATTTTATTATAGAATCCAAAACCTAAGTTTGGGAAATAATAAAGAATTTTCCTCTCTTTTCCTATATAAACTCACTCAAGGTCTCATTTCACTTCACTCAAAATCCTTGAAGTGTGTCCTTACTTTGCCCTCCACTCTCTAAAGTCCTCCCAAGGTGCCCTCAAGCTCTCAAGAAGCTTCTCCCAAGCATTTGGAGTCACACTCTCAAGGTAAGGGATGTTTACCTTCTCCTCTATTCAAGTTTTTTTATTATCTTATGTATTCCATTTCCAATTCCTAATGTTGGGATATGTTTTTTCATGTCTCTATTACTTTCTATTTTATGTCCAAATGATGAGAGACCTCTTTCACTCTCATTAATCCATTTTATGAATTTTTAAGTGATGATGTTATGCTGTTGAAATTTCACCGCGATTTTTCATGTCAAACAATTGTGTAATGAATACTCGTACTCATTTCCTATCAAGTGTATTCATCTTTATATACTTATACTTACATGTATGGATTACACACTCCATGATCATAGAATAAAATGTGATGATAAATGATTCTATTTTTTATGATCTATGTGGCACACTTAAGCATGAGAATGAAATGAATGTGACAAATGCGCTCGAAATTATATAGAACTTCAATGCATTGAGTAATGTTTAGTCTCATGAGACGTCATGTCGGGACAGGGAGTGAACATGATTCCTTGATGAGACTTTTTTTCATCATGATGTTTTGGCAGTTAGCCTTGACCTATGTTTATGATGTTGTGTTTTAAGTTGTTGTCACATTTCCAATATTGTCTTCATGTTATCATGATATATCATGCCTCGTTGTTCGTGTTTATGATTTTCACTCCTTTTATGCCGCATTGATATATCTATTGTTTAACATGTATTATTTTCTTCATGTTATGTCATGTTTATTCTCTTACTGTGTTTTATAGCTCACTTTTTTCTTATGCATGTCCTCAGGTTATCCCATACAGTTTTAAGTATGAAGGAATATTATGAACATGTTAAGAAGGTTTTCAATAAAGACGATGTATTCCTTGTTTTAAATTTTTATTTAATGTACCTAATTCCTAAAGACACTACACTTCTCCGTCTTCCGGGTTGCATTAGGTGTACTTTTATGTAATAAATCATGTATTAATGTGTAATAAAGAGAACAATTGCTATACAGTTACTACAAATATAAATACACATGGTTAGTACAAAGAAAATTTTCTTACATGTCGCACGATAAGTTGATTGTTCATGCAGTAGGTTGATTCTCAATGCACGATAGGTTTATCTTCAATGCACAGTAGGTTCGTGACTTGGACAAAATTTTCTTATATGACACACTGTAGGTTCTTTGTTCACACGATCAGTTGAAGTACACCTTGTGGTCGGTTCCACATTGTAACTTGACCTGCAAGGTCAGTTCAAATTCTTCACATGGTAAGTACATTACACGTGTGGTGGGTTGCCACGATAAGTTCCAGATTTAGCAATTTTTTGCAAGTTTGGCCAGAAAACCATTTACGAACAGAAAACATGAAATTCATTAATAACATTATAAACATGATTTGAGATCATTAAAATAAGAAGGTACTAGAGTAATATACCGTAGGAAAGATCAAATTATTTTCTTCCAAATTTGGTAATTGCTCCCATCAAATAAAGGACCCTTCACATTCACTATATTCTCTATAAAGCCAAGCAAAAGATGACGGATTCAACACCCAAAACGCGTAGCTTTGATACCACTTGTTGCAACCAAAATTCTAATATGTCAAAGTGGTGGTGCATTAGGGTGTTCAACTTTTCTTTTTCGTCTATAGGATCTTGTCCTCGTGTTAGCAAGAATAATTGATTTGGTCGCTCTTCACAAACGCGCACACATTACAAATGATGAAAGTAAATGAAAGGATAGTTGGTTCGCCACAAAGGGCAAGTCCAATGAGCATATGTCGATAATGTGTCGGTGTACCATGAGGTAATACTATTCATTATGGGTATTATAAAAGTTTGGGAAGGATGCACTGTTGATCCCAGGAACACTTCCACTTCTTGGCCTCTTGCGCACTACTTCAGGTCAAGGGTTACAAAAAAAAAGATGCAACACACAGGTTGCTTATAATATATTTAATAACAGAAAATAAACATCAAACCAACAATGGTGTTATCATTCTCCATCTTTCTTCTTCTTTAACTCCAAATCTTTGACTGTGTTTCTCTTTCCCTTCTCAGCAAGCAGCACTTCTTCACACAAATGTTTTCGATGGTCGCAATGATGGTGTGTTTCTCTTCTCTCTTTTTATTCCTCAAGTTCTCACCCAAAATATTTCCCATATTTTTCATATAGAAATTTCATGAAATCCATAGAGAGATTCTCTTCGATTGTGTAAACAGTACAAGAGAACCCTTGTGTAATGTAAAAAAGGTTGCGGTTGTGTCAGGTAGAAACCAAGACTTTGACGCTGCATTGAGTACTAAAAAAAACTGCTTGAAATAGTTGTGTATATTAGACAGAGTAAACAAAGTCGTGCTGAGTTACGTTTAATAGGATTGATTTGTGTCAGGTAGAAAAAAAGGCGGTGTGCAATTAGGTTGTGTCTTACGCACTAGCTAAATGATGAAAGGGATGAAAATAAAACAGGCAGAGCAGACCAACCATGTAGAAGAGCTAAATCAACCATTAACAATATTTTCAAATGAAAATATAGATCACTAACAACCATGTAGAAGAGCTAAATCCCTCCTTTGCTTATCCAATTGCTCACTAACAGATCTAAGCATTTAGTTCCTAATAAGCTTGGGAATAAAATCCATTAAAATGAGGGATTAAGTAAAAGTGAAAAATATCGGTTCTACAGAAAGGAGTGGTGGGTGACATATAAACTCGGATGGTCTGCTCTTTCTACCACCAATTGGTTTTAGGATGGAACCCAGAAGGGGTTATGTGTTTGGTCTAAAAGGTTTGGGCTGGAGGAATTGGATCCTGACAAGCAGTATCAGAGCCATGGTGTAGCTCAGGTTTGATATGGATGACACATCTCCAAACCAATTTGACAATGATAACGGTAGATCGATTGAAGCATGTGAATCCAGAGTGTCTTGTGTCAAAAGTCATCCTAATAGCAGTCGTCAAGTGGCAAATCCCAATGATGAGAAAATGACGGAGCAAGATGTTTGCATCGGGTGGATTGTCATTGAAGGGGAAACTTGGTTGTGCAGTTTTTAGTTTGAGGGGAGGATTGTTGGGTGCAAACTCAATCCCGCATCGGCTTCCGAAAGGAGACGTGGCTCACATATAAGTTTGGAAGAGCTACTTCTATCACCAATTGGTTTTAGAATGGAACCTCGAGAGGACTTATGTGTTCAGTCAAGAATGTCTAGGCTGGAGGAATTGGATAGAGACTAGTTGGATATGAGATGCAGTCACAAATATCATCATGTGGTATCTTCTTTGTGAGTATTTAAATACTATTTCATATGCAAGGATATTATTGGGAAATACCAACATTGGATTTAGTTTATGTTCATGGATTGGAGCCTAGAGGTTAGCAACTATAATACTTGTAATGATATCAAATATTCATTTACAGTATTGGAGGTGGTCAAAAATCATCGAAGCATCAATAAAGTTGGCAGCGGTGTAATTACAAATAAGATTCCCAGTTAGAGGACATAGGACCATAAGACATGTTTACTAAATGTGTATGATAACCATCAGATAAATGATGGTGCAATATGATCATCTAGTCATGGAGATGAACACATTAAATTTTACTTTTGAGGGCCTCTAGTGCACATGAACTTGCCTATATTGTAAGCATTAGTTGGATAATAGGGTACTTTTGTAATTGGGATAATTACTAAATTGAGAGACTTAATGCAATCATTGTTGCATTGTAAGATAATGTTTTTCAATTTGAAACCTCAAGTATCCATGAGTGGTCATAACAATTTTAATGGCATTGAAGTAGAACAAGCTATCCTGATAGGCTCAAACTTTTCATAAGTACAAGGAACTCAAATATTTTGAGCTATTTTTGGTCGTGCATGACATTCATAACTTTTTTATATGAAGTTTTGACAATTGACCAACCCTAAGGTCGAATGAGATGCAGAAACAAACCTCGTCAGGGATGACAACACCTGGATAAAACCGGCAGCCATGATCAGCTCAGTTGTCCATGTATGGCTCGTAAAAGTGTTTTTGCTTAACACGCATATCATAACAGGGCAGATAGAAGCAGATCCTGAACAAAACCAGCCCGCCCAGTAGCCTGCTCCATTCGTTTTTCTCGCTCCGCCGAACTGAGAGATGGATCCAAACTGCAAGTGGGGAGGGTGGATAATGTTAATTATCATACAAAATGGTGTCACACAACCTCTGGCATCAAGTACCTCGGTTTCCAGATGTGGCTGGACGCTGTATTCTTAGTGTCCTCGGGAACGGCTGCTATGGAATTTGAAAATTCTTCTTCTTCAGATATGGAGAAATTCAAAATGAAAGATGAGAGTAGCGGATCGGCAGAGACATCTGTATTACTCGTCTCGCATCCACCACCTCTGAGAAGCACTTGGAGATGAGCTTCACGGAAATCGCGGTCATGCGGAGAAAGAGCCCGGCCGTTGGGGATCGCAACCTTGTGTAATCGGCGACACCTTTGCAAGTATGCTTCGATTATGGAAATAATTTTCATTTGCATAATTCAATAAATTTTCTAACACATTTTTAGGAAATGAGAATCCAAATATCAACATTATCCAAATGTTATTTCTTCAGGTATGAGTTTGGTGAGAGAGTTGATTTCTTAGATGGATGAATGGTGATATGGCAGACAGTTGCATAATGATGCAGCCCGTGTTGCATGGTGATGTAACAGTTGGTCAATTTTTACAACGCTTTAAAACAGATGCAGGTGGAGTGTCAATGTAGCGGTGTCAAAATAACATATTTGTTCCAGAACACATGAAAAGAACCTTTTTTTCTTACAAAATCTCTCGTTCTCATTTTCATTTTATAAAACAGGTTTTACATTTGCATAATATAAAGCATTTTTTAAAATTAAAAAACAAGAAACACTTTTAATAACCAAACAGGATCTCATAATTCAGAAGGATATCTTGAGTAAGTGTCCATGTTGGAGTGTGATATGGCCTAGCATGTCACGTGCAACCTTACTAAAGCACAAGGGGCAAACCTGCAAGGAAAGAGTAGTTACCATATCAAGCGCGAATAAGCTTAAAGTTTAGATTTAATCCTCTTCATTCCATGAAAATCATTTATATGTTAATCTATGGTGGGTATTTTAATTTTTCTCCAATACATACAAGCAAATAATTAGTCTTCTAATCATGTTTATAGTTGAGAATAATCAATTCATTAAAAGAGTGAGAAATAAAAGTTAATTTTGAATAGTTTAAAAAATCTTGTAATTTGGTAAGGACCAAAATACTGCATAACAATAATATATAACAATAATACAAAAAAAGTATAATTATTAATATTCAAGAATATAATAAGACCCTTAGGTTCTGTTGGAAAGCACTTGCTAAAAACTGACTATAGCACTTATCAGTTGAGATCAAGTTTGAAAAAATAAATGGTGTTAGTTCTGTTTCTGAGAAAACACTTTCAATTCAAGAAGAAAATCACTTAAATAAGTGGCAGAAAAACACTTTGACAGTTAGCAATCTGTAAACACTTATACAGAATCACTTATCATTAGTGATAAGTGCTATGAGAAGTTATCAATAAGTGTAGCCAAGCAGAGCCATAGTCACCCAATTCTTTATCTAGAAAGCTTTTATCATTTGATCCAGCAGTTGCTTACTGAACTGTTTTCTCTAGGCACATTTAACATATAAATCTTGAAACAATGATGGCTAAACTCAGCACAGTAATTATACATATTAAAGGTGAAAAATCAGCCAAAACAACATGCAGGGTAGAGTATGAGACAATGAACTTCTTAATCTTTAATTAAATCAACTCCCCAAAATACCATTCTTAAAATTGTTTCTTGGCATATCAATCGGTAATACTGTTGATAGGGAACAAATATACGTAATCAAAACTCAGTCAAACAAAGCCTAAATTATCTCCATGAAGAAAAACTGAAGAAGCCACAACTTCACACAAGAAACGAAGAGGGGGAAACAAGCAAAAAACACCCACCATGCACAACACAATATTCATCAATAACAAAGCGGAAATTCTTTTCAATTGATAGCTTTGAAAACGCTCACCGTAGCTCTCGTCTCGTGGGGATGTTCATCCTCTAGATGTGAACACAAAGATCCAATGTTGAAGTCCTCGTAACAGTATGGGCAAGGAAAATCAGGACGAACTTCGTCTTCGACCTCAAAATCATCGACGCCCAGCCTATCTGGAAAAAAAGTTGGAAAAGAAACAGATAAAAACAAAACTGAATTGAATCGACTTGCATTGCAACAGTAACATTAGCAGATCGTGCAGAACAAACCTAATTGGGAGCTGTGATTTTGATGGTGCAAATTGTATTGGCGCTTAATCGCCGCGAGGCGAGATGACCAGTAATCAGAATCCATTGCCGACCGCAGCCGGAATTCAGACTCAACTACAGCTAAATAATTTTGAGAAAAGTATGCCCCAGAACGTCCAGCTGCTATTGATATTGATTACAATTTAATGTTGAGATGGGAGAACAGCAAACAGGAGCCATGTAATCGGACGAGGAAGAAAGCATATGGCTTTCGCAGCTGGTCTTTTGTTCAATTTTGACCTCTTCCTGCCATCGCGGTGGGGTGTCTGGCCCAGGACAGTGGGGAAAGAGGAACCCCATAATATGCGTGGAAAATAAGTTATTATTACATCATTTGCCACGGACAATTTTGAGAAGTATCACCCAATATGGTTACGTTTGGTAGGAAGTGAGAAAGAGAGTGCTTCAAACCAACAATACCAAATTACGATAACAGGCTTCCATTTAAAGAACTAAAACAAGAAACAAGATGATTGCAAGCCGATTATGGTAGCTCTCTGACGGTCCTGAACTCTTCACAATGTTGTGATGATTCTGAATCTGATCGTTGACACTTCTATGGAACCTCCTGAATAAAGCATGTGGCCACTTATTATTCACAATGAAGGTCGTCAACACTCCACCATAAATGGCGTACGAGGAGTGGTCGAGGAGGACGACGTGGTGGCAATGATCTTCATAGGATGGGTGAGCCGAGCTAGAATTTTGTCAAACGAGAGCCGAAGAACCAGGAGGGGGAAGAAGAAATAGATCGAGTGCAAATCTTTGGCGAGGACATGGCCGCAGGGGGTCATTAATTCCTCTAACAACCGCACAGGCCATTGTAACAGCCTAGCCAATCAGACAAAAGCCACAAAACCCTACCAAAACAGAAAAGCAATTGCGCAAACAAAATTCAAAAAGGGGTTACCCTACATAAGAGTCATGAGATACCTACATAAGAGTAAAGAATGTTGCACATAAAGGTAAACCTCGAAACCACGTCGCGTAAGGGTAATAAAACCCATTGTGTAAAGGTACTAGAGGCCAGACCCCCGAGGCGTAAGGGCAAACCCGTAAGGGTACCGCTCGCGAAAGGGTACCCAAGTAAGGTTAAGCCTTACGCTGCATAAGGGTGTTGGGAACCTCACGTAAGGATAACCAAACGTAAAGGTAACTTAACAACATGTGTAAGGGTACCCACGTAAGGGTACTCATGTAAGGGGACAACACACGCTGCGTAAAGGTAAGGTGCAACCACATACGAGCAAAACCTTAAGAACCATATTCAAAATTTGAGCATAATAATAAAATGAGAATTAAAATTTGCATTTTGCATGCATGAATAAAAAATTATAAATGACATAAATAAACGAACAATTTCATATGGAAGTTAAACAACAAATCTCTACCATTTTGATATGAGATTGGTGATGTTCTTGCACCTGTTGTCATTGAATTGGTACCGAGTTCACTAAGTCTAAATAATGCTTGAACTTAGACAACTTCACAACCTTAGTCGAACTATCGACCAGATTGTCATGAGTGTGTATCTTATTGACACACATGGTTCCTAATTCCATGACATCTCTAATAAAATGTAATATAATGTCAATATGCTTAGACCTAACCATGACAAACTTAATTTTTAGACAGTGTTGGTCGGAGTGGACACTCAAAGGGGGGGGGGGTGAATTGAGTTCCAATTAAAAATTTCTGTTAAAAAATATTTCTATTAAAATCCCCCAATTTATAACACAAGTTAAACTGTAGTGAATTTGTAAAACTGTAAAGTTTCAATTAGGTTCTCAAGGATTGATTAGTTCTCAGTTAATTTAATCAGAAGATTAAATTAGCTTTTGAAGCTAATCTACTGATTTAAAATAGTTACAAACACTTGCTAGATTAACTATCAAAATAACTTGAAAATAGTTTTGTATTTCAAAGTAACAGCAGCAGAAATTAGATATTGTATATTTTAAACTTAAACTAAAATGCACAGCAGATATAACCAAGGGGTTCAGTCTCAAGCCGAGACTCAGTCCTCTCAAATTTATATATAAATTTGATCCACACCCTGGATCGGGGTTAACAACAGTACAATACTGTCCAGGTCCTAAGACCTCTACCACAGTTCTTAGTGGGAAAACAAAGACAACAACACACATGCTGTCCAGGTCACACTTGACCTCTACCACTATCCTCAGTGGGATACAATATGATGTATGGAGTTTGGAATGAGGATTTAGTATCCTCCAGTTCAGCACAGGAGACAGTGTGTGTGTAAAGTATACAGAGTACACACACTGCTCAAAATGTAAATAAATGAATCATTTAAAGAGAGTAGGTAAGAGTGTAAAATGCTCTAGAGATTAGCAGTGTAGCTCTGGACTTGTTGGATTTAGCAGAAATGCTTCTGAGTCCTTCTCTGGTTTTTCTATTGAAAAACAGAGTATTGTGGTTCAGCTTGGTGTCCTTCACAAGTGAGTACATTCTCTGGTTTCCAGTGTTCTTCGTGTGTTCTTCAGTAGTGCTGGGTTGCATGCATGAGAGTTCTTTGAAGATCTTGCAATGTCTTCTTTGAGTTCCTCATGTGTTCTTCTTTTCATGTATGTATATGCATGGAAGAATTCTATCTCTATGCCTTTTCATGCACACACTTTTAATGCAGCTCAATCTTCCTTTTTATTCCATGAGCTCCGGCAATGGGAATGATTACCTTTTCATAGGTACGAGGTACGATCCCCTAACATGCCAACAACTAACATTAAATATCATTAATTGCATTAAAAACATCAAATATGACCGTTGGAATTAAATAAGAGTTTATAGAAATTCAAACAGTTTTCATGACTATCGGCGAGTCATGAGATCGATGAGTCATTTTGAATCTTCATCGGTTTCGGTAGCTCATGATCATCGGTATCGATGACTCATGATCATCGGTATCAATGACTCATGATCGGTAGCTCTTTAGATCTTCGGTATCCATCGGTGCGACCGTTGCCATCGGTGCGACCGTTGCCATCGGTGCGACCGTTCCCATCGGTGCGACCGTTCCCATCGGTGCGACCGTTCCGATTGGTGCGACCGTTCGGTGAGACCGTTGTCATTGGTGACTTTCTCTTCATCGGTGCGACCGTTCCTATCGGTGCGACCGTTCGGTGAGACCGCTGTCATCAGCGACTTGCTCTTCATCGGTACGACCGTTCCTCATTGGTGCCTCAAGAATATAACTAACGTTGAGACAAAACATGGAATTTTTACAAAGTGTCTGTTTGATTCCAGAATACTTCCAGGTCAACATTAAAACATAAATTAACATAGATAAACATATGTAAACATGAATTAAACAAATATAAACACATTTAGAACAATTTGAACAAAAGACTAAATTGTCATAAATACAACAATGATTTGGGATTATTAAAATAACCATCTCACAGAGAGTTCAACAATCTCCCCCTTTTTGATAATCACAAATCAATGACATAAATGAAGAGATAAGATAATATGTCATTCAATATTCTCCCCTTATATAAAAAGAATATGTGCCAAAAGATAAAACAGGGTTAGAATAGAAAACACAACTTATATAACCGATTCATTCACCCCATATAATATAAGTCAGACAATACAATTCATTCTCCCCTTTCATCATTACTCCCACGGAGATACAGAGGCATTATTTCTCCCCCTGTGTATGCATGCATGTAGTAAATAGCCAGCATGGGCTCATATGCACATTCAGTTCACCCACTCATATGCATGATCTCCCTGATTTATCCTCCTTTGGGATTATCAAAAAGAAGAGAGAAGGAAGATAAGCAAGAAGATTCCACAGAAAAATAAGGTTTGAAAATGAGTACAAAAATCACATAAAAAAGTGAAACGAACAGGAAATAGACACCCTATCAAAAATTGACAGATACAGCTATTTCTTGGGGTGCAATGGAGCTTTCCTTTGGCAATTAGAGGAATTGATGGTCGAGAAGGTGGATGGGTGGAAGGTTGAACTGTCCGGATGGATAAAGGAGGCAGGATGACTCTAGATGGACGAATTGTGGGGTCTAAGGTCACTTACTGAGGAGTAGAAGATCTTTCTGAAGGAGTCTGTTGAAAGACTGGCCGAATACTGGAGAGAGATTGAGAGACAAACATCTGACCGGGAGAAACATCTGATGAATTAAGAGGCTCAGCAGTAGGAAAAACAGTGGCCTTAGCTTTCACATGAAGGTAGGGTTTGAGAAAATTGATGAAGTCCTGAATTACTTCTCCACCGTACTTCATAGCCTTTTCAAAATCATCCTTATTCTGCATGAAACTTTCCAAAGTAGGAGTAAAATCCTTTAACTGCTGAACTTGAGCCTTAAAAGCCTGAGTAACTGGGGGAAGTCTCAAATTATCAGCCAACACTTTGAAATGATGATTCAACTCATGCTTGGTGTAAATCTTAGAGAAGTAATGATCTACTTTCTCCTTAATCTCTTTTTTAGCCTTGGTAGCATTGGTTGAATACAACTGCACCATTTTATGAATATGATCACTGTGCTCTTTCATCTTTTTCAAAAAATCTAAATCCAAAATCTTTTCAAGAGCTGCCAGCTCTTCTCTAACAATATCCTTTAAAGTATTAAGCTCATGACCAGTAATCTTGGTCACTTTTGAAGAACTAGCCTGAGCAACAACTTGCATGATCTCAGCTTTCAACTTCCTCAAATCTGCCTTCTTCAAATGTTCTATCAGATTTCTTAATACTTCCATCATACCCGAGATGGTTGATCTGAACTCTCCTGACAAAGAAACTAGATTGCTGCCTAAATCCGTGAGTGTTTGATTCAAAGAAGAAATGTGCCTACCAATCAACTCACTAGAATTGGCCATGTCTGGCTTGATAAGGCTTACCACTCTTTGAGCCAAGTTATCCATAGCAGCTTTAGATAAAGTCACAATTGCAGGTGCAGAAGCATTTGACAACTCCTCCTTCATAGAATCTCTAACTGCTTGAACCAACTCAACCTTAAATCTGTCAAAATAAGATTTAGCAACTGCAGGATCAGGTCTAGGTTGAGACACTGAAGGATCAGGTTGGACTTCTGCTTTTTGTATATACTCAGCAATTAAACAAGCCTTAACTAAATCACTTACTCGTGTAATATCCACTTCTACTCCTTCCTCTTCCTCTGGGTAATCTAAACCTAGAACTTCAATACCAGGGTGTTCTTCCCATGCAACTTTACATGAAGGATAGAGAGGTTTCACAAACTGAGCTCTTCCAGAATTTTCAGGAGGGACTTCCTCATCCTCATCAGTCTCTGACTGTTCTATCCTCTTAGCCTCAGGGACATTTTCTTGCTCAATTGATTGGGGTTGAGGATCATCTTGGATCACATTCTGACCTTCTATAGGTCGATCATTAGCATCATCAGCATCACCACTATCATATTCACTGCTACTACTATCACTCTCACCATCAGCATCACCCTCATCACCACCATTGCCTTCATTATCATCATTATTAACTGATCTCTCACTTGAACTGTCTGTACTACTAGATTAATATTACTCAGGGTTTGACTCTTCAGTCTCAACTTCTTCTTCATCATCATCATCTAAAAGAGGTTCAATTTCTGGTAGGTTTAGAGGTGGACTAGCTGGTCCAAATTCCATTCTTCTTTTCTTCGAGCTAACAGTATCAGGATCACTCCTCTCATTAGGAGATGATTCAGCCTCCTCTTCAGTATTCAGATTATCGCCAACTTCTTCTTCTGTTCCCTTCTTACTGGATTCACCGGTTTCTTTAGGAACTACTGCTTCCTCTTCTTCATCTGAATAAACCACTTCTTCACCAGGTTTTAAACTAGGATCTCTTATCCCCTTTGGTCTCCTTGGATGATCAGTAGGATTGAAGGACTCATATAACTTTTCTTCATTAGCAACCCAAGCTTTATTCCATGGGTTCCAATTTATTTTCATCCTCTTACAAATAACTTTGTTGAAACAGAATCTAATTGATGAGATACACTCATCTCCATCATCCACATAGCCCAAGAATTTCAGCATGGAAGAAATTTGCTTAGAATAAAACAAAGTAGTAGCTTTCTTTGAAGGTTTTATCATCTCGACAATATGATCAGAAAAATATCTACACAGATTGATCTTTTCATCATTCAACAAAAGGAATAACAGAAAGGCATCCTGATACTTTACTGAAGCAAAGTCACCTTTTCTAGGACATATTTGATGTTGAATAAACTTAAACAGGATTCTACTCTCACCATTCAACTCAGCAGCAGATATCCTCCTCGATTCAGACTTCCCAGTCAATAACTCTAGGGCTAGATCATAAGAAAAGTAATCAGTTGTAGGGGGAATATTACCAGAATAGTCCTCATATCTTCCATTGTGAGGTACTTCTATACATTCAGCCTACTTCTTTGATGAAAAAGTAATCTTTTTCCCTTTTACTATAGAATAAAATCTCACAACCTCTACTTCATCCAATACTACATTCAAGTTTAAATAGAACTCATGCACCAACTTCAGGTAAAAGACCTGATTATTATCATAGAACCAATTCTTCCAACCTTGCATTTCCAAAACTTTCAAGAGAACAGACTTTCTTGATAAAACCCATTCTGAACATATTTCCTTTTCAGCTATAACTTCTCGTTTTACTAGCTCTGAGTTCACAGAACTCTGCGTCATACTGCTCGACTCACCTCGAGCACACTTGACAAGTGAAGATCCTTTAGATTCCTTTCTATGACTCTTTTGCTTGTCCATTCTGAGGTTTGAGACAATCGTGAGGCTTGGAAAGATTCAAAAGGCTCGGGTTACAGGAAAGAGAAGAGAGAGTTCGGCAGGAAATGGAATGTCAATAGTCTTTAGAGAATTAAATAGCCCAGGGTAATTATTTGTATCATTTAAGGTTACAAAAACAATAGAATATCGATTAAGTAAAACATTGTTGTTTTAAACAGACAATAATGATTTTAAAAACAATACAACCCAATCGGTAGTACTAATCGATTTGACAGATCGGTTTGACTGATCAGTTTCACTGATCGGTTTCACGGATCAGTTTCACTGATCGGTTTCACTGGTCGGTTTGACAGATCAGTTTGACAGATCGGTTTGACAGATCGGTTTGACAGATCGGTTTGAATGATCGGTTTGACTGATCGGTTTCACAGATCTATCATACCCAACTCTTGTTTAATCAAGCCTGACCTTTCAGAACTTAAGGGCTTGGTGAAAATTTCAGCTAATTGATGTCACTACTAGAATTTAGTCTTTTCCCAATGGTAGTATACCAACGGTTTACTTAAACCGTTGGTATAGTGAGCCTTTGCCAACGGTTTAACAAAACCGTTGGCAAAGGAAATTTCGGTGGACCCTTTCCCAACGGTTCACTGGAACCGTTGGTAAAGGGGTGCTAAACTCACACATTTCCCAACGGTTCACTGGAACTGTTGGGAAATGTGTGCCTTTGCCAACGGTTTTTATAAACCGTTGGCAAAGGTTTCCCCCAAATTCCAGATCGCGGTCTCCTCTCCCCATTCGGACAGAGCCCTAATCTATTCGCTCCGCTGCTCTCGCAAACCCCATCCGACTCCACTTCTCTCGCGAATCCGAACACCAGCACCCCCCATCCCAACAGGTACACCCCCATACAAATAGGTAAAATTTGATCTCAGCCATATTGTTGTAGTTGTTTTAATGAATAGATTTTTTCCAGGTGTTGGTGGTTTAATTGTTTATTTAAATTAATATCTAAATAGGATATTGTTTGTATTTGTGAAGACTTATTTAATGTTTTTGTATTCTATGTTTGGAAGGAGAGTGTTCAAAACATGTAAATCAGAGTTGGGGGAGGCTATCGTGAATGTTTACATGTTTTGGATAATGGATTGTGGGAATTATGGATTGTGTTCAAACCAATTTGATATGTTTTGGATAATGGATTGTGGGGGTAGGGTGTGTCCACGGGGGTGGGTGGGTTGTCCACGGGGGTGGGAAGGGGTGTCCACGGGGGTGGGAAAGGCTGTCCACGGGGGTGGGCGGGGCTGTCTAGGGGGTGTGGGCTGTCCTGGGGGTCTGGGTGGGGTGTCCTGGTGGGGGAGGGGTGTGTGGGGTGTCCAGGGGGGGTGGTATGTCTAGGTGGTGGTGGTGGGGTTGTAGGGGAGAGGGGTTTGGGCTGTTTGGGAGGGTGGGAGGGGCTATCCAGGGGGGGTACGGGGTGTCCAGGGGGGTACGGGGGTGGGCGGGTTGTCCACAAGGGTGGACGGGCTGTCCACGGGGGTGGTCGGGCTGTCAAGGAGGGGTGGGCGGGCTGTCCAGGGGGGGTGGGTGGGCTGGCCACGGGGGGTAGGGGTGTCCAGGGGGGTGGGCGGGCTATCCAAGGGGGTGGGGGGCTGTCCATAGGGAGAAGGGGTGTCGAGGGGGGTGGGTGGGCTGTCTACGGGGGTGGTTGGGCTGTCTAGGGGGTAGGGGGTGTCCACGGGGGTGGGCGGGGCTGTCTAGGGGGTGTGGGCTGTCCTGGGGGTCTGGGTGGGGTGTCCTGGCGGGGGAGGGGTGTGTGGGGTGTCCAGGTGGGGTGGTATGTCTAGGTGGTGATGGTGGGGTTGCAGGGAAGGGGGTGTGGGCTGTTTGGGAGGGTGGGCGGGGCTATCCAGGGGGGGTACGGGGTGTCCAGGGGGGTACGGGGGTGGGCGGGCTATCCACAAGGGTGGATGGGCTGTCCACGGGGGTGGCTGGGCTGTCAAGGAGGGGTGGGCGGGCTGTCCAGGGGGGGTGGGTGGGCTGGCCACAGGGGGTAGGGGTGTCCAGGGGGGTGGGTGGGCTATCCAAGGGGGTGGGGGGATGTCCATAGGGAGAAGGGGTGTCGAGGGGGGTGGGTGGGCTGTCCACGGGGGTGGTTGGGCTGTCTATGGGGTAGGGGCGTCCACGGGGGTGGGTGGGTTATCCACGGGGGTGGGCGGGGCTGTCCACGGGGGTGGGAAAGGCTGTCCACGGGGGTGGGCAGGGCTGTCCAGGGGGTGTGGGATGTCCTGGGGGTCTGGGTGGGGTGTCCTGGTGGGGGAGGGGTGTGTGGGGGTGTCCATGGGGGTTGGTATGTCTAGGTGGTGGTGGTGGGGTTGCAGGGGAGGGGGGTGTGGGCTGTTTGGGAGGGTGGGCGGGGCTATCCCAGGGGGGGGGGTACGGGGTGTCCAGGGGGGTACGGGGGTGGGCGGGCTGTCCACAAGGGTGGACGGGCTGTCCACGGGGGTGGCCGGGCTGTCAAGGAGGGGTGGGCGGGCTGTCCAGGGGGGGTGGGTGGGCTGGCCACAGGGGGTAGGGGTGTCCAGGGGGGTGGGCGGGCTATCCAAGGGGGTGGGGGGCTGTCCATAGGGAGAAGGGGTGTCGAGGGGGGTGGGTGGGCTGTCCACGGGGGTGGTTGGGCTGTCTAGGGGGTAGGGGGTGTCCACGAGGGTGGGAAAGGCTGTCCACGGGGGTGGGCGGGGCTGTCCAGGGGGTGTGGGCTGTCCTGGGGGTCTGGGTGGGGTGTCATGGTGGGGGAGGTGTGTGTGGGGTGTCCATGGGGGGTTGGTATGTCTAGGTGGTGGTGGTGGGGTTACAGGGGAGGGGGTGTGGGCTGTTTGGGAGGGTGGGCGGGGCTATCCCAGGGGGGTACGGGGTGTCCACAAGGGTGGACGGGCTGTCCACGGGGGTGGCCGGGCTGTCAAGGAGGGGTGGGCGGGCTGTCCAGGGGGGGTGGGTGGGCTGGCCACAGGGGGTGGTCGTGCTCTCGCGAACCCACCGTCCGAACATCATCGACCCCCGTGGACAACCCACCTTTTATCCCAAATTCCATATATTTATACATTATTTTATTATATTATGTCTCAAATTATCTAAAATATGTGTTTGATGTTCTTCACGCGACCTATCATAATTCCTTCTCATAATCTATAGTGATCATGGGAAGATCCCATGCATGATTCATGATCACTCAAATTATTCTACAGATCATACATAATAGAAGCCTTACAGGATGTGAGATGATTATATCTATGAAATCTACTCAGGTACCTGGTGAGGAAGTGCATATTAATTCAAAAAGGTAAATCGCATATGAGGATACCCTACTAATATGGTTATGGGATGAGGCATGCTCTGATGTGATAACACATTAAGTTCTTGTTGGTTTTACATTTTTTCAATAACACATTAGTATGTTTTTTTCACATGTGTAGTTGATACCATGATTATTTTCTTCCTTTATCGTTTACTTAAATGTATTTTCTATTAAAGTTCAATCCTATTGAATTGTTTATGACAAAATGACTTATATGAATTCTTTTTACAGAATGGACATAATTTGGATGTATGAAACTGATCGTATCTCAAGTGATTTTCAAAACAATTTGGAGAGCTTTATAGATTTTGCATTTCACAATGCTTCAGATAGTGGTCGCATACACTGCCCATGTTCCAATTGTGTTGGTAGACCTTGGTTGAGTCGTGAAGAAGTCAGCTACCACATAACCAAAAATGGTTTTCAAGCAAACTACTTTGTGTGGTATCACAATGGGGAGAAAATGAAATCTCAAATTGGTGATGATCGAAATGAAAGGACTGGAATGGAGAATTTGTTAGATGATCGATTTCCGTTTATTCATCATCATGAAAAAGAAAGGATTTCGACTCAAGAAGACGTCGATATGAGGACAACTGATACATCTAGTGAAAATGATGATATTGATAGGGTGAAAAAATTGAATGATGCTGCCACGACTCCAGTATATCGACAATGCGATTAAAATGAAAAAGATGGAATTTTTAATCCGATTGTTTCATGGAAAAACTATGTATAGGATTTCTAATACAGCAATCGATTACATTCTTACCCTCTTGAAGGATTTACTTCCAGATGATGCAGATATTCCCTCAAACCACTATATGGCATGAAGGTTAGTTGAAGAACTTGGATTTTCCAGAAACAAAATTCATGCTTGCCCGAAAGATTGCAGTTTATTCTGGGAAGAAACCGCTAAACGAAATGAATGTATAAAATGTGGCACATCCCACTGGAAGTCAAAATCTGATGGAACACCATCCCGCATTCCACAGAAAGTAATGTGTCACTTTCCATTGATCCCCAGACTCCAGAATCTTTTTATGTCTGATGACATATCAATAAAAATGAGATGGCATGATACCGAGAGAAAGAAGACTAATGATGAGTTGGTTCATCCTGCAGATGGATTTGCATGGCAGAGATTTGATGCTCGACATCCTGATTTTGCAGCTGACATGTGTAATGTGAGGCTGGGTCTTTCATGCGACGGTTTTAATCCGTTTGGGAAGATTCTTACTTCGCACAACACATGGACAGTTTTTATACACATTTATAATCTTCCCCCATGGTTGTGTATGAAAAAATCTTTCACTTTCATGAGTATACTCATATCTGGTCCTTCTGATCCCGGTATTGATATTGATGTATACATGCAACCTTTAATAAAAGAGTTGAAACTTCTTTGGGATGTGGGTGTGCGCACATACGATGCATGTTCGAAAGACATATTTCAGATGCGTGCTGCGCTTATGTGGACGATCAATGATTTTCCAGCTTATGCAATGATGTCTGGATGGAGCACGAAGGGAAAACTGTCATGTCCAGTTTGTATGAAGAATACACGATCCAGAAGACTGAAACATCGTTGTAGTTTCAGTTTTATGGGACATCGACGATTTTTGCCAAAGGATCATCCATATAGAATGAATCGTCGAAGATTTGATAATACTATAGAGAACGATGATCCACCTCAGCGTATGTCTGGAACTGATGTGCTTAATGAATTGAAAGATTTCAGTTTTTCGTTCGGGAAGGGTCAAATGAAATCTGGAAAGAGAAAGAATATTTCCACAGAAACCTGTTACAATTGGAGGAAGAGGAGTATCTTTTTTGATTTGCCTTATTGGTCAACCAATTTGCTACGTCATTGCTTAGATGTAATGCATATTGAAAAGAATATATGTGAAATGTTTCTTTCAGTTCTTCTAAATGTCAAGGGGAAGACAAAAGATGATTTACGATCTCGACGTGACTTGGTGGATTGGGGCATCAGACCAGAATTGCATCCTGTGCGTATCAGTGAAAATAAATGGCAACTTCCATGTGCTTCTTATGTGATGACACCTACTGAAAAAAAAACAATTTCTGGAAGTATTAGAGACTATTAGAGTTCCTTATGGCTATTCAAGCAACATATCTAAACGGGTCAACAGAAGAGAGTTGAAGCTAAAATCTTTGAAGACTCATGATTATCACTTTCTACTGCATGAGTTGCTTCCAATAGCAATCCGTCATCTTTTGTCCAATAATGTAAGGGTGGGTGTTATTCGGTTGTGCCATTTGTTTAGAGATATTTGTGCTAAGAAGTTGTCCAAGTCTTTCTTGCAAAAAATGTTGACAGATGCCCCATTAATTTTGTGTGAGTTGGAGAAAATATTTCCCCCATCATTTTTTACATGCATGCTGCATCTGACTGTCCATATTCCAACTAAAATACTTCTCGGAGGACCTGTTTCTTTTCGTTGGATGTATCCAACTGAAAGAAATATGTTCACATTAAAGTCTTATGTTCGAAACAAGAATCATCCCGAAGGTTCTATCGTGAACGGTTACTTAGCTCAAGAATGTATAGATTTCTATTCGATGTATTTGTCTGATCTTACTACAAGAATGAACAGACCAATGAGAAATGAAGAAGAACAATATGAGAAAATTGAACCCAGTTTTCCATCACTTCCTCAAACAGGAGGAATTCCTGGATCATATACATTGAAGACATTAAGCCATGAAGAGTGGGAGATGGCACATCGCACAGTTTTGTTCAACTGTGATTTGTTCGATGACTATATCAGGTAACAAAATTGAATATGTATATCTTACATATATATCTGTTAAACTATTCATATTTTTTTATCTACAGGGAACATAAAACAATGATAAATAGGAAGCATCGTTCTTTATCTTTGAGAAGGAGAGAGACTTTGCATAGCAAAGAGTTTTCTGCTTGGTTAAAATTGAAGGTAAAAATATTACTGTTTAAATTAATTATTTCAATATTTACTTAAGTTTAACTATCATTTATATTGCAGGTATTGAGTTTGTCTGCTGACTCTTTCTCTGAGGAAATAAGAGCTTTGGATTTTGGTCCTAATACCGTGGTTCGTGACTGTAAATCAATTGTTATCAATGGGTACAGATTTATTATCACTGAACGAGCCAAAAACATGAGAACACAACATGATGGTATTATGGTTACTGCCACAACATATTGTTATGACAATGCATCAGATAGTAGACCGCGACTTGAAAATGTGGGTTATTATGGAGTCATTGAGAAAATAATAATATTGGATTATTACTCTCATGGACGAGTCACAATGATGAAATGCCATTGGTTTGATTCGATGACGAGACATGGCACATTTATTGATGATTGTGGATTTCGAGTAATTAATATGACCCGCACTCTTGATACCGAAGAACCATATGTGTTGGCATCAATGGCTAAACAAGTTTTTTATGTCAAAGATCAACTTCAATCTGAATTTGGTGTCATAGTTGAAGTAATTCCAAGACATATTTTTGATGATACTGATGATGGAATTGACACTGTCCCTATTTCCATTGGAACCAATCCATTTATTTCTTTTGATGACTCCAATAGCTCAATTGTCAGAGTTGATTGTGAACCTGAAGTTGTGGTTGGAAATATATAGAATCATTCATCCATGTTCTCAATTCTTTTGGTTTACCTCGAGTTGGGTTGTTAAGGTTGGTAATATTCATATTTATTTAGTATTGATCACAAATATGTTTTAGCTGACTTGACCGTTATGTGAATTTTCAATGTTTATTGGTTGCTGTTTTATTTGAATTGCATTTTCTAATTTAGAATTGAACTGTATTCAAACCAAATCAAACAATATTTCTAACTTGGTGAACATTACAACTTGTATGTTTTATTAAATTCATTCAAGATCTTCTAAAACAATTGATAGCTAAATTACCAATAAATCCCCTCATTCCCTCATATATTTAGTTTTTTGGTTTACACATTAATTTCCTTTTTCTAATTAATTACATATTTGTTTTCAAATGCAGGAAATGCAGCCAATTGAAGAGAGACGAAGAAAAAAAATGGCGGAGAACAATCGTCGGATGAAGGAGCTGGGCGTTCCACCATTAGTGCCTACAGTGAGTACTTTATTTCAAATATATATATATATATATATATATATATATATATATTTACAGAATATATAATGTCATGTGATTAATTTTTTTGTAAACTTTTTTGTAGGATCCACCGTTACGTCGACAGTTATTCGACGAGGAGCCTAGTACTGGTCCTAATACTCAGGCCGGTGGTACAAGGAGGGTTCGTACCAGAGGTGGACGTAGAGCTGCGCGTGCCCGACTAGACCCTGCCCCTCCCACTGACGTTTCAGCCTTCCCACATTCTGATCCCGGTGTGTCGTTAGGGACACACGGGGTATTTAGGCCTCCCATGTTTTCGCTACCTTCTGCATCTTCTGCCCCATCATTTTCACATCCCATGATGATTCCCACTCCCCAGTCAGCATCAGGTCATACAGCTATTCCATCTTCTTTTCCTTCTACTTCTGTCTCTCCGAGCTTTTATATTCCATCGTCTTCGAATCCTGTTCCACCAGAGGGTGTTCCATCAGGTTCTGTGGATCCGGAGCCACTCATTGATCATACTAGCGTAGGTATATTTATAAAACCCTAACAAATTTTTATAGCAATATTTATTTTCATTATAACATGTTTTGATAAAATATTTGTTTTTCTTTCATGAAAGATACATCTACTGACAGGAGGCGGGGGCGGGGCCGTACACGCATGCGTTCGGTGTGGAACCGTCGCACATAGGTTATGGTGGAATATAATGAAGACAATCAGATGATTGAGAAAACAAGGCAGCAATGTCGGAGTTTTCTGGCGACGCTTTCCAAATACTCCGACATCATTCCCGTCAGCCCGCTGTCGTGGAGACATTTGCCACATGAGGTCAAAGATAGAGCTTGGGCAGAGATATGGGTAAAAAAATCTGTTGTATTTAATGCCATGAATTATTTTTGTATTTATATGAATTAATATTTTGATTTCAGCTTCGATTTAATTTTCCTGATGGTGAGGGTGCACGACTGGAACGTCTAAAGGATTTAGGCGAGATTTGGAGAGCCTACAAGCATGAGCTGTATATTGGCTGGCGTGCTAGAGTTGGCACTGAGTTAGAGGCGGTACGAGTCATGGATGATTGTCCTATAGAGCAGTATCGTCAGATGATTACTCATTGGACGAGTACCCAGTTTAAGGTATGAATTACATTTGAGGTATTTAAATAATAAATTTCAAGTTTTGCATTAATATTATCCTTTTCATTATCGAATTTTATTTAGGAATCATCTGGAAAAAATAAAAAAAACATTGATGCAAAAAAATACCTCCATACACTAGGACGCACGACGATGCCGGATCATGAGAGGCAGCAGGTATGACAATTGTTTATAAGTTTTCTTTACGACTTACATTTTCTTTTGTTTACTCAATTATTTAATCATTTGCTAAAGTTTTTATATAACTTTTGTTTTCAATGTCATTGTAGAGGCAAGTACAAAATATTGAAGGACGTGTGCCTCGAGCAAAACTGTTTTGCTCGAGTAGACGAAAAAAGGATGGAAGTGCTGTCAACAAAGCGACTCAGCAGCAGATTGTAAGTTTTAATCTGTTGATTTTATATTTTAATATCTATTTTGTAACTTAATAATATATTTATATTTGTAACAGGATGCTTTAGAGTCCCTCGATGCCCAAGAAGTAGACAATTTTGGGCCATCTGATCACTTACATCAGGTGTTGGGAGAGGATCATTCTGGCAGAGTACGCTGCCGACCTAGGATAGCCCCGACGAGGTATTGGCATGCCTCAGGTACGAGTTGTAGTGCCACCGAGCTGTAGCAAGTTAGGGCACAGGCAGAACAGGCTGAGAAAAGGGCCACAGAGACGGCAGAACAGTCTGCTAGGGAAAACAGTGCATTTATGAAATTTATTGAAGTTCTACGTCCAACACTTCCAGCAGAGGCCAGCCCATCGATTGATGAATACATGTCATCGATACATTCTATATATGGTGCACCAGGTGGCAGTTCCAGTGGTGGTTAGGCCGATGTCCATCTTGAAGATGATGATGACGAGGAGTCTGATGCGGAAGAGGAGGGAGATGAGGAGGGCGAGGAGGAGGGCGAAGGCGAGGAGGAGGGCGCTGTGGAGGGTGAGGACGATGAGGAGGATGATGACGAGGGTGATGATGATGATGATGATGGTGATAGTGATGCTGATGTGGGACATATTGATCCGTTACATTTTTGACATATATTACTGAGATTTGATGTTTAATCTATTCTAGTTGTTGGTTTTATCTAGACTCGTAGTATAGTATTGGAGTTGAGTTATTTTTATATATTGTCTTTTTTATGGATGTTGTTGTCTTTTAGTGGTTGTGTGTTTGAGAACTCCCTGGACAACCCCCCTCATTCTTGGACCCTGGACAACCCCCCTCCCCCTTGGACCCCGAACACCCCCGAACACCCCCCGGACAGCCCCGCGGACAGCCCCCTGGACAGCCCCCCGTACAGCCCCCCACCCTCCACCCTGGACCCCGGACAACCCCGGACAGCCCCCCGGACAACCCCCCCACCCTCCTCCTTGGACCCCGGACAGCCCCCCAAACACCCCCCGGACAGCCCCCCGGACAGCCCCAGACAACCCCCTGAACAACCCCTGAACAACCCCTGAACAACCCCTGAACAACCCCCGGACAACCCCCTGAACAACCCTGGACATCCCCCTGAACAACCCCCAAACACCCCCCGAACAGACCCCGCACAGCCCCCCTACCCTCCTCCTTGGTCCCCGGACAGCCCCCCGGACACCCACCGGACAGCCCCCCCGGACAGCCCCCCGAACATCCCCTCCACCTTCCTTAATTTCATTAGCTCTGAAATGTTTCATAGCACGATCAACTAAAATCTAATCCATACTAAATATGATATAAAAATATTCTATATGAATTTCCATAAGATTTTAAGTGAAAACAAAAAGTGACATACGAAAAACTGACCAAACGCATTCGAAATGTGTTGATGCTTTAGGAAAACGATCCATGGGTCATATGTGACGTGTACGAATCAACCCCGCCTCAATCCGAGACGCGGTGTGGCCGAAACAACTCAAAGTGTATGTCTTTTGTTTCAAAAGGACATCATTTTAAGTGAAAAACATCAACTGGCATACGGAAAACCGGACAAACGCATTCGGATTGTGTTGATACTTTAATACAACGATCCATGGGTCATTTGAGACGTATACGAGTCAACCCCACCTAAATCCGATATGCGGTGTGATCGGGACCACTCTAAGTGACTTTCTTTTGTTTAAAATGGACAGTATTTTAAGTACATACGGAAAACCAACCAAACGCATTCGGTTTCTGTTGAAACTTTAGGATAACGATCCATGGGTCATATGTGACGTGTACGAGTCAACGCCACCTCAATCCGAGGTGCGGTGTGACCGACACCACTCAAAGTGTCTCTATTTTGTTTAAAATGGACTTCATTTTTAGTGAAAACAACAAATGACATACGGAAAACCGACCAAACAGATTCTGATTATGTTGATACTTTAGCACAATGATCCATGGGTCATATGTGACATGTACTAGTCAACCCCGCCTCAATCCGAGGTGCGGTGTGGCCGAAACAACTCAAAGTGTATGTCTTTTGTTTCAAAAGGACATCATTTTAAGTGAAAAACATCAACTGGCATACGAAAAACCAGCCAAACGCATTCGGATTGTGTTGATACTTTAAGACAACGATCCATGGGTCATTTGAGACGTATACGAGTCAACCCCACCTAAATCCGAGATGCGGTGTGGTCGGGACCACTCTAAGTGACTTTCTTTTGTTTAAAATGGACAGTATTTTAAGTACATACGGAAAACCAACCAAACGCATTCGATTTCTGTTGAAACTTTAGGATAACGATCCATGGGTCATATGTGACGTGTATGAGTCAACACCACCTCAATACGAGGCGCGATGTGACCGACACCACTCAAAGTGTCTCTATTTTGTTTAAAATGGACTTCATTTTTAGTGAAAACAACAAATGACATACGGAAAACTGACCAAACGGATTCTGATTGTGTTGATACTTTAGCACAATGATCCATGGGTCATATGTGATGTGTACTAGTCAACCCCGCCTCAATCCGAGGTGCGGTGTGGCCGGCACAACTCAAAGTGTATGTCTTTTGTTTCAAAAGGACATCATTTTAAGTGAAAAACATCAACTGGCACACGACACGTCTGATTGACGTGCCGTATGCTCGACCACTTCATAAATCACTCACCCGTATTTGTCGTCTGATTTCAGGCCATTCTGAAAATCGTTCGGCCCATTTGGACCACCCTCACGCGCGTTTACGAAGCGCGCGCATCACTTAAAACACGAATATTGAGCCGTACCGCGCAAACCGCACGTCCGATTGACGTGCCGTCTACGCGTACACATCACGAATAATAATTAGAATGTTTCACGGTGGTTTCAGCTCAATCCGAGGTCGTCCGCTATGAATTTGACCGTTTGACGCCCGTTTTGGCCGTTTATGACACCAGAACTGCGTTGTCAGTCACCGCGGGCACATGGCACATCCAATTGACGTGCCGTCTACTCGACCACTTCAGAAATCACTCACCCATATTTTTCGTCTGATTTCAGGCCATTCCGACTTCGTTCGGCCCGTTTGGACCCCCCTCACGCGCGTTTACGAAGCGCGCACATCACTTAAAACACGAATATTGAGCCGTACCGCGCAAACCGCACGTCCGATTGACGTTCCGTCTGCGCGTACACGTCACGAATAATAATTAGAATGTTTCATGGTGGTTTCAGCTCAATCCGAGGTCGTCCTCTATGAATTTGACCGTTTGATGCCCGTTTTGGCCATTTATGACACCAGAACTGCGTTGTCGGTCACCGCGGGCACACGACACGTTAGATTGACGTGTCGTCTACTCGACCACTTAAAAAATCACTCACCCGTATTTGTCGTCTGATTTCAGGCCATTCCGAAATCGTTCGGCCTGTTTGGACCACCCTCACGCGCGTTTACGAAGCGCGCACATCACTTAAAACACGAATATTGAGCCGTACCGCGCAAACCTCACGTCCGATTGATGTGCCGTCTACGCATACATGTCAAGAATAATAATTAGAATGTTTCACGGTGGTTTAATCTCAATATGAGGTCGTCCGCTATGAATTTGACCGTTGGACGCCCGTTTTGGCCGTTTATGACACCAGAACTGCGTTGTCGGTCACCGTGGGCACACGGCACGTCCGATTGACGTGCCGTCTGGTCAACCACTTCAGAAATCACTCTCCCGTATTTTTCGTCTGATTTCAGGCCATTCCGACTTCGTTCGGCCCATTTGGACCCCCCTCACGCGCGTTTACGAAGCGCACGCATCACTTAAAACATGAATATTGAGCCGTACCGCGCAAACCGCACGTCCGATTGACGTGCCGTCTGCGCATACACGTCAAAAATAATAATTAGAATGTTGCACGGTGGTTTCAGCTCAATCCGAGGTCGTCCGCTATGAATTTGACCGTTTGACGCCCGTTTTGGCCGTTTATGACACCAGAACTGCGTTGTCGGTCACCGCGGGCACACGGCACGTCCGATTGACGTGCCGTCTGCTCTACCACTTTATAAATCACTCACCAGTATTTTTTGTCTGATTTCAGGCCATTATGAAATCGTTCGGCCTGTTTGGACCACCCTCACGCGCGTTTACGAAGCGCGCGCATCACTTAAAACACGAATATTGAGCCATACCGCGCAAACCGCACGTCCGATTGACGTGCCGTCTACGCGTACACGTCACGAATAATAATTAAAATGTTGAAAGGTGGTTTCGGATCAATCTGAGGTCGTCCGCTATGAATTTGACCGTTGGACGCCCGTTTTGGCCGTTTATGACACCAGAACTGCGTTGTCGGTCACCGCGGGCACACGGCACGTCCGATTGATGTGCCGTCTGCTCTACCACTTCAGAAATCACTCTACCGTATTTGTCGTCTGATTTCAAGCCATTACGACTTCGTTCGGCCCGTTTGGACCCCCCTCACGCGCGTTTACGAAGCGCCCGCATCCCTTAAAACACGAATATTGAGTCGTACCGCGCAAACCGCATGTCCGATTGACGTTCCGTCTACGCGTACATGTCACGAATAATAATTAGAATGTTTCACGGTGGTTTCAGCTCAATCCGAGGTCGTCCGCTATGAATTTGACCATTTGACGCCCGTTTTGGCCGTTTATGACACCAGAACTGCGTTGTCGGTCACCGCGGGCACACGACACGTCCGATTGACGTTCCGTCTGCTCGACCACTTCATAAATCACTCATCCGTATTTTTCCTCTGATTTCAGGCCATTCCGAAATCGTTCGGCCCATTTGGACCACCCTCACGCGCGTTTACGAAGCGCGCACATCACTTAAAACATGAATATTGAGCCGTACCGCGCAAACCGCACGTCCGATTGACGTGACGTCTGCGCATACACGTCACAAATAATAATTAGAATGTTTCAAGGTGGTTTCAGCTCAATCCGAGGTCATATACTATGAATTTGACCGTTTGACGCCCGTTTTGGCCGTTTATGACACCAGAACTGCGTTGTCGGTCACCGCGGGCACATGGCACATCCAATTGACGTGTCGTCTGCTCGACCACTTCAGAAATCACTCACCCATATTTTTCGTCTGATTTCAGGCCATTCCGACTTCGTTCGGACCATTTGGACCCCCCTCACGCGCGTTTACGAAGCGCGCACATCACTTAAAATACGAATATTGAGCCGTACTGCGCAAACCGCACGTCCGATTGACGTGCCGTCTATGCGTACACATCACGAATAATAATTAGAATGTTTCACGGTGGTTTCAGCTCAATCTGAGGTCTTCCTCTATGAATTTGACCGTTGGATGACCGTTTTGGCCGTTAATGACACCAGAACTGCGTTGTCGGTCACCGCGGGCACACGGCACGTCCGATTGACGTGCCGTCTGCTCGACCACTTCATAAATCACTCACCTGTATTTTTCGTCTAATTTCAGGCCATTCCGACTTTGTTCGGCCTGTTTTAACCCCCCTCACGCGCGTTTACGAAGCGCGCTCATCACTTAAAACACGAATATTGAGCCGTACCGCGCAAACCGCACGTCCGATTGACGTACCGTATGCGCGTACATGTCACGAATAATAATTAGAATGTTTCACGGTGGTTTCAACTCAATCCGGAGACGTGGTGTGGCCGACACCACTCAAAGTGTCCGTCTTTTGTTTCAAAAGGACGTCATTTTAAGTGAAAAGCATCAACTGGCATACGGAAAACCGACCAAACGCATTACGAATCTGTTGATAATTTATCCCAACAATACATGGGTCATATGTGACGTGTAAGAGCCAACCCGGGATGAATCCGAGTCGCGGTGTGGCCAGGATAAGTCTAAGTGGCTCTCTTTTGTTTAAAATGGACACCATTTTAAGTAAATACGAAAAAACGACCAAACGGATTCGGTTTCCATTGAAACTTTAGGAGAACGATCCATGGGTCATATGTGACGTGTACAAATCAACCCCGCCTCAATCGGAGACGCGGTGTGGCCGACACCACTCAAAGTGTTTGTCTTTTGTTTCAAAAAGACGTCATTTTAACTGAAAAGCATCAATTGACATACGAAAAACTGACCAAAGGCATTCAGACTATGTCGATACTTTAGCACAAGGATCCATGGGTCGTATGTGACGTGTACGAGTCAATCCCGTTTCAATCCGAGGAGCGGTGTGGCCGACACCGTTCTAACTGTGTCTCTTTTGTTTAAAATGGACAGGATTATAAGTGAAAAGAACAACTGGCATACGCAAAACTGACCAAACGCATTCCGAATCTATTGATAATTTATCACAACGATCCATCGGTCATATGTGACCTGTACAAGCCAACCCGGGCTCAATCCGAGTCGCGGTGTGGCCGAGATCAGTCTAAGTGGCTCTCTTTTGTTTAAAATGGACAGCATTTTAAGTACATACAGAAAACCGACCAAACGCATTCGGTTTCCATTGAAACTTTAGGAGAACGATCCATGGGTCATATGTGATGTGTACAAATCATCCCCGCCTCAATCCGAGGCGCGGTGTGGCCGACACCGCTCTAACTGTGTCTGTTTTGTTTAAAATGGATAGGATTATAAGTGAAAAGAACTGGCATACGCAAAACCGACCAAACGCATTAGGTTTCCATTGAAACTTTAGGAGAACGATCCATGGGTCATATGTGACGTGTACGAATCATCCCCGTCTCAATCCGAGACGCGGTGTGGACGACACTGCTCTAACTATGTCTCTTCTGTTTAAAATGGACATGATTATAAGTGAAAAAGAACAACTGGCATACGCAAAACCGACCAAACGCATTCCAAATCTTTTGATCATTTATTACAACGATCCATGGGTCATATGTGACCTGTACAAGGCAACCCGGGTTCAATCCGAGTCGCGGTGTGGCTGGGATCAGTCTAAGTGGCTCTCTTTTGTTTAAAATGGACACCATTTTAAGTACATACGGAAAACCGACCAAACTCATTCTGTTTCCATTGAAACTTTAGGAGAACGATCCATGGGTCATATGTGACGTGTACGAATCATCCCTGCCTCAATCCGAGGCGCGGTGTGGCCGACACTGCTTTAACTGTGTCTGTTTTGTTTAAAATGGACAGGATTATAAGTGAAAAGAACAACTGGCATACGCAAAACTGACCAAACGCATTCAGAATCTTTTGATAATTTATCACAATGATCCATGGGTCATATGTGACGTGTACGAGCCAACCCGGGTCAATCCGAGTCGCGGTGTGGCTGGGATCAGTCTAAATGGCTCTCTTTTGTTTAAAATGGATACCATTTTAAGTACATACGGAAAAATGACCAAACACATTCGGTTTCCATTGTAACTTTAGGAGAACGATCCATGGGTCCTATGTGATGTGTACGAATCATCCCCGCCTCAATCCGACATGCGGTGTGGCTGACACCACTCAAAGTGTCCGTCTTTTGTTTCAAAAGGACGTCATTTTAAGTGAAAGGCATCAACTGACATACGGAAGAATGACCAAACGCATTCGGATTCTATCGATACTTTAGCACAACGATCCATGAGTCATATGTGACGTGTACAAGTAAACCCCGTCTTAATCCGAGACGCGGTGTGGCCGACACCGCTCTAACTCTGTCTCTTTTGTTTAAAATGGACATGATTATAAATGAAAAGAACAACTGGCATACGCAAAACCGACCAAACGCATTCGGAATCTTTTGATAATTTATCACAACGATACATGGGTCATATGTGACATGTACGAGCCAACCCGGGATGAATCTGAGTCGCGGTGTGGTCAGGATTAGTCTAAGTGTCACTCTTTTGTTTAAAATGGACAACATTTTAAGTACATACGGAAAACCGACCAAACGCATTTGGTTTCCATTTAAACTTTAGGAGAAAGATCCATGGGTCATATGTGACGTGTATGAATCAACCCCGCCTCAATTGGAGATGCGGTGTGGTCGGCACCACTCATAGTGTCTGTCTTTTGTTTCAAAAGGACGTCATTTTAAGTGAAAAACATCAATTGGCATACGGAAAACCGACCAAACGCATTTGGATTGTGTCGATACTTTAGCACAATGATCCATGGGTCAAATGTGACGTGTACGAGTCAACCCCGCCTCAATATGAGGTGCGGTGTGGCCGGTATCACTTCAGGTGTATGTATTTTGTTTAAAATGGACATCATTTGAGGTAAAAATATATGGTATAGAAAAAACTGATCAAATTATGAATTGAATTTTGGATTCCACATATAATTGTCATCTAAATTTTAAATTGAATTCTATATGAATTATGTACGTTTATAATTACATTATGAATTCTAATTTAATTATGGATGTGTATAGTTTCAGGATCCATTATATGTTAAATGTGTAAGAATTTGTTCGTAATTGTATATGTATGTTTTATTTTATTGCAGGTACAATAATTGGATTGAAAATGAGGTCAAAATGAGGCCTGATGGAGAGGGGCCGGATGGACAGGGGCTGTGCAAATTGAAGGGTGCTGCAATTTGCAGCATAGGGTATGCCAACGGTTTAAAACCGTTGGCATATAATCCTAAAGAAGTTTTTACCAACGGTTCATTGAACCGTTGGTAAATATCTCTTTTCCCAACGGTTCTAAACCATTGGGAAAGAGTTTTGGATATTGATATTTCCCAACGGTTCTCCCAAACTGTTGGGAAAAACTATCCCAACGGTTTGGCAGAACCGTTGGGATAGGGTGGCTTTTGTGAGCCTATACCAACGGTTTCCAGTAAACCATTGGGAAAACCTTTTCCCAACGGCTTACTTCCCTACGGTTATCACAACCGTTGGTATATCATATACCAACGGTTGGAGGGGCTTTCCCAACGGTTGTGAACCGTTGGGAAATATTATATTTCCAGTAGTGTGTTCAGTACCTATAAAATCAAGAGTAATATCACATTTTTGGTAGTGATCTCTCAAAAAGTGGTGCCTTACATCAATGTGTTTGGTTCTAGAGTGAGACACATGGTTCTTTGATATGTTAATTGCACTAGTGTTATCACAGTTGATTGAAACGTGCTTAAAATCATATCCATAGTCCTAAAGAGTTTGTTTCATCCATAGAATTTGTGCACAACAACTACCAGCGACAATGTATTCTGCTTCAATAGTAGATAATGCAACAGAGTTCTATTTCTTACTAAACCAAGATACTAAGTATTTTCCCAATAAATGACATGTTCTATATGTTTTATTTCTATCTAACTTGCAACTAGCAAAGTCAGCATCTGAATAGCTCATTAAGTCAAAAGATTGTCTTTTTGGATAAAACAGACCTAAATTTTTAGTATGTTTAAGATATTTAAAAATTCTTTTAACAGCAAGTAAATGAGATTCTTTTGGATTAGCTTGAATTATTGCACACATACACACACTAAACAAAATATCTGGTCGACTAGTAGTAAGGTAAAGTAAGATTCCAATCATACCTCTGTAATTTGTTTGATCCACTTGTTTCCCAGTTTCATCTACATCCAATTTACAGACTGTACTCATAGGAGTATCACTTTACTTAATACTAACCAAACTAAAACGTTTTAAAATATCCTTTGCATATTTACTTTTATTTAAAATAATACCATTTTCATTTTGGAAAACTTGAAATCCAAGAAAATATTTGAGTTCCCCCATTAAACTCATTTCAAATTCATTTTGCATACTCTTTGAAAAATCAGTACATAAAGAATGTTTAGAAGATCCAAAAATAATATCATCAACATAGATTTGACCTATTAAAACATCTTTATAAATTCTTTTAATAAAAAGAGTTGGATCAACAATCCCTTTTGTAAAGATTTTTGAAATAAGAAAACTACTAAGTCTATCATACCAAGTTCTTGGAGCTTTTTTTAAACCATATAAAGCTTTAGAAAGTTTAAAAAGTCGATTTGGAAAATGAGGATTAGTAAATATAGGTGGTTGTTCAAAAAAAAAACATCTTCAACAATAAAACCATTTAGAAAAGCACTTTTAACATCCATTTGATATAACTTGAAATTCAGATGAGCAGCATAGGAAAGTAGAATCCTAATAGCTTCTAATCTAGCTACTGGTGAAAAGGTTTCCTCATAGTCTATACCTTCCTCTTGACTATATCCTTGTGAAACTAGCCTATATTTGTTTCTAACTATGTTTCTAGACTCATCAACTTTATTTCTAAAAACCCATTTAGTGCCTATTGTCAAAGTGTCCCTGGGTCTGTCAACTAATTCTCAGACTTTGTTTCTTTTAAATTGATTTAACTCTTCTTGCATAGCCATTACCCAACATTCATCATTGATTGCATCATTGACATTTTTAAGTTCTAGCTGTGAAAGAAAGGCTTGATGTTCAACCTGGTTTCTTAGAGAATCTCTAGTCTGTGTCCCTCTATCAAGATTACCAACAACAGCATCCAAAGGATGATTCTTTAGAATCCTAGTTGATTTAGTAAAGGTAGGACTAGAAATTTCAGGTTCATCTGTAGGTTTGGGTTCAACAGAAGCAGATTCTGGCATATGTCCAGAACTGGATGTTTTTACATCAGGTTCTTTAGTTTTATCATAAAGGTCCAGAATACTCAAATCTTCTTCAAGATTCTCAAGATATGGTTTAGGTTCATGTGGATCAGTTTCATCAAACTTGATGTGAATAGATTGTTCCACACATTTGGTCCTTTTATTAAAGACTCTATAAGATTTACTGGATATGGAATAACCTAGAAATATTCCCTCATCACTTTTAGAAGAAAATTTATCCAGATTATCCTTTGTATTAAGAATAAAGACTTTGTAGCCAAAGACTCTGAAGTAACTAACTTTAGGTTTCCTATTATTCCATAACTCATAAGGGGTCTTTTTAAGAATAGGTCTAATTAATACTATATTGATAATATAACAAGCTGTATTCATAGCTTCATCCCAAAAATAAATAGGTAGGTCATACTCATTAAGCATGGTTCTTGCTATTTCCTGAAGGGTTATATTCCTTCTTTCTACTACACCATTCTGCTGAGGTGTCCTAGGAGCATAAAAGTTGTGACTATATCCATTGTGTGAGTAATAAGATTCAAATTCATGATTTTCAAACTCACAACCATGATCACTTCTCAGGGTTTTAATCTTAAGTGCACTAAGGTTCTCTACAGACTTGGAGTATTTAAAAAAGTAAGAACAAGCTTCACTCTTGTGAGCTAAGAAGTATACCCAAGTATATCTAGAAAAGTTATATACTAGGACATAGACATAGTGCTTCCCATTTAAACTAGAAACTCTAGAAGGTCCAAACAAGTCCATGTGAACCAACTCGAGAGGTTGAGAAGTTGAGACTTCTTTCTTTGATTTAAAAGAAACTTTATGTTGCTTTTCCTTTTGACAAGGAGTACAAACTTTGTCATTTGGGAATTAAAGTTTGGGTAAGTCTCTAACTAAGTTCTTCCTAGTCATTTTTCTAAGTGAATGTATATTTCAGTGTCCTAATCTTCTGTGCCAAATCCAAGATTCTTTATGAAAAGCATTTAAACAAGTAACATTTTGTTTAGATAAAGAATTCAAATCAACAACATAAACATTTTCATTTCTTAAATCAGAAAATACTAAAACATTTTTAGAGTTAAAAACATTACAGGAATCATTTTCAAATTTCACATTAAATCCATCATCACATAATTGAGAAATACTTAAAATATTATATTTAAGTCCATCAACAAATAAAACTTTAAAAATCAAAACTGAATCAGTGTTACCAATCTGGCCTAGGCCGATGATTTTTCCTTTAGAATTATCACCAAAGGTGACATATCCTCCATCAACCTTTATTAAGATTTTAAAGCATGAATAATCTCCAGACATGTGCCTTGAACATCCGCTGTCCAAGTACCATACCTTCTTATGAGAACTCTTCAAACATGTTTCCTACAAAACAGATTTAGATAGAAAATGATTTTGGTACCCAGATCTTCTTGGGTCTAGATAGGTTATAAATCAAAGCTTTAGGTATCCAAATTTGTCTTATTGGTCTCATATAATTACGAGATTCAACAGATGTTGAAAGATAAACTCTATTTGATCTATAACTGTGTGAATAACTAGTTGAGGTATATGAATTACTAGAAATAGAACAAGCACAATTTTGTCCAGATTTAGGAATAAATCTAGTCTAAGTAAGCTGTCTCTATCCAGGTTTATAACCTATTCCAGTGGTATATTTTGGTGCCACTTGTTTTCCTAGCATTTGTGTAAGTGTATCTTTTCCATTTGTAAATTTTTCTAAATCTTTCCTTAATTGGTCATTAGACAACTTCAGTTCAGTATTTTCCTTTAATAGTTGAGAATTCTTTTCCTTTTCTATATCAAGTAAAGATTTAGCATTTGAGGTGAGAGAATGCTGTTTCTTTAAGGCTTTGTACTTGTCCTTAAGTTCATTACATGTTTCTTCTAGCATATTACAATATTCAAACAGTTCCTCAATGGACAAGTTTTAAGATTCAGAATCAGTTCCATAATAATAATCATTCAGCATAGGGAAAACAGGTACCTCAGAGGTATTGGTAATGAAGCACATGTTGGCATGATTCTTTTCAGAATCAGAAGATTCAGATTCACTTGTGCTGTCTTCTGAAGCACTCCAAGTAGCTTTCATATCTCTCTTATAGTTACTGTCCTTGTAGTCATATTTCTTCTTAAACTTCAGTTTTGGACAGTCAGCTTTTATGTGTCCTTTACTTTTGCATTCATAGCAAACAAAATCATCATTCTTTTCAGGATTTTTCCAATCCTTTTTCCAATGTCCTTTGTTGTCATACTTTCCTTTATAGTTTGATTTTCTGAATAATTTCTTCTTCTTATAGAATTTCTTGAATCTCCTGGCTATCTGAACCATCTTAGTATCACTGTTAGAGTCTAAATCTTCACTTGTTGAACTTTCAATTTGTATTTGAACTTTGTCTTTGTCCTTGATCTTCGAAGAAGTAGATTTAAAAGCTACAAACTTCCTTTTGGGTTCATCATCATCCTCATTATTCACCTTGAGTTCTTCCTCATACATCATAAGCTTACCAATGAGCTCCTTGACTGGTAGCTTGCTTATGTCACATGATTCTCTAATTGAAACAGAAGTGCCTCTCCATCGATCTGGTAGACATCTCAATATTCTCATGGTTTGTTCCTTAGCAGTGACATCTTTTCCAAGAGAGATCATTGTATTGACAGTCTCATTGAACCTGAGATACATATCAGATATAGGTTCATCAATCTTCATTTTAAAATTATCATATTTAATAGTATATGTATTCAATCTCATTTCTTTAACATTAGTTGTTCCTTCATGAGAAACACTCAAAGTATCCCATATTTCATAGGCAGTTTTACAAGAAGATATTCTATTGAACTCTTCATCTCCTAAATCACAATACAGTGTATTCATATCTTTATAATTATTATTGTAAGCTGTCTTAGTAGCTTCATCCCAAGTAGTTCTAATAGTTGCTAGAATCTTATATTCAGTTTCTATAGCAGTCCAGATATCAAATCTCATACTTTCTAAATGAATTTTCATTTTCAGTTTCCACTGGGCATAATTTGTGCCATTAAAGAAAGGTGGCATGTTGGCAGCAGCACCTTCTAGTCTATTGTCCATAGCTAGAATTTAGAAAATAAATTTAAAGAGATAAAATTTAGAACTAACAGAAATTTAAGATCTTTAAAATATAACTAAAATCACAGTTGCAAAATAGAGTATTTTAAAACCTTGATAAACAAAACAACCCCTCTGATACCAAATGTTGGTCGAAGTGGAAACTCAAGGGGGGGGGGTGTGAATTGAGTTCCAATTAAAAATTTCTGTTAAAAAATATTTCTATCAAAATCCCCCAATTTATAACACAAGTTAAACTGTAGTGAATTTGTAAAACTGTAAAGTTTCAATTAGGTTCTCAAAGATTGATTAGTTCTCAGTTAATTTAATCAGAAGATTAAATTAGCTTTTGAAGTTAATATACTGATTTACAATAGTTACAAACACTTTCTAGATTAACTATCAAAGTAACTTGAAAATAGTTTTGTATTTCAAAGTATCAGCAATGGAAATTAGATATTGTATACTTTAAACTTAAACTAAAATGAACAGCAGATATAACCAAGAGGTTCAGTCTCAAGCCAAGACTTAGTCCTCTCAAATTTATATATAAATTTGATCCACACCCTGGATCGGGGATAACAACAGTACAATACTATCCAGGTCCTAAGACCTCTACCACAGTTCTTCGTGGGAAAACAAATACAACAGCACACAGTCTGTCCAAGTCACACTTGACCTATACCACTATCCTCAGTGGGATACAGTATGATGTATGGAGTTTGGAATGAGGATTTAGTATCCTCCAGTTCAACACAGGAGACAATTTGTGTGTAAAGTATACAGAGTACACACACTGCTCAAAATATAAATAAATTAATCACTTAAAGAGAGTAGGTAAGAGTGTAAAATTATATAGAGATTAGCAGTGCAGTTCTGGACTCGTTGGATTCAGCAGAAATGCTTCTGAGTCTTTCTCTGGTTTTTCTGTTGAAAAACAGAGTATTTTGGTTCAGCTTGGTGTCCTTCACAAGTGAGTATGTTCTCTGGTTTCCAGTGTTCTTTGTGTCTTCTTCGAGTTCCTTGTGTGTTATTCTTTTCATGTATGTATGTGCATGGAAGAATTCTATCTCTATGCCTTTTCACGCACACACTTTTACTGCAGCTCAATCTTTCTTTTTATTCCATGAGCTCCGGCAATGGGAATGATTAATTTTTCATAGGTACGAGGTACAGTCCCCTGACATGCCAACAACTAACAGTAAATATCATTAATTGCATTAAAAACATAAAATATGACCGTTGGAATTGAATAAGAGTTTATAGAAATTCAAACAGTTTTCATGACTATCGGTGAGTCATTTTGAATCTTCGTCGGTTTCAGTAGCTCATTATCATCAGTATCGTTGACTCATGATCATCGGTATCGGTGAATCATGATCGGTAGCTCTTTAGATCTTCGGTAGCCATCAGTGCAACCATTGCCATCGGTGCGACCATTGCCATCGGTGCGACCATTGCCATCGGTGCGACCGTTCCTATCGATGCGACTGTTTGGTGAGACTATTGTCATCGGTGACTTGCTCTTCATCGATGCGACCATTCCTATCGGTGCGACCATTCAGTGAGACCGTTGTCATCAGTGACTTGCTCTTCATCAGTGCGACCGTTCCTCATCGGTGCCTCAAGAATATAACTAACAGTGAGACAAAACATGGAATTTTCACAAAGTGTCTGTTTGATTCCAGAATACTTCCAGGTAAACAGTAAAACATAAATTAACATAGATAAACATATGTAAACATGAATTAAACAAATATAAACACATTTAGAACAATTTGAACAAAAGACTAAATTGTCATAAATACAACAATGATTTGGGATTATTAAAATAACCATCTCACAGAGAGTTCAACAGACAGGTGTAAGACAGATTGACTAACAGAATATACAGTAATTATAGAATTACTAATATTAAGTTCAAAAAGAAAACTGTTGATCCAAATAGCCTCTTTGACCACCTCTCTCAGGGCTATATATTCGATTTTAGTGGTTGAGAGGGCCACCAAAAATTGCATGTTATATTTCCAAGTCACCAATCCTCCACATGCAATAAAAACGTGCCATGTGAGGGACATACAAGTATCTATATTCCCTGTATAATCCAAATCTATATAACCAACAATAATATTAGTAATGTAAGTAATTTTTCCATAGCATAAATATAGAGCATGAGCTTTAGAAATGTATCTATGTAACCATTTCAAAGCTTTCCAATGAGGCTTTCCAAGATTAATATGCAACATCATTCCATGTGAAAATCATGGAATACATGATACTGCCTACTACACTAACATGTTGTATTTTATACACAAATCCGACATCAGATTCTGTAGCATGAGATTGAGATGGTGACAACTTAAAATGTTGTGTTATCGAGACATTAGCAGGTTTCAAGATTTAAAACATATATCTATTAATAATTTTCATAATATAACCATGTTTTGATAGGTAGAGAATTTTTTTTATCTCTATTCCTTATTCTTTCTACCCCTAAAATTTTCCTAGAATTACCTAGGTCTTTCATTTCAAAAACTTCCTTCAAACAAGACTTAAATGAAATGACAGGTTTCGTATCCTTGAAAATAACAAGCATGACATCGACATATAACAATAAATAGAGAATAATAGATTTGATAGTTTTGAAATATAAAAATGCATCATGTTTACTTATATTCAAAGAATTATTAAGTATGAATGTATCAAACTTCAAATACCACTACCTAGATGATTTCTTTAAACCATATAAGGATTTATTCCAAAGAATTACCTGATTGGCCTTGAAATTATTTGAATAACCATCAGGTGGTTGCATGTAAATGGTCTTATTTATATCACCATGAAAGAAGGTTGTTTTTTACATCAAGATTCTCAATGTAAAAATCATAATAAGAAACAAAAGCAAGTAATGAACGAATTGATGAATGATTAACTACAAGAGAAAAATCTCAAAATAATTGATTCCTTCCCTCTAGAGGAATCCTTTGGCTACAATCCAATCCTTAAAATTGATTTTATTCTTATTGATGTTATATTCTTTCCTTTTAAATATCCACTTACAGACAAATACTTTGGAATTCAGTGGCTCAACAATAATAGTTCATGTTGTTGGTATTAGGGTGCGCAACGGAAGTCGCTGGGCTAGAGATTTTAAATGTTTATCACCAGAGTGATGATACTTATTGTCTCTAGTGATCTGAGCCTCAGTATGGTCTGATGATCTTGCATGAATTATTCAAATCATAGAAAAATAAAATAGAACGAGTACTTCATTCGATTCATAGCCTTCTCGATTATAGCTTGTTATCAGGATCGTTGCTAGAAGGATCTAAATCCGAACTCCTCTTGATCATCCACACACGCTCCAAGAATCTACGTGCTCACCGTTCTTCGAATTCAGGGTGCTAGCACAAAGATTCGATGAATCCTTCAGCATCTCATCGATTACCTCGATCTCGTCCCTTCAATCTGTCGAAGGTTCCTTAGATCAATCGCTTGGTGAGAGACTCTCTCTCTAGGATGTGGGAGGAGAGATGATCTCTCATTCTGACTGAGTGGATGGTGAATGGAATGATCTTCTCTCCTTCTATATATAGTGGATACTCAAATACCTAAAGAGGGTTCCCTGACCCCCGTATATTCAACATCCACTAAATAAGCAATAAATAAATAATTATGACGAACTAACAATGGTACACATATTATTTATATTTTATCACATACTTTTAATATATTTTAAAATATATTACATGATAAGATCGAGTCATTAACTTGACTCGCAATTCTCTATAATATTAAACGAACCTTGAATATTAAAATAATATTTGTTCGTATAATATTATTCATTGTATTTACTTAAACACTTGTAATTTTTTTATAAATAACCCCAAACTAATTATTCTATACTTGAATAATAATGAATTTATTTATTTATCATTTAACGATAATTCTTGGATAGCTCTGAGATCTCGTGGTGGGGCCCACCATGTACTATATATCTATTCACCAAAATAGGGAAGATTCTTGAATATGCTATTGTGTGTGGCTCTCTATGATCTTATCTCGATAGCAATGAATAGTTTTCACAGAACAAGAGTGGAGTCTAGAAACCCATCAAGACCCATAAAGATACAAGTAATAGTCTTAGCAATGACAACCAACCAATTAACACACACTATGTAATATAATATCTTTGTCTTTAGATATCTCATAAAGTAGGACACACACTTGTGTCATCATCCTTTCTTGTTTTCTAAGTTTTGACCTTACTAGAAGAATTTACCTTTAACTACTTAGCCATGGATTTATGAAGGTACTACCATCCTGATCAACCTGGCCCAAGATATTACTTCCTCAACTTGGAAGCAACAAATTCTATCTTGAACATTCATCCAATATCATACCACCAATGATACACCAAACAAAATCTACCTTGCCATGATTTCTTTATCATGGTTTTTAATTTTCATAAAGGTACATGGTCAAATGACACATGTTGATAATGATCCCAAGTCAGGAGACCAATACACATGTTCGTAGATAGGAACATCCAATGACACCCAAAACATGTAGTGTTCCTATTGATAGGTTTTTCCTCACGATCTCAACTATTAGAGATCACCAAGTGAAAACTTCATGAGAATAAGTCTCAATGCTTATGAGCCCCCAACACCTGATAGTCATAAATATACTATGTCCAGTCACTATGATGTGTCCAGACCATAATAAATATATTTAAGATTAATGTCATAGTATCTCTAGGTTCTCATTATATCTTGGGATATACTCTAACATTTTGATACGATAAATAATCTATGGACATTACCAGTTAAATAGTGGATGCAGAAATATCTACACTATAATGATAAGTGTATATCATGTATAACTCATTGTATCCATGACATGGAAATTGAAATGTACTGTTTAGTTGGTTCTAGGGAACCCACTATTACAACACTCCCACTTACACTAGATCTAACTTGATAACCATACTTGTTAGCTATAACATGATTAAGATCATGTTTATGCTAAGTCATGGCTTTAGTTTCTGGGTCTTCCACGTCTCTGTTGTATGGATATTATGCTATGTGCAGCCTCATCTCTGTGAATAAAACTCCTCAAGACATGTAAACCCCAAGTGTACTCCTTTTTTTTTTCCACTTTCAAAACTTGAAATCTTGGCTAGTAAGAGTATCATAATTTATATTATGATAATAATTTACTTACTAGGTGAAATTACAAGAATTTTAACAAATTGTTGCATATTTTACACTACTCCTTAGTTGCCTCAGAATCCACAACACACTCGATATTTGTAGACATGGCTACCAATGGCTTGAATGATCTTGTCTTGCTCATTACTGTAGCTGAACTGTGATATTAGATCATGTTGACCATATAGAAAAACTAGTTTGTGTCCTCTTGTAACTAGTATCTCTTCCTCTCCACATACCAGGTATATATCATTTATACTTGCTCAAGTACAATCAGATAGTTTAGGTTGCTTTTCTTGTAGTTCTTCTGGATATTATTGATATTTGATTACTATAAAGTATGTGTTGGAAATATCATATCTTGTACATATCATGGAATACGTGATTGATCCATCATTGATCTATCTCTAAAGCGTATGGAATTAAACTCACCACTTTAATCTCCTATTACAACCATGCATATAGACTTAGAGAGATTTATGACATTAGAATCTGGTAAAAAAATTCTCTCAAATTATTCCATTTTTTATTTTTCAATACCTTGTTATCATGTGTATGATTGACTAGGTATAAGAAACCATTAGATCTATCTCAATAGATCATATTCCCTAGAACTTAGGTTTCTACTTTAATCCAATCTCTAGAGAGATATATTAATCCTTGTGTTAACTAACTGTAAGACCAAAAGTTATTTTCCATATGTTACCAAACATATTTTACTTGGAAAATAATAACACTCACACTAACCTCTAGTAGACACATGGAAAATATTCATTCCAAATGAATAATCTAATTTATTGTTTCTTAATTTTAATCTTGAATTGGATTTTAGTAACTTTCACCCCTTATTGGCATTCTATGATGTCTCCATCCCTTTCTGAATGTGTCGTACAAACACCCTCCATGATTGGTGGTCTTGACATCCAATTCTCAATAAAATAACCATAGAAATTAGCTATGACAAGTAAAATTCTAATAGATTTAGCCATAAATAATTAATGTTACCAAACGATCCTTATTGGTACCATGCTTTTACCATCCATGTATAGTCTCATTTGAATACCCACCATAAGTATTCAAAATAATAAGCCTCTATTATTTGATTCATGGAATTCATTATTTAATTTTAATTGGTATTTTCAATTTTAGTTAATTTTTATATACTGCCTACTTGTAGGAATTATTATTCTCAATGAATAATATATCACTAGCCACGGTGAATATAAAACCATCACCATGGTTTTATCCTTCCTATGTAGTATGTGTCTTGGAAGATTCCTCTTCCACACCTCTTATGGAACTCGTTCCTATGACAACTATTTGTGTATCTCTAGCATTGAATTAAACCTAATTCAATATTACTCACACTATCTCAAATAGATATGTGAACCCTTTTATATAAATATAGTATATAAATTTACTATATTTTTCTATCATAGGGATTTACGTAATTTCCTTAGAAATATTTTAGGATAATTAATTTAGATGAACATTGTGTTTTACTTAATACGAGTTCGTTTATATCCACAACAAACTCTTTGCATCTAAATACATGTTCTTATGACATAATGTATTTCCATCATACTATAACTCATATGATATCCATTTTTCATTATAGTTGACATTTTTTTATGGGGTAACAACATTATTTGCAATGAATTTCTCTAGAATTAATGGAAGTATCTGCAATGGATATAACTTGCAACATTGATACTCCTTTTACTTACATCGTGACTTTGATGTGTATAAGGAAATGTGTGTTTAAGAATTTCTCCACACTACATTTTTAATCAATGTTAACATTAATATTCATCACTGATCCTCTTTATTAGCAACATAACCCTGATGTGGATAAGGTAACGTGCATTTAGGAATTTCTCCTTGCTACATTATATTGAAAGACGAATACTTGGTCAAGATATTCTTCAACACACCAGCCCGAAGCAAATCATATCTTTTGACCATGAATATACCATACTTAATTTTTACATTCCTTAAAAACTTAAAGAAATCTTATGATGTATACTTACCACTTGCTTACCCTTGGAATAGGTCATTCTCTCTATCTGAACTAGTTCTGAAAGCTTTTTGGTTTACCTTTGTTTATAAAGGCTTATTTGTCCAAAACTAAATATGTTGATAATACCTAATGTCTTTAAATACAAAGATTCTAAATACCATACTAGGTATATCCTTCAAATCCACTTATTTTTTGTTTAACAAAGTATTATCTTTCCATAACTGGGTATATAAGTCTTACATTTTATATTCATCACGTATTTCCTATGATTCATGTATAACTGAACTATTGGTTGACTATTAAACAACACAAAAAACATTTATTCCTGAACTAGAATTATTTCTCTTTGTGTCCAAAGGACATATGAGATATATTTTTTTATAATACTTATAAAAATTTCAACTAGAACCATTTACTTGTCAATTAGAAGTTATGCACTTCTCACCACTAACTTAGGAACCACCTTTTCTTAGCCTCTTGGACTTCTTGTAATGTTTCTATACTTACTTGGTTATTGTATTTACATATACATATGTAATATGAATATTTTATTTAATAACCAAGAAGTATGACTAAAAAATTACATTTTTATATTGATGAATATACCTGAAAAGAAGCAAATACTTTCCTATGTGATTCATTTCATTGCATTTGAACATTTACAGATTTATTTTATGATATATAAAGTGAATAAACTTCTATTTAATACCTCTTTTCTTTGAAGGAAACTGTAAAGGTTCCTTTTTCATCACTCTTTCCATTGGCCTTTTTACATTGTCTTTTAACTTGTTCACTATAAGAACTAAAGGTGAATCTTGCTTTAATGTTCTTATTCACTTAGTAAACTACACTCAAAAGGTAATGAATAATTTTCTCCATATTGATCATTTTATAATCTTAAAAAATACTGGATCAAATGGGTGAAAAATATGTATCAATGAGATATATTGAAAGATCGTGATCCGCCTTTCATATTTACACATTACTAGTGTAATTATCACCAATTCATATCTTGCTTCCCTTTCTCAATGCAAGCTTCTCGAAGATGAGACAACATGTGAAAAATCATCCATGTCATAATGTTGTATCCACAACTCACATCAGAAATTAATGATAACATTATGAAAAAACCATCATATTCATAATACATGAGTCTCTTGTAATCATTTTTAAACACCCCTACTTCCTGAGGCGGCTTAACAGGATTTGTGGACATCGGTACCTTGATTTTTTTGATCTCATAGTTTTGTACGCAAACACCTATACTACTCTTTGGAAACTCACATTGGATAGAAAATTGAGTTTTTATAATAAATATCACAATATTTCTTATGGTATTACTTTCCATTTTATACAAAAAATAAAATCTATTAGATTAGTACTTTTATCTTGGTTACCGATTAGACATTACCAATTATTTAAATAATTAAATGTCTCATACCATTTTATCAAACTATATAAACCTTCTGTATTAGAATCAAAATAATTTGTCACTTGAGTAATCTAGTGGAAAGAATCATTGAACCTACCATCATTGTCTATAATATTTGTCTACACCATTACTTGGAGATTTTATAGGTAGGCATTTTACTGGTTAACCACATTAATGTAGGATCGAAATAATGATGCAGATGCTCAATATACAAGAGGGGGGGGGGGGTGAATTGCACACTTTAAAAATTTCCTTAGACAAGGAAAGATCTAATTTTAATAAAGTTAAACTCAAGAAAATTCACAACACCTCTAACACCAATTGTAGGATTGGTATAGGGTATGAAGTTACAAACTTCTAGTTCTATACACTTGCTTAAATCTAGAAAGTGATTCCGAAAAAGTGGTTCTGGAAATATGGATCCGGAAATTTAAACTTAACTAAAGTTTACAATATGAGATTCTACCTTAAAGCATATAGAATCTAAACTAATCAGAGTACAAGTGTAAGGAAATATAAGAGAGTTATATTTTTCTTACAATACAAAATTTCAGTGGAAAAACAAGTAGTAAAACTACAAGTAACAAGATATAAATATTTTAACCCAAAGAGAAGGGTATCCAACAACCTTGGATAAGGGTCCCTTGATTTATACTTTCAAGCAAGTCTGTCTTACCCACACCAGGGTAAGCCCTCGATACGAAGATCGGAGTCTCTGTCTTGCTATCCCTACAAAACCTCAACTTCAAGGTAGTTGGAACCTCTGTCTTCCTCAGCAAAAAAGCCCTCGAACTTCAAGGTAGTCGGCACCTCTGTCTTCTTATCCCCGAAATCCCTCGAATGTAATCACCAACATTCAGAGTCGCACGAAGCAATCTGATCGAGCGGTTCAGTACGCACAAAGCATGAAAAGCTTCTCTCTCTAGAAATCACCTTAACAACGTGTGGTCTCTAGAGTGATCAACTTTTTGTTGAGATCTTTCAAATGAGATCCTATTTATAGGCTCGGTTGGAACGGTCAGCTCCCTCCTCCAACGGTCATATTTTCCTTAAATTTTGGAGGGACCTGTACACGTGTCACTAAACCAACGATTAGTTAGAAACAGAATGGACGACATCGTTTTATAACAAAACATGTGTAACTAAAATCACAACATCATTTTATAATGGAACAAGTGTAAGCATACACAAAACTAAAATTCTGAATGTAAGAAAATAAAAGTTCGGAGTCTAACCAAAATGTAATTCAGAGTCTATAATAAAGAGATATTCAGATTCTATTTTATAGGAATTTGGAATCTGAATTCTGTGGGAATTCAGAGTCTAAATTTCTAAGGAAATTCAGATTCTAGTTTACTAGAATTTAGAATCTGAACTTACAATGTTCAGAGTCGAACTAGTAAAAGTTCGGATTCGAACTCATAAAGGTTCGGAGTCAAACTAATAAAGGATCAGAGTCAAACTAATAAAAGTTCTGAGTCGAACTAATAAAAGTTTGGAGTCGAACTAATAAAAGTTCGGAGTCGAACTCATAAAAGTTCGGAGTCAAACTAATAAAAGTTCGGAGTCGAACTAATAAAAGTTTGGAGTCCATAATTCAGAGTTGAACTTTGTTAGAGTTCGTATCCAGAATTCGGAGTGGAACTTTATTAGAGTTAATATCCAGAATTCAGAGTGGAACTTTATTAGAGTTCGTATCCAGAATTTGGAGTGGAACTTTATTAGAGTTCATATCCAGAATTCGGATCCTAAAATAGAATGCTTCATACCTTAGCATTATATGATTCTGAGATTTTGGGTATGAATCTGAATTTTATACTTAAGAAAAATATTTCTATGTATAAGGAAATCTTGGTTAGGGTAAATTTCTTTAAGGAAGGAAATTTTCCTTATAGAAGTAAAATATAGATTTTCTTAAGAATAAGGTGTTTGTGATTTTCAAAACAAGAAGGAATGTAAAAGTCATAAGGAAAACCTTATTGACTCAACAATCTCCCCCTTTTTAGAAAGCACAAACATCCTTACGAAAAATAATATAAGGACTTTGAAAAACTTCATTAGACATTGAAATTAAAACTTATCTCCTTTTGTTCATGGATGATGATGAATACAACTAACTCCCCCTTAGGCATTGAAACTCTAAGGACTGTATTCTGAATTTCCAGAGTGGAGTTTTCATTATCATGGGAATGAAAAACTTTGTAATGAGAAACTCCCCCTTTCTTTAAGGATATTTCACTTAGAAATTTTTCCTTCTCCATTTTAAATTTTTCTTTCTCCTATTTTGAGTAGTTCTTTTTCCTTCTCCCCCTTTGTGATTTTCAAAAAGAATTGAAGGGAATGGAAAAGAAAATATGGTACCTGAAACATTAGTATATAACAAGATATAACCAACCAAATTTTCATTAGAGTTGAGAAAATTTTACAAGGAAAAAAAAATACAACAAAAGATCGGATTTGTCTATTTTTCCTCCTTTTCCTTTGGAATAAGCTTCTTCAACAAGGTTTTCAGTTTCTTCAAATCTCTTTAATCCTCATCAGCTTTCCTCTCCAAAGCTTTTATCCTTTCATCTTGAGCTTTCAAATCTTCTACATGAGCCTTCATAGCCTCTTCCTGCATCTTCACTAGCTCATCTTGCTTTACCAGTATTTTCTCAAGCTCAATCCGGAGATCTATATCCCTTATAAAATTTTGATCAAGAGAGTTAGACTTATCATTCAGTTCCTTCACTTTTTGACTCCGAGAACTCTGCTCAACAATCAACTCATCTTGAAGATTCTTAATCTTTTTATCCTTGGTGTCAAAGACATCTTTTACCTCATTCTGAAAATTATCATAGTCAGCTATGTCTTCTTCAACTTTCTTAGACTACAAAGTTATTTTGCTGCAAGACTTCCTGTGAACATCATAATTGATAAGAAAACTTCTATGGTCAACCTCAATCTTTATACACTTATCCATCACCATGGATAAGGATTCTGACTTCTGATTCAAACTATGCTACATCATCTGGCATCTGGAGTCTATGGTTGGAAATATAGGAATGGTGTCCACCAACTTCTTCAGAGATTCCACCACAAAATCATGACCATGAGCTGATGACTCTGAATCAGATAACTTTCTTAGAGATTGATCTTCCTCAACATGGACTAGCTTCCTTCTAGATGAACCACCAACCTCTTTATTTCTGATGATATCTTTTCTTGGTGTATCCATGAGCACTTGCTTACCTTTGTCTGATTTCGGAATGGGTTGATCATCTGGGGACTCTTCCTCACTTTCTGATAGCTTCACAATCTGGTCTTCATCTATTTTCTCCTTTTCTGCTCCTTCCTCAAGAAAATTATTCTCAAAGGATTCTTCCTCATCATACAAAACATTTTCCTTCTCTTCCTCTTTGTTGTCATTATCCTTGCTGGTTTCTTTCTCAACTCCCTTTCCTGGAGTGACTAATTTTGCGAATTTATCCTTCTCTTGATAATATTCTACTTGTTTGATCAATTCATCCAGATCATCACTTCCTTCTTCTTCAACTTCAAAAATAATCTCTTCCTCTACTTCTTCACCATCTTGTTTTTCTACTTCATCAACAACTTCTTTACCCTTAAGATTTTCTCAAGTGGAGTACTTCTTGCTAGGAGTTTCTGGTAAAGATTGAATATCAAAGGTTTCCAAAATGGCAATCTTCTCAGAGGCTATTTTAGTATCTCTCAATAGAGAATGCACAAGCTCAGCCTCAGACAACTTTTTCTTCATCTTTTTCTCTTTTTCTTGATTTTATAACACATCCACAGCTTTTTCCCTTAAGAACTTAGCCTCTACAGGGTCCAATCCGAACTATGGATCCCCTTCTTTCCTCTTCTCTTTGTCTTCCCTCCATTTGGCAGCCACTTCATCTGGGTAAGCTTTTTGTTTCTTAGGCTTGGGAGGTGCAGATTGAGTTTCCTTAGACTTGGGGGTTTTTTCATCACCAAACACTTCCTTAAGATTCCTCTTCTTAGAATCTTTCTTCACTGGTTCAGCCTTCTCCACATTTTCCAGAATGGTCTCAGCCTCTCCCTCTGGTAAAGGGTGTAATTCTCCGGATTCAACAGAAAAACCCATCTTCATCCTTTTCAGTGTATCATCACTAACGATCATAAGCTTACAATTCTGAACTTTAGACTTACATGCAACCTTGAAAGAATCTAAGCACCGAACTATCAGCTTTGATAGTAAGGCAGGGTACATAATGATTTGATCTCTCAAGTTCCCTTCTTTTATATTCTTAACTGTAATCAAAACATGCATCATCAGATTTATCTTCCTTATATTTACCAAGAAATCTAGGACATAAATGTCACTCTTCTTCAGATTATCCTTGTCACCCCTTCTTGGTATGAGAAAACCTTGTACCCACAACTGTAGAATCCGATTATTCGGAGAGAGATGAGCAATCTTAGTAGTCTTGTTATCTTTAAGTCCAAGACATTTCAATGCCTTCACCTTGTTGAAGCTTCCTTGCTCATCCAGAAGATTATGTGAGCAAAACTCAGCCTCCCCTTCGTAAGATAAACCCACCAAGCTTGCAGCCTTGGTGTAAGATAATTTTTAAGTCTTACCATAATACTTGAAAGAAAATAACTCTTTGCCATCTTCCTTCTGGAAGGAAACAGACTCGTAGAACTCAACAAGTAAATCTGTATAAACCGGATCCTGCTTCTCTGACTTAGACAAGCAAACATCTTCCTAGCCATTCAATCTGATATTCTTAGATATAAGAGAATCAAACTTGTAGAAATATGGATGCACTAACCTTTCCCTGAAAACTAACAATTTTGAGATTGGCTTTGAGGTAGACATTTCTTGATATGTAGCTTCAATAGACATTCGGAGTGGAGAGTTCTGAAAGATTCGAAATGACTTTGACAAAGATCGGAACGGTCCTTAAGAAGAGAGTCAAGGATTCGAGACGCGAGAGCTTGAAAGACCGATGTGGGACAACCCTCGGGGGTCCCCTTTATATAGGCGTTGAGACGACAGTTCAGTTTCCATGGTTGATCGAACAATTGAGATACATTGAGATTTGATCTGACGGTTGAGATACAAACCGCAAGGAAAACTTGACTCCGATCTTTTGAGGTTTTAAAAAAAACATTCAGATTTTAAGAAAACTAGAATCCGAATTTTTTTAAAACTCATAGGAAAATACCAGCAAGAAAAATATGACTACGAAAACTTGAGTAAGGAAATCATACCTTTCGGATTTTCTAGAAAGATTGTTCGTGATTGGTAAAGTTCTTCTTGAGGGGAAAAAATCACTAAGAAAAACTCAATATGAAAAACTTCATTACGAAAACTCTTAGTACAAAAAAAACATTATGAAAATTGTTAGTACGGAAATCTCATTACGAAAATTCTCAGTACGAAAATCTCATTAAGAAAATTCTCAGTATGAAAATCTCATTACGAAAATTCTCAGTACAAAAATATCATTACGAAAATTCATTACGAAAATTCTCATTACAGAAAATTCATTACAAAAATTCTCATTACGGAAAATTCATTACGAAAATTCTCATTATGGAAAATTCATTACAAAAATTCTCATTATAGAAATTTCAGTTCCGAGAATTTTTATTCCGAAAATTTTGGTTGCAAAAGGTTTTTTTAAAAAAAACTGACTACAAAATTTTTTGATTACACTAACAAGAACATGTACTCCCCCTATGAAAAGGAGTTTATTACTATAAGAATAATTGTTCAACAGAAAGTTAATGAAGAAGGATTACCTCACGGTTATCATTCCTAAATTATATTTAATGTATTCAAATCTATTGGAGGGTAAAGATTTTGTGAAAATATCAGCAAGTTGATCTTGCATTCCGATAAACTGAAGAATGATATCTCCTTTAAGTGTGTGATCCCTAAGAAAGTGATGCCTAATATCTATGTGCTTTTCATGAGAGTGATGTGTAGGGTTTTTACTAAGGGCAATGGAACTTGTGTTATCACACAAAATTTGAGTCTTTGTAAAACCCAAGCCATAATCTGTGAGTGTGTGTTACATCTACAACACTTGAGCACAACAACTTCCAGCTGCTACATATTCAGCTTCAGCAGTGGAGAGTGATACAGAATGTTTTTTCTTGCATGACCAAGAAAGTAATGAATCTCCTAAGAAATTACAAGTTCCGGACGTACTTTTTCTATCCATTCTGCACCCACCAAATTCAGCATCTGAAAATCTTTTTAAAACAAAATCATTTCCAGAAGTATAAAAGAGTCCTAAATCCATGGTTCCCTTTAAGTAGAGAAAAATTATTTTCACTACCTTTAAATGAGATTCCTTATGATTGGATTGATATCTAGCACATAAGCATACTGAAAACATTAAGTCTGGACGAATAGCTGTCAAGTATATTAAACTTCATATCATACCTCTAAAAGATGTTTGATCTACTGGTTTCCCAGCTTCATCAAGATCAAGTGTATTTGAGGTACCGATGGGAGTACTTATACTCTTAGTGTTGTCATATCCATACTTTTTAAGAAGATCTTCAATATACTTATGTTGGGATATATAGGTTCCTTCTGGTTTTTGAGAAATTTGAAAACCAAGGAAAAATGTTAACTCACCCATCATACTCATTTCAAACTCAGATTTCATTAGATTTTCAAATGAATCAGTTAATGATTGCTGAGTTGAACCAAATATAATGTCATCAACATAAATTTGAACAATTAAAACATTTTTCTTATATTTATTTATAAAAGGGTTGGATATGCATTTCCCTTAACATAGTTATTTTGAAGCAAAAATCCTGTAAGTCTATCATACCAGGTTTGTGGGGCTTGTTTAAGGCCATACAAAGCTTTGGTAAGTATAAAAACATGATCAGGAAGTTTTGTATCTTCAAAGACAGGAGGTTGTTCAATAAAAACTTCCTCTTGAACATAACCATTAAGAAAAGCACATTTCACATCCATTTGAAAAAGTTTAAAATTAAAGAATACTGCAAAGGAAAGTAAGATATGAACAGATTCAAGTTTAGCTACTGGAGAATAGGTTTCTTCATAGTCTATTCCCTCTTGCTGATTATAGAATTTAACAACAAGTCTAGCTTTATTTCTAACAATGAATCCATTTTCATCACACTTATTTCTGAAGACCCACTTTACTCCAATAACAGAAGTTTCCTTAAGTCTTTCAACCAAGGTCCAGACTTTATTCCTTTCGAATTCATTTAGTTCATCTTGCATGGCTTTGATCCAATCATCATCACCTAAAGCTTCATCAGTGCTTTTTGGTTCTAATTGGTAAAGAAATGCTAGATGTTCTACTTCATTCCTCAAGGAACTTCTAGTCTTTATAGGTTGATTCACATCACCAATGATACTATCACTGGGATGATTCTTAAGAAACACCTGATATGGGTTTTGTAAAACCTGTTCATCAACATAGGGTAGGAAATCTTCTGGGGTAAATGTTTCAGAAGTATCTTCTTGAACATTTTCCTTATCAGAAGGATATTCTATCAAAGGTTGATAATTAGTTTTTGAAAACACATATGAGGATGTAGGTTGGGACAGTTTAAAAAAAAAGGATCAGACTCATCAAATTTTACATGCACTGTTTCTTCAACAGTACAAGTGTTTTTGTTGAAAACTCTATAAGCCTTAGAAGTTGTGGAGTAACCTAAGAAAATTACTTCATCAGATTTTGGTGCGAATTTGTGTAGATTATCTTTAGTATTCAGGATGAATACTTTGAAACCAAAAACCTTGAAGTAGGAAAGTCTAGGGTTTCTACCATTCCATAACTCATAAGGAGTTTTATTAATAAAAGGTCTAATAAAAACTCGATTTATAGTATAAAAAGCAGTACTTACAGCTTTAACCCAAAAATTTATGGCTATCGAATATTCACTCAACATGGTTCTAGTTATCTCTTGAAGAATTTTATTTCTTCTTTCAACTACACCATTTTGTTGAGGTGTTCTGGGTGATGAAAAGTTGTGAGTAATACCTTTTCTACTATAAAAAGTTTCAAAATCATAATTTTGAAATTATCCTCCATGATCACTATGAATAGTTTTTAGTGGAAGGTTTTTCTCATTTTTTACTTGGTCTCTAAAACTTTTGAAATAAGAGAAATCTTCAGACTTCTTTGCTAGAAAATAGACCCATGTAAATCTATTGTAGTCATCAACTAGAACAAACACATAGTATTTGCCTCCAATGCTTCTAGTTTGTGTTGGACCAAAAAGATCCATGTGCACCAACTGTAATATATCAATTGTTGAGACTTCACCGATTGATTTAAAACTAGATTTATGTTGCTTTCCATATTGACAAGGATCACTAACTTTAGAAGAATCAAATCTAAGCTCAGGTAGATCCTTAACTAGTTTCTTCTTAGAGAGTTTACATAAGTTTCTAAGGTTACAGTGAACTAATATTATATGCCATAACCAAGAGTGATCTTCCATTGCACTTAGGCAAGGTAAGTCTTGGCTCCTAAGGTCTTCTAAGTTCAAAGTTTAAACATTCTCTTTCCTATTGGCAGAAAGAATAAATTCTTCCTTGGAATTGTGTACTAAGCACTTATCATTTCTAAAATTCACATGGTACCCAACATCACATAACTGACTTATGCTAATGAGGTTATGCTTAAGGCCCTTAACAAACAAAACGTTTGAAATCAAAGTTTTACCAAGAAGAACAATGTTACTTATACCAACAATTTCTCCCTGAGCATTATCTCCAAAAGTTACTTTTCCTTCTTTCGTCTTGATAATCTTTTCAAAATAGTTTTTGTTACCAGTCATATGCCGGGAATATCCACTATCCATATACTAAGTATTGTTGTTGGTACTTCCTTTATCTTCCTGAAAATAAGAAAAGAATTAGAATTTTGGAATTCAAACTTGTTTGGATCCAAGATTTCCAGATAACAATATTTTGGGTACCCACATCTTTTTAGAAAAATAAGCCTTATGAAAACCTAAAGATTGGGTTTTGTTTAAAGAACAATTATTTGCCCAGTGACTACCACATTGACACTTGTTACAAAATGGGGCACTTTGTGGTACAAAATAATTGTTACTAAAAATTGTTTTTTCATGGGTATAACCAAATCCGGATTTGTTTCTTAAAGGTAGTATTTGTGAGTACATCTTATAAATTTTTTCCTTACCATGAGTAAAGTTTGAAAAACACTTCTTTAAAGAAAAAATTCCGGACTTGAGTTTTATAACCAAGTTTTTATCTTCAAAATCATTAGATTTGGAACTAGATCTTGGCTCGAAAGCACTTTTCTTAGAAATTACTTTTTCTAGATCTTTAGAAAGTTTATCCTTTTCAGAATTCACTTCTTCAAGATTTTTTGAAATACTTATAAAATCATCATTTTTCCTATCAAGATCTTTAGAAAGATCTGATATCTCTTTTGTAAGAATAATATTCCTAGAGTTTTCCTTTTCAATCTTTTTATTGAGTTTAGAATTCTCAATCTCAAGTAGTTTAGAAAACCTAGAAACTTATTCATAGGTAGGTAAAGTATTTTCTTCATCAGAAGAGGATTCTTCTTCTGAAGAGTTATAATATTTACTATCATTAGAATTTAAGGAAACATTGGTTAATGATTCAGAATTGTGTACCTTAGCCATAAAGCAATGATTGTTAATAGGTAGTCTGGCTATAAGACCAAGATTCTTCTGTCCTGAAGATTCATAATCAGAAGATTCATCTGAAGAGTCACCACCACTGGCACTACATGTGTCATTGGATTTCAGAACTTTCTCAGCTTTGGCTTTGTAATACTTCTTTCTGTTCATTTCAGGATGTCTCTCTTTCCTTTCTTTCTTCTTGAGAAAAGGACAATCTGGTCTAATATGTCAAACTCTCTTGCATTCATAACAATTAACTTCTCCATCTTTCCTATCTTTCCTTTCCTTTTTCTTATACTTGGATTGGAAATTTCTCTGACCGGCTATCTTGTTCATCCTTCGAGAAAGATTTGCTAACTCATTCTCTAAGACTTCACTATCACTAGATTCGTATTGAATAACGGCCTTCTTAGACTTGGATCTAGTTACTCTCTTAGGAGTCTTAGATTTCATATGATTTTCTGTTGTAGTAAAAGCAACAGTACCATTACCATTCTTCTTTTTGATGTTGTCAGCATCTCTCTTCATTCTTGTTTCATATTGGAAAAGAGTTCCAAATAATTCATCTAAGGAAATTTGAGTGACCTTCTTGTTCTCATCAATAGCTATTCTCTTGGATTCCCACTCATTGGGAATAATATCAATAATCTTATCTACAAGAGCTTCATCATCCAGACCTTTCTCTCCCATAAATTTTAAGCTATTCACAATAGTCATAAATCTTTGTTGCACTTTGCTTATAGATTCTCCATAAGGAAAATTGAAACCATGATACTTAGCTCTCAACATAGCTCTTATTGTCTCAATTAATTTAGACATACCAAAATGAGTAACTTTAAGTTTCTTCCAGATACAGTTAGCTTCTTCACAAGAAGAAATTTGGATATATATATTCCTAGTCATTGAACAAAGTAAAGTGTTGCGTACCTTGTAGTTGAGTTGATAATCATGCTTCTCTTGGTTTGTGAAAGTAATGACTTCCTTATCAGGAATTTGATATCCACCAGTAAGCATAACAAAATTTTCTACTCCAGTATTGATAACAAATGTCTTCATCCTATCTCTCCAATACTCATAATCATTACCATAAAAAATTGGTGGTCTTGTAGGATTTAAGTTGTCGATCGAACCAATATTCATACCTGCCATCTATAAGAAAAATTTCTTTCCACACAAACTTGTTAATAACAAGAGTTCGAAGTGAAGGAAAATATTACTAAGCAAGGAAAATATAGAACAATGAAAAGCTGAGCAAGAAAAACTTATATGTGAATATAAGTATTTCAAAGACCTCCTCTGATACCAATTGTAGGATCAAAATAATGATGCAGATGCTCAATATACAAGAGGGGGGGGGGGGGGGGGTGAATTGTACACTTTAAAAATTTCCTTAGACAAGGAAAGATCTAAGTTTAACAAAGTTAAACTCAAGAAAATTCACAACACCTCTAACACCAATTGTAGGATTGGTATAGGGTATGAAGTTACAAAATTCTAGTTCTATGCACTTTCTTAAATCTAGAAAGTGATTCAGAAAAAGTGGTTCTGGAAATATGGATCTGGAAATTGAAACTTAACTAAAGTTTACAATATGAGATTCTACCTTAAAGCGTATAGAATCTAAACTAATCAGAGTACAAGTGTAAGGAAATATAAGAGAGTTATATTTTCCTTAAAATACAAAATTTTAGTGGAAAAACAAGTAGTAAAACTACAAGTAACAAGATATAAATATTTTAACCCAAAGAGAAGGGTATCCAACAAACTTGGATAAGGGTCCCTTGATTTATACTTTCAAGAAAGTCTGTCTTACCCACACCAGGGTAAGCCCTCGATACGAAGATTAGAGTCTCTATCTTGCTATCCCTGCAAGCCCTCAACTTCAAGGTAGTTGGAACCTCTGTCTTCCTCAGCAAGGAATCCCTCGAACTTCAAGGTAGTCGGCACCTCTGTCTTCCTATCCCCGGAATCCCTCGAATGTAATCACCAACATTTGGAGTTGCACGAAGCAATATGAATGATCGGTTCAGTACGCACAAAGCATGAAAAGCTTCTATCTCTAAACATCACCTTAATAGTGTGTGGTCTCTATAGTGATCAACTTATTGGTGAGATCTTTCATATGAGATCCTATTTATAGGCTCGGTTAGAACGGTCGGCTCCCTCCTACAACGGTCATATTTTCCTTAAATTTCAGAGGGACCTGTACACGTGTCACTAAACCAACGATTAGTTAGAAATAGAATGGACGACATCGTTTTATAACAAAACATGTGTAACTGAAAGTACAACATCATTTTATAATAGAACAAGTGTAAGCATAAACAAAACTAAAATTCAGAATGTAAGCAAATAAAAGTTCAGAGTCTAACCAAAATGTAATTCGGAGTCTATAATAAAGAGATATTCAGATTCTGTTTTATAAGAATCCGAAATCTGGATTCTGTGGGAAACCGGAGTCTGAATTTCTAAGGAAATTCAGATTCTGGTTTCACTAGAATTCAGAATCTGAACTTACAAAGTTCGGAGTCAAACTAGTATAAGTTTGGAGTTGAAATCATAAAGGTTTGGAGTCGAACTAATAAAAGTTCGAAGTTGAACTAATAAAAGTTCGAAGTCGAACTAATAAAAGTTCGGAGTCGAACTCATAAAAGTTTGGAGTTGAACTCATAAAAGTTCAGAGTCGAACTAATAAAAGTTCAGAATCCAGAATTCGGAGTTGAACTTTGTTAGAGTTCGTATCCAGAATTCGGAGTGAAACTTTATTAGAGTTCGTATCCAGAATTCAAAGTGAAACCTTATTAGAGTTCGTATCCAGAATTCGGAGTGGAACTTTATTAGAGTTCTTATCCAGAATTCAGATCCTAAGACAGAATGATTCATACCTTATCATTATATGATTCCGAGGTTTTGGGTATGAATCCGAATTTTATACTTAAGAAAAATATTTCTATGCATAAGGAAATCTAGGTTAGGGTAAATTTATTTAAGGAATGAAATTTTCCTTATAGAAGTAAAATATAGATTTTCTTAAGAACAAGGTGTTTGTGATTTTCAAAACAAGAAGGAATGTAAAAGTCATAAGGAAAACCTTATTGACTCAACAATTAACTCACAGTTCCTTGATCTATTGAGTGAATTATCAGCTTCTAAAATCATAAACATGATTTACTCAATGCTTGCCTCTAAAGTTTTAAAAAGTTAGATTGGGATACTTTTTTACTTCCAAATTCAATTAAATCAACCCATCATTCTCATAAGAACTCTCCGATAGTAGGAAACGCTCTCAACTTTGGATAACGAGCACCTCAAACACATGGTTTTGATCAAATTCAAACATCGAAAGGTATTTTCTACTTAATATTTATTTGAGGGATTTTTATATTTTTTGATGAATGTAATCCATTTCTATTAATCTATTCATTTTATGTTGTTTTACTCACAACCAAACATTAATAGAAAAAACATTCATCATGTCTTTTTACATTTTACTATTTATTATTTTATGTATCCTAACCACTATCATGAAAATGCATAAAATAATAAACAAATACATAAAGGAATTAAAAATTTCATATTGGTCTCGTGCATCTAAAATTGGTTAATCCATTTAATCTTAATGGATTAATCATGACCTAGGGGAATTATACACTAGTCATAGATTGACCCATGATGTAGCTCGTCCCCATCTAGTATGTCCACATCTTGTTAGAATTCCACATCATCTTGGAGGGTCATAGTACACAAATACTTGCACACAAATGAGGGGTCTTGGGAGTACAAAATATCGATGGATAAATTAGACGTGCATTCCCTTATACATATTTAATGAGAATATGATGTGTATACTGTCATTTAATTAACTAATTATTACAATCAGCACACTTAATAGGTAATTAAATTAATTATCCTAACATACACATGTTCGGTCACTCACTTAAGACCAGTTGGTATAATAAATAAATGAGTGACAAAAATTAAATTACAATAAATTTAAAGTATGAGGATATTTAAATAATTTATTCTGTCACAATATTAATTTAATTTTTGATTCCAAAAATTAATTTACTTAATTAATTTAATTAAATACCTGAACTATTTTTTTGGAGTATTAAAATATTAATTTTTTAAACCAAAAATTATTATTTTTAATAAATTTAATTCTATACTAAAATTAAATTAATTAAATTATTTAATTTTGATTATATAAAATAACTTGGGCCCTGAAACCTTGCCCAGTCTGATGTGGATTGGACTGACCCCACACAGGCCCATACCGAGTTGTGCATACCACTTTTAGGGGTGTTCTAGGCTAGAAAGACCCACCCAGACCCGTTCCTAGTTAGATGGACCCACCCTAACTGACTGTGGGGTCAATCGAGTCCAATAGAACCTAAAGGAGGCTGGCAATGAGTTACCTCACAACTGGGGAGACTGTGGTGGTCCATCATGGTTAGGGATGAATCTGACAGAGCATTGGGAAAAGGCGGCATAGTCGCTGGTGGTGGTCGGTGCAGGTGTGATCATGGAAAAATAATGTGTTTTTTTATTTTATAAAAGACAATTGAAAAATACACATAGCATTTTGCATACCAAGAACTTTTATACTCTTGGTTTTGAAGAATTAAACATATATATTACATATTATTAGAGCTATACAAAAAAAAATGAAAAAACAAAATGCTTCAGGTGAAAACTTCATAAGAGAATTGAATGACTTCATAAAATTAAACTAAACCCATGAAAAATAAATTTAAAACATAGAGTGAGCATTAATTTTCCTAGTAAGGGTTTATTAAATCTTTTGGAAATGCCTTTCTTTGAAGACTACAAATCTCTTTGATTTTTTTTCAAATAAATCATTTGATAAAAACAATATTTAAAAAAAATGACTTTCAAACATTTTTTAATTATCCTTAAATATTATATATCAATTTGAAAACCTAATATATTGAAAATAATAATTATTTGAAAATACTACTTTGGATTTCTCTATTTTGAAAAATAATAATTTTTATGGATTAATCATGATATTCAATAGGACATAAGAAAAACCATTAGGCAACTTAGCCATATCAAATATGGGAAAATTTCCCCTAAAGGTTATGGGTTCACTTCCCATAACACATTAAATCATTCAATACTCTAGTTCCATAATTTTAGAAAATAGTTTAATGGTCATACCTTTCTCACTCATAACCTAAAACCATCCAAAGATCATACATAAATTATTTTCATTGAATAAAATATTCATACCATAGAATAAATGATTTTCTAAAACATTTAGGAGAAATCCATAACTTCACATGATCACTTTAATTTTAAAAAAATATAAATATAATTACATAAAAATTTAAAATAATTACTTATACTAAATTCATGCAATGAAAATGATATATTTAGATGATGACCATATCCAATTATGAATGAAATTCATGGATGCACAAGGGAATTTTTACACATAAAATGATAACTTTTATTTAAAACTATTGAAAATATAAATCACATAAAATGATAACTTTTATTCATATAAAATAATAACTATAACATTGAAATAAAATGAAATACCACTTTAAAATTTCTAAGTTAAATAATACAAGACATGGTGTTGTTATTATTTTTAATTACAGATCAAAATAAATTTTGAAAATATAATTACTAATAGAATGTTTTTATAAAACCAATTTTATTTCAAGGGTTTTAAAACGAATCATAGTATTATATATATATATATATATACACATATACATATACAAATACATAAATTTGTAAATCAAAAACATCCCTTACAAAACCATAAATTAAAACTTAGATTGATAGATTTAAAATAAAAAATAAAAACAATCTATTACTCAGGGTTTTTTAATAGAATAATTATAATTCATGAAGAATTAAATTTATAAACTGAAGATAAAACCCTTACTTTGTTTGCAGAAAAATCATAAAACCAACTCCTACAACGCTTCAGACACCATCACACTTCAAAATCTAAGTGATATTCTTTGCTGAAAATCTAAATAAAGACACTTATATAATGCTAATTATACTGCACACAAACATACACATAAATTATATCTTTATTTGTTCTGTGAATGATGCACAAACAAGGCTTGTAGGGCAAGCTCAATCAGGTTCGAATGAACATATGTTTTTATTTACTCTTACACAACACACACATTATATATATATATATATATATATATATTCTATATATATGCGTGAAGACTTTTACAAAATTGGGTCTCCCAATTTTTTTTCACATGAGTCACCGCCCCATTTTTTATTATCTTTTTTTTATTTTCCTTGTTTGATGTTTTCTATTTGACGTTGTTTCTCTTTTTTTATTAAATGATTTAGCATTTTTATAAAGTCAAGTATTCTCTCTCTTTTTTATGTTTTTCTCTCATGTTTCACCCTTTTTCATTTTGTTTTTTTATTACATTTGTTTCAATGTTTTTTTCTTTTTTTAAACATGCAATGTTTTTAAAAAAAATGTTTTAGCATTTCTTTTTTAAGCATATATATGAAATTATAATAATAATATAATATAATTATAACTTCATATATTTATAAAATATATGAAATTAGTTTTTTATAATAATATAATTATATATATTTATAATTTCAAAAATTTATAAAACAAAATCATAATATAAATTCATATATTTATAAAATATATTATCTTAAAAATTATAATAATTTTCTTAAAAAATATGTTTTAGCCTTTATTATTATTATTATTATTTTTATTATTACCTTTATTTTCATAAAATTAATTTATCCAATTTAAACATTTATAATTATAAATCACTATTTTCTTAAAAATCCTATATTCTGTTTATTAAAACAAAAATCATATAAATATAAATAATTTAATAATTTATGGAAACCAATTAATTATATTAAAACATATCAAGTATTAATTATTTAATAAAATTAACTAAATATAATAAATTATTTATTAATAAATTTTCATTTAAGAGTGTCATTTTAATTTCTTCATTTATTTATTTACATTTTTAATTGATAATTTATCATTAATTACAATTTGTTTAATTATTATTGATAATATAAAATTATTATTTAAATAAATAGTCCTTTTATTAAAACTTGAGATATTACATTCTTTCCCCCTTAAAAGAATTGTGTCCTCACAATTCGTTTGTCAGACTAAAATAAATTCCGAATTTTCATCTTCAAAATTAAGAAAAACTAGAACTACTAAACTTATATACTATATTGCTTATACAACATCTAATCTTCAAAGATGTCTAGACTATCACTCTGATCCAAGTGTAAAGCCTCAAACCCACCCTTCTTCATTTGACACATAAAAATTCTGTGTATTTTTATTTTATAAAAGACAATTGAAAAATATACAAAGCATTTTACATACCAAGAACTTTTCTGGTACAGGTTTTGAAGAATTAGACACATACATTACATACTATCAAAGCTGTACAAAAATAAAATAAAAAAACTAAAATTATTTGGGTACGCTAACATCATAATCAAAGAAAATAACTTTAGAAAATTATACTAAACCTGTGAAAAATAAATTTAAAACATAGGGTGAGAATTAATTTTCCCAGTTAAGGGTTTTAAAATATTTTAGAAATACCCTTCTTTAAAGACTATAAATATCTTTGAAAACATTGTTCAAATAAATTAGTTGATAAAAACAATATTTTTAAAAAAGGGGTTTCAAACATTTTCTTGTTATCCTTAAATAATATATATTACTTTGAAAACCTAATATATTTAAAATAAGAATTCTTTGAAAATACTTCTTTGGATTTATTCATTTTGGAAAATGATAATTTTTATTAATTAATCACGATACTCAGGAGACCATAAGAAAAACCATGATCCCACTTAGTCTATCACATGTAAGACAATGTCCCATAGAGGTAATGGGTTCACTCTTAATACCAAATTAAACCATCCAATACTCTAGTGCCATAATTTTAGAAATTTTTTTAATAGTCCCTCATTTCTCAATCATATCACAAAATAACTCAAATATCATATATAAATTATTTTCATTGAATAAAAATATTCATACTATAGCATAAATTATTTTCTAAAACATTTAGTAGAAATCCATACCTTCACAGGATCTCTTTAATTTTAAAACGACATAAACAAAATTACCTATAAATTTAAGACAATTACTTATACTAAATGCATGAAATGTCAATGATATATTTAGACGATGACCACATCCAATTATGAATGTTATTCATGGATGCATGAGGGAATTTTTACACATATAATGATAAATTTTATTTAAAACTATTGAAAATAGAAATCACATAAAATGATAACTTTTATTCACATAAAATAATAACTATAACATTGAAATAAAATCAAATACCACTTTTGAATTTCTAAGTTAAAAAATAACTAAACATGGTTTTGTTATTGTATTTCATTGTAGATCAAAATAAATTTTGAAAATACAATTACTACTAGAATGATTTTATAAGACCAATTTTCTTTCAAGGGATTTAAAACAAATCATAGTATTATATATATAGATAGATATTTTTTTTTGAAAAATGAAAGAAAATATATTAATCATGAAGATCAAGAGTAACATGATCAAGCATTCATGAAGGGAAGAAATCAAGCCAAAGTTGATTCACTCAAGCCACTCAATGAGAAGCCAAATGATGTGCTACTTCATTTTCCTCCATTTTAATGAATAAGAAAGAGCAAACTGCAAAGCTGCGATTGAGAGACCAGATTTTCTTGATGAAAAATCCATAAGATTAGAATCTGAATTCATTTGTATTGATTGTGTTGATGATGTTGAGACAATCAGATTCAATGTGTATAACATTCCATCCAAAATATTTTGCAATGGTCATACCGGCAAGGACAACATGGGCATAAAAAACAATGGGATCCCAGAAAGCGTGGATCGAATCCTGTTTGGTCATGATGATCTTTCCACAATGGTATTGAACCATAAATCTGGTTCCAACAGTTCCACACTTGGGTAAAGAAGAATCGAAATTGATCTTGATGATCCCAACTAGAGGGGGATGCCAACTAGCTTTGGCTGATTGAGAATCAGAGAACCCATTCTGTTCAAGGTTCCGCTTCCACCCAATAATCTAGGAAATTGCTTGTTCAATCCCGAAACCACAATGTTTGGAGGTGTGATTAAAGATTAAATCATTATGTATAACCCATAGAATCCAATACACTACACACAATGAGGCAACCTTATCCGTAGTGAATGTGGAAGACCACATCATCAGCAGTGATGAGAGATCCGACACCACATCCAGTATAAGCTCCATGATAGATCTCTAAGAAATCCAAACCTCTATATCCCCTAGACAATGAATGATAGCATGCATATGAGATTCCATAACATTCGAGCATAAGGGGCATATCTGGTTGTATGTAACATGACAAAAGGATAGAAAATTCAAAGTGGGAAGGATTACCGTACATATCTTCCACCAGAAGTAGCAGATATTTGGGGGGACATCCAAGTGCCAAAGAGTTTTTCAGAGCCCCTCACTATCTTCAACATGAGCATCAAGAGAAATCTGTATACTTATTTCACTAAATAGGATACTGATATATCATTCCTACAAAAGAGACAGTCCTGCCCTGCATCCATCACACAAGGAATGTTAAGAATAATCATTATATCCCTTTTATTAAACCAAGAGTTGATTTTATCCAAGCACCAACCAGAGCCAGTATCATCAAACATGTAGTAGACAGTGGCATCCTTAGTTTAAGGAATGGCTGGGGAAGTAGACAACATGCTATCTTTATCAATTAACCAAGGATCCTTCCAAATTTTGATGTTTGTTCCATCCCCAATCCACCGACTAATTCCTTGATCAAGTAATTTTCATGATCCCCAAATACTTATCTATAGGAAGTTTGGGTGGAGACCAATAGAGGAGTTTTGAAAATTAGAGTGAGGAAAATATTTTTCATAGAGAATCCACACGTAAAGAGATGATGTTTGAGTCATAAGGCGCCTTCACTGCTTAGCCAACAGGGTATCATTAAACAGGCCAAGGTCTTGAAAGCCCATGCCACCACCCGCTTTAGGGGAACAAAGTGACTTCTAAGCAATCCAATAAATTTTGTTTCTCCCATTAAAATTCCCCCTCAAAAAAATTTCAATATGAGAGCGAATCCAGTAAAAAATCACACCAGGAAGATTTAAGAGTGACATGATATATCTTGGGATAGACTAAAGAGCTGCCTTGATAAGAGTTTCTTTTTCGAATTTAGAGATTCTCTTTGGAGACCAACCCTAATTTATTTTCTCAATCTTGTCCACAGTGGATGCAATTTTTTGGTCTATAGTTTATTTAGATATATACGTATACATAAATTTGTAAATAAAAAACACCCCTTATAGAACCCTAAATTAAAACATATATTTCAAGATTTAAAATAAAATAAAAACAATCCCTCATTCTGGGTTTTCTAATAACATAATTATAATTTTGAAGAATTAAATTTATAAATTATGAAAATAAAACCCTTACTTGGTTTGTAGACAAATCAAAAAACCAACTCCTACAGTGATTCAGACACTATCATGCTTCAAACTCTAAGAGTTATTCTTTTCTGAACACCTAAATAAAGGCCCTTATATAATTCTAATTATACTGCACACACATATATAAATTATATCTTTGTTTGTTCTATGAACGTTGCACAAATAAGGTTTGCAGAGTAAGCTCAATCAGGTTTGACTAAACATATGTTTTTATTTACTCTTACACAACACACACATATATTATTTATATTATATATATATATATATAGTCAAGAAGACTCACAAAAGTGGGTCTCCCACTTTTTTTCACATGAATCACCTCTCCCGTTCTTATTATTATTTTTCATTATTTTACATTTTCTCTTTTTTTGTTTCTCCTTTTTATTAAATGATTTAGTGTTTTTCTAAAGTCAAGTATTCTCTCTTTTTTTTCATGTTTTTCTATCATGTTTTTAATTTTTTTTTCAGTTTGTTTATTTTCTTTTTTTCTTTGTTTCAACGCTTTTTTAAAACATGTAATGTTTTTTAAAGCTCTTTAGAATCTCTTTTTTTAAAACATATATATGAAATTATAATAATAATAAAATATAATTATAATTTCACATATTTATAAAATATTTTAAATTTGTTTTTTATAATAATATAATTTTAATAATTTATAAAACAAAATCATAATATAATTTCATATATTTATAAAATATATTATCTTAAAAATATTAGTAATTTTCTTTAAAAATATGATTTACCCTTTATTATTATTATTATTGTTATTATTATCATTACCTTTAATTTCATAAAATTAATTTATCCAATTTAAAAATTTATAATTATAAATCACTTTTTTTATTAAAATTCCTATAATTTGTTTATTAAAACAAAAGTTATATAAATAAAAATAATTTAATAATTTATGAAAACCATTTCATTATATTAAATCATATAAAGTATTAATTATTTGATAAAATTAATTAAAGAGAATCAACTATTTATTAATAAAGTTTTATTTAAGAGTGACTTTTTCATTTTTTCATTCATTTATTTACATGGTTAATTGATAATTTATTATTAATTACAATTTGTTTAATTATTGTTGCTAATATTAAATTATTATTTAAATAAAAAATCATTTTATTAAAACTTGGGATGTTACAAGCGCACTTGGGTGCAGCCAGAGGAGAAGCAGCTGCGATCAATGTTCGGTGATGATTGAGGGAGGCCAAGGGGTGCTGGATAGAGGGAGGCAACCACATTGGTCTATGGCGAGCAAGGAGGGTGCTATAGATAGGGGGTGGCCCACAAGGAGAAGCAAAACCAGAATCTTGTTTTGTTTTCTTTTTCTAAAAGTCACGCCACCTATTTTTTTCATTTGGATGTAGACAGTCATTATTGAAAAAACAACGAGGAAAACCCCACCAATTATCCCATTTTTTTTAAAATATTTGTGTGTGTGGAATTTTTACAAACCTGTGAAAGACTTGACATGTCAATTATAATCATAAGCCTACTAATAGGATTTTAAATTATTATGTGTATTTAATTCCACCATCAAAAACACTGTTCAGGCCGTAAACTTGTCCGGAATAGTTTTTGTCATCAGAAAAACCCAAATAATAATAACACAATCAAATATATGTATATATATAAATTTTTCTTGAAATACTAATATATGAAAACTCACCATTTTCAATCCATATATTTGTTCAGATAGCCATAATTTGGTCAACTGAAATCGGATTGAAACACGGTCAAATATGTTGAGACTAAATTAATACCCTCTAATTATATTTAAAGAAAAATAATTTTTCTTATCTCAAAAAATCCACATGACCCCTTTGATACCAATTATTAGCAGCTGAGTGCTAAACAGAAGTTGGTGGTCTATATATTTTAAATTTTTATCACCAGAGTGACAATACTTGTCATATCCGGAAATTCGAGCTCCAATATGGTTTAAGGATCTCACATGGATTATTCAAATCATATAAAAATAAAATAAAAATGAGTACCATATTCGATTTGGAGTGAGCTCAGCTAAAACTCATCACCGAAAACCATTTCTTGAAGGATCTGAATCAAGACCCCTCTAGATTGTCCACACACATTCCAAGAATCCCTGTTCCCATCATTCGTCAAATTATGGGTGCTAGTGCAGAGTTCTGAAGAATATATCGATGTCACGTCGATCACCTCAATCCCATCCCTTCGACTTGTCAAAGGCGTATTGGATCAATCGATCGGTGAGATTCTCTCTGTCTAGGATACGAGAGGAGGGATAATCTATCATTCCAAATGAGTGAATAGTGAATGGAATGAGCTTCTCTCCTATTATATATCGTGGATGCTCAAATACCTAAAAAGGGTTCATCGACCCCCATATATTTAATGTCTACTAAATTAGAAATAAATAAATAATTATGATGAACTAAGAGTGTCATAAATATTATTTATATTTTTTCACATACTTATAAAATATATTGAATATATTACGTGATAAACCCGATTCATTAACTTGACTCGTAATTCCTACTAATATTAATTAAACCTTGAAGATTAAATTAATATTCATTTGTATAATATTATTTCATGTATTTACTTAAACAACTTTGAATAATTTTAATAAATAAATTCAACCCAATTATTCTATACTTTAATTATAATAAATTTATTTATTTATCTATGATTGATAATGCTTGGACAACTGTTAGACCCCATGTTGGGGCCCACTATATACCATATACCTATTCACTAGAATATGGAAAATTCTTGAATATACTATTGTGTGTGACCCTTTAGGCCCTTATCTCGATAGTATTAAATAGTATTCATAGACCAAGAGTAGAGTCTAACAACCAATAAAACCCCCTAAAGAGACAAGAAATAATCATAGTAACGACAACCAACCTATGAACATGCACTATGTAATATAATCTCTTTGTCTTTAGATATCTCATAATGTAGGAAACAAACTTGTGTCATCATCCTTTATTGATTTATTATTTTTTGATCTTATTAGAAGGATTTAAATTTAATTACCATGACCATAGATGTATGAAGTTACTATCATCTTAATCAACCTGGACTGAGATATTACTTCCTCAAATTTGAAGAGAAAAATTCTATCTTGACCATTCAACCAATGCCATAATACCAATGACTCACCCAACACAAGATACCTCACCATGATTTCATTATCATGGTTTTTACCTTGCATCAAAGTACATGATCAAATGACACACATCGATAATGATATCAATTCAGGAGACCAATACACATGTATATAGATAGGAACATCCAATGACACCCAAAACATGGTGTTCCTATTGGATAGTCTATCCTCATGATATAAACTACTAGAGATCACCAAGTACAAAAATTCATGAGAAGAAGTCTTAATGTTTATAATCCCCTAACACCTGATAGTCAAACATCTATTATGTCTAGTCAGTGTGATGAATCTAGGCCATAAGAGATATATTTAAGATTAATTTTATAGTATCTTGAGGTTATCATTTTAGATTGAGATCTGATATATCCTTTTGATATGAAAAATAATATATGGACATTACCATTTAAATAGTGGATGTATAAATATATACACTATAATGGTAAGTTTACATCATTCTTAACTCACTGTATCCATGATATGGTAATCGAAAATTACTGTTTAGTTGGGTATAGGGAATCGAATATTACAACACATGTGCTATTATCTTTTAAAGATTTCATTTCATCATCCATGGAAGAGACCCAATGCTTGGAGTCTCTATCATTTATATCTTTCCAATAATTTTAGGGCCTTAGATTCAAGATCTTGGGAAACATGGAAATCAAAAGATACCATGTCATATTGGTTAAACCGAGATGGAGTCCTGATAACCCTCCTAGATTTGTCCCTAATAAGATAGTAATCATCATGAGCCCCTATTGGCTCACTGTATGATTCAATATGAGAATCAGGATCATTAGGTTCTTGAGGGTGAGGTTTAAGTGGAGCAGGTTTGGTTGGAGCCTCAAACCGAGTTTGATTATCAGTTTGGAAAACCTCATTTTATGACATGCCATCACTGTCATTAGTAAAAAATTTAGATTTAGGAACCATAAATTCATGGAATACTTCATCAAATATTATGATACACGTTTGGTAACTTGGTTTTCAACCAAAATTTTATACCCTTAACCCCTTGAGTATATCCTATGGATATACTTTTAAGGGATCTCAATTTGAGATTATCACCATTAATATGAGCATAGTTTTTGTAGACATGAACTCTTCAATGGTTATACGAAGGGGGTCGATTATACCACAAATCTTGTGAAGTTTTAATGAAATTTATAGAAGAAGTACATTGGTTAATAAGGTAAACTATTTTAAATGTTGATTATACCCAAAAATATTTGGGTAGCCCTGAGTGTGCAAATATACTTTGGACCCTTTCAAGTATAATTCAATTCATGTGATCTTCCAAACCATTCTGTTTGGATGTTTCCCTAATAGTCCATATCTAAAAACACCTTATGAATCACAAAATTTGATAGAGTCATATGAGATATACTATAACTCATTTTTTATTCTTAAAGATTTAGGATTTATACAATTTTGGTAAGTTATTTACAAGATTTAAAGTTTTCAAAGACATCAAATTTGTTTTGAAGGAAATATATCCAAACTCTTTTAGAGTAATCATCGATGAAGGTTACAAAATAAGAAACTCCACTAGGAGAGGTAGTCCCAATTGGTCCCTAAACCCAGAATGAACATATTCTAATGAGTGACCATCTTTAAAGGAGGAATTATTAAATCTAAATCTCTTATTCCTAAAACATAATATTCACAAAATGGATGGTTTCTTGGTGTTATAATAGTCAACAATACTTGTTTACTCAACTCCTACCTTTGGAGATTACACACCACAATATTCTATGCCAAAACATAGTATTGTATGAATTGGTGACATATGTACTACCTGACTATCTATGGTGTATCCATACATCCAAAACATACACCCCATTCACAAGACTACCTTTGATTATTACCCTAGACCCCTTAGAGATCCTTATATAGCTAAAATAAGACCTAAAAGTGTACCCTTTCTGGTCCAATACTGTTGGGAAAAAATCCCTCAAGGTAACATTGCAGTATTTTTGGGTTGATTGTGTTTGTTGACAAAGCAGGTTTTCATGGATATTTGTCAAGTTCCCGAGAAGTTTTTGACAATCAATGTTGACAAATAATGATGACAAAGGAAAGGACAATCTGGAGGCGGTACAAAAGAGCAGTACAAGGTGGCGATGTTTCCCAGTGTTTGCCAAATTTTTGGGGTCCAAAATTTGGAATTTGGTGAGCATCGAAAAAATAGGATTTCCATGAAGAGCATAATTTAATATGGAAAAGGCATGAATTTTGCGAAGATAGGATGAATGGTTTGGAAATCGCGAAGACCAGAAAAATGGAGGCGGTGAGTCTTCGCGATTACGTCAAGCTTCGCGAATGGAAGAGGCTGAAGTGCATCGCGGTGGTTAAGGGCTTTGCGAGGGAGCTTCGCGGTGAAGTCGTGAAGGAATGTTGACGGTAATGCTTCGCGATTACGTCAAGCTTCGCGAATGGAAAATTGCGGTGGTGCTTCGCGATTTGGAGAGAATTCCGGCGGAAACTTTGGAGCTTCGCAATTTGAGATGACGTGGCATTGACTTCGCACGGAAAGTTCGAGGGTCGGTGGAATCACCTATAAATAGAGGCCAACCCCCTCGAGAGAAGAAGATAGAATTTTCAGAGAAAATACTTTGCTCTCGATTTGCGAAGGTGGTTCGCGGAGACAACATGCTTTGCAAAAGAGGAGCTTCGCGGCGGCTATTGTAGCTCCGTGATTCCTGCGAGCTCCGCGTTGGCTTAGTAAGATTCGCGAGGGCCGCTGCTTTGCGAAGGCTTGAGCATCGCGAGAGTGCTTCACGAGAGTGCTTCGTGAGAGAGCTTCGTGGAAAGGCAGGAGCTTCGCGAAGGCTTGTTTGAGCTTCGCGAAATTGGGAGCTTCGCGAAGTAGGGTGCTTTGCGAAGGTACTTTCCAAAGGTAGTTGCCCAGTGGTTAGAGGAAAAGTTCTATTCATCAGTGGATGAAAGTTGGACTTCAACAGAGCATCTATCAACAGTTGAAGATGCATTATTTCATGCAAATGAAGAGACCTACAGGTCTATAAACTGTGATTGAATCCCCTTCTAGAGCAGTGAGCTTAGAAAGAGGAAGAAGGTGATCCTCTCCACCGGCAGTGAGCCAGAGAGAGAGAAACAGGGAGTGACCCTTGGGAAAGTAGTGAGTTGACCCTAAACCTTGTAAGGGAAGTGAGCCTGGGCATAGAAGTGATCTAGCCCGAACCATTGTATCCAGAGCTAGTGAATTATAGTGGAATTTGGTACGACCGGCAACCTGTCGGCGTATGCTCCTTGGACGTAGCCCTTAGCGGTGAACCAAGTAAAATTGCTGTGTCCTGTGCTTGCTTTACCTTCTGTTTAAATTTTGCAACAGGAAAAGAGAGAAGAGTGTTTTTCTTAACAGCGAAACAAGATCAGAACAGGCTTTAATTTTAAATTAGTCATACCCTGATTCACCCCCCCTCTCAGGGCATTCAGCCTTGTGGACCTAACAAATACACCTAAGAAAATGAGGTTTCTATGTATTATGGACACCCACCTTACATATAGTAATGTCACTAAATAATTATCATGAATCTATAATATAATTGAGCCCCTACTTTAAACTCTACACCTATTATTTTAATCTAAGACAACTTCTCCCTCAACTATCTTAGAAAGATTAATGAAAATTTTTTAATAGGGAACACATGAAAGGAACATCATAATATATCACCCAATAATTAGAAAAATTATTAGTAGAAACCTTTATAACCTCATTAGTTTAATAACCAACATCAGTTATTAAAGATTGATTAGGAAGCCAATCAAGTCTAAAACTTTGTTTTTTCTTGGGCTTATGGAACTCCGGAGAAATGTGTCCATCCTTGACACAATTATAGCTGGTAACCTTATTACCCTTAAAATTTAATATTTTTAGGTTGTTTAATATTATTTTAACTTCCATTATTATTTTATTTATTTTTATTGTTATTTTCAAATCTACACCTAGTGGAAATTATTTCTACCTTGTACTTCACTTTAGGTTTAATATGAAATTATTTAGAAATATGGGATAATTTAACATATTCTTATTCTAAAGAGTCTCGAACATATATCATGGTTTCACCAGGGTATTATATGAATTATAATTTGAAATTAACAAGAAAATATATTGGTCCTTAGTCTTAATTTCAACATTAATTTTAAAAATATCTAATAGAATCTTGTTAAATTCATCGAGGTAAGTTCATATTAGAGTACCCCGGTGTATTATAAAGGTGAATAATTGATGTTTCTTATACAAGCGACCAATAAGTGAAACATTAATATATATTTTTTCAAGATTTAACCATATACCAGAATTATTTGTTTCATAAGATGCTTATATAATCACATTATCACCTAGGGATAGATGACTTAGTATATGGGCCTTTTGCAATGTGTCAATAGGGACGTATTGATAAATACTTATAGTATTTCCATTATCAAATTGGGAACTATATGTTTTATAGGACTATGTAAATAATACATAAGTCCCTACTACACAAGAAGGTCTCTCATCCTGATTCGCTAAATGTTGAAGTCATTCTCACCATAAAAACTTCCTATTCCATATTTAGAAGATTCCATCTTATTATTTGGTGGTTATGATACCAAGTTTTTAGGAAAATATTAAGGATACACCCCTAGAAAAAATTGAGGATCACTAAATATAAAATTGGTTTTCACTTAATATTTTTGATAGAATAAATTAGAGAGTCAATAAGAGTTCAAAAGTATAAGAAAAAGAAAGATAAAATAAAGCAAGAAGGGGACACAAGATTTAACGTTCTTCGAATCCTTTGGGATCCTACACGTCTGACAAGAACAATAAACACAAACATAGATTTTATTATACAAAAATAAAATGGTACATATAATAAACCAATGATACAAAATCATGATATTAGGATTATATTTAAATAACTAAAATAAGAAGTGGAATTATTATATGTTGGAGAGGGAAGATCTATGATGACCCGGATCTCATCATGATGATGAGATATCTCTAGATCTAATCATTCACAATTCTTCTGGAGCTCATGGATCAATAAAGTGACAAATTCTTCTTTGTGAAGGGAATCTTCAATGCTCCACTATGAATAACATATGAGGAGTATCTAAGGAGAATGACATGTCGTCAGTGATCTTTACAGGATCAGTGAGGTGAGCTAGAATTTTTCCAAATGAGAGATGAATAATCGAGTGGGAAAATAAGATATAGATCAGGTGAAAATACTTAGAGAGTAAAAGTCCACATGCATCCATTAATTAACTTGAAAACTACATACACCATCATAACAACCCATCCCATCAGATGAAGCCAAAAAACCCTTCCAAAATAGAAAATCAACAGCACAAAAAAATTGAAAAGGGGTTGTTCTATATAAGGGTCATGAGATACCTACATAAAATTAAAGAAGGTTGTATGTAAAGGTAAACCTAAAAACCACACATCTTAAGTGTAATAAAACCCACTATGTAAAGGTATCAGAGGCCATATCCACAAAGATAAGGGTAAATGTATAATGGTACCACTCGCGACATGGTACCCACATAAGGGTAATCCTGATGGAGTGTATGGGTACCAGGAACCACACATAAGGGTAACCAAGAAACATGCATAAGGGTATCCACATAGGGGTTAGACTCGCATAAGGTTACTCACTTAAGGGTACCACTCACGCCACGTAAAGGTAAGGGACACCCATGTAAGGGTAAAATATTAGGAACCAAATTCAAAATTTGAGCATAATAATAAAAGGAGAATTGAAGTTCACATTTTTCTTGCATAAATAACAAAGTATAAATGGCATAAATAAATGAAAATTTTGATATAGAAATTAAACAAAATCATTTATCCAACATAGTTTTTTAAATTATAAAAATAATCATTATTTTAATTATATATTAATGGATAAATCTAAAAAACTAAAATTATTTAATCATAAGCCCAAATTTGAAAAAAAACATCACATACATGATTAAAAAAATTATTTTTTTTCAAAATTGTTCTCAAGAAAAATAAAAAAATAATTAAATCATGGATAGAGGTGTGTGAGACTAACCAAACTGATAATTATAGATCAAATGAATCACACTAAAAACTAATACAATCCAGTTTAAATTGATTAATCAAGACAAGTCAGTTGATGAATATTATATAATTCAATTTTTCAATTCCGTTTAGTTTTGACGACCTTAAATATTTTTTTAACCTTTATTAACTAAAACCAAACAATTAAATAAGTATATAATCATTATTTAACCTATAAATATTGAATATTTTTCTATTATCAAATTTTAATATAACATAAATTATTACTAATTTTTCATTATAATGAAACTTGATGAATATATGCAGTGTTTAGGTGAATATAACTCATTAAAACACATTAAAATTTTACCCCATGATATTAAATCCCTTTAAATATTTATCATATTATTGGATTGGTTGTCTATCAAACCATTTAATTCAATTTAATATTTAATTGATCATTTTTTAAAAGTTATTCTCTTTCTCATTTTTTTACTATGATCCTCAAATTATCTTAAAACTTTTATCTATACATGTTAAATTTTTTATATTTTTATTGTGAATCACTATTGCATAAAGTAATTTGTTTCATGTTTTATTTATCGATATAAAATGGTATTAATTGATGTAAACTAATTGGTTCAGTTTATGTCGGTTTTGGATAAATCATTGGTCGATTTTAGTTTTCAATTAAAATAATTTTTTAATTGGTTGGTTGAAACTGGCATCGTTAACCGATTTAAACTAGTTGTGAAAACCCATAACCACAAAGCATGGTTTCCATGCTAAAAAAAATAAAACATTTAAACATTTTTAAATATATGCATCCATATTCACCCACACATTCAAAACTATTCATAAAATTGAATTACTAAATTCATAAAAAATATATTATGTGGATTAAAAACAATTACAAGTGGGTTAAAAACAATTAAAAAAATTATTTTGTATTTTATAAAAACACAAACATATTTTATGTACAAAAAAACTCAACATTTACACACACACACACACACACTTTAAAGTGATCAATTGGATTATTATAAATAGAGTTTCATTTTTTTTTCAATATGACAATGAGAAGTATAGTCAATAATTGATGAAATTGAGTGATGGAGGAAAATACCAAGGAATGAAGGAGTATGGATGATGGTTGGATAATTTTGAGTTTGAAGTTGAGAAGTAAATTGATCAGTGTATATTTCATTTAAATACTAAAAGAAGATATTATATATTGCAATTTTCTTTATAAATTGTGCTGAAGAGTCCAATGAATGCTTTATAAATTCCTAAAGTAATTTAAGTTGATTTAAGATTGTCGCAACCCAAGACACCCTAATAGGGAAAGGGTGAATCAAGGTGTCAATATATTTTTTATGATTCTTTGGATATTATCTCTACATTGGTAAGAAATTATAGAACTTGTGGTTATTAGAGGGATATCCACCACAAAAAAGTGAAAAAATTAAAATCAAGGCACAATAGTTTTTACTTGGTTTCTCAATAAGGGATAGTACAAGGAGCATACACATGGTGTTGTATCAATGTACCAAAATCCACTAATATTCACTAGTTCGGTGGAAAAAATGTTTAGTCATGATCACATTGTTATAGGTGTACTACTTCCCTTGGATTATTTCCACCGACTCCTCATATATGCATTGCTTCATATGAAATATTCCTTTGTTTGACTACTTGAAGATCGTTTCCATATCATAAAGAATGTATGATTTTATTTTCATCATGATGTTCTAAATATGAATCTCTAATATAATTCTCAACTTTCCTAAATACTTCCTTTCGCACAACTATTACTTATGAAAATCCCTTCACTAAAGTGAGTTCACCCAAGTATGTCTCTCACAACTCATTCTCTCAACCTTGTTTGCAAAACAGAGTTTGTGAAAATTCATTTGAACAAATTCCTTTTATAAGGTAAGTTCATGAAACTTATCTCATGTAACTCCCTTTCATGTTATTTCATTCACCCATATATTTGACTCAATTCAAGTTCACAAAAGTAATGATTACATGAAATAAGAGCACTTTATTGCCCTCTAAAATTTATTAATTCCAAATGAGAGGGGTTGGTCGATATTTATATGCAAACCCAAACCTTTTTACAACTATTTTGTGATCTAAATTTTACAACACATCCTCATTATCTATTTTCATGAAAATCCATCAATGAACCATGTTCATGAAACTTTAACTTCCATGGGCGTCTTATATAATAATGTGAATCACCTTCCTTTGCATGGATCATTCCATAACTTGTGTGAAAACACTATGACTTGTGTGGATCTCCAATATTTTCACTAGAAGTAAATTTTCACTTCCTCAAAGATTTCACACCCAAAAATTTGGAAAACAATAGGAAACTACACCATCTTAAAAACTTCTACAATTTTTTTTTGCATTCCACTTACTATTAACAATATCCTTTAGTATTCAATCTACTTAATCAACCTAAAAATGGATTGAAAATAAAGACAACACCAAAAATCCATCTCAAAACAGCTTGGTTCCAACAGATATGAATTATAGTGACTGGAGATTCCCTAAGAATGTTTGAAGAGGTTCTGAGATGATTTGAAGAAGTTCTATAATTTTGAGTTGGAGGTGAAAATTTGGAAAGGGAATATGAAAGATCCCTAAAAAAATATTAGCTATGTGTTGGAAGTCATTAAGATACATAAGGGTACATAGGATAATACATAAGATTCAATTAGATATTTTGAAGCATACATAAGAGTTTATTGATAGGTATTTATTGTAAAGACAATACATAAGGTTTTCCACATAGAAAAAGAAAAACGTAATGGTTTCCCTAAAAAAAAAAAATACATAAGGTTAATCAGAAGGATATGAAAGTTTACTCAAATGGATACGTAAGGGTACTCATAATAAAATGAATTTTGAAAAACTACCTGAATTATACTATGATAAGTAAAGGTTAGTTTCATGATACGTAAGAGTTATTACAATATTTAAAGGGATACGTAAGAGTACTCAGAGGGTTTAATATTTGATAAAATATTAGAGTTGAACCATGATATGTAAGGGTGAATCCAAATTTCAAGTATATATATAAAAGTTAATAGGAGGATACATAATGGTGAACTAAAGAGTTTTAAGGACACATAAAGGCTTTTAATCTGATATATAAGGGTAAAATGGTTTTCCTAGGAGACACATAAGAGTAAAAAATTATCATGTAAGGGTTAATATAGTGATCCACACCTTAAAAAAATTTTATTTCATAAATTTTAAGATAGTTTACAAAAAAATACAATCTAGGGATTGAGAGGTCTAAGGTATTGGGAGATTAGATACATAAGTAAATCATATTAAACATAAATTATATCATTTTTATTTAAAACTCTATACATTTCTTTCAACTCGTATAAATATTATAAAAATACATAGGATACCCTGGGAAAAAATACATAAGAAAAAGGGTGATCTAAAAATCCTAGTGAGGGAATAAACATGTTAATGAAGCATAACATGTGATAAAATAGGCATAATAAGATATGATAAAAAGAGAATGGCCATAAGCATGGGAATATGTCATAAGAAGATAATATCATAAGATCATGGAATCATAAACATGTGAAAAAATATAAAGCATGTATCATAATAATAGGTCAAGGTTCACTCCCAACACCATCATCACATAGTGTAAAAAGTAACATAGTGGATTAGGGTCACTCCCAAATCCAATACATAACATCTCATGAGATATAAATCTTTACCCAATGCATTGGAGAACTATATAATTCTATGCCCACCCGTCACATAACATGGTGTGATTAGACTAAATTTACATGACTATATATGGTATCTCATGTGATGGAAACATTACCCAATGAATTGGAGGGATATATAATTCTTGGACACCCACCACATAACATTTCCTGCTTAGGTTAATTTCCCATGCACCATACATGGTACCTCATGAGATAAAAAAAATTACCCAATGCATTATAGGCCTATATAATTCTATGCCCACACATTATATAACATATAATTAATAAGATAAAAATCTATGTACCATAAAAGGTATCAAATATAGAAATCTTTATCCAATGCATTAGAGGGCTATATAGTTTCATTCTCACCCATCACATAAAATAGCGTGCTTAGGCTAACCACCCTTGCACCATACATAGAATCTCATGAGATGGAAACATTAATCAATGAATTTGAGGGATATATAATTCCAAGATCACCCATCACATAATAAAAATCATAATATTTACATTCATACATGTTCCACATGATGAAAATAACCCATACATAAAGCACAAACATGATAAAACCCATGAGAAATAAGTGGGTTTCATATCTTGTCTCAAAGAATAACTGAAGGCTATATCATATGGATTTACAAGAGAATAAGGAATTAAATAATTTTGGATATTAATATTTTAATCAAGAAACATTTGTCTTGAATTTTTTTTTAATGTAATAAAATTCACGGGAAGGATCAAGGAGAAGTAAGGATAAAAAAATAAACCACATAGGTGATGATTTTTAAAATGGGAAAAGGATATTTTAAGGAAGGAAAGGGATTATTATTTTCCTTTAAAGAATAATTGAACCTATAGGATTATATAAAAAATAATTAGTGTTTTTAGAAGCTATTAATGGTTAAAAACATTTTATGGAGGTGATATTTTTCATGAGATAAAAAATCAGAGAGTTCCCTTAAGTAAGGTTTACTTAAAAGTGAGAATTTCAAAGGGAATATAAAAAATGTATTATCCCAAAAAGAAATGTAAATTAAAATTTATATATATAAGGAACATATATAAAATCTATGTATTAAATTAATTGAAAAAAATATAGAGGGTTGGAGAAAAATAATGAGACTGCATAATCTGAAAGTAATGGGGGTGGTTTGGAAAATCCATTACCTCAAGTCCTAATTTTCTCTACACTTTCACTTAAATCCATGAATAATTAAATTAAGTTTATTAAATAAATTACCAATAACCTTATTTATATTTTTTTATTTTTCTAAGGTCTATTTATTATCATTTTTATTTATTTTTAATATAATATCTGTTTATGTTAGTTACTTAGGGTTGTTCAGTTAATTCATTTTCAACCCTTTTAGTTTGCTGACTGAGGTCCAAATTATTGTAAAATAGATTCATGAACCCCATAATTTTGGATTATTATATAATTTATTATTAAATTATAAAAATATTTATACAATTTCTTAGGTTATCCCAAAATGGGCCCAAATTAAGAAAGGTCTTGTAATCAGTTCATTTAAGGCAGTTTAAGTTACTATAATCATTAATCATTATTACTACATAGATATTATCATATATTATCATTAAATAATATTAATAGAGTCATAAATATAATTTTCATACAATATATATATTTTTAAAATCATTCTTTTTAGGCAGTTATAAAAAAATGAAATATGTCATTCCATAGAGGTGGTAGTCCACGCATACAAGGGTGACACTCTCATATTTCATAGAATGTTAAGGAGTATAAAAATAAAATAATCATCATTTAACAATCATAATAATGTTATAAATATTATATTTTTTCATTAAATAACTCCTTTTAAACATCCATGTAATGATTTTATGAAAAATAACCGCACAGTTCACGGTGGTGGTTGTCTGCATGAATGCATGATAATGTTTTCATTTTTCTAAATAATTTTGGAGGAAATTTTAAAATGGGCATTACATTAGTATAATAACATTTAATAATTTTAATAATTCTTATTTTATCATAAATTCATGTATATAAGGTATTTTAGGGGTGTAGAAGAAGAAAATAACTAAGAAAGTTTCCTTGAGAGCATTACCTCTCCCTTTAGAAGTTATATCTTGGGTGACTACTTAAGTCTCATTAGCATGGTATTTCTGGAAGACCATGACTTCTGGGAAGTTAGGAGGGGGTTTAGGAGATACTAGTGAAGGTTTTTGGTTGGGATAAAACTTTGGAATGGGTAGAGAAATTTATAGGAGGTGATTTCATTTTATAAGAAAAGATAGTGAATTTTTTGTAAAATATATTTACTTTTCAATAATTTAATTGAATTATTCAAGGATAAAGGCTCCAAGAAAGGAAAATAATGGAGTGGGGAATATATAAGGCTGAGACTCCCTCCACCACCCATTATAAAACAAATTTTTAACATGTATTATCCTTTTACACTTGGTTAAACCCCTTTTACCCTAATTTACCCTTACCATGGTAACTCTATTTTTACATTAGGTAACTAATTTTAATGAAAAAATTGAAATTGTTATTATTTAATAATTTAAAAATATTTATTCATAAAATTAAATTAATTTAATGAAATAAAAAATCTAAAGGTTAGATAAATTAATTTTAGTATTAGCGAACATAAGGGGTAAAAACATTTTTTTTGAAAAAGTTCATTTTAGGATTAAAATGTATTTATGGGATAATATTTTAAATTTTTATTTTATTTTAATGAAAAATATTGGTTTATTATAAAAAAATATTTTTTTATAGATTTCTGTAAAAACCAAAACCAAATTTTACCAAAAAATAATATTTAATTTAAGGGAGAGGCCAAAATAGTTTTTTATTAAAACTAATTATTATTTAAGTTACAAAATGCTAAGCATATATTTTCTAAATTCAAACTAATATTTTTAAATGAATAATTTTTATTCCATAAATACATATTATATGTTTTATAAATTTCTAATTCAATCTTATCTTATTATAATGTCATAAAAATTACAGTTTTGGTCAAAACTGCATTTTACCCTATTTACCTTAAAAATAAACTATTTTAGAAAAATTAAAAAATTAATACTAATCTCATTCTAACATGATAAATCGAAAAATTAAATTCATTTTATTATATTCAACTTATATGAGTGATATAGATTTGTTTTATATATAATTACTTGAAAAAAATATATTTTTTGAAAATACATTTTAAAGCATGATATATATATATTATTACTATATAATAAGTTTTATTTTTATCCCAAAGGTAATAACATAAAAATTTTATATTATGAATTAAAAATAAAGTGATGTTAGACTTATTTTCTTATTACCAAATATAAAAAACATATATATTCAGAAGATAAATTTCTATAAATAAATTTATGGGTCATTAAATTCTTCCCACCTTAAGAAAATTTTCCCAAAAAACATCATTCCATACCATAGTTTTTTAAAAAAAATTGGTACTTCTATTTCATCATCTCTTTAGGTTCCCATGTAACCTCTTCATACATATGGTTTCACTAAAATAATTTGACAAAGTGAGTTGTGTTGTTATGCAAAAAATTTTCTATTCAGCCCAAGATATTCACCAACTGCTCCTCATAAGAGAGTTCATTCTCCAATTATACCACCTCTACATTCATTACATGTGAGAGATGTAGTATGTACTCTATCAAGTGGTATATGTGAAACACATAATGTACTTTAGATAGGTTTGGTAGGATCACTAGATGATATGCCACTGCTTTGATGCAGTTGAGAATCTCAAAAGGGCCAATGTATATAGGAATTAGATTCCCCTTCTTCCCAAACCTCATTAATCTCTTCTATGTATATATCTAGAGGAATAATTTTTCACCAACCATAAAATCCTAGTCTCATCGACAATTATTAACATAACTCTTATTTCAACTATGATATGCACCGACGTGTTGTTGAATGGTCTTGAAATTTTCTACAGTTTCTTCAACCATATAATATATTAGAAACTTTTTTTCACCAACTTCATCCTATCATATAGGTGTTCTGTATCCCTTCCCATATAAGTCTTTGTATGATTCCATTTTTATGATCAAGTGGAAATTATTGTTTTAAGAGAATTTGACCTAAGGAAGATATTGGTCCCATCATCCTTTAAACTCTATAGAGGAATCTCTCAATATATATTAAAGTTTATGGATAGTTCATTTATATTAGACATCAGTTTGGGGGTGATAATCCATATATAAGTTCAAATTTTTATTTAATACATGTTGAATATTTTTATAAAACATTGATTTGAACCTCAAATATCAATTAGATATAATCTATAATGGTGTTTTATGTTATCTCATCACTTCTTGAATATATATCCGTTCAAGGTGATCAAGTGATAAGTCCTCTCAGATAGAAATAAAGTGAAAAATATTTTTAATACGATCCACCACAAAAAATATAAAATTATTCTCTTTAGATGTATTTGGAATACCCATGACAAAATCCATAGTGATGTTCTCCAATTTACATGGAGGAGTGAGAAATAATTGCATTATCCCTATATAATTTTTCCTCTAAGACTTAACCTACCAACACACCAGACACTTTGATGTATATTATGGAATCTTCTACTTTATTTTTCCCAAAAAAAGTGTTCTCAGGGATATTTATACATCTTTGTGCTCCCTAGTTGGATGAAGAATGTTGATCTATGATCATCATTCAATATATTCTTCTTTATCTCTGGCTCTGTTGGAGCAAATATTTTTTTTCAAAATCTTAACTCCTTCATCATTACTGTTAAAATAAAATGATTTTACACTTCTTACAACATCCAACTTATTCTATATCTACATATCATTCCTTTGAGATTTCTTAATTTTCTCTAGTAGGAATGGTTGAGAAATCATTTGACAAAGGTAAGTTGATGTTCCTTATTTAATGATTCCCATGTCCAACCTTCACATGTCTAATAAGATTGAATCCTTATATATCCTTATTATACATAAGGATGCATGATATTTTATACTCATAACATCCGACACTTTATTCACCTTCCCATGATGGTAGTGGATTGAGAAATCATAATCCATGATAATCTATAACCATCTTCATTTGTATATATTGAGATCCTTCTATGTGAATATATATTTCAAGATCTTATGGTTTATATATATATATATATCATATTTATGTCCAAAGAGATGATGATTAAAAATATTTAGCATGAATATTACTACATCCAACTCTAGTTCATGCATTAGATAATTTTTCTCATGCACCTTTAACTGTATTGAAGAATAGACTATCACTTTATCATCCTACATGAGTAAACAACCCAATCCATTCTTTGAAACATAACTATAAATCAAAAATCCTTCTCAAATTATGGGTAATGTGAGTATAGGTGTAGTGGTTAGCCTCTTATTTATCTCCATGAAGCTCTTTTCACATTCATCTATCTAGACATACCTTACTACCTTTCAAATTAGTTTGGTTAGCGAGTTTGAAAATATTGTAATATTTCTCAAAATGGCCAATAATAACCTAATAATATAAGGAAACTAAAAATATATGTAACAAAATTTGGTTTAAGTTATTCCTGAATCAACTTCATCTTTGGAGGATCCATATATATCCCCTTACCCATGGAAATATTCCCCAAGAATGATAAATTCTACATCCAAAACTCACATTTACTACACTTTACATATAACTTCTCCTTATTTAATGTATTTATCATAGTTCTTAAATTCTCCTCATATTACTCCTTGATTATTTAAGTATATAAGGATATCATATATAAATACTACCATAAATTTATCAAGGTAATCACTAATGAATTTATTCATTTAGTCTATGAATATTTTTAGAGAATTCATGAGTTCAAATGGAATGACAACGAACTCATAATGCCCATATCTTATATGAAAGGCATTCTTGAAAATACCCTTATTCCTTACCTTTAAGTGATGATATCCTAACTGAAGGTCCACTTTAGAGAAGTATCGATCCCCACCTAGCTGATCAAACAAGTCATCAATCTAAGGTATGGGATAATTATTCTTTATCGTGATTTATTGAGCTCATGATAATAAATGAATAAGTGTATTGACCCATCATTTTTCTTAACAACAAGAACTAAGACACCCCATGGTGAAGCGCTAGGGTGAATGAAATCATTTTCCATATTATCTTGGAGCTTCTTCTTCAATCCATCTAGTTTAATGGGGTCCATTCTATAAGGATTCTTGGATATTAGAATATATATAGGTATAATTTCAATTCATAACTCAACCTCTTGACAAAGAGGAAAACCAAGAAACTCTTTAGGTAGTACATTTGTATATTCCCTTACAATGGGAATTTCTTTAAGAGTGATACTCTCCTTTATTTAAATCATTTGAGCTAAATATTCTTACTTACAAGGAAACAAAATCCTTTCTTATGGTGAATATTACAAAGGCTATTCATCTTCCTTTTGACAATTGAATAGAATCAGAGAATGATTCAAGATATGAAAATTGAATTATTTCTCCCGAAAGTTGATGTGGGATTTATATAATGATAGAAAGTCCATTTCTAGTATATTATATAATTCTAATATAGGAAGCATGACAAAGTTTGTTGGAAGGTTAATTGCATAGAGATTTACTAGGGAGGATTTATATACTTGAGATGAAACAATTTCACCATTTTACATATTTACCAATAATTCAACCTCCATGATTTGTGGTGGTGTTAAAATAGTTTTACTAAACTTTCATGATATGAAAGAATTTATAAAAATATAATGAAAGAGTATGTTGGATATTATTGAATGAATAACTAGCATACCTATTACAAAATTGTTGTCTTGATCTACTTCATCAGTAGTAATAGCATAATCCCAACCTTTTCTCTTGTCCTTATATGTTGTTTTCACTTTATCTTTGATAAACCTTGACTTAGTGCACTGGTTTTTTAATGTCTATGTTACTTATAATTGAAACATTGGACCATAGGCTAAGGACTGATTAGGAAATTCTTTTCCTCAATCATATTAGCATGCTTCTTCATCTCAATTCAATATTTATTGGCTTGATTTCCCAACTTTATACACTTGAAACATTTCCTGGTCCCCATGATATAGTTCCCAAGATTCTTTTTCCCACACTTTTTTATATGGGTAGTTGCATCTTCTTTCTTTTATGAGATTTATCCAGTGAACCTTTGAAATTAAATTCCATTATTATCTTCTTATATCGATTCCCCTAAGACCACTAGGAATAAAAAATTTCCATATTTAATTTTGAGGGAACATAAGACAACTTCCTCATAACTTTCAAAGTCTCAAATTTCCAAAGCTCTTAATAGTCTTGGACTTATCCCACAAAAGAAGAAGATGATCTTACTTTTAGTATTAATGAAAAATCCAACAATATACCTTTAAACCCCTATGAAGTTTTCCTCACAAGACAATATTGATTCATCTTAATTTTTCTAAATTTTAAGTAATTCCCTCTCTATTTTTAGATGAAGAGTGTGAGGAAAATATTTATTGATAAATACCCTCTAAAATTCATACCACTCTATATATTTTATGTCTTCACTAGGCTTGTTATTCCTAATCAGTGTCCACCACTAATCAATTTCTACCTCAAGATGATAAATAACCAGTATAACATTATCTTTCTTAGAGAATTGAATAATAGATAATATTATATCAATGTATTTAATATATTATTTGGATATTATGGTATTAGAAGATCATCTAAAATTTCGAGGTCTCTATCACATTGAGGACTAAACTATAACTTGCTCTCTCAGATGACCTTCCACATGATTAAAGTTATTATTAATAACTTGAGTTGGTTGTTCCAGTTCTATCATGAAGTTATATAATCTTACTCCTATAATGTTCAACATTTAATTAGTAAAATAATAACATTTCCAATTGCATAATTTTTTGGCATGGTTCCTCACATTTCCAACCATTTTCTATAATAAAAATAAGGTTATGGGTGAGACCTGATAAAATAGAATCTATAAACATTGAAAGAATAACCCATAAATATCATATATACCTGATCTATGAATTTTAAGTTCTCAATCTAGGTTATTAATATTATATTTCCTATTAATTTTTCTAACCTAAAATTATATTCAAATCCTCCATAATGGTTTTTAAAGAGAATAAGAATTATTAAAAGCATATCCTTCTGGAGTTTCAAAATATGTGTACAATTATGCCTCTTTTTCGTAAACTAGGTGATGATCGAGTTAATAACCAATTCCAAATTTTTTGGGGTTATTACCCCAAGGTACATTTTTTCTAGAGCCTACATACACTTATAGTATCCAGATAGAGATGTCATTGATAGGAAAACCACATACTCAAAACTTTACCAAAATTTTAAGATGTTATCCTATACTTAGACTAATACCTATTTTTTCAGTAACATTATTTATTCATAATGCCTAAAATAACTAGACCCTCATTTTATACCAACTATAGTGACTCATGTCTTAATTACATTTCATTTTATAATTTTTAGCATAATTTACTAATAACTACAATCCAAGGATCGAGGGGTTTAGTGTCTTAGGAAATTATACACATAAGTACATCATCTTAAACATGAATAACATCACATTTATTTAAAAATATTCATATTTATATTAACTCACATAGACCTTATAAAACTTCATAGGATACCCTAAGGAAAAAAATACATAAGGAAAAGAGTGAGCTAAAAAGACTAGTAAGGGAATAAACATGATAACAAATCATAACACATGAGATAAGATTCATAACAATATATCATAAAAAAAGAATGAAAATAAGCATCATAACATGTCATAAGGCAATGATATTATAAGATTATAGAATCACAAACATGTGGAATCAATATAAAACATAACATCATAAACATAGGAAAAGTTTTACTCCCAATACCACCATCACATAGTGGAAAAAGTCCCATAGTGGATTAGTTTTACTCCATAATCCTATACATACAATCTCATGAGATATAAAACTTTATCCAATTCATTGTCGGGATATATAATTTCATTCCCACCTATCACATAACATATTGTTCTTATGTTAACCACCCATTCACCTAACATAGTATCTCATGTGATGGAAACATTACCTAATGATATATAGAAAAATATAATTCTAAGACTGCATATAACATAATTAAAATCATAATCTATGTGCCATATATAAAAATAAACCATACATAAAGCATAATCATGATAAAACCCATGAGAAAGAATTGAGTTTCATAATCTTTTCTCAAAGCATAATCAAAGGCTATATCACAAGTATTCTCAATAGAAGAAGTAATTATTTCATTTTGAATGTTCATATTTTAATAAAAAAACATTTTTTTTAACATTGAGTTCTATGTAGTAAAATTCATGAGAAGTATCAAGGATAAGTAAGGATAAAAAAACAAACCACATAGGTGATGCTTTTCAAAATGGAAGAATGATATTTTAAAGAAGGAAAGGGATTATTATTTTCATTTAAAACATAATTGATCATAAGGAGTTATAATTAAAATAATTAGGGTTTTTAAAATATATTCATGGTTAAAAACATTTTAGGGATCCAACACCTTTCATGATATACCATATAAGCTCAGCCAGGGGATAACCCCTTACCATTTATTAAAATAAAAGAAAAGGATAGTAGTCAAGAACCATAAGACAAAAAGAAAAGAAATTACATATCACAAAAACCATACCCATATCCACATCCCTGGTAGCAATCTTCCTCTATAGTACCCGATTCCCATTCTGAGCTGTCATAATGCTTCAGAACCTTAGCATATTTCCTTCGCAGATTCATCCATTCCAAGGATAAGAGCTCATAGTTTCCACCAAAAGACCTAGTGGCTAACAACTTTGATAGATAGGAGTTATCTTTCCTTGACCTGCGTCGTGGTGGAGCAGTAAATACTTCTTGAGCCCTAATCATCTTCGTCCTCCCGCCTTGGACCACATCACTAAAAGAAGGCTTGATCATACTACCATAGTTCTCTTTGTCACTCTCAGAGAAATCCCCCCATTTCCCATGGATGATCACCTTTTGAAATTTATTTTCCCATCCACTACTCTTCTTGAAATGACCATTAGTTTCAATAAAATCAAGACACCTTGGCTATTCCATGGACTCCTGATTAACCAAAGTCCCATGCTACACATCTTTTGATCCATTATCACCCTCCTATAAAGGAGACTCATGCTGAAATTCAATCATTGGAGTATCCTCCTTCACAAGCTCTTTCTCCAACTGCTGAAACAGATTTCCAGTAGAAACTGTGAAGCCCACACCCCCATCAATCACAGCCCTTCCTTGTGCCCCATTACTAACATCCAAAACCTATGTAGGACCACTACCACTGCCAACATCATCCAGTATTCCATAAACCACATTCACTGCTCCCTTACACCAATTCCTAGCCTTTTTAATATATAAGGCACACACACCTCATGCTGTAACTCCTTCACAACAGCATTAACACCTGTTTGACATCCCATTTCACCAGAACCAGAAGCCTCCTTTGCACTAGATTGAAGCACCCCATCACCCAAATTCAGATCATGGCGAAGCCTACTGAACACTGTAGACACTTCTGGATTTTAAGGGGCCTCTACGTAGCTCCTAGAAGGCACTACAGCCCGATTCACCGCATCATCAGCAGTTCCAGAAACCACACCTCCAGCAGACATCAACCTCAGCCTAGGGGACTCACCTACCCTCTCCCTCAGGTTAGAAGATCTTCTGTTCAGCACCTCAAAGTGACACTTCAAGGCCATATTCCCCAAACGACAACAGGTATTACAGTATCCTACCCAAGATTCGAAGACCACGGGCTACCGCTATCTGAACTCTTCACCAATGGTAATCCATACCCAATTGACTGAGGGCCTTGTGACATCCACCTCCACACAGAGACGAGGATTCACCGGATGACTTACATTGGAAGTTTGGACATTAGAAAGAGATATCTCCCCACCATATTACCAATCATGCGAATAATTGCAGGATTTTGGAAAGGAAGAGGGAGCTGAGGAAGACTAACCCATGCCACAATGGTTGAAAGATCATGATTCATGCATAAATCAAATGACCAGTGAAGGAGGAAGAAATGACATCCATTGCATCTACAAGGGGCGCTGGACTTGGCTCGGATCAAATCATCTTCTGAGGAAAACCAAATCATGAATTTTCATTTGTCGAGAATCCTAACAACTACGCGGTCTTTAAAATCCCACTTACCAAAGATGAAGAGGTCAAAATCATCAACTGAAGGCCTTCTCCGATCGAAACGTGCCACCAGTGTTAGATCCAAGTGGCTCGATGCTTCAAAAAACTTTGATGAAGAGATTGATAACTGAGGATCACCCTGATGAAGATCAAGTACTTTCAAACATAAAGAAATTTTTGGGAAATCTGGGATAAAACTAGGGTTTGAGAAAGTAATGAAAGGTTTCTGTAGGGTTGGAGGCTGTGAGACCCGTTCCTTCACCCCCCTCCCACCTTCTGGAAGGGGAGGGAAGTCATCCCCAAGAATCATCTAGGGTTACAGCACCGCAAATCGCCATTGCCAAGCCACGGGCCTCCGCGAGTCGCCGTCTCCAAAAATCACCATCCTTATCACCTTTCATGATATAAGAAATTAAAAAGTTACCTTAAGACAGGTTTACTTAAAAGTGGCAATTTCAAAGGGAACATAAAACATGTATTATACCAAAAATAAAGGTAAAGTAAACTTGATATATATATATATATATATATATGAGTAACATATATAAAATATATTTATGAAATTTATGAGAATAAAATAGAGAGAGTGGGAGAAAAAGAAAGAGAATGAATAACCTGAAAGTAATGTGGGTGGTTTAGAAAATCCATTACCGTGGGTATTCATTTATTTTGAACTTAAAATTAAATACATGAATAATTAAATTAAGTTTATTAAATATATTCCCAATAAAATTATTCATCTAAATTTAATTTTCTATGTTCAATTTATAATAATTTGTTATTTATTTTTAATATAATTTCCATTTATGATAGTTACTTGGGGTTGTTTAGTTAATTCCTTCATAACCATTTTTCTTTGTGAACCATGGTAAAAGGTTTTGTAAAATAACTTCATTATCTAAAAAATAATGTATTTTTATGTACTTTATTATTAAATTATCATAATATTTATATAGTTTCTTAGGTTATCCCAAAATTGGTCCAAATTTATAGTGGTCCCTTGATTAGTTCATTTAAGGCGGTTAAAGTTAATATTGTAATTTATTATTATTAATAATTTTTGAATATAAAATATTATCATTCCATAATATTAATATTTTTATAAATATAATTTTTATACAATATATACATTTTTAAAATAATTCATGTTAGGGGGTTATGGAAAAACAAGATATATTGTTCTATGGAGGCGGTAGTCTGCACGTACACGAATGATGCTCTCATTTTTCATATAATGGGAAAGGTTTATAAAAATAAAATAATTATAATTTTAGAATATTAATTTTTTTATTATTATATTATTTCATTAAATAACTCTTTTGGACCATCCATGTAAAGGGTTTAAAAAAAATAAACTCACCGTTCATGGAGGTGGTAGTCTGTACAAACATATGATGATGCTTTCATTTTTCTCAATGAATTCAGGGGAAAGTATAAAATGAGTATTAAATTAGTATAATAACATTTAATCATATTAATAATACTTATGTTATCATAAATTCATGGATATAAGGTATCTGATGGGGGTAGAAGAAGAAAAGAACTAAGAAAGTTGGGTTGAGAGAATTACCTCTCCCTTTGGAAGTTCTCCCTTGAGTGATTCCTTAAGGATACTTAGATTGGTATTTTAGGAAGACTAATGACTATATGAAATAATGAGGGGTTTTATGAGAGACTATAGTGGAGTTTGTTTAGGCTAAATATTTGGAATGGGTGAAGAAATAGAGAGGTGGTGAGCTCTTTATATAAGTAAAGAGAGTGACATTTTTGTAAAATATATTTACTTTTCAATAATGTCATTAAATTGTTCAAGTAAAAAGGATAAAATAAAGTTAAATAATGTATTGGGTAAGATATAAGGTCAATAATCACTCCAATACCCAATACCACAAATTTTTTAACATGTCTTAGCCTTTTGCACTAGGTTAAACCCCATTTTATCCTAATTTACCCTTACCGTGGTAACTCCATTTTTACCATAGGTAACTAATTTTAATGACCAGAATTGAAATTGAAATTATTTAATAATTTGAATGTAATGATTTAAAAAATGAAAATAATTTTATAAAATAAATTTTCTAAAGTTTAGAGAAATTAATTTTAGTATTAGTGCACACAACCGATAAAAACTATTTTTTAAGTTCATTTTAAGCCTGAAATTTATTTGTGGGATAAGATTATCGATGTTTATTTTATTTTTAGGGAAAATATTGGTTTATTATAAAATAAATAATTGTTTTTTCTCTTTTAGTAATAACCAAACCAAACTTTACAAAAAATAATATTTATTTTAAGGAAGTGTCCACACTAGTTTTTTTATTTGAACTAATTATTATTTAAGTTACGCAATGCTAAGAATACGCTTTATAAGTTCAAAATATTATTTTAAAATGAATAATTTTTATTTATTAAATAAATATTTAATTATTTATAAATTTCTATTTCAATATTATCTTATGACAATGCCATAAAAATTAAAACTTTGATAAAAATAGTATTTTACCATATTTACCATAAAAATAAACTAATTTAGAAAAATTAGAAAAATTAATCCTAAGATCATTTTCACATGATGAATACATAAATTAATGTCATTTTTTATATTCAAGTTATACGATTTATAAAAATTAGTTTTATATATAAGTACTTAAAATATAATAAAAAATAATCTTTTGAAAATTCATTTTGAAGAATCATATATATATATAAATTATTTTACTATAAGTTAAATGGATATAAAAAATTTAATATTATAATTATGTTTTTTATTAATTATAGATAATGTGATGTTGTATTTTATTATCTATATTACCTAATATGATACACATATATATTCATAAGGGTAATTTATATAAATAAATTTTGGGTCGTTACATTGACGGTTTGAGAAAATGTGATATTACTAGAGATCAAATTGTTATGATTTTGTGTTTATCTTAAACTCATAAATATCAAAATGCTGATGATTAATCTATGATTCTATTAGAGTTAAAATAAAGTAATAGGATCTTGGTGCGATGATCTTGGATTTCAAATAAGAATATTTGAAATCATTTATAGAGAACAAAATTGGAGGATTTCATGAGAATATTGTAAACTAATTTTAAATTTAAAGATGGATTTTGGGGTTTATTAGTTGAGATAAGAGAAATAATATTTTGAGATCATGGGGATTATGACCATGTGATTCTATTTAGAAATTAGTTGATATAATTTAGAATATTTCTAAAATCAAATGTGAAACACATTTTTAAACTAATGAAGTATATCTTACATAAGGAGGACTTTTGGAATTATATATTCTCATGTTTTATAGAGATAAAATAGTGTTAGCAACAATGTCTATATTTTCAGATGTAGGATGACTGGATGGTGCAGAACGAATGGGGAAGCCAGAAGATATCAATCAGAAGCTACCCTTGATTGAGTCTGATGAAGGTAGTGTGGAATATGTGAAGGTATTATGTAAGTTTTTTCTTTAAAGGATAAATAAGTTTCATCAAGAAGATATATAAGAGTGAACTCACTAAACATTTAGAATTTGGCACTATATACCAGAATATGTAGTTGAGGTGATATAAATTTTTTTATTGGATGGAGGGATATCTATGTTAATTAGATATGGGGGATTTCTCCCCACAATGATTGGAAGACACTTGTTAATGGTTGAATAAGCTAGAATATACTATATTAGTAGGGCGATATCACTTATAGTGATAATCTCAAACATTATAATCATATCTTATTTATTTTAATTAAATTATTACAGTGTGCCCTTCATGGATTAAAAATCATGTCTGGACCACATAAACTTAAATTATTCCCTTTATTTCATTTATTTTGATTATTAACTTATAGAAATATTTTTTTTGTTTAATTGAAGGTTTAAATTTTAGTGTAATGGATTTGGTGTGATATAATTCTATATTCTGATGTATTGAGTAAACAAGCTCACTTTAGTTGTTTGTTTCGACCCTGTAAGTTCCAGATGATAATCTCCATCTTTTAGAAGTTTGATGTTAGCCCAAAAGGTGGTATCGGAGCATCAATTTATGATTTTATAATGATTAGAACCTAGTGAAGGTGTTTTAGAGCTCATTTTAGTAACATCATTTTAGCCTTTACCTTGTATAATATTTTTGGCAAGAATGTCCTGATCCCTCTTACATGTTTTTGTATTTAATGAGATTTCACCATCTTTAGAAGTTATATAATTAGATGAGGTTATGGTATAGGTGTAGAAGTTCGATGGCATGAATTTTGGATTCTAGAGGATGTAGATAGAGGATAGCCTATTGCAGAAGGATCTTAAACTGCCATTGATGGGTACCAAGTTATAAGCGATGAAGAAGGAAGAATGAGGGAGGTTGTATAATAAAGCACTGAGGTTGATTCAGATATCATTATCCCAATAATGGATTAAAACATTTGGAAAGTGAAAAATTATTTGGAACTTTTGAATAATATCATTGATATGTATGATAAGCTAATGATAATGAATACGTTGTTCTTATTATGGAGGTTGTTTGTTATGAGGATTTCAGTGGGGAAACTAGTGGAAGACCACATAAATAACTTCAACATGATAAAGAGATAGTTAAAATATATGAATGAAAAATTTGGAGATATAAAGCAGACATTTTTTCTACTTTTATCACTCCCTAAATCTTGTGATGCGATGGTGACCATGATGAGTAACCCATGAAGAAAGATTGGACTTATGTTTGCAAAGTTTGGAGACTTTATCTTGAATGATGAACTTTATCAAAAAAAGATCCAAACATCTTATGAAAATTATTATAGTATAGAAGGAAGGGGGAATTCCACCACACAAAAGATCATAAGAAGGGTAAATTAAAAAGAATTTGTAGCAAGAGTGGATCAGAGAATGGTGGTCCCATGTGTTGAAATTATGGTAAGAAATGCTACCTAAAGAAAGATTGTAATGAATAAAAAGTTAACTATATAATATATTCTTATGTAAGTATATCTTTTAATCATGAATTTAAATATATGAGAGGTCTATTTTTTATTGTCACAAGTTCACTTGATTCTTTGATCACATACCCTGGAGTTTCATTTCACTCAACATCCAAGAGGGGAAGTATGAGGGACTATACTTATGGAAGATCCCATGAGGTGAATCTTGAAAATGATAAATTTCTTGAGATTTTGGGAAAGAGTGATGTTTCCATTTAAACAAGTAATGAAATTTTTATAGAGTTACAAGGAGTGAAGCACATCTTAAGGTTAAGGAAGAACTTAATTTTTTTTGGATGGTTAGACAATACAATTTTTTGTACAATATTTGTGAATGTAGCATGAATAATTTTACATAGTTTAATGGTGGAATCCAAGGGAGTGAATTATGGAATTTTGTACCTAACAGGATTATCAAAAGGTTTGATGCATTCTAAATAAGTAACTTCTACAATGTTAATACATGACTATATGATTCACTTAAGTGAGAAAGGGATGAAGTTCATTGCTACTAAGGGAATACTAAAGACCAAAATCATGGAGTATGGAACATGTGAAGAATTTTCCCTTTGGAATAAAGTAAGGGTTTTCTTATAAAAATAAGATAAAACACCAAATAACTGAAAGTTAGAGTTGGTTCATATTGATGTATGGGGGATAACTCTAGTTTATTATCATAGAGGGTCATTATACCATATTACCTTCATCAATGATATGAAACTGAAGGTGTGGGTGTTCTACCTCAAGAAAAAGAATATGGTATTCAGAACCTTTATCCAATAGATATCCATGGAGGAAAAGGATACCAAAAGCAAGTTTAAATGCTTGTGGTCTGTCAATGGTGGGGAGTAAGAAGTAAAGAGTTCTGAAGGTTTTAATAGAATAAGGGAATATGGGTTGAGAATACCATACCCGGAACTTCAAAACATAATGAAGTCATGGAGAGGATAAATCAAACATTGATTGAGAAAGTGAGAATAATTGGGATTCAATCTAGATTACCCAAGGAGTTATAGAAAGAAGTGGTGAATTTTACAGCATACTTGATTAATAGGAGTCCCTCATCTTTATTAGGGAAAAAACTTATGGAATTATATTGGTTCAAAAGGATGATCGGTATCAACCATCTCAAAGTATTTGTATTAATCACTTATATCCATGTTGATTTCGAAGAGAGGAAAAATCTTAAGGATAAGTAATGATCATGTTACTTTGTTGGGTATATAGATGAAGATTTTTATTTTCAACTATGGGATAACAACTTTTATAAGGTTAATAAAATTTAAAATTTATTATTCAACGAAGAAATTTCATGGAAGGATTATAACTAGGTAGAGAATTCTATTAAGAGAAAAGTATTATCAAAGATACAGGTTCAATTGAATAGATGTATAGATATTTTAGAAAATTTAGGGAGTGTGGTAGTTTTGAAAAAACTAGAAAATTTAGAAAATTTTCCAAATGGTGATCAAGTTATTATGGTGTTTCCATAACAGGAAGTAATAAATAACTCAGGAACCATGGAAGCTTAGAGAATAGTTTTGAAAGGTGAATTTCTATAAAGAGAAGATCCATAGAGGGAGATATATAGATCTACCAGACATAAGCACTAAGTGTAGAGATAAGAATTTATATTGCACTACTTTTTTTTCTTAGATGATGGAGATCCCAAGATCCCAAAATAGGCTGTAAATATAAAATAATCAAATCCATGAGAGTTATCAATGATGGATGAGATTAATTTATTACATGTATCTAAAATATGTATATTAATAGAAATTCATAATGAGAAGAAATTTATTTAGAATTTTTTTATTGGATGAAGGAGGAAGTAGAAGGTAGGTGAATATAAAAGGAGTGGTTTGTCTCAAATGGGTTTCAATAAACAAATGGTATGTATTTTTCTAAGATATTTTCATTAAAAGTTTAACACATGGAAATTTGGATGGTACTCAACATAGATGTAATGTAATGGATTTATTTAGATAAGTTAGATATGGAGAGCACTTTTCTTCATGGTGACTTAGATAAATAAATTCAAATGGATTATCTAAAATGTTTCATGGGGAAATGAAACTTAAATATTGTGTGGAAGATAAGGTGGAGACTTTATGGTTTAGAGAAGGTACCAATGAAATAAAATCATAAGTTCAATGCCTTTATGATTGATTATAAGTTCATCTAGAGTAATAAAAATAATTTTTGTTAGCATAAGGTGTTTTAAGATCAGTGATTCATCATTCAACTTCTCTATGTTGATGACATGTTTATTTTCAGTCTAGTAAGGAAAATTATTGATAAGATAAAGGTTTATTTTTAAAAAATATTTTATATAAAATATATTGGTTTAGTTAAATGGATGTTAAAGATATAGATCATAAGGGAATTAAATCCCATAATATTGTTTTTGAGTTGGTTTAACTTTAAATAGAAGGTGGTGGAATGCTTTAGCATGAGTGAGGTGAAGTTGGTGACCATATCCATGGCCATACATTTTAATTTTAGTAAAGGGAAGGAACCATGGATGAAATTTGAGGTAGATTACATGGAGTAGTTTCTCTATGCATCAAAAATTAGGATCTTGATGCATGGCATGATTTGTACTTGTATAGACATTTATTAAGTAATGGGATTTATAAAAATATTCATGAAAAATCCTGAAAGAGAGAATTGGGAAGTGGTAAAGTGAATTTTATAATATTTGAATGGTTCTAGAAGTTTTTATCTTTACTTTGTAACTGATGAACCATTTTTAGAGTCTACTAACTTATACTTCAGAGGGGATTCAAATACATGAAATAGAACTATGGTCTATGTGTTCACTTTTCGAGGGATAAATTTGATCCAAATATCAAAACTTCAACTGGAAGTTGTACTTTAAGAAATGGAAGCATATTATATTTATATAACAGAATTTGGGAAGGAGTTGATATAGTGTAAGGGGATATTAGAATATCTTAGAGTAAGAAAGAAATTTGGGACACTAATTTGGGATTCAAAAAGCGCGATTCACTTGGAAAATAACCTAATAATTCATTTTAGGATAAATAATATTTAGGTGAAGTATAAAATTATCTCTAATTTTTTGGAGGATGGAGTTTTAGATCTATGGATGATAGGGGGAGATTAAAATCCAACAGACATGCTGACAAAGGTTGTAGTCTGGGATATGCTGAGGTGATGTTGAGTCATAATCTGACTAGGATGATCAATAGAATAGTAGACGAACTATGAATCAGTAAGGGAATTTTGAGGAACTGAGGAGGTATATGGATATTTATGCAGGACTTAGTGGTAAATCCATAAAATTATTCTCAAGTGGGGTATTATTAGGTTCATATATGAAAACCATTTTCCAGATAAAGTAGTAGATCTTCTGGAAGTAGGAGTTCTAGAAGTATAAATTTTGATATTCGGTGGATATGGTGGAGAAACAATAAAAAATTCTAGTCATATGGATGTAGGATAACCAGATGATAAAGACCAAATGCTGCAATTGGAAGATCTCAATCAAAAGCTACCCTTGATCTAGTCTAATGGAGTAAATGTGGAAAACACAAAGGATTTGCATAAGTTATTTCTATGAAGGATACATAAGAGTCATTAGGGTGATACATAAGTGTAAAATCATGAATTATTTGGAAGAGAACACTGAGTAATAGAAGATGGAGTTGGGGAAATGGATTAATTGGACCAAATTGAGGGATGTCAATGCTAATTAGATTTAGTGTCTTTATCCCCACAAATATAAAAAGGTATTGGAAATAGGTTTCACCATATTAACTAAAATGTATTATTAGGGTGGGATCACTTGTAGTGATAGTATCAAAAATTTTAACCATCTTATGATTCCTTGAATTAAAGTACTATATCACCCCCCTGGATTAAGAATCATGTCTAAACCACATAAAATTATGTTTTTCTTTTGCTTTCATTTCTTTTTATCACTATCTTCCAAAAATATTTCCAAGTTTTATTCAAAGGTGTGCATTTTAATACAGTGAATTAGGTGAAATTTTATTCTATGTTTTAGTGAATTTATTATGTGATCTCATTCTAGTACTTTGTTTCCACCTAGTAAGTTTCGATGGATATTTTTTTGAGATTCAGAAGTTAACTATGAACCCAACAAAGAACATGGTGCCAAATATAATGGAATTTATTTATTAAAAATATAAAAAACATATTTAAGTTATTTTGTGATTATAAATTTGAATAATATGGATGATAATTGAGAGTGTGTGACGAAACTAATACTTTATTCTTCCTAAATATCATGTGCATCAAAGTAGGAGAGAAAGAGATGAAGAAGGAGACCGATGAGGTGTTTCTATTGCATGTCCTATTATCCTCAAAGGAAAAAGATAATAAGAAGAAAGAGGATCATGTGTAAAGAACTATCCTATGATATCACTATATTATATAATATGAAGAAGACGATTTGAAATAGAGGCTGATAGGTACTATTACTGTTGTTTATCAATTGTGTCGAAACTCTAAGAGATTGAGGAGTTACTACTATTGAAGATCACATAAGGCTCAAATAAGTTTGAGTTGAGTGAGAAATTCCTACAATATATATCCTGTATAAGGTTTAGATATTTTATTACTTGAACAAGGTTTATGTGCATGCAACTATAGCTATTTATATATTTTCAATCAAAGATATATTACAAAGGAAGAAGATATTAATAGTTGATGTAATGACATCCAATAGGAGATTGAAGATATTGGTCAGGATTTTGGATTGACCCATTATAAATTGGTGGGATCTAGTATAAAGAAACTATTTGGGAGACTCTGAATCAATCAAGTGATAGATTCTTGAGAGTCAAAGATATATTATTACTTTTTTTGTAATCACTTAGACAACATCATAGGAGTCAATGATGTATTTTTTCCTTCTCCTATTATGATTACAAGACTTAAGGATGATATATACCCTTTTATTTTATCTAATTATATAATATAGTAAATATCCATGTCTCAAACTCAACACGAACACAAAAAGGAGTAGATTCCCACATTGGGACCAAACCTTGTAAAAATACCGTGTGTTATGATTTATTTACTTTCTTCTATGCATATAATGTGTATGTGTTGAGTGAATTGATAAGTAGATCCAAATATTTTAACTGATATATTGGTTCAAATATCAATATATGAAATTAAAAGATAAAATAATTCAATAAAATAAGGTCACACTAATTTATCTCCCCTCGTAGAGTGATTATGTGATATTGATGGGACATTTCAAGTGATATTAGATATAATATAGGTACCCTCTTATTGAATCTATTTATTTTCCCACTATATTTTATTAGATATATATGTAGTACATATTTGAAGATGGTTATGAGTTTCCTCAGATAGAGAGTGTAGTTTTTATTCACATCAATACTGATATGGAGGTTTTATCTAAAACCCTGAAGAATAGATAAAATAACAAGGCTAATAAATTTATAAATAATTAAAATGATAAAGAGGGAATTACACTAATTGAAAGGAGTAAAATTGGTAGTTTATATGTTACATCTATTCAAAATTTTCCTCTTTAAGAATCTAATTCATTGTAAGAATAATTTATGGCGATTGATTCACTTATTAATTTTTAATATGAAATATAAAACTATTTATAGAATGTCTCTGTTGAAGTTGTAACAAAAATTATAATTTTTATCAATAGGCTACAGGATGAGAAAGAATAACTAGAATTTTAGGATGATGTGATGAATAAGGAAATGGTTGGGAAATTAAAAATTTTCAAGAATCTCATCAAAGATGTAGAATCCAAGGAATAACTCTCATGGGTTTTCAAGGAAAAATACTCCCTAGATGAATAATAATTACAAAAAATAATTGATAAAAAGGTTTGGATAAACAAATATTATGAGGAAAAGATATGTTCATTAGAATAAATTCAAAGAGTATCCATGGATGTCAATAATTATCGATTATACATGAAAGATAAAATTGTAAAGGATTTATAAAATTATATGAAAGAATAATTTAAGATGCATAAAGATCAAATGAATATAATGATAAAGGAATTAGAATATAGAGTTAAATTACCTAAAGATAAAAAAACACTCTAAATCTAAAATTTCTTGAGTTGGAGGTCAATTTGAGAAATATAGAAATCCCTCAAGATGAATCTTTACATAAAGATTAGAAGAGATGTTCTACCATGAAATTTTATAATAAGTGTCTTTATTTTAAAACGATTAATTATAGTGTAAAGAAGTTCTTGAAATCATCAAAAAATATATCTACTGCAAGATTAAAAAAAAGGTAACTCATATTCTAAAAAATTTCATTCATACTAATGTTGTTTTATTTGCTAGTGCAATATAAAAATTAACTTTTAGACATAAATGGGTGTATAAAAATGCTAATAACCCCACAAAAACATCATGGGTGGATGTGAGTAAGATAATAAGAAGTTTATCTCCAAATAAATTTCTAAAGAAGATATTTTTGTCCTAAAAACAACAAGACTGTCGTGATGGTTACACTACATCGCAAAGGAAGAGAACAAGGTTTATTGGGAATTGTTGGTGGTGTAAAATATTTGGACATAATAGAATTTAATTATGTAATAATTTTTCAATTTTTTAAGGTTATAGGAGGTCAATATTAAGGGGGATATGATCTAAAGTGAAGATAAATATACCATACAAAGGAAAAGTTCACATAAGAAAGTGATTTTTTTCATTAAGAACATATTTATATTCTTGGATAATTTCCATGAAAAATGAAATATAAGTGTTCATCGTGATGATGATGGTTGTTATAAATCTACCAAAAATGACTCATATATTTTAGGAGTAAAAAGGCCAAAATTTTTTAAAAATAAACAAATAAATAGAAGTTATATCAACTTATAGTGAAAGAAAAATAAAATTATTGAGAATACTACACTTAATAAGAATGTTTTTAAGGATGCCACACCAAAGAAAAAAAATGATTCTATTATAGTAGAAAAATACCACAACATAGACCTTTATAAATATTCAAGGAAAATCAATGTTGAAGTAAGGAAGCTGAAATAACAAAGTAAATAATCAATCCAAGAAGTAAATAAGAGGATTGGTTTGGTGGAAGACATCTAAGAAGAAAAATTAGATAAATTTCCAAAGAATAGTAACTTTAATACTATTGAGGTATAATGTGGAAGGTTCAAATAGACTAAAAAACTCCTAATAAATGAATTACATGGATAACAAGATATAAAAAGATGATGAAAAATAAAGATAAAGAAATAATGATTCCATGTTCCAAGAATACCGATGTGAAAAATAATTTCTACACAAGAAGAAAGTTAAGCATGTTCCTAAGAAATGCATGATCATATGACCATCATAGTTGGAAAATGAAAATATGATGGATCAAGAACAAAATATTGAGTTTTCATAGCTAGATTATGTAAAAATTATAATTCCACATGATAGGAAAAATATAAAAATAAATAAAACTATACTTCTCATGAATGTACCAGGTTGAAAAATAAAAGGAGGTGCTAGCATGAAGGGTTATAATAAATTAGGAGTTGCAATGAAAGGGGTTTTTGGGTTGAGAAGAAAATATCATCCCTATTTATCTCATTAATAGGATATTAATAAGACACCTTATTCCCATATATTTGTATATAGATGTTTCGTTGTTTAGGTAATTGAAGGAAATTCATATAGGAGGAGAACATGGTAAATGCTGTGATTACTATTCAACATGAATATTTATCTATCATGGAATTATTTGACTATTATCATGATTCCGCCTTGAACCATTTCAAGTTATAACTAAAATAAATGCTCAGAGTTCATTTTTAAGAATAATATCCATTATGAAGATTATTGGAGTACATTCCTTGAGGTGGAGTTAAGAAGATGAGAAATATTCCATAAAATTAGCGTTACATGTTAATATGGAATTTCTAGAAAAAGATGAAGAAGAGTTATGATGAACAATTTCCCATCTTTCTTTTTGATTATATTAGATCCAATTATTAAGGGGGAGTGTATTCTAAGCTAGAAGGTATCTTTTAGGGTGAGAAATATACTTTCACTTTAATGTCTTTTATGTATTTGTTAAGTTGAGTATAAGTGATAAAATTGAATAATATTCTTGAAGATCCCCTGGAAAGATAAAACTAATATGGTGTCACATGACATATATTTTTATGAAAAAATTTGATATATGGGTTAATATATCTTATTTTCTGCACATATAATTTCTCACATAGACTTAGAGTTGATTAATTTAAGGTCCATTTCATCAAATAAATATGATTCCACACTTCTCTCAAGTGGGTCAAGTATTACTAAAGAAGAGTATATTAAATCTCAAATGATTGAGAATCATGAGATGAGTAGGAATTTATCCCACCCTTTCACATTTTTATTTATTTTTAATAATAGGAAAATGATATATAATTTGGAAATAAAATTTTTATATTTTAAATGGGTATTGATAAAAAATCCAAAGGGGGATATTGAAGTGCCCAATTGAATTGCGATGCATAGAGTTGTATTTATTTTCAATGTTTCAATTAGAAGTAAATTAAATATATGATGAATTTGGGTGATTAAGTAAGATAAAAATTAATGAATATGTTTGGTGGTAGGAGAATGTTGAGTTTAATGCTAATAAGTTAATTGAAGTAGTGGATATTTTATTTAAATTCTCAAAGAAGAGTTTATATACTACAAGATGATTTGGAAACTGTAGTGAAGATTCTAGTGAATGTTTGATAACTTCCTAATGTCATTTATGTGTTTTTGAGATGAATTAGAGTTATTTAAGATTCATTAATAATGTTTCAATAGGTTCAAAGTTGATTTGTGGGATTTTTGGAATTTTGAGTTAGAGGTGAAAATTTGAAAAAGTTATAAAGAAGATCCCCAATATTTTTTTAAGAAAAGTGTTGGATGTCATTGGGATATATAAGGGTAATAAAGATGATACATAAGAGTCACTCTGAGATTCTAAATCATATATAATATTTTATTTATAGGTATCTATGGAAAAGGAAATATATAAGGTTTTCCCTATGAAAAAGGAAATACGTAAGGGTTTTCCTATGGGAAAGGCAATACGTATGGTTTTCCCTATAGAAAAGTAAATACTTAGGGGTACTTAGAAATATAAATAAGGGTACTTGGATACATAATGGTACTCAAAATTCAATGATATTTTATAAAGCACTCGAGTCATGCTATGATATATAATGGTCACTTTCTTGATACATAAGAGTTTTCACAATGTTTAAAGGGGTACATATGAGTACTCAGAGGGAAGAAGATCCGAAAAAGTACTAGAACCTCACTATGATACATTAGGGTGACTCCAAATTTCTAATACATATGAGAGTGTTAACAAGAGGATATATAAGGGTGACTTGAAGAGTTTAAAGGGTGTTTAATGACTTTTCAAGTTGATATGTATGGGTAAACTAGTTTTACTAAAATATATGTATGATTAAAAAATCCACAAATAAGGGTCAACAATTTTAGAAAATGTGTGATTATTGGAGATTAAATTATGGTGATGATATGTTAATCATAAACTCATAAATATCACTATGTTGGTGATTAATCCATGATTCAATCTGAGTCATATGGAAAATTAAATGAGAAGAAAGTGATAGGATCTTGGTGCAATAAATCTTGGACTTCAAAATGAGACTTTGAAAAATTTTATGAAGATAAGAAATAGAGGATTTCTCTAGAATATTTTCATCCAATTTTAAATGAGACGATGAGTATTTTTGGAATACCGTTTGAGACAAGAAGAAGAATATTATGATGTCATGGGGAGTAAGACCATGTGATTCTATTAGGAAATAAAATTAGATGACTGAGAAGATTATAATACTGAATATCATGAAATTTATGCATTTAACATATAGAATTTTTTTTCACATGATTATGTGATTACAAATGTGAATAATAAGGGTAGTGGTTGAGATTTTTTGAATAATAATATATTGTATTATTCATGAATATCATGTGTATGAAAATAGGATATGAAGATAAAAAGAATGAGACTGATGAGATGTTACTATGACATAACCTATTATTATCTAAGTCAAATGAGATGAAATAAGAAGAATAAGTAGGTGTGGATACCTATTTTATGATATTACTATATCATAGAATACCAATAATAAGATTTTGTAGAGAAACCAATAGAGACTATTGTTACTGTTTATCAACTATGTAGAGACTCTTAGAGATTGAGGACCAGTTGCAATTAAAGATCATAGAAGGATTAAGTAATATTTAGGTGAGTAATAAATTTCAATAATCCATATCCTGTATATGGTCATGAAGTTTGGTTACTTGAACAATACTAACATGAAATCTGTGATACCTGTTTATATATCGGTAGTTGGATACTTGTTGTTAAGGATGAAAATATCACTAGTTAATGCAGTAACATCCAAGATCTGATTGAGGATCTTATACAAAATTTTGGGACAATCCATTTTACTCTGGTGGTATATAGTATAAAGAATCTGTTTGAGTGACTGTGAATCTATTAGGTGATAGATTCAAGAGATTCAAAGATGTATTCTTCCATTCTCTTGTAATCACATAGAAAACCTCATAAAAGTTCAAATATATTACTCCCTTCTATTTTTAACATCATACGATTCAAGGATGAAATTTACTCTTATCTTGTATTCACTTGGGTAATATAGTTAATATCTATGTCTCAGACTTAACTTGAATAAATCAATGAGTGGATATCCATATTGATATCAAACCTTATAAAAAATATTACATGTTGTTCTTTCTTTACTTTTTGTCTTGCATGCGATGTGAATGAATTGAGGGATTTTATAAGAAGATCCAAATATATTAACTGATATATTTTTTTGAATATTTAGAGGTTAAATTAAAATAAAAAATAATTTGGTAAAGTATGGTCACATTGATTTACCCCCTCCCCCCTAAGTGACAATACAATCCCATGTGGAATTTTAGTCTCATTTTTTTAAAAAATATATAATAAAAAAAATCACATAACATTTCTTTGTGGATTAAATAGAATAAAAATCTTGATCTATGTAACAAATAAATGTTATAAAATTTTCATTATTTTTGGTAGTTATTAATAATTTTACTTTTTATTTTTATTTTTTAAAATTTATATTAGAATAATCACATGTTTTTAAAATTAGGAATTGAATATTTTGTATATTTTATAGATTTAGTAGATAAAATATGTTATGTGTGATTTTTCCATTTTTTATTTCATTATTTAATGATATATTATTTATTTTTTAGTTTTTAATTCATATACTTAATGTTATGCACATTTTCTATATCCAATCTATAACCATTATTTTCATTAATATCTTTTGAATTATAAGATTTGGAAGTGAAGTTATCTGCAAAAAACATATGTTACATGGATTTAATATAGAATATATATTATATATAAGCTAACAATTTTATATGTAAATCATTTAATATTAGGTTAATTAATTTTCTTAAGTTATATTTATTTTATATTTTATGTTATGCATATTTTTTTATCGAATTTATAATCATTATTTTGAATTATACATTTTTTATAGATTTTAGAAGTGGTGTATCGAACATAGAATATATGTTTTATGTTTTATCGACATCATGTCTAAAAATAGGGTATATTAGGTGTGAATATTTAATGTTATTTTTTATTTTTTAATATAATATTTTTTATAAAATTCTAAAACATATGTCATATGTTAAAAATTTAAAAAAATTATACAATTTTCTTTTAAAAATATTAATAAACTAAAAACTATAAAAAATGGATAAAATCCACCAAACATATTTTTTGGGGATTGAAATGATTAAAAATATCTTAAAAACATTAAAAAAAACTTAATAACCATTATTTAAAATGCATAATATATGTTACAAGAAAAAAACCTAAAAAATTAAATAATTTTTTTCCAAAAAGTACAGGTAAACTCAAAATTATTAAGAAAATAAAAAAATAAAAAATCCACAATACACATGGTTATGAATGAAATATAATTAAAATCATGATTTATATCATAAAAAATTTACAATTTAAAATCACGTTTTTATAATTTTGTAATCAATTTTAATAATTTAATTTATTATTTATTTCTTTTATATTTTGTTTTAAAATAATTAAGGGTTATTTGAAAATTAAATTAAGGAATATTTTATATAAATATATCACATACCATTTTTTTTGTGTGATATGTTAATTTATTATCTTTATTCACTACGGAAAAAATGTATTTAATAGTAGTTTTAACCACTAATAAATGATTTGTGATGGTTTCTAAAAAACATAGTGAATTTATGTGTCAATAATATTTTCACAGTAGTTTTTAAAACCCCCTCGAATCATTTATGTGTGTTTTTTCCTACCAATTTTAATTTTAATTTATTTTTTAAAAAATATTTTTTATTAATTATTATAAATAAAATTTTATAATTTATATATATATTTTTATTTATTTAAAATTTGACACTCCCATGTCACCGTTGTTTTATATATTAAATGATTATGGGCCATTTTAAGTTTTTCAAGAGTTTTTCCTATTTTCACATTGTTTTTGAACCTTGAGGAGTTATGTTTGAGGTGCGGGTGACCTCACCATGGTGTAGTTACATGAACCATAGTAATGGTGTTGGTTCAGATGGTGAAACAGAGATAGAACCTATGAAATGGGTTCTTTAGATGAGATTTTGGTATAGGAGTTTCCCTGCAGGAAACATAGGAAGGACAAATTGACATGTTGGGTGTCGTGGTGTGACTTGGGGGCTGCAACACCTTTGGTGGATTTTTTGATGGGCTTAATTAGTGGTTATTTAGTGAAAAAAATACCGAGTCTCAAAATAATGAGGCTAGATTTTAGTGTCCATTTTAGGGTAGAATATAGTGATCACCACTCTATAGTGCATGCAACAGAGGGTAATTTAAATCCTTGTCTAAAATGAAAATAAAGAACAATATATCATTATGGTGGTCAAACATGTTGAGGTTTACAAGGGTATTCTTAGAGGCATTACATGGCATGGCGCATGTGGACACTCCATGGTGAATGTGGGCAGACTATTGTGAGGCTGTTTCTAGTTTGTTTTTAAATCATCGAAATTACATTTTACACCCACTCATTTTATCTCTATTTTTCCCTCCTCCTCACTTATATTTCATGTTAGACTCATTAGAGATCTCAAGGGAGATATCCCCTTCCCTATCATTTGTTCTAAGCTCATCCTAATTCGATTTCAAGCGATTTTTCAAGGTAAATACCTCCTTTTCTCTTCATCCTTCCCCTTTTCCTCACCCAAATTATTTCCCATAAGACTTATTTTCTTCTCAAAACCCTAATAAAGACGGGGGTTTAAATTTAGGGTTAGTTTTGGGTTTAACTTAAGGATTTAGATTTCTAGGTCTTAGTGAGGTCATCACCATGCTCAGTTTTTATTTTACTATTAAAGGTGTCTTTTTTCCACTCATTAAGATAGGAATTTTTATACAATCCATTTGTTTAACATATATTGTTATTATTTCTCTTTATAAGTAAATTTACTTATAAATATATGCCTATGTGTGATACTTTTTAGGTGTTTATTCAATGTTTTCCATGATTTTATGAATTTTCATAAAGGGTTTTATGTGTGTATTTCTAGTTTTGATTTTAAAATTGAATATTCATGCTTTCCAAGTGTTTCCTAAAATGCATGAGGGATTATTTTATATGACTTTGAATAAAAAGGGTGTGTATGTGTGTGAACATCCCTATAAAAGCGATACATAAAAGGACTAAATGTTATTACCCATGTCACTAAGGTACACCTTTATTTTCAAGATCCTACCTAATTAGAACTCCATAATTAAGTGTGTTTGGCTTAGAGTAATGTCAGGATGAGTGACCTCTAGAGTGGTTTACTAGGGCATGTAAGAGTGAGGAAAACACACACTGAAATAACATGTATTAGCCTATAGGGATTTTCATTAATCTAATAAGTTATCCCTATGGGTAATATATTGTGGTATCCTTGGAAGGTAACCAATTGTTATAGGTTACCCATGGGGTTAGGTGACTAGGTTCATGACCCAGGGTGACCGAGTCATGAAAAATTGTATCATAGCTAATACCGAGCTGGAATTGTAGTGGAAATACCTAGGATTGAGGTGTGGGGACCACAATGAGGACTTTATGAATTAAAAGGGTGGAGATTATAATTCCCCAGAAAAAGTGATACTTAAAATACTGAATGTTACTACCCATGTCACCAAGGTATATATATATTTTTAGATTTTTACCAGATTAAAACTTCATAGTTAAGTATTCTTGGACTAGAGTGGTGTCATGATAAGTGAACTCTTGGGATGTTTCCCATGGTATGTGTGAGTGAAGAAAAATGACACTAAAAGAACATGTTTTGGAATATGGGGACAGTCATCAACGCAATTTATGACCTTCATAGCTAATAGTTTATAGTGTGATAAAAAGGAAACCAAGGTATTATAAGTTACCCATAAGGTTAGGTGACCAGGTTCATGACCCAAGGATGTTAGGTTGTGATTGTGGGATACTAGAATAATTTTCATGAATATTTTCTACATACTTGAAAGTGGTGTTTATAAAAGGGTTGTTTCTCATATTTATTTCTTTTAAGACTTATTAGTATCATGATAATTTTAAATCATTTTCAAATGAAATATTTGATTTTAAAATATATTTTAAAATCATGTTTTCATGCTAGTATTTTCAAAGGAATTTAAAATGACTTGGCATCCTAAGATTATTTTTAGAGGCCCATTTAGCACATAAAAAATGCATTTTACTTGATAATAATGACAACCCTAGTTGTTTTTCCACTTTCCTTTATATAATGTCCTGTTAAAATTTTACCCAATATAAGGTATATTGTGTGATTCTTGGATGATGTCAAAGGGTATTTTTCTTTAGAGGGTGTTGGAGGTGAGATGAGGGTCACTTGTTATGTTTTATTATTTATTTACATGATAATAACATGGATCACTTATTTATTCACATCCATATGAGATATATCCTGACAACCCTAGGTAGATAAGTAGGAGTTTTGGATGCGTGTTTCACTAGCTTAGTTTATGCATTCTATCTATTTCCCTATAAAATTTATGCCCTCCTAGGGGTTTTTATGATACTCAGTGAGACTTGAGAGGGGGCTGAATGAGATGTTCCAGATGCACATAGGGGATCAATGATATGATGAAATAGGTCCAATATCATTCATGTTAGATCCTAGTGAGTTTCCCATGATACCTTATTTCTATTGAGGATTATTTAGGGGATCCCATCCCATGACTTGTTTGTATCCCCTAGATCATGATTTGATTGTATGGAACCATTTCTTTATATGCTTATTTTTTTATGATCAATTGATATATTGGTTACTATTCATGTTCCATTATATTTTAGTTATGGTTTTCGATTACATTCAAACTTATTTATAAAATGGTTTGGAAAGTGGGTTTTAAAAGGAAAGTTTAGTTTTAAAGATAGTGGTGTTCATTTTATAATGGAGTTTTGATAAATGATTTTATAAAAGAGTAAAATAGGTTTGTTTTTTTTATGGATTTCAAAATTACACCTTTTATTGATTAGAAGTTTTTTTATTTGAAAGTGTTAGTTCCATATTTGTTTTATGTGAGAAGGGTGGATGTTTTGTAGGTGAAATACTGGAATGTTATTTGGTCCCATTATCCTTATGCAAGAAATATTTATTTATAAATTCTATTAAAACTAGAATTTATGACATTTTTTATAAAAGGAATTTATAAACTATGTGTTGAAATCCAACTAATCACGTTTGGATCACACCTTGTACATACATCTACTTGTGTGTGTGTGCAACTCTCATGTTTTATCTCAAGATCCTATGTTGATATCTATGATCATTGTGGTTCAAGTTAGTCTATCAATGGATGTGTTTGTATGGTTTGGTGACCATGGGTTAATGGATATTTTATCATGGTCATTCATTATTGTGGTTTATTTTTGAGATATTTTTATGTCAGTCATTTCAACTTTATTTTTATTTTTTATAGATGTCCTATTTTAGTTTATGTGATATATTTACTTTTTATATATGGTATTAAAGTGTTTCTTTGTAGTTTAAATTTTTCATGTGTTTAATTAGAATAATCACTTTTATTAACTATGTTACATTTGGTTACACATGGTATTTATTCAATGTTTGGTTAATTCTTTTATTTAAAACTGTATATTTCATTTCATAGAAGTCTAAGGTATAGACTCACTAAAATGAATTATTAAGTGGTTTCCACTATTTAGTTTTTTGAGTATTATGTAGGTGAAACCATACACAAAAGCGTGTTATTTATACTCAAATAATAGTTTCCATTCCATGGGGATTAGGAATGCCCTTCAGGCCTAGTAGTAAACTGGGTTGGGTGACATGTTGGGTCAACTCAGGCTGGTTTATTACAAATGGTATCAGAGGCTAGGTTTTGAACAATCCAAGTTCTTGAAAATCTCTCTTGTTAATTGGGGAGTCTATTAATATAGATATAAGAATGTCAAGAACCTAGAGGTAGGTTCAATGAGAGTTTATCCATCTCTTTCTCATCCCAATCCCCAAGTTTCCATGGGTAATTATAATTTGCATATTGAATTTGATTTTTTATTATCATTGACCTATTTTGATTTGGATTAATAGTTTATAATACCCATTGAGTTGTATCAGATAGTTTGGGAGTTCTCTTGAGTTTTAGGATAAAAACATTGGAAGAATCAGAGGTATATAGTTACCTCACCCAATTTTAAAAACTATACAGAGACTATGCACATGATTTTGGAAACATTTCAGAGGTTATTTCATAATGAACACACTGTCTGTCAAACCATATAACCAATCCATGTACAGTTCTACATTCTACTTGGATTTGTTTTTAGCCTCCTTTTACCCTCAAATTGATCCTAATTATGTTTATTATTCATTTTTAGTGAACTAAAATGAGTTTTTATGATGTTTTAATGACATTTAATTGGATTTTGGTTGAAGTTGTGGTATGAATTTGTTTAATTAGTTGTTGAAAAATTGGTTTTTTGTGAAAATTATAATTTTATAAAGTGTTTGGGATTTAAAACCTTAATTTATGGGTTTTTTTGTAAAAGTATCTTAACTCTTGTCATGTTTTTTTAAAAATTGTAACTTAATGGAGTGTTTTGAAATAAATGATAGATTTAAAAGGATCGAGTGGGTTTCTTATTTTAAAAGGGACCAGTTGTTTTTCAATACCTGTGTGAATGTTTTAAATTCAATATTAGGGAAGTTTGGATTTTATATCGAGATCAAATTATAAAATTAATTTACTTGGGGTTTTTAAATGAGTTTAAATGTTTCAAAAAATGTGGATTCACATATTGTTTTGAAAGATAAGTTGGGATTTAAACTTATTATTGATTTTTGAAATTTATGTCACTTAATTTTATAAATGATATGGAATTTTTTAAAGGGTTGTTCTATTTTAAAATTGTTTTTTCTTTTTAAAATTAGTTTTGGACTATTTGTCAAGGGATTTTATTTTTAAAAGGATGTTTTTAAACTATTTTATTTTTTTGATTCGTGCTTTTAGATTTTTCCCATGATTGATATTGAGACCCTATGATTTGATTGTGAAGTATGAATTCATTTTTTTCAAGTTTCATACCATTTAGAGTATTTTTTCCAGATTTTTCTTGATATAAGGTATAAATTTTACATATATAACTGATTATTATAGTTCTTGACTCTACTTATACTTTGAATAGAGTGGTATAGGAGTGTCCCAACCATTTCATAGAGTTATAATTCTTCTCCTTTGAGTGATTTACCGATGAATTTAAAAATATTGATTCTTTGTAAGAGGTATCATATGGACCTCAGACCAGTTGGATGTGAGTTTCACATAGCTTTGTTTAAGTAAATGGTAAAAGAGACATATTGGTTAGATATTTTTATATGAAATTATGGGTGTAGTCCATATCTTAATGATGATCTATTTTGGAAATTATGCTCTATAGGTATAGAATATTGGGATATTTAAAAGGTTGTTCTTGCTTTGTACTTCCTTTGGGTACCCCTTTGGTTTCTATTTCACGAGTTGTGACTATTTTCTTTGGGATGTCCATGATATGTTGTTTGGATACACTCATTGAGGGTTATAAATGGTGTATACCATGTTATAAGGTTTTTTTATGGATTAAACATAGGGAAGCCTTGGGTATGTTTTTAGGTAACTAGGATGAGTGGATCGTTTCCGGTTAGATCGAGGGAGCTACTAGGTTAATTTTTTTTGGTATCACTTTAAGTCGTTGTTCCATAATATAGACCTTAGGATACTATTCATTAATATTTGTTGACCTGAGGTTATATCCATGTTTTCTATGTTAAGTAATGTTAGGGGTTTTATTCCCTTTTTATTCTTTTATGGTTGTAAGGGTGTTGATGGCTGAATTGATAAATTTAATCTTGTTGATATTGGAAATAAATTATGGTTTGTATTTTATTTTAGGATGTTTTAACTAGTTTCTTGGATGGTTATCATGGTTGACATAGGATTATTGTTTCTAGTTGGGTTTTATCCTAATATGGTTGTTTTGATGATGTTTCTCTCTTGGAAATGTATTAGCTTTATCTCACCATTTTAGATGTACTCAACATGATGGAGATACCTATGATAGGTATCAATTCTTATTAGTTCTTATACCTTGTGGTCATGGTTTCATTGTTCTTAGATAAATATAGGGATATTTGTTTATTTACTATATTTATTTTTATAGGTTGTGTTATGTTTGGGGATTCATTTCCTTAGGACCACTATAGTTAATTTCAAGCCCACCCACCTCTTATTATGAGGTGTCATTGTGGATTTATTTCTATTACATTCTACCTTTTACAAATATTTTTTGGGGGTAAAACGTTCCATGGTAGGGATAATTGTGACACCTCCATATCACTAATATTTTCTATGTTGAATTATTATGGGATATTTTATGTTTTTTAGGATTTTTCCTAATTTTCTATGTTTTTTAGACATTGAGGAGTAGTGTTTGAGGTGTGGGTGACATCACCATTCCCTGATAATATGTACCACAAACATGGTGTTTGTATATATGGTGAAATGGGGAGAGTAACACTAAAATAGGAATTTTAGAGGATGTTTTGGTCTAGATACTTTCCTCTAGGAAATGGGGAAGGCCGAATCAATGTGTTAAGCACTATAGTGTTGTATGGGGATCGAAGAACCCATGGTGGGAATCATGGTGGACTTCCATGGTAACCAACCATGGTGGTTGTTTTGGGGCTAAAACATTGAGGATTAAAATACCCAGGTCATATTTTGGTGGTCATTTTGAGGTAGTCCATGAGGAGTACCACACTATGGTACATGCCATGGTGGGTGATTGAAATCCCTGTCTTAAATAGAGAGAAAGGATGATACTTTAATATAGTTTCAAGGTTCTTTGGGGTTTGTTGGGGGCTTCTTGATGGTGTAACATACCATAATGTGTGTGGAAATTTTGTGGAGAGCCCATGTTAGGTTTATTATAGCATTGAAATTTCATTTGTATTGCCACTAATTTTATCTTTTTTTGGTCCTCCTCTTCACTCATATCTAACATTTGACTTATGGGAGAGCTTAAGGAAGGTATCCCATTCCTACTACTTGGTGATAAGCTCATCCTCCTTTGATTTCAATAAATTTTTGAGCTAAATCCCTCATTTTTTATTTATCCTTCACATTTCCTCTTCCTTCTTATTTCCCTTAGAATTTATTTTCTTATCAAAATACTAATGAATAGGGGGTCAAAATTCTGGGTTTGGGATGGGTTTAATTTGGGGATTTGGATTCCTAGAGCTTGGAGATGCAATCACCATACTTTAGTTTTCTTTCTTCTATAAAGGTGACTTGTTTATACTTAATTGTGGTGGGTGTTTTTCTATAACCCCTTTGTTTAACACATCATGTGATTCTTGTACTTTCTAAATTTATTTCATTACAAATATATTCCTATGTATAATACCTAAAAGCAGTTTATTAAATGTTTTCCATGATTCTATGACTTATTCCAAATGTTTGTGTGTGTATATTTCTAGTTTTTATTTCTAAATTGAGTATTAATGCATGATAAGTGTTTGAAAAAGATTAATTAGGGGATTCTTTTATTTGATTTTGAATAAAATAGGGTGTGTTTGACACCATATTTATTTTTAAGATGTTTTTATATATAATTAAAATTGATTTTTATAAAAAATGGTGTGTTTGAACCATATTTAGTAGTTTTAATATTTATTCGTCTCATGATGATTTTAAATCATTTTAAAGGAAATTATTTATTTTAAAAGTATGCTTTTATGGTCATGTTTTTAAAGGAAAGTGAAACGTCTTGGCATCCAAGACCTATTTTGAAAGGACAGGTTGACACATTATAAAACGTGGTTTTACTTGATTATCTAATACCCTCAGTTATTTATCCTCTTATCAGTATAATTTGTATTTATAAAATTTTACCTAGTATGGGGTGTATTGCATGATTCTTGGATAATTTGAAATGGGATGTTTTTTAAGAGGGTGTTAGAGGTGAGATAAGGGCTACATGTTATGTTTTATTCTTTATTTATGTACTGATCACATATATTTTTTATTTTTAACCTTAATTTGAGATATATCATAGGAAACATAGGTACCTAAGTAGAGGGTATAAATTCTTGTTACACTATCTCAGTTAACACACACAATCTAGTACCCTAGGAAAGTTTCACTCTCTTAAGGATTTGGACTGTACTCAGTGACACCCATGAGGGGAGTTAAATAAGATGTTTCAAATGTACATACGACATAGTGATCTAATGAACTAGGTATAATATTTTTCATGTTAGATCCTAGAAAGTCACCAATGATACATAGTTATTAAGGATTATTTATGGGATCTTATTCTATGCCTTGTTTGTATCCCTTAGATCTTGATTTGATTATATAGAACCACTAAATTGGTTTATTTTTTTCTCCTCCATTGATATCTTGGTGCATATTTGCGGTATATTCTATTTAAGTTATAGTTTATTTTTAAACTTATTTATAAAATGGTTTGTAAATTTATGTTTAAAAGAAAAGTGTAGTTTTAAAGAAAGAGTGGTGTTTATTTTATAATGGGGTTTTGAGAAATGATTTTGGAATATAGTAAAAGTTGTTGGGTTTTGTTTTTATAAATTAAAAAATTCTTCATTTTATGGTTTGAAAGTGTCTTCTTTAAAAGTGTTAGTTCTATAATTATTCATTGTGAGAAGGTTGGATGTTTTATAGATGAAATATTGGCATGTTATCTGGTTCTATTATTCACACATGTGAAAAAATTGTTCATAAATTGTGTTTAAACTAGCATTTATAAGATGATTTATTAAAGGAACCGCCTAAAATATATGGTGTAATATTACTAGGAACATTTAGATCACACCTTGAATATACACCTAGGTGTGTGTGTGTGAATACAACTCTCATTTTTCTATCAAGTACTTATGTTAAGATCTCTAATCATTGTGGTTTAGGTTAGTTTGTTGATGGATGTGTTGGGATGGGTTGGTGACCATGGGTAACATGGTGGTTCTCTCATATTCATTCGGGATGGAGGTTTATTTTTGGGTTTTTCTTTCATCAGTCACTTAATCTAGCTATTATTTATAGGTAGATTTCCTATTTTAGTTTATGTGATGTATATAATTCTACTATAGGTTATTAAAGTATTGGCCAGTTGTTTTAATTTTTCATATACCAAATGAGAATTGTCCCTTTTTTGATCATGTATTGTTTGGTTTAACTTTATGTTTGTGCCTGATATGGTAAGTTTTTTATTTAAAAACATGTATTTCTTTGCATGGAAGTCCAAAGTATGGACTTACCATGCTAGATTCTTAGGTGGTTTCCACTACTTGGATTTATGAGTATTTTGTGGTTGAAATTGTTCATAAGTATGTGTTATTGATACCTAGACACTATTTGTACTCCCATAGGGGCTGAGAACACCCTTCAAGTATAGTGGTGGGCTGAGCTAAGTGACGTGTCAGGTCAGCTCAGGCTGGTTCCTTACATATTTTTTTATTTTCCATTTTGTATTTATTTTCTTTTTCTTTTACTATTTTTTATATATTATAGAACAAATTTTGAGAATACTACCCATCTTTACACTACTACTAATTCTAATTCTTGCTTAACACTCTATGTACTAACCACTATAGTAACTGAATTTACATGTAATAATATGTCAATAAATGGTATTTAACATATTTGACAAAAAAATAAATTATATAAATAACTAAAGAATAAAATTAAAATTTCACAATGAATTAATAAATATTAACAATCACTAATTATTATTATTTAATAATTAATAATTAATTACTTAATTAATAAAAAATAACAATTTCAATAGTAAATAGTAATTATTAATTAAAAATACATTAATAATAAATAATAAATAATAAATAATTAACAAGTAATTAAAATTTAAATAACCTATAATTAATAATTATAATGAATTGATAAATAATAATAAATAATTGATAATTAGTTATTAATAATTAATAATTAATAATTAATAATTAATAATTAATAATTAATAATTAATAATTGCTAATTGATAATTGCTAATTAAAAATTAAGAATTTGTAAATAATTAATAATTAGTGATTATAAAAAACTAATAATTAATAATAATTAATAAATGATAATTATTTATAATAATCAGTAATCACTATATAATAATTAATAGTTAATAATTAATAATTAATAATTATCCACTAATAATTAATTAATGTTTTAAATAATAAATAACAATAATAAATAATAAATATTTTTTTAATTACTAAATAATTAATTAAAATTTTAATTAGTTATTATCTATTATTATTAATTTCATGAAGATTTTTTAAAGATCAATGGTAAAAATAAATATATTTTTTATATTTAGTGATATTTTTAAGTGTTGTTAAAGAACTGCCACTAAATGATGATAGTTTTTAATAGACCATAATGAAAACCATCACCAAAAAATTAAAATGAAAACATTTTGTGGAAATTTTGAAAATTATCACTAAATTATCCTTTTCCTATTAGGATTATTTAATTTTATGATATTTATTTTTTATGTTTTATGTTATATTTATTTTATGTGTCTAATTTATAATTATTGATTTGATTTATAGTATTTATTTTATGGCCTTCATAAGTGGAATCCCTATCACATAACACATGTTTTGTGGATTCAATATAGAATATGTTGGAAAGACACACATTAAGAGTACACTAAAATGATGGTTAATCTAAACTGACCAACCATATAATATAAAATAGTGAATGATCCAAGTAATATAAATAAACTAATATAGAACAGAAAAAGAGAAAATATTGGGATTTAGGAGTACTTATCATTCTAGATTATTAACTGAATCATAAAGTAAATTCAACTTTCCTTGAAGAAGATATTTCCCCACTAACATTATAATGAGTTTCAGAAACTCCACTTCTAGGATAAGAAAACCCAGATCTAAAGTAATACAATATATTTTAGATCTCTTCAAAATCTACTTCAATTCACTAGAAATCATATTAAAAAGCCTTTTTTTTCTCATGGTAGGGGGGGGGAGATGAAAAATTTATAGTTTAGCCCAAAACGGGATGACTAATAATTTATATACCAATCTATTAGATCAATAAATTAAGAAAAAATCCAATTTAATTCTCCATTATTGATAATTAATGACCTAATTATTATGATTTAATTTTTTATTATTAAAAATTATGGGATACACATTTCTCTGTTTTTTATAGTCATAAAAAATCTATATAAAAATAATTTCTTAAATCATGGTCTTTTATCTATGAGTTCCAAAGTCACAAATTGTAAAAATTTTCATAAATAAAATAGAAAATATATGTTGGGTCCACAAAAAATATTTGCCAAAAGTTTTCCTTCATAACTTAACACAGTGGAAACCAAGAACAGAAACCATTGAATTAGAGCTTGAACCCACCCACCTGATGTTCCAAAACTTAGAAGATGAGTTAAAACTTAGTCATCACACCAAAATGCACACAAAATCACTGAACAAGAACCTAAAAAAGATAATGATCAAAAAAAAGAAAAAAGAATGACATAAGTATTTATGTGGTTTATACTTAGTCCTACTCCATGGGAATAACAATATGATACTTTTATTTCATGAAAATAGAAGATAATTAAATTGTAAAATAATAGTCATAAAACAAATGTTCTATCATACTATTTAAAGTAGACCCCCACTAGTACAACCAGTAGAAATGCCTTTCAATCTTCAAAAAGAACAAGCTCACATGGATCTGATCTTTGTGGATATCCCTTCAATTAGTTAAATACATCCACCACATTAACTCTACATTTTTGTAAAAAGTGGGAACATCTAGAAACTCTATGATTTTACTCTTACATAACATCTTGAAGACTCTTATATATCAATAGGAAAGTATCTTACACAATCCCTTTGTGACTCTACACTACCTCCATTCAAACTCATTAGGGTAACTTTTGATTTCTTACTTCCATCTACAATATTATAGTCTTCCTGCTTCTATAATTTTTAACTTTGTGTCTAAAACACCACCATCTCTATATGAGAATCAATAATTAAACTTTTGGAATCTATTATTAAGCTTGTTTTAATAACTTTTCAAAAAATGGGTTTTACATGGATAATACTAACAATCAACCACTTGAGAATTATTTTTAGGCTTCACTTCCAAGTCCTCTATCAACATCCATAAACCTTCTTTTATTCTTGTACTTTCATTATAGCTGCATTGTTCCCCCAATTTTCTATTGTCCATCCTAGTTCAACTAAGGAGAAACACCGCCTTAGCACATTCCAGACTACAACAATTATCACCATATATATCATATTATAAACTCTATATATATTCTCTAGATCCATCACTTTTTCATATAACAAATTTCATATGAATTAATAATTTATCTGAATATGCTTTGTTTTGGATTGAAAAAATGGATTTTTGTCCAAGTGGAACACATTTTTTGAATCGTAGAACAATTTCCAAACTCCTTCCTTATTTTTGAGATCTTTAAACCTCCCCTTTATACAGATCAAACCCTTCCTAGTTTTTATTAATTTAATGTAATATTCTTTTATTATTGAAAGTGGATTTTTTTAAAGATTCAACATCTAGATCACAACCATACCTCAAAAAATGAATATATATCTCATAGAGCTCTTTTGAGTGTCTCTATCTTCTTTAAAGTCTAAACTTGTAAACCCAATAAATTATTCATTCATTTTAAAACATACTAAATAAATTTCTGAACTATTGGGATAAAAGAGGATCTATTTTACTACTTCTCAGTGTTCTCTTATGGATTCATCATGAATCTTCTAATAACTCCCATTACCTGCACAATGTCTAGCCATGTACACGCCTTGGAATACATCGTGATTATGATAACCGATTTATAGGAAACCTTTTCCATGCACTCAATCTCTACTTTTATTCCTGGTGACTTCTCCTTTATCAACTTGAAATGTCTATATAAGGGATTGGTCATTGGTTTCACCATGATCATTCCAAAATGCCTCATCACCTTCCTAATATAGTCTTTACTAAGTTATGAACAATGTTTCAGAACTTAAGTCCCTTATGATTTTCATCACCGAAATAGGATTTTCCAGATTGAGATCCTTCATCTAAAAAATTTCACATAATTAATTTTTCAGCTCATCAATCCTTTTATTTACCATACTAATGATAAGAATATCATCAAAATTTAAAAGTAAGAATATGAAACTCCCATCATAAAAAAATTTCTAGTAACAACAAGGATTATCATTGCTTTTGATGCACTTTTTTTATTCCATGGTGGTATTTAAATTTTGGTTCCACTACCTTGTTGCTTTATTTAATCTATAAAGGTTCCATTTTAGATTGCACACATGATCCCAATTTTGATTCACTGTGAAATCTTCCACCTTCTCCATGTGGATTTCTTCTTCTAAGTATCCATGATTAAATGTGGTCTTCACATCAAATTTTTCAGATATAAAACTTCTTTGGAAACCATAATAAGTAATATCTGAATAGTTGCGTGTTTAAAAACTAGAGAAAATAATTTAGAAAAAACCACACATTCTGTTATTGAAACCATTTTATAATAATCCTTCCTTGTACCTATTTCTACTGTTCACTTCTTACTTTAACCAGTAAACCCAATCATTCTTAAGTACTCTCTTCCCAGTAGGTATTTTTATTAACTCACATGTTTTAGTCATATATAAGGAATCCATCTCATCCCTCATGGACAACTCCCACTCTCTTTAGACTTTTAGACTCATATACTCTTCCGGGATCTTGGAATATCAATCGTTTTTGATAGGAAAATAGTGAAATTCACTTTCATATCTTTTTTACTTGGAACCAAATCTTATAAGATTTTCATAATTGGTATAACAACCCTAATCCTACACTCCTAGATCTAATGCTAAAAACATAATATTTACATTTCTGGATTTGATATCGATAAACGTGACTCAATTTCACCCATAAAAAACATACAACATCAAATGAAATATTGTATCACTAATATAACCAAATACCTTTTAGGTTTAGAATTTTAGAGAACTAGGAATAAATACTATATAAAAATACCCATGTCTTCAAATGAGTATTTCTCCCATTGTACCTAGATTTTATTTTTCCATATCAAGTATTTATCATTATTATAAATCATCCTTAAACCCTTTGAAAAATATTATAAAAAGTGGGATGAAAAAAATCTTATTAAGGGACATAGAAAAAAATAAACCATTTAGTAAATTTTAAAACCATGGGATCATAAAAGAGAGTTTCTATTTAACATAATAAAATTAAGAATAAATAACCATTTACTTACACAAGAAATCTACTTTACATCCCAAAGTTTTTTACAAAACACTTTATAATAAAACATAAAGGAAAATTATAATCAAGAAGGTTTCTTAGAAAACATGTGAACCCTTGAAAAACATTTTCTTAAAAATATACCTTTTTACCCTTAAAGGGAACAATCTATAATTTAAACAAAATACCTTACCTTATGAAATAAAAATATTTCCATGAAAACTCATTATTAAGCATATAAAAGTCATGTAGATATCTTAGGAAATAATTTTCATATCACTATTATAATCAATTTTACAAATGGAATAACCTAAACATTGAATTCAAATATAATTCTTCAGAGAGAATAATCATTATACAATTCATTAGAGAGATATACCATGCTCACCCTAACATAAATTATTTCCAAGGACCTTAACATGAATAAAAAACATACAATATTTCATTTCCATTATCTAATTAATAAAAATATACCTTTGAACCCATAAAAAAACATTTTCAGATATTGATATATCACATTCCTTTAAAAACCAATTTTCAAAACTAAAATACCTAGAACTAATTAAATTCAGAATTTTCTTTGAATAAAAAATAGAAGATTATAAAAAAATATAAAATAAAATAATGGTTATGGTGGTGGGAAAAAACCCTTGAATTCTTATATGTTAAAATAGAACATTCATTTTTCCATTTTGTAAAAAAAATCAGTATAAAATTTGTAAAAAAATTCCTTTTGAAAATATTTGAAATAAATTAAAGAGAAAAATAAAATGAACTTTATAATTCATTTATGCTCATATAAATACTTCCATAAAATAATTTTATTAATATGGACATGGAAGAATTTTTTTATGAAAATAAATATTTAAAATATTTAAAATGAGGTTTTTAAGGTAAAGTGTTCCTTATAGATTGATAAATTTTGAACCAATAAAACATAAAAGGAAATAAATTTGAATATATTTTTAAGAATTATAAAATACATCCATAAGGTAGTAGTATACACCACACAAAATATGACATGTGGTGAAAATAACTTACAGCTCAAAGAAAGGTAATTGAGACTAGAAATCCCTTACCTTAAAAATCATCTAGCATCATACATTATTTAATTACTGAATACTAATATTATATTAATTATTTACTTAAGAAACTTTTTTATTTTCATTACATTATAATTATACATTTTATATCATTTATGAACATGTTTTATTTAGTTACTTGATCTGTTAATTTTACATCGTATGTTTTGAGGATGTTCAATTCATAATCCCAAAACAGCTTTGGTATATCCAGAATAATAATACTTAAATAAATAACATTTTTATAAATTAATCATACATTTAAATCCAACCATGAAATATGATTATGAAAAATGAATTAAGTTTTAATCATTGAGATAGTAAGTCGTATATACACATGAGTAACGTTTCCATTTTTCAACAAACATGAGGGAAAGAAGGTAAGTATTATCATATCCTTCCAAAATGATGATTATATCATAAATTTAATATTATATATTTAAATATAACTTTATTTAACATACATATTAAGTGATGATGAAAAATTAATCACATCGCTTTGTGGAGGTGGTAATCCACAAGTACACACGAATGACACTATCATTTTATAATAGATTGAATAATAAGAAAATAGATTATATATTAACTATATATAATTATAATTATATCATGAATATCATATATATACATTAAATCCAACATTATAACCAGCTATTATAGGTGGTGATGAAAAATAAATTACATCGGCTTGTGAGGTGGTAGCCCACCGTACACATGAACAGTGGTTTTATTTCCCTTTTGATGAAAAATAAGACGGATTAAGGTTAAAATATCAACATAATTCCATCTAATTACATGATATATATTTATGTTATTATATAAATATGTTTGAATGAATTTTTAATGAGGTATAATAATAAATAAAACTAAAAAAATAACATTTACTAGTTCGTTTAAGCTCAGTGTTGCGTGTATTGTACACTATAAAAAATTGTGTTCTTATAAAATATTAGAGTGTTAAATTATACCAAATTTAATAAATTGCATCATAATAATTTGAACTCAATATAGGTAATAAAGGTTTTTAAATTTGAAGATACCTTTTCTGAAAACCCTCATCGTAAAAAGGATTAATAAAACATCCTCTTGAAAAGAGGGAAATGGAACTTTAAAAGTTAAATGGAATAAAACATAACTAGGTTTCTAAATAAGATAAAATTAGTGGGATGTGAAATTATAGACATAGAGAAAATATTTAATGTCCAAATAACGATTGAGAGTGAAAAATAACTTTGATCATAGGAAAGTGAATGATCATGGGAAAGTCAATGAATAGAAAACCATAAAACAAAGAGGTATGAAAAATACCATCAATTCATCATAAATTAAGGTAATATATAACATTTTTATTTAAATATTCTTTTTCCTAGATTTGAGGAATTTATTTACCATTTAGCCTAAAAAAATAAGGAAATACAATTACTTTATTTTCTTTAAATCCATAGACACAATTTCTTCCTTTAGTTGATTGTTTTAATTTTTTTACACCTTTATCTCATTTTTAATCCAAATTATGAGTATTAATATTTAATTCTAGAAGCACTATTATCAAATTATAATTGACCATGAGGTATATAAAAGGATGAAAATATATTCTTCCTATATTTATTAAAACCAAAATTTTTATCATATGATAAGTTAATACCCAAAAATAATAATCTTTCATATAAATAAATAATAAATTAATCTACAAAATTCAACAATAACACCAAAAGTTACACTTTATTCATTCCATAAATAAATAAATAAACCTATATACCAATTAAACTAAATAGACTCAACATTAAAAACATATTTTATCCTCAAATTTTTTCTCATAAATTAATCTTACATCCCAAAAAATATAATATAATTTTCCCAAAACAATCATTCACATTAAACATAAGAGTTATATATACCTCAACCAAATAAAGAGACTCCCAAAATATCATTAATAACTTTAAAATTCCATCACTTAAATACTCAAAATGGGTGTCTATGCCTTTTAAATTAGTATCACAATTAAACTTATAAATCCATGATAGGATCTATAACTCTTAATATAACCTCACATTAAAGCATTTTAATATCCAAATTTATCTAACCCTTTCCTTTGATACAACTATAACAACCCAAACCTACACTCCCAGATCCAATACTAAAAACATAATCTTTATATTTATGGATTTGATACTAATAAATGTGACCCAATTTAAACCATCCAAAACATATAAAACCAAATGGAAATATTGGATAACATACATACCCAATGAACTTTTCGGTTTAGAGTTTTATAGAATTAGGACAATCTCTTACATAAAAATACCCATTTCTTCAAATGAGTAGTTTTCATACTATAAATTGATTTTATTTTTCCTTATAAATTCTTTATAATTATTCCAACTAATCCTTAAACCCTATGAAAAAAATTTGAAAATGTGGGATGATCATAGAAAGATCAGTAAGGGATATAGAAGAAAAGAAACCTGTTAGTGAATTTCAAAACCATGAGATCATAAAATAGAGTTTTTCATTAACATAATAAGCTTGATATTAAAAAATAGTTTAATTACACATAAAATAAAATTTAATACCAAATGTTTTCCCTAAACCCATTATAATAAAACATAAAGGAAAAATAATAATCATAAAAATTTCTTAGAGAACATGATAACCACTAATTTTTAAAAAAAATACGTTTTAAACCTTAAAGGGTATAATATTTACTTTAAATAAAATATAGTAAATTATGAAATCAAAATATTTCCATGAAAACTCATTATAAATCATAAAAAAGTCATGTAGGTAACTTGGGACATAATTTTCCTATCACTCTTATAATCACTCTTACAAGTGGAGTAACATAATAGTCGAATTCCAATATAATTCTCAAGCGATAATAATAATTACCCAATGTATTGGAGAGATATATCAGGTTAAAATGATCATAAATAATGTATAAGGACCATAACATTCATGAAAAATATGAAATTCTTCATTTCCACTATCAAACTCATAAAAATATACTTTTGAACCCATAACAAAACATTTTCATATATTGATGTATCCATTTACTTTAAAAAAAATTTTGAAACTAAAATAACATGTATAAAGTAAAGGGGGTTTTTCTTTGAAGAAAATATAGAATCTTACAAATTAATAAAAACATCGAATAATGGTTACTAAGGTGAAAAAAACCATTATCATTGTATACATAAAAATAGAACATTCATTTTTCTTTTTTATCAAACCATTCTGTATAAAATATTTAAAAATATTACTTTTAAAAATCTTTGAAATAAAGTAAAAGATAGACATAAAATTTCCTTTTTAATTCATTTATTTCCATATAAATACTTCTATAAAATAATTTTATGAATATGGATATGAAATAATAATATTTGGAAAATAAATATTTAAAATATTTAAAATAATATTTTTAAGGTAAAGTGCCCCTTACGACTTGATAACTTTTGAACAAATAAAATATTGATGAAATGAACTTTTAATTAATTTTTAAGAATGATAAAATAAATCCATAAATTAGTATTATACACCATAAAAAAGAAAACATGTGGTGAAAATAACTTAAGTCTCAAAGAAAGGTAATTTAGACTAGATACACCCTACCTTAAATACTGTCTAGCATTGTATATTATTTAATTATTGAATAATAAAATTAAATTAGTTATTTAATTTATAAATAAAATTTTCATGTTTATTCCACTATCATTATCACTTTTACACTATTTATGTCCATGTTTTATTTAGTTACTTCATCAATTAAGTTTATGTCGGGTTTTTTGAGGACGTTTGGTTCATAATCCCAAAACATCTTTGGTAGGATGAATGTGGTAAAAATGTCATTACATAATAATATCTAGAATATTAATAATGAAATAATTATAAATTTTTATAAATTTATTATACTTTTTAATCCAACCATAAAAGATGGTTATGAAAAATGAATCACATTACAATCATGGAGATGGTCGGTTGTACGTACATATGAGTAATATTTCCATTTTTCAACGAACATGATGGAAAAAAGTAAGTATAATTATATCATTAAAGAATGATTATTATATCATAAATATCATATTATATTTTTAAATATACTTATATTTACCATCTATGTGATGAAATGATGAAAAACTAACCACATCGCTTCATGGAGGCGGTAATCCACATGTATGCACGAACGGCACTATCATTTTTCAATGAGATGAATGATAAGAAAATAGATGATATATTGTCTTTATAGAATCATAATTATGTAAGGAATATAATATATATTCATTAAATCCATTATTATAACCAGTTGTGAGAGGTGGCGATGGAAAATGAATTACATCGGTTCACGAGGTGATAGTCCGCCGCACGCATGAATGACGGTTTTATTTCCTATTTGATGGAAGAAGGAGATGAAATATTTTTAAGATATTGAAATAATAGAATATTAATATATTTTATATAAAAATTTTATTATATCACATTGGTTAGATGTGTCTTGAAGGAGGTAGAATAAGAAATTAAAATAAAACATTCAGTTAAACACTACACCTCTTCTTCAGACAACCTCATTTGATTTATAACTTAATCCCTATAAGGTTCATATTATGACAAAAATAATACTTCTAGGACATGGGGAGAGATTTTGTGGAGTTAATTGGGTAGGGATTTGTTAAACCAAATGGCTATTGAAGTGTGTATAAGAGATGAGAGGGGGTTTCCTTTTATAAGTGAGGGAAATGACACACTTCAAATTACTTAAAAGACAAAAAAACATATATATCATAATCATGTAAATTGGAAACAAGGGAACTAATATTAAAATATAAGGTGTTATGGGGTTGGAATAAACTCAAAAAACAATATTTATATAGTTTTTGGATACATTTTAAGCCTTATCTCCAAGTTAAACCACTTTAACTCATTTTAACTTTAATAGTGACAACTTTACCTTTTTACTATGATAACTTAAGTATATGACCAAAAATAAATGGGGAATTCTAACCAAATTTGTAAAATCTAATTAAAAATTTGGAATCCATTTTATTGGGTCCAATTTATAAAATTGTAAGAAATAACTTTTAATATAAGAACAAAAAATGAATGAAAAATGTTTTTTTAGAAAAATACCCGATTTAAGCATGAAAATCATTTTAATTTGAAATAAAGTAATAAATTAGTGTCCATGAATTTTTTTTGGTTAAATAATAAAAAGAGAAAGTTTTTAGACTATTTGAGTAAGAAGAAATTGATTTTCATCTCCCAACCTTACCATTAATGCAAAGACCCAAAAATAGTTTTTTAATTTGAATAAAATTTAACCCATCTTCTCAAAAGTCAATCTTGGATTCCTAAATTCAAAATAATGATTTAAAATGAATTATTTAACTCTTTAGAAATATATTTGGTTAAAAAAAATCCATATAATAGGATAAAGGAAAGTGTTAGAGAGATTTTAAAGATTTACCCCAGAGTTCTATTCCAGTTTTACCTCATTTATCCTTATTGTGGTGATATATATTTACTATGATAACTATTTATAATGACAAAAATTAAGTTCACCATATTAAATTATATTAATTATGATGATCCCAAAAAATGAAATCCATTTTATCAAATTAGATTCATATAAGTGGTATAATTTAATTTAAAATTTAACTCGCAAAATGCGACGAAAAGTGGTTTTCTTGAAAAATGCCTTTTTATGTACAAAATGTTTTATACCAGAATCAAGCATAAAATTGACTCCAATGATCTTAATTGGATTATTCATAATATAAATGAACTAATTTTATATTTAAACCATTTTAATTTTTTTTTGATTATTCACTCAAAAATCAATCTTTTCATAAAATTCTCAAAAATTCACTCTAAAATAACTTTGACATATGTTTTCCAAAAATAGTTTTCATTTTATCAAATACATTTTATAAAATTATCATAAATTATTTACAATATCCGTGCAAAAAATGTAAATTTTTTTTCAAAGAAAATGTATTTTTGAAGGATAAAATGACCTTATTCTCATTCCTTGCCTAATAACCATACTTAAAAGAACATTAATTAATTATGTTGATTATAGATAATATATTTTTTTCATTATAGTCTTTTATTAATAGTGATAAATTCAATCTATTAATATAAGAATTCATTGCCCACATAAAAATAGTTTTATTAGAAATATCCCTTTTACCTTCAAATGATCTTATCTTCATTTCTAACAAATTGAATTTAAAAAATAACTAACCGATATAATAATGGTCATATTTAAATAATAATACTTTTCGTTCATTTAAACTAGGTGTTTCATACCTTTTATGATATTGAATATAGTGTTATTTTAAAATCTCGGGGTGTTACAATTGGCCTTGTGGCTTAGCTCCTTTTAGAACTACTGCCTATGACACTTCTTCTTCTTGAGCTCTTCCCTGAGCTTTTACAGTCCCCAAGCTTTCTAGATCATCTGGCCATGGAAACACCATTAAAACCCAAGCTTCTTTTATAAATTTTTCCAGATAGTATAGTGTTTTCGGAGCTCATGTACTTCAATAATTTTTCAGAATATTCATAAATTCCACTACAAGAAAACCTATTTTTTTTGCAATGGGTTATTAGCGATGGAATGAAATTCTATCGCAAATAGTTTAGTGGGAATTTTTTTTTGAAGGACAAAAAATTTCATTAATTTTTTATAATGGTTTATTGTGACAGAATACCTATTCCATCACAAAAGGCTTTAGAGTGCCTGCACGAGCTATGTCAAGAATTAGTTATTTGTGACTGATTCGAAAATATTTCACAAATAGTCTCTGCGAAAATACTTTTCAGAACTGAGCTGTCGTAAATAACATAACGACATGTTTATTTACAACAGAAGCATCATAAATAATAATATTTACAAAGTATCTGTCACAAATGACCTATGAGTGGTATTATTTACGACAAATCTTCTTTTCTTAAATAGTTTTCAGTAGGCAAGAAGTATTTTTTTGGCGGTGTTTTTTAACAATAAATCTTTATTTCATCATAAATTCATCGTCTCTCATAAAAATCCATCATAAGTAATTTTTTGCAAAGAATATTCCATTGTAAAAAATCTAACTATAAATAGGCCTTCTCCCCGCCCATTCTCTCATTCTCTCCAGAGCTCTCTAACTCTCTCATTCTCTCTAAGCATCTTCCAGTGTTCAGATTTTTAATGCAAAAATTTCAAGGTATTTTTTTACTTTATATAATTGTTATTAGTTTTTTGATTAATTGTTATTATTTTTTTGTGTTATTTATTTATTTATTTATATAAATTGTTAATTAGTTTTATATGTTAAAAATTAGTGTAAATTAACAAATATTAGTATAAATAACTTAAAATTAGTGAAAATTTGTCCCTAATTAGTATAATTAATAAAAAATTAGTATAAATGAGTATAATTTAATTATATACATATATATATATATAAAGTAAAATTAGTATAAATTAATATTTTTTTTATAAATTTAGTAAAATTATTTTAAATAAATTAAAATTAGTTTAAATTAATAAAAAATTGTATAAATTTATAAATGTATTTTATATTATTATAAATTATGATAATTTAATAAATATTAGTATAAATTCAAAAAAAGTAGTATAACTTAATAAATATTAGTGTAAACTTAATAAAAATATTCTAAATAACTAAAAATATGCATAAATCAATAAAAAATAGTTTAAATTATTATAAATTGTTATAATTTAATAAATATTAGTATACATTATTATAAATTCCTAAAAATTAGTATAAATTAATAATAATTAGTATAAATTTAATAAAATTAGCTTAAATTAATAATTTTTTTATATAAATTAATTATGATAATTTAATAAATATGAGCATAAATTAGTATAAATTCATAAAAATTAGTACAAATTAATAAGAATTTGAATAAATTTAATAAAATAAATTTCAATTAATTTTTTTATAGTTTAATAAAAACAGTGTAAACTAATACAAGTAATTATAATTAAGTAAATATTAGTATAGATTAGTATAAATTCATTAAAATTTGAATAAATTAATAAAAATTAGTAAAAATTTAGTAAATAAATAAATATTATTAAAAATTAGTATAAATTTGTTGCCAATTAGTGTAATTAATAAATATTTATTATCAATGAGTTTAAATTAAATAAAAATATTATATATTAATTAAAATTAGTATAAATTAATAATTAGTAGTATAAATTTAATAAAATTATTTTTAATAAATTAAAATTTGCATAAATTAACAACAAATAGTTTAAGTTAGTATAAATTATGATAATTTAATAAATACTAGTATAAATTCATAAAAATGTGTATAAATCAATAAAAAATATTATAAATTAATAAAAATTAATAAAAATTATTAAAAATTAGTATAAATTAATAAAATAGTTTAAATTAAGATAAATTAAGATAGTTTAATAAATAATAGTACAAAATTATTATGAATTTATAATAAAAATTATAAATTAAAAAAATAATGTAAATTTAATAAAACTAGATCAAATTAATAATTTTTTTATAAATTAAAAAAATAATTTAAATTATTATAAATTATGAAAATTTAATAAATGTTGGTATAAACAAGTATAAATTCATAAAAAATAGAAGAAATTATTAAAAATTAGTATAAATAAATTAAAATTATTATATATTATTAAAAATTACTATAAATTAATAAAAATTAGTTTCAATTATTATTAATTATGATAATCTAATAAATATTAGTATAAATTAATATAAATTAATAAAAATTATTATATATTATTAAAAATTACTATAAATTAATAAAAAGTAGTTTAAATTATTATTAATTATGATAATCTAATAAATATTAGTATAAATTAGTATAATTACATAAAAATCAGTATCAATTTAATAAAATTAGTTTAAATTAATAATTGTTTTTATAAATTAATAAAAAATAGTTTAAATTATTATAATTTATGAAATTTTAATAAATATTTTTATACACTAGTATAAATTCATAAAGATTAGAATAAATTAATAAGAATTAGTATAAATTAATAAATATTATTAAAAATTAGTATAAATATGTCATTAATCAGTATAATTAATAAAAAATTAGTATAACCGAGTATGAATTAATTTAAAATATTATATATTAAGTAAAACTAGTATAAATTAATAAAAATTAATATGGATTTAATAATATTATTTTAAATAAATAAAAACTTGTAAAAATTAATAAAAAATAGTTTAAACTATTATAAATTATGAAAAATTTAATAAATATAAGTACAAATTAGTAAAAATTCAAAAAAATTAGGATAAATTAATATAAATTAATACAGAGACAATAATTTTTTCAAATTAAAAAAATATGCACAAATTAATATAAAATATCTTAATTATTTTTAATTTTTGACTATTTAGTAAAAATTAGTATAAAATAATAAAATATATTATAAATTAATAATAATTAGTATAAATTTAATGAAATTAGTTTAAATTAAAAATATTTGTTGAAATTAATAAAAAATAGTTTAAATTGTTATAAAATATGATAATTAAATAAATAAGAGTATAAATTAGTATAAATTCACTAAAATTAGAATAAATTAAAAAAATTTAGTCTAAATTAATTAATATTAGTATAAATTAATAAAGTTAAAAATTATTTCTAAAAATTAGTATAAACATGTTTCTAATCAGTATAATTAATAAAAAATTATTATAAATGATTATAAATTAATTAAAAATATTATATATTAATTAAAATTAGTCTAAATTAATAAAAAATAGTATAAATGGGTATAAATTAATTAAAAATATTATATATTAAGAAAAATTAGTATAGATTTATAAAAATTAGTATAAATATAATAAAATTAGTTTAAACATGATTAAAAATTTGTAAAAATCTTTTTCTTGTTATTATAACTTTAAAAAATTATCCTATATTATTATAAATTATTAAAAATTAATCAAAATTATCATAAAGTCATTGTGAACTAATATAAATTATAAAAAATTAGTATAAATTAGTATAAAATTAATTATCATGATTACAAATTAGTATAATTTATCCCAATTTTTTTTGTAAATTGATACAATTTACAGTATATAGATATACATTATTATAAATTATTTAGAAAATTGTATAAATTAGTTTAAATTAATAACATTGTGTATAAATTAATAAAAATTAATATAATTTATTATAAATTAGTATAAATTATCCCAAACTGTTAATTTTTTTGTAAATTGATATAATTTATAATAAATTAATATTAATTGCTATAGATTATTAAAAATTAATATAAATTTGTATAAATTAATATCTATGAGCATAAATTAGTGTAAGTTAATAAAAAATTAATATAATTTAGTATTTATTTGTATAAATTATACCAAATTACTAATGTTTTTTATAAATTGGTTTCATTTACAATAAATTTAAATAAATTTATATAGATTATTAATAATTATTATAATTTAGTATAGATTAAAAACAATGAGTATAAATTAATATAAATTATCTCAAATTATTATAAAATTTATAAATTGATATAATTCAAAATAAATTGTTATAAAATAGTATATATTGTTAAAAATTAGTATAAATTAGTATAAATTAATAAAAATTAGTATATATTAGTATAAATTAATAAAAATTAATAAAAATTAGTATAAATTAGTATAAATTATCCCAAATTACTAATTTTTTTTTAAATTCACATAGTTTATAATAAATTAATATAAATTATTATAGTTTATTGAAAATTATTATATATTAATAAAAAATAATATAATTTTTTATACATTAATAAAATTAATACAATTTTTTATAGATTAGTATAAATTATTATAAACCTATCATCTGTTAGTAAAATTAATAAAAAATTAGTATAATTTATTATATGTTAATTTAAACTATTATATTTTAAGTAAAATTAGTATAAATTAATATATATTAGAATAAATTTATATAATTAAATGTATAATTATTTATAAATTTTTAGATAATTTTTGACCTAAGAAAAAAACAAAATTTCCTATCATGTGACCGTGATTAGATAAATCATCAGAAAGACCCAAATGGTTCTGGTATAAATATTATCTGCAATGATGTTGTCAAAGAATTTATATCATTTTTAATGTAAAATTAGATTTTTTTCTAAAGGGATAATTAAGTTCCCATGTAAGAAATGTGATCTCATAAGATATTAAACATTGATAATGTTGCAATTTATCTTTTTTGACTTGGTTTTTAGAGTAATTATTTCTTTTTGTATCAACATGGTGAAAAAAATTCATAAGTAAATACAATTTTTTAGTTCTAGAAACATCATAATTTTAAAATTTATTACATGATGTTATTGAAACATCTTTTTAAACATAAGATCAAAACGAAAATTTGAATCCCAAACCAAAAAAATATGAATTTTACAATTTTTTGAAATCTATAGAGAAATCTTTTTATCCTGGTTGCAAGATAAGAAAATTTGAAGCTGTTACAAAATTTATGGCTATTAAATATGATTTTGGTATGTTAAATCATTGTTTTTTATAAAATATTTTTTTGGTTAAATAATTTTTCCTAAAGGGAATACATTGCCTACAAATTTTTATGAGAGAAAAAAGTTGGTTAATAATTTGGGACTTGGTTATAAAAAGAACCATGCATATTCAAATGAATATATCTTATAGTATGGATAATATTAATTATTGGTTAATTTTCCAACATATGGACAATCAATGTATCAAGAGGTACATTAAGGAAAGTCCAGATTTATTCTTGATAAAAAGTTTATGTATTTTCTAATTACATCTTGACTAAAATTTCTATTTATGTCTAAAAAAAACAACTGCATTGATGACATGAAATAAATATAATATTTCTATTCATAAAATATTAAATTAACCTTATAATGATAATTATTGGAAAAACATTTATTAGGTGTATTTTTATTTTTCTTTAAAACATCATAATTCATTTTGGAGTCTTTCTACCGATGGTTTCTATTTATTTGGTGTTTACAACAATTAGTATTATTCTTGGGTTGTTTTCATAAATCTGTACAACTTACCTCCTTGGATGTTGACGAAATAACCATATATATATTTGTGATTTTTAATTCCATGCAATTTGAAGAATAATATTGATTTTTATTAGAATACATTGATTAATGAGTTAATTTTATTGTGTAATGATATTTTATCTACATATGATGTAGTTGAAAATTATAATTTTATACATAAGATGAATTAATACAGGCAATCAGTGACTTTACAACATATGTTATGTTATCTGGATGGAGTGTACATGGTCCAAAATCTGTTTCATACTGTATAGATGAAATTAAAACATTTATGCCTATCAATGGAAGAAATCCCTATTTTTTCCACTGTCATCATATATTTATTCCTACAGATCACCCATTTTGATGAAATATAAATAATTATATAAAAGTTAAAATTGAAAGAGACAAACCTCTAGCAGTGCTCTAAGGTATTTAGGTCAAATATTTTGTCTCTTCATTACCTCCCATTACTTTTAGACCAATTATAAACAAAAAAAGTGGTTTTTGGAGAGATCAAAATTGGACAAAATGAAGTATTTTTTTGGGATATACTATATTGGTTTGATTTTTTGATTTGTCATTTTTTTGACAAAATTCACAATGAAAATAAATATTTTGATAACACATTTTATACTGTAATGGAAACATCTAAAAATATAAATGATAATGTAAAGGCATGGTTATATCTTCTACAAATTTATAGGCATCCTAAACTTGAGTTATTGGAAAATAAAAGTTTACAAAATTTAATGAATCCAAAATAAATCTATGCACTTTCAAAATAAATTTGTTTATTATTATATTAGTGGATTAGATATTTGAGGTTACTATATGGTTATGCTTCTAATTTGTCTTTTTGCATCATAAATGGACATATTACTTGGTTAAAATCCATGATTTATAAATCATAATAAAATGATTACTGCCCATTGGCATTATAGGGTTGTCTAATTCTTTGATTTAGGATGTGTTGACTGAAATATCATATTTCTTCTAAAAAATTTGTGTATAAAAAAATTATGGTGCACTGTATACACTATAAAAAGAGATTGTTATAATTTTATATAAATTGGAAAATATCTTTACATCAAACTTCTATGACATAATGGAATATATAAGACTATATTTTCTATATAAAGATAAATGTGGTGGTCCAATAAAATTTCAATGGATATACCCATTCAAGTGATGTATGAAAAAATTGAATAAGAAGGTACATAATATAGCATCCATTAAAGGGTCAATTACTGAAATGTACTTACAGGAGTAAATTTCATGTTTCTAATCTTATCATTTTCAATAAGAATATCTTTCAAAACATAATAAAATTGGTCATACTAATGGAAATGTTAATGATGCCATTGACCATCGATTATCAGTATTTAATATGCTTAAACTTGGTTTTTATGGTCATCATGAGTGATGAATTTTAGATGAATAACTATATAGAGATCATAAATATGTTCTAATCAATTAATAATAAATGACCCTATTTGTCCGGTAAGTAATGTTTTTATACTTATTTATTTAAATAATTGTTAAAAATAAATTTATTTAATTTTATTATAGATTATATGATGATTATATCAAAAAAAATTCACACATATCATCATGAATTATCTTAAAGAACATAGGAAACCTAATTTTTCACAGTAGTTTCAAAGACTTATAGGTTAAATTTTTTATGATCGAACATAAGTATTAAATTTTTTATTCTATATATAATTAGTCATTTATTTATTTATTCAATTATTATAACATGGAGATATTTTTGATAGAATATTATTCTCAATAAGTAATCTGATATTCAAATTGGTTAAATATTATAATTCTTATGTGGTTAATGGATTTTGATTTTATACATAGGCATATGGTGAGTCAAAAAATAAATGAATAGTGGTGTTTGTTTAAGACCATATCATCATAAAGAAAGTGAATTTGACTTTTATGGAATTATAGATGATATAATTGAGTTATCTTATATGGTTTAAAATTACATAACAATTTTTAAATATTATTTATTTGATACTGATCGAGGGTCAAGTTTTCATCCATGATATGGAATTATTGATATTAATTATAAAAGTGTTATCACCGTAAATAAACCATTATGTTGGTATATCAAGAATAAAAATTTTGTTATAAAAATTAATTTTCTAATTCAAGAGATTTAAATGATTAGTGGAGTGTAATAAAAATGAAATCCCAGGAAAATTATTTTATTGAACATGAAATTGGTTCCACTGAAGTTCAAGTCTAGAAAATTTTCAAGAAACATTGATGAATATATATCTTAATTAAATATACATAGATATTGGTGATGAGACCCCATAGTTAAGGGGTAATGATGTTGATAATGTTAATGATGTAACTAGTGGATTTGATATTACAAGAGATGATGAAATTGTGGATCATATAGAAGTTGATGATATTGAGGTGGAAAGTAAATATATTGACACCGATGAAACTAAAATTGAATATGATGATAAAGATGAAGAATATGAATGATGTATTATTTTCCTTCAATAAATATTTATTAGTTTTTTATATTTTATATATGTATTAACAATTCTTTATAGGAAACACATTTGTAGGTAGTTTATTTTAAAAAATATTTTATAATTATTAAATTTCTTATACTATTTAGATTTAATTTTTTTTTATAAATTTAGTTATATGTTTAAGATGGGTTAAAATTATGATGAATTTATTCTTTCCTTAACTAAGTTTCTATTACCTAATGATGAGAATACCAATTCAAAATTTGAGGTTGTTGACACAACAAAACCTATTAGGAGGGGTAGTGGCCCTAAACGATTGATGATTCTAGATCCCATTCTAAATTTATTTCCATCTCTTGAATTTAATCCTCATTGGAGAAAGTAAGTTCAAATAATAATTTTATTTAGTTTCCATTTAATTTGATTTATTTTTTATTTATGCTACTAATTATTATTATTTTCATAATTTTTCACATATAGCTATTGGTCAAGCCTGAACTATATTGAGAAACTATTTTTTACTTCATGGGTGTCATGGGATAAGGTTCCTATAGAGTCACGTCACTATATGTTCGATCACTATTTAGTATATAAAAATAATTATTTTAATTTAAATTTATAAATTTTAATGTAGGCTATATTTTTAAATATTTACAGGGTTTATGGTCTCCTATTACTAAGAGCATGAGAGCCTCTATTTGGGATTCCTATGAATATTTCATGCATTATCATTTATGTCAGTTTTCATATAATTTTCAGAGGATAGATATGCAGAGAGAATATAAAACTATATTTGATGATTATTTTTGGACTCATCGACCTGATTATGTCCTCTATTAGGCTTGGGAGGGACTGTTCACATACTAAATTAGATGGAACTTCCAGAAGAGATTCAGTTCTAGTCACTAAAACCAAGAGAGACAAGATGGCAGACACAAAGCTGGGAGTTGTACATTCATTATAGATCATCATCATTTGTTAAGTAATATTATGTAAATTTTTTCTATATTTATATTTATATTTATAATTAATACCAAATTTATTTGATAAGTTTATGCAGTCTGCAACTAATCCAAACATTATTGAGTTTGATGTGTAAAAGAAGTTGTATAGTGATAATAATTGACAAGTTATTGGAGAGAGACAACAACATATTGTGGTAAATATGTGTTCCATATTTTTTAAATTAATATAATATATATTTTTATATTTTTAATTTCTATTCATATATTTTTGAGATACATATGAAATAGATGTTTCTCACATGTGTGAGAGTCAGACTGAGACAAATGTTGGAGATGAGGGATCATGCAATTTATGTTTTGATGAGGTGTCTTGGATGAGGGAAAAAATGAGTGGTCTTTAGAAAGGATTAGTGATTATTATTGGTTCATGATCAACCCTAACTAGTTTTTATGTCATCAAAGTGATGTAATCATATAACACAAAGGGGGAATTGTATTCATATTCATTCACTACTATAGAGTACGAGGCAAGGCTATGATATCATGATATGTTCATATAGAGATTGAAAAAAGAGAAGGAATAACACTAATGGAAGTGAGATCAAAAAATTTTAGATATGATTAAGTATATTCAATAGACCACACATGGACATTTTATTATGTATTTTATATGACATTGTTTTTATGTTATATTTTAATTTTAATTTTAATTTTATAACGAATGATTTTTATTTTTATTTTTATTGTTTACCATTTTTATTATTTTTACATTATTTATATTGTAATAATATTTCCCTAAAAAATAGTAATATTTGTGATTCAATTAACTGATATAACCTATTTACAATGGATAATTATCACAAAGATGTTTTTTTAATGGAAATCCATCATAAATAAGACATCTAAAAAAATGATTTTTTAGTGTCCAGACCTCAATTTAGTTAAACCTCATCTTGTGATGATACTTTTATATCATTACCAATATCTACATGATTCTAATATTTCTAGAAGATATCTTCTTTGAAGACCACATTTAGACCTCTGAAAATCTTTTGAGAGTTTTTATCCTAGTGTTAAATCCAAAGTCTTTATCATCATATCCTACGAAGTAACACAATTGAGAATTAGCTTATAATTTTACACTTTCTTTAGAATCAACATGAATGTTGGTGAGTGAAAAAAAGACTTTGAGATGGAAACTTTAAACTATTATTCCAAACCAATATGATTCTAAAATGTTCTTCCAATTTCGATATGATAGAAATCTATTCACCAAGAAGGAAACACAAATCAAAACTTCTAGCCAAAACACCTTTAAAAAACTAGCACAAATTATCATGCTCCTTTCCTTATCAACTATAGCATGATTTATCCTCTTCATGACTCTTTTATGCTCTAGAATATTTGGTATGGTCTTCTAAGACCATGTAACTTTTTTCTAGTAGATCCTTTAGAACTCCCTACTTCTACATTCTCTACCATTTTTAGAACATAAACACTATATTTTTCATTCAGTCTCCTTTTCCACTATGGATCTCCATCAAATTAAGGTTATAAATACTTAAAAATTGTTCTTGATAAGGAACAACCAAACATTTTTTGTCACATCATTGATGATGGTAACATAGTATAGTGACCCTCCATGAGAAATAACTAGATATATCCCACATATATCAATATAAACCAACTCTAAATTTTGGTCTTTTATCATCTTACTTTCATTTTATAATGAAAACTTCCACCGCTTCATTAGAATTCATGCTTCACATGTATCATACTTCATTCTTTCAATCTTCATCACTCCTTTAGTAGAAAATATTTTCATCCATTTCTCACTCAAGTGACCAATACATTGATGATGTAACTTTACATAAGTAACTTTTCCATTATACATCGCACTTTTCAAAAATATTTTCAGGTAAAATGTTCCATCCTCATATCCTTTGGCCACTTCCATGGAACTTATTGTAATTCTATATGCATCATCTATAAAAATTATAAAAAAACCCACTAATTATATATATCCCATCAAAACAAAGTTTTTTCTTAACCGCATTATGTTCTACAATCCTTGAAACTATAGAAGAATTTTTTTTATACTAACAGTTACATCACCCTTCCTAAAAATATAAATATCCTAATCATCCACAAGATTCACCCTACCAAATATTTTAGAAATATAATTTATCATACTTCACCTCTTAAATATTAAGTGAAATGAAGCTCTTGAGTCTATAATACAAGACTCAAGTGAATTGATGACACTCAATAATAAACCTACTGTATCTTTATAGATTCAATTTTAAATCATATATTCTAGAATCTAATATTTAATCACTATAGTATTTATTAATGTGGTATTTATTCCTAAAATTCCAAAACATGGGAACACCTTTCATTGAACTTCTCTAGAACTTTCTCCTCCCCCCTTTCCTTTCTTGTGATACATCCATGTAACATAACATCTCTAACAATATGCTATATAGGAATTTATGGAAGCTGCATGGATATCCTTAGGATTAATTTCCTCATTCAAGATAAGACCCATACCATCGATAAAAACCAAGTTGTTATTTCAATTTTAGTTACTAAAAATAGTAACCATCACATCCCATGATTCTGGGAGTGATGAAAGTAACAAAAGTGACCATTCTAGATCTATGAATTCTATCTTGACCGATTATAATTGAACCTGTATCATATTAAATTCATTAATGTAATCATCCATCAACTTTACTTAGGACATTCTCATTCTTAATAACCTCCTCAATATGAAAAAATTATTCATCATAGTTTTATTCTTATACATATCGGTAAGTGTCTTCATAAGTTCTAAAGCAATTTTCACCTCTTAGATGTCACAAGACACATTCTGAACTATGACATACAGATCAACTCTGGTGAATTATTATCTAGAATTTCCAATTATTCATTTTTCACATGTACTAGTTTGGTTCCCATATATATAAGATCAAGACCCTTTAGTAGAATACAATCCTCTATTTTTATCTTCTATAAATAGAAATATATTCCATTGAACTACTCCACCTAGAACATACCCTCATGTAACACCATTAATTCTAAAATCTATGAGATCCCACTAAATTATAAAACTTTTATAATTACTATAATTATCCTATAAGTTCAATGGAATAATTATTCTAATGAAACAAGTTTTAACACAACTTGTATTGGTTCTGGTCATCAAAAACTCTATAAATGAAACTATGATACCACATATCGGGTCCATAAAACCTCTAAAATAAAATTTATCCTCTAGAACATAAGATAGTGTAGGAAAAGATCCAAAACCACCAAATTGTAACTTGAACCCTGGAACATGATGTACTAGAACATAGAATACAATCCACACCTAATTCACTACACTACAACACACACAAACTCAAAATACAAGAACTTATCAATGTAAAAAAAAATTAGAATTTTTTTCTGATGAAAACAATGATGGGGGGGGGGGGGGGTCATTGGTATTCCTAGGAAAATATTTCTAAGTATACATAAGTAGTAGGTATTAATGTTAGGAATGTGTAGGATTATATGCACTGTATGCATGTAAATCTTGCTTGGGATGATCTTGAAGGCCGTTCCTTATGGGGAAAATTCCTATAAAAAAAGTATAAGTTGGTTCTGGGTTCTTTAAATGACTGGGTGACAAGATTATAGAAAATTATTCAAGTCCATGCTAGGGATATTCATCAGAATACAAGTTGTATTGTTGGACATAGTAATATTAAATTTTGGAGCCATAATTGGGCAAGTTCCACTTTGGGGTTCCTGGGATGCCCCACATCTAATAGCTCCTTTAGGGAGGCTAAAAAGAACCCCTTGTTTATTCAAACTATTATAAACATGCAACAATGAAGTATATTTGATAATATCATGCTGAATGATGATGAGGATAAGATGGTGTTCACACAATATTCATAATATATTTTCACATCCAAAACCTACCATGTTCTATGTCATGGCTAGGTATTGAGGGATGAATAGGAGGATTATCTGGTGTTGGGATATCCCTTCAAAATTCTATTTTTTAATTTAGAGAATCAGAAACCATAGAATTCCCACTAATAATGAGATTCAACAGAAAGGTATTCACCTCATCATAAAATGTCCCTATTGCTAAAAACCATGTGGAGAATAAACTCTTCATATCCTCTTTCATGGGTAATGGGTGACCTCTATCTGTAAATGGCTGGAGAATTATTTAGATTTGGAGGCCATATTTGATCTAGTGATGATTTAATCCATAGATAGTTTGGTGGTACTAGGAATAATAAACATAAATAAAGGGAAAGATCAGTGCTGTTTACAGTGGGTTATTGGACCATATGGAGGGAAATGAATATATACTAGCATGAGGGAGTTCGGAGCTCACAGATTGCACTGATGAAAATATCATGTAGTATGGCAGAAAAACTTAGTTTACTCTTGGAGATATAGAATAAGGCCCCATCACTGAGGAAAATGTGTTCTAATATATATCCCTATTCCCTATCCCAACGGTATCTATCCCAGGGTAAGTGGGTGAAATATAACCTACCTAATATTGGTACGAAGTTAAATATCAACGAATCATTCATAAATGGTCTATCTTGGGGTGATGGTGTGGTGCACGATGGTAGGGGATCAGTGTTTCTTGCCTTCTATGCTGATTATGGTCAGGGCGACTCTCTTATAGTGGAAGCCAAGGTATTTCTCAATACCATGGAGCTTTGTTTAACCATAGATCTAAACATGGAAATAGTAGAGACAGATTCATTAATCATCTATAATTTGCTTCATAATCATGCGACTATACATTAGAGCATCAGCTATATCATACAAAGCATAAATATTCTCTTGAGTGACCAGGCACAGGTATGTCACATATGGTGTGAAGGTAATAAGGTGGTGGATTTACTTTATTCTAGAGCTATTCATAGTGGGCCTATTTTCTTATTTACTACTATGGGATCCCTTCCCCCTAAATGTGTAATAATTGTGTAAGGTGATGATCACGGTCTTCATTTATTTTTCCCTCTATGACGATCTCAGGTTGTAGTTTATATTTATAATTAATAAATAAAAATTCTAATTTCAGGCTAAAGAACTTCTAAAAGAAATTTTTTGAACATAACAAAGGTAAAAAAAAATACTATTATTTATGTGGTTTGGTTTTAGTACCAATATACTAGAGAAACTCCATGATAATTTTATTTCAATAAAATAAAATATGATTAAAATATCAAAAAATAGCCATAGAACATATGTTCCAACCTATTATTTAAATTAAACTCCAGCAGGTGTAGTGAATAACATTTCCTTATGATCTTTATATAGAATATGTCCACTTGGGTCTAGTATTCATGGATATACCTATGCCCAGTCAAAGACATCCACTACCTTAACTCCTTTTAGTATATAGTGAATGTTTCTAGAAAATCTATGAGTTTACTATTACATAAAATTTTGAATAATATTTTGTATAAATAGTAATGAATCTTAATTAACCCCTTTAAGCCTCCACATTACCTCCAATAAGACTCATCAAGGTAAATTTTGACTGCCAACATCTAGTCCTCCTACTTCTAGACTTACAGACTTTGATGTCTCCTCTCCACTATCTCTATTTGAGCATCGAAAATTAAACATATGTAATATATCCTATCAATAATTATAAAACTTATCCAAAAAATGGTCTTTACATGGCTAAACCTAAAAATATATTTTTACCAAATGTAACATTATTTGTGAATTTCTTTGATCAATAAATTAATTTATTCCTAATTCATATAACTATTTATCAACATAAATTTGACCAATAAATTAATTACTTCCCATTTTTTACAAATCAATTTTTTTATTTAAAAAAACACCTTTCAAGGTAAAGTGGGAACTTAAAAAAAGAGGCACACTTAACAAGATGACAGGAAAAGAGAATTAAATTGAAACAACAAGAAGTCATTATTAAAATGATTAAAATTATAAGAATCATCCTCAAATTGAAAATCAAAATCAACTTCCCTAACCTCAAAATGATAATTTTTGGATCGAATGTGAGTTCTCCGAAACCCATTAACCAATTATTGTTTGATAGAGAAGTATGAGTTAATACCAAGGTTGATCAGCTCCTATTTTTTCTTTCTTCCTATGATTATTATGAATAGAAGATTAAATTCCAAGAACTTACTCAACAAAAAATCCCCAAATATGGAAAATAAAATTGAGGTGTCCACTAGAGAATTCAAAAAAACCTTATACCCTTCCAAAAATGCTCCACCCACAACAAACTATATAGTGGATAGTGAGAACTTCTAAATTATCATGCATCCACTAGCCAAAGAGGTAAAAACATTTATCTTGGAGGTAGACCCATTAGGACCACTTCCGGTTTATTTAGAAAAGGTATGAACCATATATGTTATTTAATTTGAAATAGGTGAATCATAATTCAAAGAAAAAGTATACTCTATGAAAATTGGCCAACTATATTTTTGATTAGTTATATAATCCTTAATTAATACAATAATTTTATAACATCAATCACCCAAAAATATATTAATAAAAATATATATATTTTTATATAACATGATTTCAATAGGGGTAACTTCTAGGTTTAACCTCAACCTATGTTAAACAACTTCATAATTCATAGGACGAAATAGATTATTCCTAGAATTTAAACTTTTAATATGTTTTCATCTACTGGGAACAACATGTTATAAACTATAAAATCAATATTTAGAGGTGACATCATCTATCCATGTATTATGATTTTAACTTATGAATGCATTTGAGGAATAAGCCAAATTCCTATATTTGAGTCCAAATAAAAGAAACAACTTAATTGGTAATATCCAAGGACTTACTTCTAACATACCACCTCACTAGATTGATCCCATTCAAAGTACACCACTCTTAAAAACTAATAGTTTAAAAACTTTAGTGGATAGACTCAGATACATATGTACTAGTCTATATACACATGGAATATATATATATATATATATCATATAATTATATTATAACACATTGAACTTATCTTTTGGGATGACTACTTTGTGGGTTGGGTTGCTATGGTAGATGAATCAATCATATATTTTCAATACCATCCCCAAACTAAATTTTTTAACCAAGTAAACTTCATGTCACTTTTTCAAAGGAGAAACTAGAGTTTCTAGGTTACCAACATAATTAATATTCATGAGCCTATCTAGTATAAAACTCCTGATATCATTGAGTGGAACATCAATGTTTATCTATTTCTTCTAATTATAATTGATACTATTAATCTTGGATATTATGAATTGATTTTCACAATGTACATAGATTGTAGGAATAGGCTTTTTAGTCATCAGTAATTTGGATAAAAAACATACATCTACTTAGCCTCCCATACAATAGTATCTAAAGCACACAACTCAGCCTCAAAAGTAGATAAAGTTAGAATGATTTTTTTATAAGACTAACAAGATAAAATTACACCACCCAAGGTAAAAACATACCCCATATAGAGTATATTAGGTTAAGGCCTCCCATTACATGTGATATTCATACTCAGTACTAGCCACCAGCTCCTGGCCTATAGAAGGTAGGATTAGTGTGGAACACTCAGCCTACTACCAACCTTGGTGGGGTCCTAGTGGGTCAAAATTTGTTATAGTGGTATTAAAGTAGGTCTATCCTAGGTATGATGTTTGAAGTCTATTGTTTGTGGAGATTGTTTTGGGAAATTATATAAATAGTCTCAAGGGGGTTTGAGTTTAACTTTCAAGCCTGGGAACCTAGTGTTTATGAAGTGGATGATGTATCTATTCACCAAGACTTTCATAAAATTATTATTAAATTGAAGATATAAAGCACCAATTTTAAGGAATATGTAAATGGAATATTAATCATATAGAGATCAATTATTTGTTTTCAATTACTTATTGATTAAAATTATAAGATATGATTTAATTTCCATGGGCTGTCTTGTCAAACTATAGGATAAAACTACAGATACAATCATCTAGGATCCCAAGGAAGGGTCATGGAATGCCTATGCTAGTGATTGAGCCTCTTATTACTAACCAGATGAGTGATGAGGATTATATATAGGTACTAGATGATGAGATTTACCTAATAGACAAGCAGGGAGAGGTACCTTTACCTATAATACATAGATAAGATCCAACACTTGAAACTTAGTTGGACATCCCTCCAAATATTAATAAATGAATGATCCCAATGCTGTAGGATAAGGATGTATATAGGATGAGTGTGATTCATGAGTTTCAAAATCTGTGATCCTATAGGTTTTGAAGAAATAATAACCCTCAGGTAGCATAGGATTGTCTTGAGGCGTTGATTCAAGTATTTTTCCTTGTCTAGACACCCTCAGTTGTGATAGTGGTGCTAACATTGATCCTTCACCATGACATGATGAGTCACTGGTGGAATTTGATCATCCAGACCCACAATGAGGAAACTGTTCCATAGAAAGTTTTTGAGCACCTCTTATTTTAAATATTTATATATAGATTCATTGAGATCTATATTCACCTATTATTTATTAACGTCTCAGTATGGTAAAATGTCTATTTCAAAGTATGTGTCTTGTTTAATAACCTCACGAGTACTCTGTTAACATTATTCATGACAAATTCTTTCAAGTTTGAAAGTTTAAGTGAGGTCTTAGTTGAGAGATTTGAGTTGATGGTGTTACCCTATATATCCCCACCTATGTTGGGGTTCTAAAGAGAGACTTTATGATCAAGATATTTTTATCATAGAAGAAATAGGTAGTTTGAGATAGTGGAAGGTACCCATTATTAGATTAATTATCTGGGGATAGTCATTATTCGATGCCAGGGTCACGTCATTAGAGGCATACTCAAGCATAGACCCATACTTGATGATAAAAAATGTATGAGTTTTATAGAATTTTTATATAGATAATATATCAGTTTTAATTTTCCTATTGATAGAAGGGTCATATGAAGCATGATTACCCAACCTTCTATGAAATAGTGGGTATTCAGGCAGTGGATAGACCTTTTAATTAAAGATGGTGATGAGATTAGGGATATCCCTGAGGTATACAAATTGGTTCTTAGGTAGAAAGTTATAGTAGTGGAGTTGTATATGCACTAGGAAGTGGATATCACTACTATCCAATTATACCACCACCATCCCTAGATGGTCTATTCCAAGTTCTGGGGGCTGGCGGGTAGGGATACAGTTAGATGTAGGTGATAGGTGGGTTTCAACTAGCTATTATCTACTCTGATATGAGGTATAATCTATTTCTTATCTACAACGATACTCATACTTATGGATACTAGTATGATCCATTATTTTGATGCTTCATCCTTTGTTTATAGAGTTAGAGATCCCGATAGAGCCCCTTTCTTGACCCATGTGACCAGAGAATCCTACTGGAAGTGATCACATACTCACCCACATCTTTCAAAGGCCTGAACTTGAGCTTAGTGGGGAGAGGTTCTCATGGAAATTCATAGTGGTGGTGATGAATCTCTGAAACATAATCCATGGTATGTATTGATTACTCTCATTACATTTTGAGATGGACTACTACCTTTGGTTTGTGATGTGTTTCTAAGTGGATGGATTATGGTTTTCCTTTATAGGAGAGTGTTAAATTCAGTCATGATGTGCATGACCTATGTAAAGGAGTTTAAATCCAATTTACCACTAGTTTTTGAGTTTGGATCTATGTATGGTAGACACTTTAGATGACCATCTTCCTATAGTCATGGTAGAGTACATAGATGTCTTCCGAGGGAATGTTCCTGGATTACCCTCTAGTCGGGAGATCTAATTCTGTATTGATCTACACCCTAGTATAACTTTTATTTCTTTAGTTTCATATGTGATGGTCCCTACTAATCTTAGGGATATGACAATGAAGATAGAGGATCTTATGGTGAAGGGTTTCATCAGATCCAATGTGTTCCACCAAGATACCTTCAATGTTGTTCTATAAGGACGAGAACATGATATTGAGGGTTTGTATTGACTATTGACATATGTATCAGGTGATAATCAAGAAAAAACACCCTATACTAAGGATTGATGATGTCTTATACTTTCTAAATGGAGTGAAGTGGTTCTTTTATATTGATATTTGGTCCAACTATCACAAGTTTCGGGTTCACGAGGATGATATCCTAAATATAGAATCTTGATGATGTTATATTCATTATGAATTTATAGTGACTCCCTTTAGAGTGAAAAAAACTCTCACTGTGTTCATGGGTCTCACGAATCAGATCTTTTATCCCTTCTATGACCATTTTAGAGTGGTATTCATTAACAACATCCCTATTTATTCAGTGATAATATACAAGCACAGTGAGCATCTAAGGATTATTTTAGACACAATCTGATAGAACCGGTTATGAATAAATATATTGAAGTGATATTTATATATTCGATAGGTACACTTATTGGGGATGTTATCTCAGAGGGAGAAGTAGTTATGGACCTAGAAAATATCAAGACAGTTATTTCTTGGAAGCCAACCAAGAGTGTGTTTGAGATGAATTGTTTTCTTGGTTTAGTGGGATAATATTGGAGATTCATGGTAGAATCATCCAAGATTTCTTCTCCTATGAATATTATTACCTTAAAGGGTTAACACTTCATTTGGTTTGAGTTATATCATAGATCCTTTAAGGAGATGAAGAGGAGGTCAATGAGTGATCTTATTATAAGTCTGTTAGAGGAAGGAGTTGAGTATGTGATATTCTGTAATGCCTCTAGAGTTGGGCTTGGTTGTTTACTTATTTAGAGATAGAAAATTATTTCTTATGGTTCTAGACATTTGATACATAATGATTATAATTACATGATCCATGATTTGGATTAAGAAATGGTAGTTTTTTACATAAATACCTAGTGAAACTACCTTTTTTGGTTTGAAGTTCATGGTCTACATAGACTATAAGAGTTTTAGATATATCTTTAATAAGAGAGATATTAAATAGAGGTAGAGGTGTTGGTTAGAGTTATTTAAGGACCATGAATTTAGGAATATCTATACTCTAGGGAAGGGAAATGTGGTGGTTAATAACCTTAGTAGGAAATCCTGAGCTTAATTTATGGAGGAGGTTTTAGAGAAGATAGACTCCACTTCTAAAACAAGTGATAGAGGAAAATTTTAAAGACATCTATTTCGTGGTTCTACATAATTAAATATCACCAGGAAACACACTTTATGGATTTTTAGGGGGCATGCCATCCGATTTTCATGGAAGATTGTGGTTCCAATCACATTGTGTGAGGAGGTGGAGAGGGAGTTTGATAATTCCCCATTAGCAGTATATCCATATGCAATGAAGATGTACCATGAACTCAAGGATTAGTTTTTTTATCCAATATGAATAGGAGTGTTGGTAACGTTTTCCCACATTTCCCCACCTTTCAGTTGATGAAGGTTAAGCACCAGGTTTTAGCAGGGTTAGCTCAACCCCTAGATATTCTAGAGTGGATGTGGGATGGAATATATATATATATATAATTTATGATAGGTATTCCACAAATAGCTTGGGTTCACAATGTGAATTTGTTTTTTTATCAACTAACAAATCCATTCGGACAACTTCCATCATATCTAGGTGCAATGTTTAGTGTAAAGTTTGGGATGATTGTACGTGAATGGGGACATTATAACGACCCAAGATTTTGGTGAAATATTACTTAATGAATAAATATTATGTTATATAGATTTATTTACACACAAAATCTAACCTCAATGCACCATGCCACGTTTTAGTAAAAAAGATATTGACCACTGTAGGATAATTGTTAAATTAGCAGGTATAAAGAGTTATAACCACATTATGAGATAAAGGTCCATTTTATAATATTTAAACTAGTGTAGCTAAGAATTTAATAAAATATTTTAATAGTTAAAAAAATTATTTTTTAAATTATATATTTTTTTATAATATATTTTTGGTATAAATAATCTATTAGCACTAATTTTTTTACGAATAGTTAATATACCTAAAGAATAATTTCCAATAAATTTTTTTTCTATATTTTATGATTTTATTTAAAGGTTAAATTTATGAATGATAGAATAGTATTTTTATAAAATTAAACTAATTTTTTAATTATCATTATAATATTATATTAATATTATTTTTTCAGGATTTTTCTTAAATGATTGATTTTTAGGTGAATAGTGTATAAATACCATTTTTACAAATATCATGACTTTTAAAACATTATTAGTATATAAGTATGAATTAGAAATTAATGAAATAATTTTATATATAAAATATGTATTTTATAATTTACTATATAATATTGGTTTTAATTTTAAAATTTATATTTGACATTTTAGAAAATAGGTTATATTTTTTAAAAATTGTTTTAATACATTATAATTTTTTAAATTGATTTCCATCGCTGTTTTAAAATTAATATAATAAAATAGATTTAATATATGGAATTATAAGGTCCAAATTATTCAATAATAACTATTTTATTTTATGTTACAAAGGATAAATTTCCTTGGTAAAAAATAGTTACCATAGTAGAAAACTAAAATATTAAAAAGGGGTAACCTAGGGAGTAAAATGCATAACATGTTAAAACCATGATTATAATTGAGTGGTTGAGGTGTGGCTCACCCAAACCTTTTATCCACTCAATTATTTTCTTTTTTTATCCACTTGAAATGTTTAACATGTTCTTCCATTTTATTGAGTGATTATAATTACAAAAATTCCATTCTCACCACTTAGAAAAAGGGCCTCTCACTACCCCTTCAAGACCACTCAAAGAGTTCAGTTTTAACATAAAGTGATACCTATTATCCTTACATTATATACATATTCCTTTTTTTAAGTTCCTATTACCAAGATATTGGCTTAATAACTCTTTTTCCAAGGATTCTTCCAAGGGAAAGCCTAAGTTATCAATTTGAGAGCTTTTTTTCACTAAATACTTTTATTTTATTTCTTACCTTATAAATATAATTTTATAATTACTATATAATTAAATAATAATTATTTGTATAATTAATGTTATTATTCCTAGGTAATAACTATTAACCACCTTCCCTTTTTCAATTAAGAAAAATGAAACCGTCATATGTGATTTGTACAAACTATTCCCTCCATGAAGTGAAAAATTCTATTTTACTTCAATGTTAATATTTGATGTTTATAAGGGTGGAATTGAAGAATAAATGTTACATATATAATATAATTATGATTATCAAGAGACAAATTATAATCCACATTATTTCCCTCTCATCATTTGAGAAATAAAAACATTAACCATGTGTTGTGTGGACTATTGCCTCTATAAATCAAAAATTATGTTTTTTTAATTATTTTACTTATTATTTATTAAATTATATTAAAATATAATTCACCTCCTTAAAATTATCCAAATAGTATCAATGTGTTTAAGAAATAATGACATTATAGAAAAATAAACCAGTTTTATAATCATAATCATCCATTGATTATGGTATATTCATGTTTGGATTAGTCTAACCACCCACTTAAACAATACTATAAAATAATATCCTTTTTGTAATACCCCATTTGTAAAACCCCTAGATTTTGTGATTTTTTAAAATTTAATCTTTTTGATATTTTTCATTTCAAGAAACATAGAATATAGCTTATATTAGGTGAATTCACTAAGTCAAACATTCCTTTCACATGACACCGACTTGGTTGGAGCTACACATAAGACCTACATGGAATGGGTTACACAAAACATTGATTTTCAATGAAAATAACTTTATTTCTATAATTATTTAAATGAGATAATTATAACCTAACTGTTATTTATATGTTCAGAAATACTATTTTCTCAAATGAACTGCTTTTCATTTCCTTCTGTGAAAAATAATAAAATTAATTTTAGAATAATGTAGAAATTTAATTTTAAAAAATAAAATTCATTTATGAATTTATATATTCAATATTATATTAGTGTGATTTTTTGGGATTTTTCGGAGTAACTTCATTTTTAGATGAATAATGAAAATACTAAATTTTAATTCAAAAATAAATTTTCATCTAATTTATTTATATAGTTAAATAATATTTTAATATGGGTTTAAATTATAATTAGATAAAATATACATAAATTAATCCAATTTAGGTCATTATAAACAATTTCACATTGAAATTGGATATAAAAACATAACAAAATTCTGAACGTTTTTACTTTAAAAACCCACATTATTGTCTCATCTATGGGATAAAATTTAATTTTATTTCTACCACTTATGTGATTGGAATATGGAATAATAGATTCTATATTTATAATCAGTATAATTTATAATATCCCATAATTTTAACTTAGTTTTTTACCAAAAATATTAGTAAAATTAATTAAAATTAATTGCAATGATTAAGAAAAAATTAAGCTTAACAAAAGACTATAACTTAATCTAAAGGGCCCAAATGACCTATAAACTTGTCCAAAAACCATTTTATGGAAATTATTCTTCCATTAACATTAAATTATTGATTTTTTAAGTTTTGGATAACTGTTTTAGGTAAAAATGAGGGTACACCTAACTTGTTTTAACAAATACCAAGTGAGTCCTTTCCCTCCCTTATAAAAGGACACCACCTCCCCCCCTTTATCAAACCTCTCAAAACACATAGTTTTGGAAAATATCTGCCAAATATAATTCCAAAAATCCCTCCATTACTCCTTTAATCCTCACTTTTGTTAGAAATAAATCCAAGGAATCCCTTTGGTGAAAACCAAAAGGAGTTACCCAAAGAAGAGGTAACATCCTCCCTTAAGATCCTTTATCTTATTTTCATTCTCCACACCCTCCACTATCCTTATTAAAAAATTATAAAAAATCGGTATAATCAATATAATTATATTTTTTTTGCTAAGGTTTCAACCTAAACTCACACACACTTCCATCTAATGGCTAATGAACATATTGTTTATATGTACGACAAACTACCGTCTCACCAAATAATAACTGTTTTTCCTTATTTTATCACCTCCCATGGTAGAAATTATGATGGAAATGATGTTTATATATTATATATATGATAATTATTATTTATTTAATATTATTTAGTTATTTTAAAACAAATATATTTATACATTACTTTTTTTGTAAATACGAAAATTTTGTTTGAGGAAGTGTGGACTACCGCCCCTCAAAGCAATGAAATGCATTCACACACTACATGGAATGTATTAAGGATTATATTAGTGAAATTATATGATATATATTAAATAATAATTATACTTAAATTATATTATATATACATATATTTCATTTATTTTTTTACTTTCAATATTACGAATAAAAATAGAAAAAACGTTCATATGTACGTATGACCTACCGTCTCCATGAACAGTGTATTCCATTTCATACTTCTATATTCTATAGATTATTATAATAAAAATATAATTAATATAAATTATATTTATATCATTATTTACATTATTTAAATCATTATATATGTATAAGGATCAAATATATAACAAATTAAGACACATGGAAAAAACAAAGCAAACATTACCTAAAGTGAAACCTTAACATATAATTGTTAACAAGTGGGTAATATAAAGTCATAATAAAACAATATATTATATTAGATATAAGAATATGGTTATTTTATAGATTTATAATAAACTTTTATTTATTATATAGGAATTTTTTATGAGTATGATGAGAGTCAAGACACAAGGTAAGGGAATTTCATCTCACTCTTTATTTTTGTGAGAAACATGATTTATTCACAACCCATTCATTTTGTGTGGTGTTTATACATTACATGGATGTATTTATTATTATTGTGATTAAATTTATGGATATTTACATACATATTTTATGATATCTATTTCTTGGATTTTATGTTTGAAAAGTTACCAAATCGGTAAAGTAATTTTGTCTCATTTTGCCTTCTTTGAGACACATGCCATGTTATGCACCCATTTTTTTCCAAAAGGTGTATATAATAGAATTTGAAATTTTACATCATGAATCTAATTAATTTCATGATATTTTAAGCTTCATGTAATTTCATTTTCTTTAATGGGGAGTATGGTTCAAATTTACCAAGTGGTAAGAGTTTATTGAAATAATGTCACCACTTTTCGAGATTGTTTATGTTTATGTTTACTTTGAAAAAATATTCTGATCCATATATCAAGAAAACTCATTAATTTTCTTATAATATGGTTATTAATGATATATTAATGTATTAGGACCATTTTTACACTCTTTGGTATATAAGATAGTTAAGAAAGTGTTTTTAAGAAAGCCTGACTTTACCCTCTTTTCGATCATAAATCTATGTTCCATCAAACTATGTTTTCCAAAAAGAAAAGTTTCCAAAAATATTATAATATTATACTATGACCATTAAAAGTCATTTTTACCCATGTTTTTACATTTTTAAACAAAATGGTTCGTAAAAAGGTATCTTTTTATCATTTTCTGGTCGAGGCACTTTTCTAAAATTTTTATGTTGGAAAAGGAATGTTCGAAATGTATGGATTTACCCACCATCATGCCCATAATTACCTTGAATATTACTTTATAAGATTAAAAAGTTATTTTTTAAAATATTTTTTCCTTAATATTCTAAAAATTAATTATTTTAAATTGATTTTCAATAAAAAATGTTTAAAAAATATTTTATTGTTTTAAATGATTTTAAAAGATTCTTTTATAAGTTTTCAAGTTATTTTAAAAGAAACAGTTTTAAAAATGTTTCCAAGATTTCTTTATCAGTTTTCAATAAGTTTTTAAAGTAAGAAGTTTTAAAAATGTTGGAAATGATTCATTTATAAGTTTTTAGGTTTTATTTTTATAAAAATAGTTTTTAAAAGGCTTTATGTTTTAAAAAGAATTTTCTAAAGAAGAAAATATATTTTCCTCAAGAAAGGTTTTAAAAGATACTTCAAAATTATTTTTCATCTAAGATGACATCCATTGGTGTTACTCATGATTTTTTGGGAAATGATCCAAATGATCCATTCATATTCTTTCTCTGAATGTTTTATGTTTTGATGACATGATATTTATGAAAAACTGTTTCTCTATCATATATTATATGTTTATGAAACCCGTTCCTCTTCTATGGGTTATATGCTTATGAAACCCATTTCTATTCAATTGGTTATACCATGATGATTGCTTATGAAACCCGCTTCCTTTAATGGATTATTCTAGGATGAAATTATTATAAAACCTATATATTTTACATAGGTTATGATATGATTAAATTTTTTTGATACCTATTTCATTTCATGGGTTATGATATGATATTTGTAAAACCCATCAATTTTTATGGGTCATCATATGATGAAATTTTTATTATCTTATGTCACATGTATGTATGATTTTATCATGTGATGTATGGGACCTATATCCCTTCCAATGCATTGGGCAACGATAAATATTTTATGAGCTCAATCGGGTACATGAGAGGGTATCCAAAGCCCAAAACTAGAGGGTACATGAGATGGAATCCCAAACCCAAAATAAGAGGGTATCTTAAGCCCAAAACAAGAGGGTAAATGAGAGGTCATACCAAGGACAAATAAGGTACATAGGTTATTATACTAAGCCTAACATTTTGTGAAGGTCTTGGTAGGTATCCTTGATATATGATTTTCTATGTTTACGAGTATGCCAAAAATTTCACGTATTATTCCTATGATAAGATTATACTCTTGTTTCCTTATGATTCATGTATTATGAACTACCACTATTTATGCTATGATTCATTTTTACAATCTTTTATATACAAGGAATGAACTTTTAATGTCATGATCATGTTCTCATACTATTATGATCATGTTTATACTTACATATCTCTCTTTCTTACCCTTATTGAGCATATGTGCTCACCCCTTTTTTATATTTCCTTCACTAGGATATGAAGATATGTATTAATTATGGTGTGTCTAAGAAGGTTTCTAGTCACGATTGTAATGACCTGAATCAGGAGCCCCTCCACTAGTGCCCCGTACCCGGTTCGCCACATGACCTCAAGCGCATTTCCCCAAATTCCAGAGGATTCTGACTAGCAGCGAGGGCCTTGGTGAGTCGGTGGGGAAACTATGCCCCCATTCGGTAAAGTATACAGTGGAAAAAAACCAAAAAAAAATAGCAGAATCAATAAACAACATACAACAACTGAACTGAATAGCGGAAACAATGGATAACTAATAATGATGCAATATGGTACATATGTCTATGGAAAACAGCAAACAAACCAACGTGCTGAAGTACAAATGAAAAAAAAGTTCAAGGAAAACAAAATGAACTCCACAACATCGCGAGCCATGGCTTGATCCCATGCTCTCCAGCTCCAATGAAATCAAGAACCTGAAGTAGAAGTGCACTTTACCTTATCTATACCTACAGCAACATAGTCTGCTTGGGCCCAAAATCATGGCCCAAACAGGGTGTGAGATACAATCCTAGTAGGCAATCACCCAAATATTTGTGCCTAATATTCAATGAATACAAGGAAAGTAATAAAACAAGAAGCAGTAAACAAGAAAGCACAAGCAGCTACAATCCACAGTTCTAACAAATAAAGTACAAAAGTAACATCCAACAACAAGAAGAAAATAGTTAACCCTCTGGGTAGCTCTCACAGCCTAACCCCTATGGTTCAACCTATAAGTACTAGCAACCCTCTAGAAGGCACACACAGTCTCACCCCTCTGGTTCAACTATGAAAATAACAGACTCTATGGGGAAGCACTCACGGTCAATTCCCCCTATAGTCTCATATCATGCTAAAGGATCTCTGGGGAAGGACTCAATGTTTATTCCTTCTATGGCCCGCGTTGAGGAACTACATACTCTTTGAGGAAGCACTCAACGTAAATTCCCCCTATGGTCTCACATCTTAATTAAAAGACACTCTGGAGAATCCCTTACATCAATTATCTCTTTGGTATACTACTATAGGTTCTCACAGTACTGAGTGAAAGATAAAACATTCTCAGCGCGCGTACATCGTCCAAGTAAACCTCAAGAACTACTTGGCTATCGTTCAAAGGCTCAACAGCATAATAAAGTAGAAGTTCCACTACCCTATGACTAGGCATGGAAACTGGAAAAACGCCAAACAGGAAGAACAAGCATGGAAAAGAAACCTGAGCACAAAATAAATTACTCTACTCACAAGCATAAACCTCTACTATAGAAATCAAGCAAATCAGGGAAACAACAGAGCAAAACAGGTAACACGCAATACCCCATTCAAGGGTATTGGTGTAATTTTCACAAAATACTCATCAAATTTCTATGGAAAGGCACAAACCACCTACCTCGATCCTAGGAGATCGATATACATGAACCTCGACGATAGATTCCCCTTAGAACGACGAATATCTGAGAAAACACACAAAACGTTCATCCCACGATAACTTGGAAACGAGGAGGAATCAAGAAACAAGGCTAAAGAATAACGGAGAACTCACCACTGTGCTTCCAACACAATCGAAGGAGGCTATAACGGAGGTCAGACAGAAGCACGACATGTCGAGGAAGAATCACAGTCGTACGACACTCTCAGATGGACAAAACCTAAATAAGAAGATGCTTCTATGCGTCAGGTGTGACCCCGGCCTGTTTAATAAAAAAAGAAAATACACGACGTGTAATTCTTGGTACACGGTGTGTAATTCAGTTTTCCATACTCCTCTTTAACCGGCCTCCACCTCACCCTTACACACCGTGTGTGTGGTCCAGACATGGCCATCACACGACTTCGAGCGGAAAAAGAGTACACGACGTGTACTCAGAAAGTACACGGCTTGTACTTCAAAACTTTCCAGAAACTTCAATTTTATTAAAAACTCCAGAAAAAGGAAAAACATACCTGAACGAAGAACCATGTTCTTACAAACTTTCCCCATTAAAGAAATTCATCCTCAAATTTCCCTAACGAGGAGGAGAAGAAGAAACCCCGAACAGATCTGGCCACTGCGATCGTACATCGGCTTCCCTCTCCCAGGTCTCGTCCTGTACCCGCCCATGCTGCCATAGCACCCATACCAGAGGAACAGACCACCCACGGAGAACCTTCATACTGTGATCGAAAATCCAGATAGGATGCTCCTCTAATGATGCATCCGCTTCAAGCTCGACTTCCTCAGGATGAAAGACGTGAGACGGGTCTGAAAAGTAGCATCAGAGTTGAGAGACGTGGAAGACGTCGTGCATGGCCTAGTATCTATGAGGTAGCTGAAACCGATAGGCAACCAGACCAACTCTCTCCAAGACCTCAAACGACCCAACATACCACGGTGAAAGCTTACCCTATCTCCGAATCCTCTTGTACCCCAACCTCGGTGTGACACGCATGAAAAATTGATCCCTGACCTCGAACTCCAGAGGTCGTCTCCGCTGATCAACATAAGACTTCTGTCGAGACGGTGCTGTAGCCATCCTCTTCTGAATCAGCTCTATCTGCTCTGAAGTCTCCTGAATGAGACGAGGTCCCAGCAAAGCTGCCTCTCCTGCCTCCAACCAGCATAAGGGTGATCGGCATGGCCTACCGTACAAAGCCTCGTATGGTTCCATCTGAATGGTTGCCTGGAAACTGTTGTTGTAGTAGAACTCCACTAGAGGAATATGTTTCTCCCAAGAACCTCCAAAGTCTAGGATGCAAGCTCAGAGCATATCCTCAAGCATCTGGATTGTGCGCTCGGACTGGCCATCGGTTTGGGGATGGTATGCTGTACTCAAAAGTACCTGTGTACGCAAGGCCTTCTGAAGTCCCTGCCAGAACTGAGAGGTAAAGCACACATCCCTGTCTGAAACGATGGAGTGTGGGACTCCATGAAGATGAACGATCTCTCGGATGTAAAGTCATCCCAGATCATCGAAACTGAATGTCTCCTTGATCGGAAAGAAGTGGGAAACCTTCGTGACCCTGTCGACGAAAACCCAAACAACATCGTTTCTCCGAGGCATCCTCGACAACCCAGTCACGAAGTCCATCGCGACGTCATTCCACTTCCACTCTGGAATGTGTAACTGCTATTAAAGGCCTGCTAGTCACTGATGCTCTACTTTCACCTGCTGACAAGTAGAGCATATCATGACGAATCCCGCAACATCCTTCTTCATACCTGGACACCAGTATTGGCGATAAAGATATCGATACATCTTGGTGATGCCGGGATGAACTGACCAAACAGAGGAATGAAAATCCTACATCAGCTCCTCGCGTATGTCTGCTGGCACCCATATGTGTCCCTAGAAACGCAAGATCTCATCCTCGCCCACTGTCCATCCAGGAAGAGGGTCCCCTCCTGACACACTCTCCCGCAGGACTAAGCCTTCTGAGTCTGATAATTTCCTCATCCGCACCCGATCAAGTAGTGTAGAGGTAACATCTATAGAAGATAGGAAGGTCTGTCCCTGTCTGTCGTGCACCTCCATATGCATCTCATAGAACAGATCCATTAGCTTCCACTCACTGCTGGCCTCCTGAACTGCCTAAACCTGAGTTCTCCTGCTCAGCGCATCTGCCACTGTGTTGCCCTTCCCTGGCGTATAGGCAAGCTCAAAATCAAAAGAATGAATATACTCGACCCACCTGCGCTGCCTCAGATTCAAATCATGCTAATTGAAGATATAATTGAGACTCTTGTGGTCAGTGAAGACCACAAAGTGCTCTCCCAGTAGATAGTGTCTCCAACAGCGTAAGTCATGAACAACAGCTGCCAACTCCAGATCGTGCGTAAGGTAGTTTCTCTCATGTGGCCTCAACTGCCTAGACCCGTACACAACCAATCCATCTCCCTACATAAGCACAGATCCCAGCCCGATACTTGAAGCATCACAGTAAATAGTGTAGCTCTTGCCTGGCTCTGGAAAGACTAGTATCGGTGCTGACGTCAACCTCCCTTTCAGCTCCTGAAAGGATAACTCACAAGAATCTGACCATAAGAACTTCGCCCCCTTTTTGGTCAGACCTGTCAAAGGTGATGCTAGATGAGAAAAGTCCTGAATGAAGCATCTGTAGTATCCAGCCATCCCTAGGAAGCTCTATACCTCAAATATGTTCTTCGGCTACTCCCAGGAAACTAAAACTCTCACTTTCTCTGGGTCCACAGATACTCCTGCCTCTGAGATGACGTGACCCAAGAAGTGAATCTGATCCATCCAGAAGTGGCACTTCGAGAGTTTAGCATAAAGCCAATGCTCTCTCTGTGTACTAAGAACGATCTCAAGATGTGTGGCATAGTCGTGTTGAGTGTGAGAGTACACAAAGATATCATCCATGAAGACCACGACAAAGGAGTCCAAGTAAGGATGGAACACTCGGTTCATCAGTGCCATGAAAACTGCAGGCGCGTTCGTGAGACCGAACGGCATGACTATATACTCGTATAGACCATACCTGCTCTTGAAGGCTGTCAGAGGTATATCTGATGGTCTAACGCGCAACTGATGGTAACTGGACCTCAAATAAATCTTCGAGAACACCCGAGATCCTAAAAACTGATCAAAGAGGTCATCGATCCTCGACAAGGGATATCAATTCTTGACTTTCAACTAGTTCAGCTTCCGATAATCCACACAAAGCTGAAGGGTACCATATGCATTCTTCACAAACAAGATAGGAGAACCCCAAGGAGAAGTACTGGGTTGGATGAAACCCTTAGCCTGTAGCTCCTCCAACTGCTTCTTTAGCTCCTGAAGCTCAGGTGTGGCCATCCTATAGGGAGGAATGGACACTGGTGCCGCTCCTGACACAAGCTCAATAGATAAGTCTACCTCATGCTCCAGAGGAAAACCTGAAAAGTCATCTGGAAAGACGTCCCTGAAGCAATCCACCACTGGAGGAAAGTCCAACTGTGGAGTCCCCTGATCGTCCAGATAAAGACTAGCAATCTGGGCTATCACCCCTCCTATCCCAAGATGCTCGAGTCCTGCCTGTCTCACCCGAACGTCCCATTTGCCTTTATGAAGAAAAGAATCACCCTCTGGTGAAACAAAACTCACTCTGCAGTGATAAAATTCAACGACTACTTGAAAGGGAATCAACTAGTCCCTACCGAGGATGAAATCATAGCCCGTCATCTCTAGGACATAGAGATCCCATAAGAAGCGATACCCTGCAACCTCGAGGGGGAACTCTCTACACTGGCGTACACTAGATTTCCTCATTCCCAAAGGTGTGTCTAGTGTCAATGAGTTGTCAGAAGAAAAGATGCAGAGTCCAAGGATCTCCACGATAGCAATGGAGATAAAGCTATGTGTAGAACCAGTATTGAAAAGGGATGAAGATAAAACCGAGGCTACTAAAATCATACCTCAAACAGTAGAAGGGCAGGGATCCTACTCCTGATAAGTCTGATCCATGGAAAAAGACTGGCCTGTACCGTAGCCCTGAGCCCCTGGCTGACCACTCTAAGATGAACCTCCCTACTGGTGCTGAGGAACTGGTGGCTGACTGCCATGACCTCGACCTCCACCTCGGCCCGAATGACCAGATGAACTCCAGTTCCCTGACTGGTGAGAAACCGGTGGTGCTGCTCCTGAACGAGGAGTCATGGAAGAACCCCGGTCACCAGCTACTGGTGAAAAAACCTGAAAGAAATGCTGAAGGTGACCCATCTTGCTGAAATATTGGCACTCCACATGGTCCCTCTGGCACTACGGCCTCGTGTGCCCTGACTGGAAACACTAGTAGCATGTCACATGGCTGCCTGGCGATGCATCTCGCTTCCTTAGATCACCACGCATAGGCTCTATACGGCGCTTCTTGCTATCATCTGGAGGAAAAATAGATCTGGAAGCAGGACCACCCTAGCTTGCAGCTCCAGAGTCTCTCAGATTGCGCTCCATAATCAGTGCTTGGTTGATAATGGAAGTGATAGAAGTCAGCTGGAAGATGTTCACCTGCGAGCGAATCTCCCGCCTGAGACCATCCTCAAACTTCCTTGCTAAGAACACCCCACTCCCATACCAGAGGGGTGTGAAGCACTGTAGATCGGTGAAACAAGTGGAATACTCAATGATAGAAAGAGTACCCTGCTCTAAGCTCATGAACTCCCGGGCTCGATTGGCCCTCAGGGTCTCCGGGTAGAAGTAGTCATAGAACATGCGCTGGAACTCCTCCCAAGCCATAGCCTCCTATTGACCCGCCTTTGAGATCACATCCCACCACCTCTTGGAGGAGTCTCAGAGCATGTAAGTGGTGACCTTGACCCGCCTCTCTGGAGGCGTCTCCAGATGCTCGAATATAGTCATCATGGCTTCCAGCCATGGCTCTGCAGCCTGAGGTCCCCCTTCCCCCGAGAAAGTAGGAGGATGCTGCTACTGGAAAACCCGCGTCAAGTCTTCTATAGTCATGTCATGGGGCGACGCTCCCTGGAAGGCCTTAATCATCCTCATAAAACCTTCCTTGAACTGCGCACCATCGCCTGCAACTGGTATAATAGCCAGTGCCAAGGATGGCCCGACTGGAGGATCGATAGGAAGTCCCGGATCAGCCCTATCTGGCATCTGATCACTGCCTGACGACAGATGTCTGACCGGAGGACATCTTAGAGGCATAGATCTAAAAGATCAAGAGTACACCTTAGATCAAGAAAACAAGGACAGAGAACACAAGAGTAAAAAATAGAAACAGGGGAAGGAAAACACACAAGATTGCAAAACATGACTACATGATGTGTACAAAAACTACACGGCATGTCCTCATAAGCCACTGACATGGGCATGTACTCCTGACCTACAAGTCGTGTACACCTCAAACTACATGGCGTGTTGACCCCAACAAATGGTGTGTACTTGAAAACTATTCCCCTACCCGAGTATCTTCACACGACTAACCCACACGGTCCGACTCAATGCGAGACTACACGGTGTGTTCAAAACAAACACGGCATGTACTAGACAAGGCTTTGGCGGCCCGTGTTGTTAAGCACACAGACGTCTACATGACTGAACCTTACACAGTGTGCTCCGAACAAACATGGCGTGTATAGGCGAAGGTGACACCATCCCGTGTTGTTTGTGACACGGCCTGGTACCTGTAAATGACTACACAGCGTGTTCCGAGCAAACACGGCATGTGGAAAAGAAGGTAAAGCCAGCCCATGTTGTTCGTGACACGACCAGGTACCTGGACAAGACTACATGGCATGTTCCCTCTACACACAGCATGTTCTACCCGTGCTTCCCCGACCCGTGTTGTTAGTGACACGGCTGGGTACACGGCTCTGAACTTACAAGGCGTGTACCTACCATACACGGCGTGTTCCCGGGTTACTTTCACGTCACCGTGTTCTGCTCACACGGTCAGTGACACGGCCTGAAAACTACACGACATGTATCCAAAAAGTGCACGCCGTGTATTCTGGGTTTTTCTAGGCAGTAGCTCAGAAACTGCACAGAACCCTAGAAAAACTAAAAAAAGGCAAAGAGGTTCCAAATTCCGATCCGTGAGGGACCATATTCCCCGAGAATCAAAGCTTGGCATCTCCTACAATCACATACAAGGTAAAACATGATAATTTTTAAGCAAATAGCAAAACAAACAATTTTCTAACATAACGACAGAGCATCTATCAAGTATCTATCACAACAGCATGCATAATCTACACAGAGTCTATCACAACAGCATGAAATAGCTAATGCACCCTAGATGGCATGGAAAGAATGCATGGAATGTGATTTATACAAGTAACTATATGATGAATGACATGGAATACCCTCATCTCATCGGGTTGCGACAGAAATAGAACCGAAGTATCAAAACAATAATAGCACAGGTCATGTGAATCACTCTAGGTGAAATCAGATCAACCATAAAATCTCAAATCCAGAGAAATTGCAATTAACATGGTAGTATGGATTTTCCCTGTACACAGGTTAGCTACTCCCGAGCACAGATTAATACCAAGTACCGAATCTGTCCTATCCCCAGCTAAAGTCTCCAAACAGTAAAGCAAGAGAAAAGAACTCCTTTGATACCACTTTGTAACGACCCAAATCTGGAGCCCCTCCACTGGTGCCCCGTACCCAGTTCGCCACATGACCTCAAGCGCGTTTCCCCAAATTCCAGAGGCTGCCGACTAGCAGCGAGTGCCTTGGTGAGTCGATGAGGAAACTATGACCTCATTCGGTAAAGTATACAGCGGAAAACAACCAAACAAAATAGCAGAATCAATAAACAACATATAACAACTGAAATGAAAAATGTAAACAATGGATAAATAATAATGATGAAATATGGTACATATGTCTATGGAAAGTAGCAAACAAACCAACGTGTTGAAGTAAAACTGAAAAACAAAGTTCAAGGAAAACAAAATGAACTCCTCAGCATCGCGAGCCACGGCTCGGTCCCATGTTCTCTAGCTTCAGTGCAATCAAGAACCTGAAGTAGAAGGGCGCTTGCCCTTATCTATACCTGAAGCAACATAGTATTCTTGGGCCCAAAATCATTGGAAAAATAGGGTGTGAGATACAATCCCAGTAGGCAATCACCCAAAGATTTGTACCTAACAGTCAATGAATACAAGGAAAGTAACAAAACAAGAAGTAGTAAACAGGAAAGCATAAGCAGCTACAATCCATAGTTCTAACAAATAAAGTACACAAGTAACAACCAACAACAAGAAGAAAATAGGTAACCCTCTGGGTATCTCTCACAACCTAACCCCTATGGTTCAACCTATAAGTACTAGAAACCCTCTAGGAGGCACACACAGTCTCACCCCTCTGGTTCAGCTATGAAAATAACATACTCTATGGGGAAGCACTCACTCTCTATTCCCCCTATAGTCTCATATCATGCTAAAGGATCTCTGGGGAAGCACTCAACGTCTATTCCCCCTATGGCCCACGTCGAGGAACTACAGACTCTCTGAGTAAGCACTCAACGTCAATTCCCCCTGTGGTCTCGCATCATAATTAAAAGACACTCTGGAGAAGCCCTTAGGTCAATTCCCCCTTTGGTTTACTACTCTAGGTTCTCACAGTCCTGAGTGAAAGATAAAACATGCTCACCGCACGTACATCGTCCAAGTAAACCTCAAGAACTACTTGGATATCATTCTAAGGCTCAACAACATAATAAAATAGCAGTTCCACTATCCTACAAATAGGCATGGCAACTGGAAAAATGCCAAATAGGCAGAACAAGCATGGAAAAGCAACCTGAGCACAAAATAAATTACTCTACTCACAAGTATAAACCTATACTACAACAATCAATCAAAGAAGGAAAACAACAGAGCAAAATAGGTAACACACAATACCCTGTTCAAGGGTATTGGTGGAATTTGCACAAAATACTCATCAACTTTATATGGAAAGGCACAAACCACCTACCTCGATCCTAGGAGATCGATATACGTGAACCTAGAGTATAGATTCCCCTTAGAATGATGAAGATATGAGAAAACGCACAAAAAGTTCATCCCACGATAACTTGGAAATGAAGAGGAATCAAGAAACAAGGCTAAATCAGAATGGATAAATCACCGCTGCGCTTCCAACGCAATCGACGGCGGCTAGAACGAAGGTCGGACGGAAGAACGACAGGTCGGGGAAGAATCGCGGTCGTATGACACTCTCGGATGGACAAAACCTAAAGAAGAAGACTCTTCTGTGCGTTAGGTGCGACTCCAGTCCGTTGAATGAAAAAAAAAGAAAATACACGGCATGTACTTCTTGAGTACATGACGTGTACTTCAGTTTTCCATACTCCGCTTTAACCGGCCTCCACCTCACCCTTACACACCGTGTGTGTGGCCCAGACATATCCAACACACGGCTTCGAGCATAAAAAGAGTAATCGGCGTGTACTCAGAAAGTACACGGCGTGTACTTCAAAAATTTCCAGGAACTTCAATTTTCTTAAAAACTCCAGAAAAAGAAAAAACATACCTAAACGAAGATCTGAGTTCTTTCAACAATGAACCTTGTGGGAGATAATGTGGCTCAATCATATATCATAATTTACATTTCCATGTTTCCAAAGGCACTAAACTAATATGGTCTTTGGGTGTCTGTTTGTACAATGTTTTAAGTATTCTGCATAAGTGATGTAATGTATATGTATGTTAATAATGGGTTGTTATAGTTGGTAATAGATAAAATGTTTAGTCATCATTTGGAAACTAGGATGAGAGAAATTTAGTGAGATCCCTAGGTATATTTCTATAGATATGTCTAGGTATGTATCTAAAGATAAGTATAAAGATGAGTTAACATTTAAGAAAAAGACTTGGAATATTGGTAAAGGATATAGTGAGTGGTTTCCTAGAAATACATCCCTATCTGGATACTATAAGTGGATCTGGTTCTAGAATAAATGTACCTAGGAGTAACAACTCTGACAATGTGTGTTGGGCCTGAATTGATGTAACCTCATACACGACAATAAGCCCTACTATGAACCTAGTTTGACACTCTCAGGGGATATGATTTAGGAATTCAAAAACTCTTCATGCACCATCATGAAGGATTTAAAAATAATTTTCCTATTAATAACCTAGGATAAACCTAGGGTGACATATATTAAGGAAGGTGTAATGATTTAGACATCCTATAAGTATTTATTTTTCATGATTATGTGGATTTACACTATGATAAGTATTTATTACTCTATGCCTTTTTGTTTTAGTCAATAGATGAAACCTGAAGGAACCACATTAATGGTGATTACAACATAAAATGCAATGATTTACCTCTCGAGAAACTGAATGATATGGGAGTAGGAATGGAAAATATTGTTTCTATACTCACCCAAATTTCTCAAGCTATAAACCATGCTGGACTTCCAAATGACCAAATGAGGGAACACCATTATGTTAACTCCTTAATGAGGCAACATCCTCATTATTTTAGTGGGTCTTCTGATCAACTTGTTTCTAAACAATGGATCAATACCACTAAAAAGATACTTTCTTTTTTTTAATGTTCAGAAAATGAGAAAGTCATTCTGGATGTTTATTGGTTAGATAGTGAAGTGGATCAGTGGTGGACTCTAATAAAGAATATGAGGTAGAAATATGAAATTGGATCCATGGATTGGGATGATTTTAGGAACTTATTTTTCAATTATTACTTTCCTAGTATTCTTTACACCAAGATGGAAAATGAATTTATAGATCTTAAGAAGGATGATGAATCTGTTCATGCCTATAAATAATATTTTACATGGCTTGTGAGGTAATCTTTAGGTGTTTTCATTCAACATGAAAGAAAAATTGATTGATTCTTTGGTGGTTTGAAACCTATTATTTTAATGGACTTGGATATAAGAGACTTTGGAATATATGAAGAAGTTGTTAGATTCACTATAAATATGGAAATGAAGGTTGAATTTGTGTATAAATCTCATGATTTTGACAAGAAAAAGAAGATGAAGTTCAAAGGAAAATCTAACAACAATGGAGAAAAGAAAAATATCCTTACTTTATGGAAAAATTGTGGTAAGAAACATGGATGAAATTGTCTTAAGGGGACTACTAAAATTTTTAAGTGAAAAAGGGATGGTCATATAGTGGTTGAATTTTGAAGTGATGGGAGTAATTTAATTAATGATGTGAATAATGAGAAATACCCATAAATTGCACCTCCCACACTTTAGTGTTTCAATTGTATGGAGTTTGGTCATTATGATAACAAGTTCCCCAATATAAGGACTAATGTGAATTATAATACACAAAAAACTCTGAAGGAAAAGGAAACATGGAAAGCTTATGCTATCATTATGGATGAAGTTAACCAAGATAATTAACAAATACTTATCCTACCCTCCTTAGTTGGAGATTTTTTATGTTTGATTTTATATGAATAATACCTATCATCATTTGGTAGTATTTCATGTAATTATATTCTCCTACATAGATTATAGAATAATAAAATAACATTTTATATTTGATTAGTACAAGGATGGAACCATGTTTCCAATGAAAATGATTTTGTACAAGATAAGAGCCTATTTAAGGAATAAAGGGTGAATTATATTTGGAAGGGTTATAAGGTTAACCATTTATGGAAATTTTAGATTAAACATCAAATAAAGTTTGTGATATTAAGGTATTATCTATCAATATGTGGATTTATTCATACTATATTACTTTTCCTAACCTTTAGTTGTGATAAAGTCATATGTAATGACCTATCATTCTATTATGGATCTCATGATCTGTTAATGATTTAGGAATAAAAAATTGACCTTTATTTCTTATAATAAGAGATGAATTGGTAGTTGATCAAGGCATAATAAAGTATGAGATTGTATTGAAATAAAGTAAGTATATCTCCTTGTGAAAATTATTAAACTTTAAGAAAGGACATTGAAATAAAAGGTTGTCTAGTTATCATCATTTATGATGATATCAATGACCTTTTTCAAGCATCTTTGGATTATGGATTTTATTGTTAAATTTCTCTTAACCATTTTCTCTATCACTTTCCATCATAACTTGATGGTCATATTTCTTTTCCATGTCCAAGTTTTCACTTCCCACTTATGTTCTCCTATATGGAAACCTAGTTATGTGTTACTTTGGGTAATTGTTATGTTTCCAAATTTATTTTTTAAATTAAGTTTTAGTGACTATTTTTATGATGTGTTTTTCTATTTAAGAAACACTCAAGTATTAATCTTTTGATAACCTAGATGAATTTCAAGGTAAAAATTCATTTTAAGGGGGGTAAAATGTAACACCCTGAGATTTTTTAATTTTTTTTGAATTAATTTAATCTTTTTGATATTTTTAATTTAAATAAACACTATATATAGATTATATTATGTGAATTCACTAATTAAAACATTCCTTTAAAATGACACCGACTTGGTTTGTGCTATAGGTAACACCAACTTGGCATGCGTTACACACAACACTGAGTTTCTAGGAAACATCATTTTATTGATATAATTATTTAAATGAGATAATTATAACCTAGTCATTAAACATAGTAATATGAATAGTAATAAATAATTTTTAAATATTTTTATAAGTTAATATATATATAAAACATAATTATAATGAAAAATATAATCTTTCTTTATTTGTCCAAAAATACTATTTTTTTCAAATGAATTTCTTTTCATGTCCTTATATAAAAATATATAAAATTAATTTTAGACACATTTATAAATATAATTTGATAAATAAGACTTAATTTTTGAATTTATAGTATCAAAATTATATTAGGGTGAATTTTTGGGATTTTTTTGAGAAACATTATTTTTGGATGAATAATGAAAAATATTGAATTCTAATTGAGAACAAATTTTTCATCTAATTTATTTATATAATTAAATTATATTTTAATTTAGTTTTAAAGTATAATTATACAAAATATACATAAATTAATCCAATTCATCTCATTGTAAACAATTTCACTTGATATAAAAACATAGCAAACTTTTGAATGTTTTTTACTTTAAAAATCTGCATTATCGTCCCATCTACGAGATTAAATTTAAATTAATTTATGATAATTTTGTGATTGGAATTTATAAAAATGGATTCATATTTGTAATAAAAATAATTTATAATTTATAATAATTTCAACTTAGTTTTGACCAAAAATATTAGGGAAATTAATTAAAATTAACTATAATAATTAAGGAAAAATTAAGCTTTAGAAAGGAATAACTTTAAACTTAAGGGACCGAATGACCTATAAAATTCTCAAAAACCAATTTTATGGACATTATTAGTAAATTAACCTCTAATTATTGAGTTTTTTTGGGTTTTGGATGACCTTTTTAGGTAAAAATGTGGGTACACCTAACTTGCCTTCCAAAATACTAAGTCAGTCCTTTCCCTCCCAATAAAAGGACACCACCTCTCTCCCTTTATCCCACATCTCAAACCACTTAGGTTTATACAATATATATCCAATACAATTCCTAAAATCCCTACCTTCATACTTGAAACTTTTCTTTGGGCATAAATCAATCCAAGGAATATCTTTGGTAAAAACAAAAAGAAGTTTCCCAAAGAAGAGGTAACATCATCCCTTGAGCTCCTTTATCTTATTTTCATTATCCATCCCATAAATTCTCCTTATTCCATGATTATAAAACAAAAATATTATCCTAAATATACTGAGATTTTTTTATTATAAGGGTTTTACCTACACTTACACACACTTTCATCTGATGGGTAAGGAACATACTATTTATGTGTACGGTGAACTACCGCTTCATAAAATGATAATTGTTCGTCCCTCATTTAACACATTCCATGGTGGAAATTATTATGGAAATTTTGTTTATGTATGATATATATGATAATTATTATGTCTTTAATCTTTTTTAATTATCTTAAAACACATATCTTTATACTTTCTATTTTGTGTAAATATGATAATTTCGTTTGAGGAAGTGTGGACTACCGCCTCTCAAAGCGATGTGATTCATTCACACACAACATGGAATGTATTAAGGATGGGTTTAGTGAAATTATATGATATATATGTAATAATAATTCAACTTTAATGATATTATATATAAATATATTTAATTTAATTTTTTTACTTTCAATATTATAAATAAAAATGGAAACAACATTCCTACGTACGTACGACCTATCATCTCCACGAACAGTGTATTATATTTCATAATTATATATTCTATAGATTATTATAATAAATATATAATGAATATAAATTATATTTATATAATTTTTTAAATTCAATAAATCATGATATATGTATAAGTACCAAAGATATAATGAATTAAGACACATGTGAAAAACAAAGAGAATATTACCTGAAGCAAAACCTTAACATAGAATTGTTAACAAGAGGGTAATATAAAGTCATAATAAAATCATATATGGTATTAGATATAATAATATGGTTATGTAATAGATTTATAATAAACTTATATTTATTATACAATAATTTTTTGTGAGTATGATGAGAGTCAAGACACAAGGTAAGAGAATTTCACCTCATTTTTTATTTCCGTGAAAAACATGCTTTATTCACTACCCATTCATTTTGTGTGGTGTGTATAATAACCATGGATGTATTATATTATTATTATAATTAAATTTATGGTTATTTACATACCCATTTTATGATATTTCTTTCATGGGGTTTATGTTTTAAAAGTTAGCAAATCGGTAATGTAATTTTGTCTCAAATTGCCTTCTTTGAGACACATGACATGTTTTGTACCCATATTTTTCCATGAGGTGTATATAATTCCATTGAAATGTTATATAATTAATCTAATTATTTTCATGATATTTTAATCTTCATGTAATTTTATTTTCTTTAATGGGGAGTATGGTTCAAAGTTACCCAGTGGTAAGAGTTTATTGAAACAATCTCATCACTTTTTGAGATTGTTTTTCTTTAGGCTTCCTTTGATGGAATCTTATGATACATATCTAAATAAAACTCATTAATTTTTTTCTACCATGTTTATTCATGATATATTAATGTATTGGTTCTATTTTCACACTCTATGGTACATAATATAGTTAAGAAATTATTTTTAAGAAAGCCCGAATTTACCCTCCCTTAGGTTGGAAATCTGTGTTCCATCAAACCATGTTTTCCAATGAGAAAAGTTTCCCAAAAATTATACAGTTATCCTATGATATTTAAAATAAATATTTACCCATGTTTTACCTTTTTAAACAAAATGGTTCTTAAAAAGTAATCTTCTTGTCGTTTTATAATTGAGGCACTTTTTAAACTTATTTTGGAGTAAAAGGAATGTTCAACATGTACTAATTTACCCACCATCATGACCATAATTCCCTTGAAGCTTACTTTACAAGATTACAAAGTTATTTTTTTAAAAGAAAATATTTTCCTAATATTTTGGAAATTCATTATTTTAAAGTTATTTTCAATGAAAAAGGTTTTTAAAAGGTTTTATTATTTTAAATTATTTTAAAATATTATTTTATAAATTTTAAAAGTATTTTCAAAGAAATGGGATTAAAAAAGTTTTCATCTATTTTTATAAATTTTCAATAATTTTTGAAGGAATAAGTTTTAAAAATGTTTTCAAATATTCATTTATATATTTTCAAGTTTATTTTCATGAAAATGGTTCTATGTTTTAAAAATAAATTTCCAAATAAGAAAATATATTTTCCTCAAGAATGGTTTTTAAAAGATACTTCAAAATTATTCTCCATATAAGATGACATTCGTTGGTGTTAATTATTCTTTTCTGGGAAATTATCCAAAGGTTCCATTCATATTGTTTATCTGAATGGTTTTTGTTTTAATGTAATGAGGTTTATGAAAAACCATTCCTCTTTCATGGGTTCTATGTTTATAAAACCCTTTACTATTCCACGAGTTATATGCTTATGAAACTTGTTTCTCTTCATTGGGTTATACTGTGATAAATGTTTATGAAACCCGCTTGATTTTGCAGGTTATTCTAGGATGAAATGATTATGAAACCTATATATTTTCCATAGGTTATGATATTATTAAATGTTTATAATACCCATTTAGTTTAATGGGTTATGGTATGATGTTTATGAAACCCATATCTTTTTATGAGTCATGGTATACTGCTAATTTTATTATCTTTTGGAACATGTATGCATAATTTTATCATATGATGGGTGAGACCTATATAACCCTACAATGCATTGGGTAATGATATTTATAAGCTTAAGAGGGTACATGGGAGGGCATCCCAAGCCTAAAACAAGAGGTTACATGAGAGGGAATCCCAAGCCCGAAACAAGAAGTCTTAAGCCCAAAACAAGAGGGTAAATGGGTGGACATACCAAGCCTGAAACAAGAGGGTATACAAGAGGGAATCAGAATCCCAAAGAAGGTACATAGGTTATTATCCCAATCCTAACATATTGTGAAGGTCTTGTTAGGTAGAATTGATATATGATTTTATATGTTTATGTGCATGCTAAAAATTTATGTCTTATTACCATGATATGATTATGCTCTTGTATCCCTTATGATTCATGTCTTATGGACTAGCAATATTTATTCTATGATTAATTTTTATAATCTTTGATATGAAGGGTATGATCTTATAATGTTATGATCATGTTATCATACCCTTATGCTCATGTTTATACTTACATATCTCCCTTGTTTACCCTTATTGAGCATCTGAGCTCACCCCTTTTTATGTTTCCTTCCTCAGGACATGATGATATGTATTAAGTATGGTGTGTGTAAGAAGGGTACTAGTCACGAAGAACCTAGTGGTTGATAATGTAGCTCAATCATGTATCATATTTTACTTTTCTATATTTCCATAGGTACTAAACTAATATAGTATTTGGGCATCTATTTTTGAAACGTTTTAAGTATTTCGCATAGGTGATGTAATGTTTATATACGTTAAGATTGGGTTATTATACCATGTTTATAGAAGAGTCTTGAAAATTCAAGAGTGTTTCCAACTTCTTATTTTAATGATCAAAAACCATGTTAACTATGTTTTTAATGGATTTACTATTTTATGATAACATTTTATAATAAAAGGAATTCCAGTGAAAATTTTTATAAGTGTTTAAAAGACTTACTTGTGAGACTTGAGTCACTATTGAGGATGAGTGTAACATCCCAACCTAGGTGCCACATAATAAAGCATCGTTCCGGTCAGTTACATGATCTCGAGCGCATCTCACCATATGCTAAAGGCTATAGACTAGAAGAAATGGTATAATATAAAACATGGGGAGAATATTTCATTCACAATATGTTTCAAGTGTCAATATGAAAAACCCAAAATAAATAAACATTGAAAACTCCAAAGATGGTACTGAAACCACATCCGGTTCCCTCATACATGCTCCATCACAACTCATACATCTAAAAAAGGGCTCTTTCCCATATCCCATCATATAAACATGAAGTCTATTCAGGTACTGATCATGAAACCCAATTAGGGTGTGAGTAAAACTAAGTAGGCCACAACCAACAACTTCCAATAGAATATTTAGTAAATAATAGGGTATGAAGTTGTATAAAGAATAAAGTAGAATGAATAAATTAAATAGTCATCACATTTAATTATTCTTTAATTAACTACATAAATCCTTGGGTTCATGATGACACCCATACTATCAATACCTGCTTCGACCCGTTCTAGAGTATGAACTATCCCCAAGGGATATCACATATCACAATACCATGGTTATCATTTATCATTTCATTTCAATTCATATCATGAAAAACTATAACCATAGTCCAATTATATTCTCATGGGAATAAAACATTGTGTCTATAACTCTGTGAGTATTTGGAGCATCAATCCCCGTCCCCCACATCATGGGTATTTGGAGCATCATTCCCATCTCAAAAAATAATATTCAAGTTCATGCAATTGTGTCTAGAACATCATAGATAGAACCCTGTGGGTATTTGAAGAATCTGTTTGTATCCCACACCCCATTTATCAATCAATCACATATATCACATATATCACATTTAACGAGGTTTATCATCATTAACCCTCTCATCAACATTTCACATCAAGGTATACCATTTAAATTATCAAAACAATCAAGGTCTATCACTTTAATTCACATGTAATGATATGAAAAAATCACTATTAAACTATTTATCAACCTTTAATCATATAATTCACCAACCCTTCAAGGTTATTCTAAACAAAACTTACTCCCCATTAACAAAACAATTAATCATCCAATTAATCAATCAATTCCACAATCCCATCAATTGACTAATTACAAAATTCCATTATTTGACCAATTAAACAATACCATTAATTGACCAATTTTATAACCACATTAATCAATCAATTAAATGTCCCATTATTCACCAATTGAATAATCATAATCACAAAATTTAATTTTCCCAAGTTCGACTCATTTCATATTCACATGCCAAATCAATTTTATCATTCCCATGATTCCATTAATTAACTAATCAATCAATTAATTCAATTCAAGATTCAATTTACAAATGTGCCAATTGAAATTCCACAAAACATACATGCAATTGGAATTCATGACTAGGGTAATTGAAATTAGAATACCTACCTTAAGATCGTTGATGAACTCTCACCAAAAGGAAATCCCCAATTTTAAGCGGAATGTTCAATTACACAACGAAGAATGAGATCTAGATCCAAAAACTAGATCCAAAATTTCAAGGATTAATATATATCAAAACAGAGAACTAGATCCATAACTAATGGAGGAAAATATTTCTTTAAAAGATGATATAATGTTCGGAGATATAGAGGAAACTAATCAGGATTAGATATCTTACTAGAAGAGGTTCATATCTATAAAACAAGTCTTCTATTTTCCAATAAATGAGGTCTAATGTTCTTGGAATCCATCTAGGATCATAAAAAATTATAGAAATGAGTTAGGGTTGATCTAGGGTGTTTAGGGATATAAGACGGGGGTTTGTGAAAATTTTAATGAATTTTTAGGGGTTTATTTTTCTGTGTACATGATTTCCTGTATGGGGCACACTATTTCCCCTAACCGTGTGCCTAACCATGTGCCTCCTCTTAGGGGTCACACAATTACTACTAAGAGGGTGTATGGTTTTACAAACCATGTTACAGCCGTGCAATCCTGTTCTGCCTATGGTTACACGGTTTTCTTGGGTAAGGCACATGGTTTGGGAAAATTGTGCATCAACCATGCACTACCCAGAACCCATAAAAAAAATCTCTAGTTTCACCCGAAAACTTCCCAAAGTAAAACCCAAAAAAATTATACTAAAAAAATGCAAAAGAGTACCTAAAAAATGAGTATAATTTATCTTTATAAAATTTTGGGATCTTACAATCTCCCTACCCTATAACAGCTTTTCCTCAAGCTGTACTCCCAAGCATCTCTAAGATTCCAAGAAAAAATATTAGATAGTGATCTCACATTTTATGATTCTCTATCACCCATGTTTCCTTATGAACATGACCATGTTTCCACAATATATGAACTATCATCATTGTCTTTCCTTGGAACACTTTTTCACTGCTATCCAACACATGTATCGAATTCTCCTCAAAGGACGCATCAGTCTAAAGATCAACATCATCCACATAAATCATATGATAAGGGTCAGAGTGATACTGATGAAGTTGTGATACAAGAAAAACATCATGCATAACACTATATCTATGTGGAAGAGACAATCAGTACACCACTAGTCTGATTCCCTCCACAAACTCAAAAGGTTCGACAAACCTGGGTGCGGACTTTCCTTATCTCTAAATCCCATGATGACCTAATCTTGGAAACATACAAAGGAACATACAATCACTCACAATAAACTCAAGGGGTCATCAACATCTATTATAATAAGACTTCTATCTTCTATGAGCTGTATCCATAAGTTTCTGAATCACCAGAACCCGTTCTAATGTTTCCTATATGAGACTCAATCCCAATAACTCTGACTCACCTACCTTCATCCAACATATCAGTGATCTGCATGGTCTACCATAAAGAGCCTCATACGATTCCATTTGAATAGTATCCTGATAAATACTATTATAGGTGAACTCAATGAGTTCTATGTGCTTCTATCAATACCCACAAAAGTCTAGGACATATTCTCATAGAACATCCTCTAAAACCTTTATAGTATGCTCTGACTACCCATTTGTTTGTGGGTGGAAAGATGTACTTAGAAATACCTATGTACCAAGTGCCTTCTGCAAGCCTCACCATAATCATAAGTGAAAAATGAGTCACACTCTAATACTATACTCTATTCCACCCCATACAGATGGACTATCTCTTGAACATACACATATCCCAAATTATCCACTGAGAAAGTCTCCTATATAGGCAAGAAATGCGCTAAAATTATTAATAGGTCCAAAATCACCCAAATAGAATCATTCTTATGAGGTTTCCTCACAAGTCCCACCACAAAGTACATGACAATATCATCCAACATTCATTTTAGAATGGGAAATGACTGTAGTAAACCACCAGGTTATTGATTCTTTACCTTCACCTGTTGATAGGTGTAACGTCATGTCACGAACCCTACTATCTCCTTTTCCATGATTGGCCACCAATATTTTCAATGTAGGTCACAATACATTTTTGTCAAACCTATATGTACCACCCACTTCAAGGAATGAAATTCACACATCAGATCCTCCCACATACTCATAGTCATAACAAAACAATTTATGAAATAGATGATATCATCCTCATATATAGTCCAATATAAAGTTGTCTCCCCACATTTAAGGATTTTTCTCAAGGAAAAATATTTTGGATCCTCATACTGTATTTCCATGATCTGACTCAAAAGTGTAGACTCCACTAAAAAAATATGAGATTCACCTATCCCTAGACCTCCTAAACCAAAAAATGAACCTCATCTAGTATTTTTATCATCTTCCACTCAAAAATATACTTTGGAACTTCTTAATACTATGTTTTCTTTATTAGAGAATCATAAACACTATTTCCCTTCCCGGGCATATATGATAGCTCAAAATAAAATGAATGCATATACTCAACCCACATCCACTATCAGAGATTCAAATATCATTATGAAAATATATACTTTAATCTCTTGTGATCAGTTTACATAGTAAACTTCTCATCCAACAGATAATGCTGCCAACACTTCAAGACATAAACCAATGAATCTAACTTGAGGTTGTGTGTAGGGTAGTTCCATTTACATGGCCTCAATTGCTATGACACATACACTAAAAATTGATCTCCCAAAAATCAACACTGCTCCAAGACCAATCCCAAAAGCATCAAAAAACACCAAATAATCCTCATATGAATCAGGTAGGATCAAGATTGGTGCCATTGTCAAGAACTTATTCAACTCCTAGAAGGAATTCTCACATTATTCCAACTATTAAACTTTATCCACTTCTTGCTCAATCCTGAAAGTGGTGATACCAAATGGTAAAAGTCCTATATGGACCTTTGATAGTAAATCTATAATCCTAGAAAACTATTGATATTAAAGACATTATTAGACTGCTATCAAGAAATGACTACATGAACCTTCTCTGGGTCCACTAACACACATTCCACTATGATTATGTGACCTAAGAAATATTCATAATCAATCCTAAACTGAAACATAGATAGATTTTCATATAGAAGATTCTTTCTTAGTGTAATCAGGATGATGTCATGATGTTGGAAATGATCTTAATGAGTCTTAGAGTACATCAAGATATCATCCACAAAACAACCACAAACTGATCCAAGTATGGGTGTAAGATTCGGTTCATCAAGTCCATAAACACAATAAGAGCATTCATTATCCCGAACAACATCACAACATACTCATAAAGGACATACCTACATATGAAATTAGTACAAGGTATATCAAAAGGATGAAATATCAACTGATAATACCCTGATCTCAAGTCAATCTTGGAGAAAAAAAAGCTCCCATAAACTACTCAAATAGGCCATTGATATGCATAAGAGGATACTATTTCTTCATAGTCATCTGGTTCAACTTCCGGTAATCAACACACTAGTGAAAGGTCTCATCAACCTTATTTGTAAACAAGACTAGAGAACCCCAAGGAGATGTACTCGGATAGATAAACCGCTTATCCATTAACTATTCTAGTTGATTCTTAATCTCTTTAAGCTCTGTTGATTACATTCTGTAAGGTGGAATGGAAATTAGCTCAACCCCCGACATGAGACCAATTGTAAATTATACATCTCTCTTAGGTGGAAACCCTGATAATTCCTAAAGAAGCACATCATAGAACTTGTCCACTATGAGTGGAAAATCATTATTATTTACACCTCCAAAATCTAACAAAAGACTTGTAACTTGGGTGGTGATCTCACCTAGTTGTTGATGAATTATCACAACATGGACCACCTTGATATCCCACTCTGCATGGTGAACATAATTTTCACCCTTAGGAGACATAAAATACACTCTCCTATGGTAACAATGTAATTCCCCGACCCCAGTTACCTAGAGTTGGTGCATTATTACATATCATTGGCATGATCACAAGAAAGATCAAGTCTCAAAAGACTAATTAGTTTAGTAGACTTGGAATAACTAGATACAATCATAAAGTTTACATTACATCATAAAGTGAAAACTACTACAAAAATATCTTGTCTTCATAATCCACACTCATATCCCCTCATGATATCCCTACAGGTCATTCATAAATTACTTCTTCACATCCTAGAAAAAATAAATAATTGAAAGGGGTGAGCTCAGATGCTCAGTAAGGATAACAATATAGCGGAAACATTCATAAATATGCATAAAAATTTAAGGCAATGTATAACTAAAACAAAGGCCTTTTAAACTTGAACTTTAGAATAATATGGAAAAGATAAAATGAAATAATTCCATTTACTTATTCACAAGTTTATTCCACTAATTTAATAATCACATGAAATTTCAATAACCACTTTCATAATGATGGAATGCATAATGCCAGACTATCATAACCACATAGCCAAGGCCTAGTGCCAAGGCTACAAATAAGATTTTGTCAAGGCCTTGTTCCAAGACACTAGTTTGTCTCATGAGACCTACTGATGCATTGAGGAGCTATAGTGGGCTCTACCCGTCACTTATTAAGTCCAATGCATTCCTCATATGAACAGGTTTAAACATAACATAAACATTCATATTAAAACTAGCATACGAAATGTTAATACTTTCTCCATAAACCATGAATGCTATAAAAATAACACATCCACATTAAAACATATCACAAAAACTTCATTACAATATGAAAGTTTTTTATAATAAATCAACTTCAAATAAGCTTAAAATCCATCAAAGGATGTTGACATAGATGAAATCAAAACTATTTGAGAGAAATATCTCTTTTTTGAAATCATTTAAAAGTCAAATAATTATAAACTAAAACATTTACTTTGAAAATATTCTTATAAGCTTGTAAGGGAAGCTTTGATGATTTATAACGGCATAAAATAGCCGCATCCACCGTATAAGTTAAAAAAACATTCTTGCCTTAATTATGTCGAAAAGGTTAAAAAGGACCTTGTTTGGAAAGCGATGGAAAGATTCCTTTATAAACTTCTTATAAAATGTCAAACAAGGGTATAAATGACTTTAACCCATATTTTGTAAAATATTAAGAATGTTTTGAAATACATTTTTAAGAAACATGGATTTGGATGATAAAGAGGTCCCAGTAGATAATTACGTATAAACAACCTCGAATAATGAAGAGATTGTGTAATAAACCCTTAACTTGTAGTTTTACTTAGTAGATGTTATGTTAACCTCCTGTATAATAGTTAAAACATTATTATTAAATTATACAAGAACCATATATATAATTATGATGTCATATATGATCTTTTAACATTGATTTGTTAATAATATATTAGTATTATCATTGTTTCGGGTGTTAAATTACTGGTTTTATTTTATATGTTTTGTTACATAAGTCATGTTTGTTATGGATAGGTTGTACCTTATTCATATCCAGAATTATATAAAGTTCTTAAACATTACTTTTAATCATGAAATGAAAATTAGACTTGAATGGATATGATGGGGAATGAATCTTATCGCGTTTGTGGAGACGGTAGTCCGTACATACGCACGAGTGACAATATCATTCTTTTGATATTAAAATAATATATAATTGGATGATATATCATATATAAAGAATCATTATAATGTTATATTTATTATTTAATGAATTACACATCATTATTATACCCATCCAAATAATAATATATTGAATAACAATTACACCACGACGTGGAGACGGTAAGCCGTACGTACGCACGTATGGTGAAATGTCATTCAAAGGATGGATAGAATACTGAATATGGTTGTACCATATTTATAATAATATCACAGTATATATTAGATACTGGATTTATTATTTTAGAATGGGAATAACAAAGAAATAAGAAGTTGAAGAAGAAATGAACTTGAAAAAGGGTGGTGAAAACATTACCTCTTCTTCGGGTTCTTCCTTTTGATTTGATCAAAAGGGATCCTTAGGTTGGCTTTATGACCAAACTAAGGCCTCTAGGTTGTAGTGAGGGAAGCTGAGAGAGTATTTGGGTAGGTTTTGGCCGATCCAAGAGGCTTTGAATGTGTGAATTAGCGAGAAGGGGGAGTTCCCTTTTATAAGAGGGATGAGGGGCACCTTTGGAAAAGCTAGAAATATTATTTTATAATAAATTCATATTCGGTTTCTAATGGATAAAAAGTGGATTATTTAAATGTTAAGGTGGGTATGGGTCAAAAACCACTCAACCAATAGAATTTAGACTGGTTTGAGTCATTATATTAACCTTATGTTTTAGATTTAACTCTTAGTTAATTAGTTCGACACTTACCATGTCACTTTGTATTTTTATATTCTATAGTTAATAAACTTACTATATACCTCCATTAAACCCCCAAGTGGTCCATTAATGATACAACTATCATGATATAAGTCTCTTTGCCGAACCATAGATTTTTAGGAATTTAATATCAATTAATAATATAATATTTGTTTTAAAAACTCTTTTATGTCAATTTTGACACTATTGGGTATTTTGTTTTTGATAATTTCATAACAGCATTATTACTTCAAAACAAATTTATATAACCAATAATAATATGTCATATTAACCTAGAAAATTATTGGGATTCATAAAAAGTCTCAAATTACATTTACTTTGATATTTATAATATCAATTATTTTAATATTTCATTAATTAGGTAATTACTGCATCACTATTGTGTCATAAATAAATTAAATTATTTAATGTCTAAAAATTATAAATAAAATACCATTATGTAGGAAATAATTTTATCTTTCTAATTAATATTTACAATCTAATTTATCTTATGTATAACCCTATATTAAAAATGTTTTAGTAAATAAACTTTGATTTTAACTCTTTTAACTCTTCTTTGAATTAAATAATAATAAGTGTACTAATCTAATCCAAGTGGACCTAAATGATAATATTTTATTCCTAAGGTTGTTTTTTGTCGAGATACACTTGTCCAATATAATTTGGACATGTTTTAGGGTAATATTAATATCATTTTTATCCTTAATTACCATATTTACTTTTAACTGTGGTAAATAAAAGTAAAAAGTTACTATTCACCAAAAATTATTTTCATCTCATTGAACCAAATTTTACTCCTTGATATTAACCGTGTCTCTCGGATTTTCGAAATTCCACTCACAGAAGCGGTAAAATTAAGTTTTATGTGAATTTCCAAATTCTCATAAGAGGTGGGTAAAAGACGGTGGAAAGTTCAATAAAATTTTTAAATATATAAAATTATTCTAAACTAACTCCAATGAATTACATTGAACTTATATAGGTATTATGTATCTATTTTGACCTTAATTAAATTTAAATAAAATAAATAATTATTTAAATAAAAATTCGGTTTTAAACTATAACTCAGTGTTTTTTCACTATTCATCAAAAATTAAAAGTTTTCAGAAAAATACCAAAATTTCACCCTAGGATAATTTCGATATTCAGAATCAAAAAAATGAAGTCTATTTTGAAAGATAAAATTTATAAAATTTCAAAAATTGGGTATTACTATTCATAACGGCTAGTTTGATTGGTTGTGGTGTGTGTGTTAGAACTCGAAGTTGCGTACAACACATGCTACTGTATTATTGAAAGGAAAGCGTACCGTGGAAGCTTGGGGTGTTACATTATTCCCTCATTCAAATAATTTTGTCTTCTAAATTTCTAGAAAATTACTATCTAAAAAGACTAGAGTTATTCTTCATCATAAGTTCCCCAGGTTCCCACGTTGCCTCTTCCATCTTATGGTTTCTCCATAGAAATTTTACCAGACGAGTAGTCTAGTTTATCAGCACGTGTTCTATGGTATCAAGAATCCTGATGGGCTCTTCACAATAAGACAGATTGGGTTCCAGTTCTAATTCCTTGTAAGTGAGTATATGCATTGGGTCAGGCATGTATTTCCCCAACAATGATACGTGGAACACATCGTGAACTTTGGAGAGACTTGGCAGCATTGCCAAATGGTAAGCTACAACCCCAATTCGTTCTAGAATTTCGAAAGGTCCGATGTACCTGGGACTCAATTTACCCTTCTTACCGAAACTTATAATTCCCTTCCATGGAGATACCTTCAAGAAAACATGATATCCTACTTGAAATTCCAAATCCTTCCTTCGGTTATCGACATAGCTCTTTTGCCTTCTTTGATATGATTTTGGATTACCATCACCTTTTCCATTGTTTCCTCCACTAGTTCTGGACCTACAAGTTTTCTTTCACCAACGTCATCCCAACAGGTCGGTGTGTGACATCTCTTTCCGTATAACGCTTCATATGGTGCCATCTGAATACTCGAATGGAAGCTATTGTTATAGGGAAAATTATACCAAAGGTAAATATTGATCCCACATACCCTGAAAGTCAAGTGAGCAGGATCTTAACATGTCTTATAAGGTTTGAATAGTCCGTTATGATTTTCCATCAGTTTGAGGGTGGTAGGAAGTGCTCAAATAAAGTTCAGTATCCAAGGCCTTCTGAAGACTCTTCCAGAATCTTGAAGTAAAACGGGGATCATGATCAAAAACAATTGATAGGGGTACTCCATGAAGTCTCACAACTTCATTAATATATAGTCTTTCTAGCCTTTCAAGTGGTAAATCTTCCCTTATAGCAAGAAAATGTGCTGACTTGGTAAGACGATCAACAATGACCCATATTGCATCGTTCCTTCTAGGAGTCTTTGGTAGCCCCATGATGAAGTCCATCGTAATATTATCCCATTTCCACTCAGGTATAGGAAGAGGTTGCAATACTCCACCAGGCTATTTCCTTACGGCTTTCACTTGTGGACAAACCATACATCTTGACACAAAATCAGCAATCTCCCTCTTCATTTTGTCCCACCAAAAATGTTCTTTCAAATCTCTATACATTTTGGTGCTCCCAGAATGTATAGAGAAATTGGAACTATGAGCATCATCCAACAATTCCCTTTTTAGACCAGGTATATCAGGAACACAAAGCCTCTTCCCAAATTTCAAAATTCCATCTTCATACACAAAGTCTATCAATCTACCATCATTCACAGCTTTAATCTTCTTTTGAAATTCTTCATCATCAGTCTGAGAACTCTTAATCCTTTCTAGTAAAGATGGTTTGGCAACCATTTGAAAAAGCATTGATGTTTCACCTTCCATGGTTATTCCCATGTCCATCTTCACTAGATCCATGAAAATTGGATCCCTTTCAATTCTCATATTGTTCAAAACTCCATGATCTTTTCTCCTCAAAGCATCTTCCACCTTGTTTTCCTTCCCCGGGTGGTATTGTATCGTGAAATCATAATCCTTGAGTAATTCAAGCCATATCCTTTGCCTCATGTTGAGTTCTTTTTGTGAGAAAATATACTTCAAACTCTTGTGATCAGTATAAATCTCACATTTTTCACCATAGAGGTAGTGCCTCCATATCTTCAAAGAAAATAACACAGCTGCTAACTCGAGATCACGAGTAGGATATTTTTGCTCATGAATTTTCAACTATAGTGATGCATAGGCAATAACTCTATCATTCTGCATAAGGACACAACCAAGTCCTTTCTTCGATGCATCAATATAAATAACAATCCCATCATTCCCCGATGGTAGAGTCAATATAGGATCATTGACTAATATTCTCTTCAGTTCTTCGAAACATTCTTCACACTCTTTTTTCCAAACAAATTTAACCACTTTACATGTGAGCTTTGTTAATGGGTTACCCAACCAGGAAAAATTCTGGATGAAACGTCGATAATAACCTGCTAAACCAATAAAACTGTGTACCTGAGTTATACTTGTAGGTGATGGACATTATTGGATTTACTTAGTCTTATAAGGATCAATATAGATTCCACCTTTGGAGACAATATTTCCAAGAAAAGAAATCTCCTGAAGCTAGAATTCACACTTGCTAAACTTTTCATATAATTCATGTCTTCTCAGAGTCTTCAGGATAATGCGCAAGTGATTTTCATGATCTTCATAGATTTTGGAGTATACCAAGATATCATCAATAAATACCACCACAAATTCATCTAGATATTCCTTGAAAAATCTATTCATTAGATCCATGAATACAGAGGGCGAATTAGTCATCCCAAAAGGAATTACTGTAAACTCGTAATGCCCGTACCTGGTTCAAAATGCTGTTTTTGGAATGTCTTCCTTCTTCACACACAACTGATGGTATCCAGACCGAAGGTAAATCTTTGAAAAGTATTGATATCCATGTAGTTGGTCAAATAAATCATCAATGTGAGGTAGGGGATACTTGTTCTTTATTGTTATAGAATTGATTTCCCTATAGTCGATACATAACCTCATTAATCCATCTTTCTTCTTAACAAAAAGGACAGGGGATCCCCATGGAGAAACACTAGGTCGAATAAATCCCTTATTACTCAATTCCTCTAGTTGTTTCTTTAGTTTGACTAATTCCACAGTGGCCATTCTATAAGGGGTCTTTGATATTGGCCTTGATCCAGGAATTAAATCAATGGAAAACTCAACTTCTCATTCTGGAGGATATCCAGGTAAATCTTCCGGAAAAACATCTACATATTCTTTCACAATAGGTACATCTTCTATTTGAACATTCCTTTCCTCACCCACAATCATTTAATTCTCTTCCTCCCCAATAATTGAATTTAGTTGAGCTACTGGGGGTGGATCTATATAAGAATTAGGTGGTGATGATTCCGCCCTAAAGATAATGTGTTCCTTATCATCATCATCAAAAATAGTAACCTCCTAATTCTTACAATAAATTTTTTCATCGTGGCCAGAAATGAAATCCATACTGAGGATTATATCAAACTCAACCATAGGTATGACGATGAGATCAGCGGATAAAGAACATTTATGTGCTCTAATGGGGACTGATTCACAAAATTTTGTAGCAATGATACTTCCCTTATGAGTTTTAACTGACAAATCCTTTGTTAAATCAAATTGGAAATATTTAATTTTCTTATCAAACTAGGAAGATAAGAAACAATGCGATGATCCATAATCAAATAATGCATTTGCTAAACTTGAGGAAACCATTAAATTACCTGCCACCATGTCTTTCGGAGCTTCTACCTCAGCAGTAGTGATAGAATAAGCTTGACCTTGATCCCTTGGAATTTTCTGAGGTAAGTTCCCCTAATGCTTAGGAAATTCATTTGCATAATGTACCATCTCCCTAAAATTGTAGCATTGGACATCGGTAGCTTCCTTCTTCCCCTTGTAATCACGAGCTTGGTAGATATTTTCACCACACTTGTAACAGACTCCCATTACTTTTAAGAAAGTACCAGGGTGTTTCTTCCCACATTTACCACAGGATGGATATTCAACCTTTCCCTTTTTCCCCTTATTTCCATTCCTAGATTGATCAGCAGATCTCTTATTCTCTTTCTTTGCTTTAAATTCATAAGACTTAGAGAATTCCTTTTCTGTCTTGATATCACATGAGACAATGTCTTCGTACGATGAGAAGGATAGTGAGACTAATGCTCGAGGTAGAAACAGTTTTAACCCATCAAAGAAATGATCAATCTTACTTCTTGGGTTACGTATATAATCTCCAACATACCTTGATAACCTTGTAAAGTTAGCCTCATACTTTGTGACATTCTCATCCTCCTTTTGTCTCAGACTCAGAAATTGCCTTTCCATATCTGCTCGATGGTCACGAGGAAAGTATTTTTCTAAAAGCAGATATTTGAACTCCCTCCATTCCATATTTGATACTTCATCATCTTCCTTCGTGTTTTTAATCAATGACCACCATTGATCAGCATCTCCAGTGAGTCGATAAACTTCCATGACAACCTTTTCCCTTTCACTACTCCCCAAAGCCTGAAATATTTTCTATAGGGAACTTATCCATTGCTCAGCTACTAATGGATTTGTACTCCCATTGAATTTGGTGGTTGCTGCCTCATGAAGCAATATAACATTGATCCTACACGCTGTGGATCAGGGTGCTCCATACGGATAAGTTTATTATTCATAACCTGAGTGAGTTGTCCCAGTATGGTGATAAGATGATCAACACCAATTGTATCACCAGATCCACTATAATTATCTTGAGAAGGCGGGAAATCCCTACATCGAGTGCATGCATTGATACTATTTCCATTTCTTCCACTAGGTTCCATTTCTAGACAATGACATAAACTAGATCAGTTTATGAATCAAAATATATAATTCCATACTTATAAAACATTTAACATAAATTGAACTATTTATAGATATAATCCTTAATCATAAAAATGTTTTCTTTGAGGAAGTATATACTCATAAACCCTTCATAATGATTTGTAAAGAAAATGAGAGTTACCCTAAGCATATCCCCTGGGAGTGTCGTAACCAAGAGTGCAGCAAGGCCTGTTGTCGTGCACTATTTCCCGTTCAAGTCTAACTCAAAGTGGTGTTTTTGGGTTTTAACCCTAGGTACATCTGTGCCAGAGCTGACTATACCTGCTCGTATCCAGACATGGATGTATTGCTCGTAAAACTCAAAAAATATCTACAATACCAAAATTCTAGGAAGTTCTTCTATACTAATCCTCAAATTCCATCTTAGGTCTATGTGCTCTAATCAGAGTTTATCTAAATCTAGCTTCCAAGTTTTGTACTAAAATTCCTCTGATACCAACTGTAACGCCCCGACCCTATTTACCTAGATTCGGTGCGTTATTACATATCATTGGCATGATCACAAGAAAGATCAAGTCACGAAAGACCGATTAGTTTAGTAGCCTTGGAATAACTAGATACATTCATAAAGTTTACATTACATCATAAAGTGAAAAGTACTACAACAATATCTTGTCTTCATAATCCACACTCATATCCCCTCATGATGTCCCTAAAGTTCATTCATAAATTACTTCTTCACATCCTGGGAAAAATAAATTATTGAAAGGGGTGAGCTCAAATGCTCAATAAGGATAACAATATAGAGGAAAAATTCATAAATATGCATAAACATTTAAGGCAATGTATAACTAAAACAAAGGCATTTTAAACTTGAACTTCAACATAATATGTCAAAGACAAAATGAAATAATGCCATTTACTTATTCACATGGTTATTCCACTAATCGAATAATCACATGTAATTTCAATAACCACTTTCATAATGATGGAATGCATAATGCTAAACTATCATAACCACATAGCCAAGGCCTCGTGCCAAGACTACAGATAATATTTTGTCAAGGCCTTATGCCAAGACACTAGTTTGTCTCATGAGACCTACCGATGCATCGAGGAGCTATAGCGGGCTCCACCCGTCACTTATTAAGTTCATTGCATTCCTCATATGAACAGGTTTAAACATAACATAAACATTTGTATTAAAACTAGAATACGAAATGTTAATACTTTCTCCATAAACCATGACTGGTATAAAAATAACACATCCACAGTCAAACATATCACAAAAACTTCAATACAATATGGAAGTTTTGTATAATAAATCAACTTCAAATAATCTTAAAATCCATCAAAGGATGTTGACATAGATGAAATCAAAACTATTTGAGAGAAATATCTCTTTTTTGAAATCATTTAAAAGTAAAATAATTATAAAATAAAACATTTAATTTTAAAATATTCTTATAAGCTTGTAAGGGAATCTTTGACGATTTATAATGGCGTAAAATAGCCACATCCACCATATAAGTTAAAAAAACATTCTTACCTTAATTCTGTCGAAAAGGTTAAAAAGGACCTTGTTTGGAAAGCGAAAGAAAGATTCCTTTATAAACTTCTTATAAAAATTCAAACAAGGGTATAAATGAATTTAACCCATATTTTGTAAAATATTAAGAATGTTTTGAAATACATTTTTAAGAAACATGGATGTGGATGATAAGAAGGTCCTAGTAGATAATTACGTATAAAAAACCTCGAACGATGAAGAGATTGTGTAATAAACCCTTACCTTGTAATTTTCCTTAGCCGATGGTATATTAACCTCCTGTATAATAGTTAAAACATTTTTATTAAATTATACAAGAACCATATACATAATTATGATATCATATATGATCTTTGAACATTGATTTTTTAATAATATCTTAGTATTATCATTGTTTCGGGTGTTAACTTACTCATTTTCTTTTATATGTTTTGTTACATAAGTCATGTTTGTTATGGATAGGTTGTACCTTATTCATATCCAGAATGATATAAAGTTCTTAAAAAGTACTTTTAATCATCAAATGAAAATTAGTCCTGAATGGATATGATGGGGACTAAATATCATCGCGTTTGTGGAGATGGTAGTCCGTTTGTACGCACGAGCGACAATATCATTCTTTTGATATTAAAATAACATATAATTTGATGATATATCATATATACAGAATCATTATCATGTTATATTTATTATTTACATGAATTAAACATCATTATTATACCCATCCAAATAATAATATGTTGAATAACAATTACACCACGACGTGGAGACGGTAAGCCGTACGTACGCACGTATGGTGACATGTAATTCAAAGGATGGATAAGATATTGAATATGGTTGTACCATATTTATAATAATATCACATTATATAGGATATACTGGATTTATTATTTTATAATGGGAATAACAAAGAAAGAAGAAGTTGAAGAAGAAATGAACTTGAAAAAGGGTGGTGAAAACATTACCTCTTCTTCGGGTTCTTCCTTTTGATTTGATCAAAAGGGATCCTTAGGTTGGATTTAATATCAAACTAAGGCCTCTAGGTTGTAGTGAGGGAAGTTTAGAGAGTATTTGGGCAGGGTTTGTCCGATTCAAGAGGCATTGAATGTGTGAATTAGTGAGAAGGTGGAGTTCCCTTTTATAAGAGGGGTGAGGGGAACCTTTTGAAAAGCTAGAAATATTATTTTATAATAAATTCATATTCAGTTTATAATGGCTCCAAAGTGTATTATTTAAAGGTTAAGGTGGTTATGGGTTGAAAACCAAACAACCAATAAAATTTAGACAGGTTTGGGTCATTATATTAACCTTATGTTTTAGATTTAACTCTTATTTAATTTGTTTGACAGTTACCATGTCACTTTGTATTTTTATATTCTATAGTTAATAAACTTACTATATACCTCCAAGATACCCCCAAGTGGTCCATTAATGATACAACTATCATGATATAAGTCTCTTGTCCAAACCTTATATTTTTAGGAATTTAATATCAATTAATAATATAATATTTTTTTAAAAACTCTTTTATGTCAAATTTGACACTATTGGGTATTTTGTTTTTGATAATTTCATAACAGCATTATTACTTCAAATTTTTTTTTATAACCAATCCTAATATGTCATATTAACCTAGAAAATTAGTGTAATTCATAAAAAGTCTCAAATTACATTTACTTCGATATTTATAATATCAATTATTTTAATATTTCATTAATTAGTTAATTACTGCATCACCATTATGTCATAAATAAATTAAATTATTTAATGTCTAAATATTATAAATAAAATACCAATATGTATGAATTTTTTTATCTTTCTAATCGAAGTGGACCTAAATGATAATATTATATTATTAATTGATATTAAATTATTTTAATTTTTTTATCTTTCTAATCGAAGTGGACCTAAATGATAATATTTTATTCCTAAGGTTTTTTTTCGTCGAGATACACTTGTCCAATAGAATTAGGACATGTGTTAGGGTAATATTAATATCATTTTTACCCTTAATTACCCTATTTACTTTTAACTGTGGTAAATAAAAGTAAAAAGTTACTATTCACCGAAAATTATTTTCATCTCATTGAACCACATTTTACTCCTTGATATTAATCGTGTCTCTCGTATTTTCAAAATTACACTCACAAAAGCAGTAAAATTAAGTTTTATGTGAATTTTTAAATTCTCCTAGGAGGTGGGTAAAAGACTGTGAAAAGTTCAATAAAATTTTTATATATCTAAAATTATTCTAAACTAAATACAATGAATTACATTGAACTTATATAGGTATTATGTATATATTTTCACCTTAAATAAATTTAAATAAAATAAATAATTATTTAAATAAAAATTCGGTTATAAACTATAACTCAGTGTTTTTTCACTATTCATCAAAAATTGAAAGTTTTCAGAAAAAAACCAAAATTTCCCCCTAGGATAATTTCGATATTCTGAATCCAAAAATGAATTCCATTTTGAAAGATAAAATTTATAAAATTTGAAAATGTGGGTATTACTATTGATAACGGCTAGTTTGATTGGTTGTGGTGTGTGTGTTAGAACTTGAAGTTGCGTACAACACACGCTATTGTATTATTAAAAGGGAAGTGTACCGTGGAATCTTGGGGTGTTACAAAAAATATATGTGGGATCGACATTATACCAACCAGTCTATATTCAAAATTAGTCCAAATCATGACAAATTCAGTATCTAGAGATCCCATAGGAAAAATACTCCCCAACCTCGAGAGAGCACCGCTTTTAAAAAAATATTTTTCTAGACCATACCCCAAAAGGTGTATTGATCATCATAACCCCACTCAAAAACTCCACTACCATACTTGACCCATTCACAAGTGGTGTAGATATAAGAGAGTGAGAAAGACCGATATCAAATAAGGAACTAGCAAGAGTAGAAACTATAAGAATAATACCTCCAACAATTGATGGTCGAGCATCACTATCCACAAGTGTATGTTGAAATGTATGCAATTGTCCCTCACCTCTTCCCTATGATGTAGTATTAGCACCCTGATATGCACCACTCTTTTGATATATGTGATATTTTCCATAAGTACCATGTACACTACCTCGAACACCATGATAAGTAGAACTATAACTGACAAACTGATATGTGGTAGAATACCCCCTTCTAGCATTTTTATTCTTCCTGTATCCTCTATCACTGCCCATATGTTATAGGTTCTTGTAGAAACATTGTATATGTCCCATCCTACCACAATATAAATACTCTATTTTTTGGTTGTGGAAAATATCTACGAAAGTGTCTTGTCCTACCGCACTGGTGGTAGATCACTTGGGTAAGATCTTGAGTAACTGATCTTTCCCCCCTGGACACTCTTCTTGCTATAACCCTAGATGAAATTCTCACAGGGATGCTTCCTACCTTTATAATTCATACCTCTTAATCATCCAACTGAAGCCACATATCCTCCATTATAATCCTCATTTATATTCCCCTTAGAAATGAGATATTTATTTACTACTTCTTAAAACTTTTTTCAGTCGAAAGATATTCACATGGGACTTAATATCACATTTAATCCCATCCTGAAACTATTTATACGTGGTATCCTCATCTTCTGTCAAAATTGGATAAATAATTATAAATTGGTAAAGCATAGAATAGTCCATCACAAACATACCCCCATGGGCAAGCCTCATGAACACAACTACCCTCTCCTACCTGATAAACTCAGGGTAAAACTGTTCCAAGAACTTATCCTAAAATTCCTTCCACTCCATATTCTCAATATTTCTATATCGAGTTTGGATATCCCACCAATTATTATCTTGAACATGTAATACATAACAATCTAACTTTACCCTCTTATTAGTAAGAGTCTCTAAATGGTCAAATATAGTCTGTATGAACTCAATCCCGAACTCAGCTACCTCAGGTAAACCATCTCTGGTGAAAGTCAGATGGTCCTGTAACTGGATCTCCCATGTCAAGTTGAATATACTATTTAAAACTCACTCTGGGTCACTCTTTATAAAATTCATGAATCAAGAAAATTTGTCATGGAACTTCTCTTCATCTCATTCACCAGACACTATCAGTTCCTCATGTTCCACTACTGGAGGATCATTTCCATCCATACCCTCCTATAATCCTATCAATAAGCATCATAGTGGATACATATATCTAAAATTAAAAAAACGTATCATATTACACATAACACAACATTATCACAAAAACTCAAGAGTGATTCACATAAATCCATAACAATTCATCCCCTTTATCCCACCACATTGTCAAAATTTATACATTAGCACTACCCTTAACCATCCCTCATCTAGGTTATGTCTAACAATGGGTAAACACATTATAATATTCAATTTTCTAGTTAGAAATTAATTTTCCACATTTTCATCATTTTACTTTTTTAATTTATATTAGGAACCTTTTTTTGTTCAAATTTACACAAGGAAGAAAATCACTTTCATTTAAACAACTCACCTTGAAACCTTCTTTTCCATGCATGCCTAAAACACTACATGTCAAAATAAGTACCAAGTGACTAAAATGATACATGTATACACAATTCTCATTCCCTATCAATCCAAAATTCAAATTTCTAAAAAACTTAGAAACAATAATCACATCACACAACAAGTACATCACCAAAGGTGAAATAACATCCAATAGTAACCAAAAACCTCAATAATAATAATCCAACACTCAGTACTTAGTTTCCCCCCATACATGGGTTAGCTACTCCCATGAATGATATCATGACCAAGGAATGACTCTTATTAGTCTCCTTCCTACCTTTACCAAATAGTAGGACAAAAGAAAATAAAATAAAAATGGGCACTAATACCACTTTGTAACATCTCGACCCAGGTGCCACATAAGGGTGTCCTGATCCAGCCAGTTATATGACCTCAAGAACACATCCCCATATTCCAGAGGCTTCTGAATAGTAGTGAGGGACTAATATTAAACATCTAGATACTATACCCTATTTATCAAAGTAATATAATAATATAAATAGAACAACAATAACCAAATGAAAATAACCACAACCAGAATAATACTAGTATCACATGGTGACCCAAACATGAATAGAATATTGTAGACGCCGAAAAAAGGTTCGTAACTCCTCGAGGAAGTTTCGAACTGACGAAGCGAAGTCATATTCGGACTCAGAGGCCAGGTCCAGAGGGCCTGAAAGTGTTGCGCGAAAAAAATGGGTGAAGTGCATGAAAAAAATGTCCCGCGTGAAAGGAAACCCGAGATTCGCAAAAAGTCCCTACGCCGGTGCGAAATAATTTCGCGCCCGCATCCCGTGCGGTTGATATTTTTCACCACCACCTCTGTCGCGCAATTATTTCACACAACCCTGTATTTCGCACCCCAGGATGCCTATAAATAGAAGCCGACCCCTTCGGTTTTGGTAGAGGAATTTGAACCAGCTCCCGTGCGCGCAATTGCGCGCGCAATACGGTCTTGAGTTATGGTTCTTTTCCGCACCAAGTCGCCCTAGGATCCACCTTCGCACGAGATCCCCATGGATTAGACTAAACTCCAACCCCTTCAGGGTCCGCCGCTCATGCGTAATTCCTTCTTGTGCTCACAGGACGGCCAAGTTGCGCCCAATCCTTCCTTTGCGCGCACACCCCTTCCATTGCGCGCAATTCCTTCTTTTGCGTGCAATCCATTCTTTTGCACGCCGACCCGGACGTTTTCGCGCGCATCCCTAAATTGCACGCTGACCTGGTGTTTTCCGCACAACAGCGTCAATTGCGCGCATTGCTGCCCTATTGCACGCAAACCTTCCTTATTGCGCGCAACCTATCCTGTGTGTCGCTCCTATTGCGCGCAATAGTACACAGGCTCTCACCTACTGGTCCATACTGCGGGGGATGCGCCCCCGCACCCCCGCTCGGGGTCAGTGCCGGGCTGCGGTCCCGGCCCTTTGGGCCCATCCCTTCACTACCATCACAGACCCCCATGAAAAATGGAGAGTCACATCGCAAACTTTTCGGGCCGGGACGTCGGGATTTTCCATTGTGCCCTTATGCGCACCCACCTTCCACCTAGGGAATACCATGATTTGAGATACTCCTCCGCACACTACAAAACACTTTGAGTTGACATATTCCTCTTGGTTCGTTTCCTATGTCGTGAGTTGAGATTCTCATCATCAATTCCCCTGAGAAGAATTCCCTATCATTCAATAATAGGATGCCTCTTGTTCCAAATAAGATATGCCTTATGCTCCAAGCCTGAGATACCAGTAGTCCTATCTACATGACTATAAACTGTATTAAACCTTGTGCTCCAAACATAGGATTCCTCTTATTCCAAATAAGATATGCCTTATGCTCCAAGCATGAGATTCCAGTAGTCCTATCTACATGACTATAAACTGTAGTAAACCTTGTGCTCCAAACATAGGATGCCTCTTGTTCCAAATAAGAGATGCCTTATGCTCCAAGAATGAGATGCCAGTAGTCCTATGTACATGACTATAAACTGTAGTAAACCCTATGCCCCAAACATAGGATGCCTCTTGTTCCAAATAAGATATGGCTTTTGCGCCAAGCATAAGATGCCTAATGCCATGATTACAGTGGCATAGCTTCAAGAGCGTTGGAATCCATTCAAAAATTCCATCACTCCACCCCACGCTTTACGTGTCCTTCATTAGGATCTGTATCCACTTCCAAGTCTGGAGGGACCCCCTAACGGTGTGGATGATTAACCTATGGTCCGCCTGCTGTCTTGGGATAACGCCCTGAAAGACTTTGGGTGACACTTTGAGTCAGGTCCTATGTTTCGAACACAGTCAGCAGTCGACCCCTCTTTTGTTTGTCCCCATTCTAGGATAACACGATAGGATGCTGTGTTTCAAACATGGTCAGCAGTTATCCTCTATCACCGCGCCGCTCTCATTGCATTCCGAATGACGGGAATGTGATTCACACTTTCCATATCCCTTTTTTCAGGCCGATTCCAACGCCCTTGGCATTATCCCGCTTGTGCACTAGCGCATGGGTGCATACCTCAACCCACCAATGAGTTGGGATGCCCTCATGGCCAGACATGAGGAAGATACTGTGGGCAGCTTCCTTGCATAAGCCCCATCCACCGTAGCCACGCTAACGTGGACCCCTCAATGGTTCGCCCTGCGGACCCCCTTCACTACGGGCTTGCCGATTCCTTCCCTCCTATAAGGGGTAGAGGGCATTGGGAATGTAAGCCCTAAGGGTGTGGAGCGAACCCACCTCATCCAAGATGCAGGACGTTAAACTGCTAAGCACCTCATCCTTAACACATGATGTTAAACTGTGGTCCGACCCCGTGCTTCACATGCAGGGTCCCCTCAGCTCGGACATTTTTTACGCCTCTCGTCTCCACGGGAATGGAATCTTCATCACATGGAATGAGATCCTCCTTTTCGGAGTGTCGTTTGTCCATGGGGGAAGGGATACCTCAGAGTGTAAGCCCCTAGCCTCTCTTACGGAAGGTTTCACCCATGCACCTCCGTACTTCCCCCTGCCAAGGCTAGTGGATTCCCTTTCCCACTACGCTTTGTCGCACCACGAGCCTCCACTCTGGAGTAAGCCCCGACACCCCGGGCCGCTAAGCATGCGTAAGCCCCTGTTTCCTCTTCGGGCCACTAACCACGCATAAGCCCCTGTTCCCTCTTTGGGCCGCTCCACGCGTAAGCCCCATTCCACTTCTCACGGACGCACCCTTCGCGACGTGATCATTTGGTCCCTGCTGCCTCCTGTTTCTCACACCGAGAATGAATCACATGGGCTTAGAGCACGCATCGACCATGACATCCACCATGGGCCACCTCAGAGTGTAAGCCCCATACCAGTGAACTATGAGGACTTTGATCCATGCTAATGCATGGTACATAGGAAGCCTCCATGAGGTTCAATCCCACCACCCGGTCGTTCCGACCTCTCCACGTCGGTTCCCCGGCCACCATAGGCCGCCTCAGAGCGTAATCCCCATATCCACCATGGGCCACCTCAGAGCATAAGCCCCATATCCACCATGGTCCACCTCAAAGCGTAATACCCATATCCACCATGGGCCGCCTCAGAGCGTAAGCCCCATATCCACCATGGGCCACCTCAGAGCGTAAGCCCCAGATCCCTCATCCCACATGACGTTAAACTATATCTCGTCCCACATGAAGTTAAACTGTATCCCCCCCTTTGGGCCGTCTCAGAGCATAAGCCCCATGCCTCACATCCACGTCTCATCCTGACTTCCCCCCTCAAGCCCACGTGCCTGGGGAAGCTCATGCCCTAGCCCGGAGACCTCACTTCCTCCAGGCTTCAATCCATGCATCCATTCTCACAGGTCTCCTTTTCAGGTATCCCACCGTATCACCGAACTACGCGGACTTTGATTACCAACCATGGGGATACGTAGGAAGCCTCCACGAGGTTCAAGCCCGTCACTCCATCATCCATCCTGATCCTTACCCGGGCCGCCACATCCCGGTGAGATCATGCCACCCCATCCCACTCCATAGTATCCGGGAAGCCACCCACGTGTTGGCACCAACATCGGTGTTCCCCCTAGGGGGTCCTTCAATATGATCCACTCTCAGTGTTTCGATCAGTCCGATCCGTCTCCAAAATACATTAAACTCGCGGCATACCTCGTGTTAAACATGGGAAGCTGAGGAAAACCTCAGATGGTACATATTCCCCGCGTTCGACGTGGGATGCCTTGGGATTCCGCGCCCTCGAGAAGCCCTGTGATAAGGGACAAAAGATAGACATGCTGATCCCCACCGTCAAGACATGCCACCGACACCCCAACTTGACCATTCTCTTCATCAAAGTTTGCTGCCCCGACAAGACCCCTTGGAGCGTCTCGACGGAAGCAGCGTAATTAACTGGCGTCTATGGAGATATGGCGCTGGGAACAAGATTCACAAACCTGTCTTAAATCTATAAGGGAGACCCAGATTAGGTGACGAGATATGAGGAGGAATCCACAGAAGGAAGAACCAACATCTCATCATCCCGGTTTCGATCAAGGAGCAGACGTCCCGGAATAAGCAACAGATGCCGCCCACCTTTGGAAAGCGGGAATGCGGGGCCGCGAGCCACGCGTCCTCCCATGCGTGACAGACACACGTGCGCGCCCTGACGTAAAAGCTTCAGAAACAAATATCCACCCAAAATAAAAGACATGTCATGTCAAATATGTTTCAAGTGTCAAAATAACAAACCCAAAATAAATAAAGGCACTAAAAACTCCAAAGTGGGTCCTTACACCATGTTCGATTCCGTTATCCATGCTCCATCCCAACTAATCCATCTAACACAGGGCTCTTACTGTTATCCTTTCCTACAAACATGAAGTCTATCCAGGTAACAATTAGGAAGTCTAAGTAGGGTGTGAGTACAACTCAATAGGCCACCACCAGTGACATCTAAAACAATATCCAATCAATATTAGTGTATGCATTTATATAAATAATAAATTAAAATCCATAAAGTAAACTGTTATCACATTTCATTATTCTTAAATTAACCACATAAATACCCAGGTTCATGATGACACCCAAAATATCAATACCTTCTTCGGCCCATTTCGGAGTATGTACTATCCCCAAGGGATATCGCATATCACAATACCATGGTTATTGTTTATCATTTTATTTCAATTCATATCACGAACAATCAAAACCATAGTCCAATGCCAATATCATGGGAATGTAATGTTGTGTCTAGAACCCTATTGGTATTTAGAGAGTTAGTCCCTATCCCACACCTCATGGGTATTTGGAGCATTAGTTACCGTACCACATAATAATATTCACATTCATTAAATTGGGTCTAAAACATCATGGATAACACCCCGTGGGTATTTGAAGCATCAGTCCATGTATCACACTCTATTTTTCAACCAATCACATATATCACATATATAAATTTTCTCAAGGTTAATCATCATTATCCCTATAATCAACATTTCATGTCAATGTATACCATTTCAATTATCAAAATAATAAATTTCCATCATTTTAATTCACATGGAATAATATGAAAAAAATCACTATTAAACCATTTATCATCTTTTAATCATATAATTCATCAACCCTTCAAGGTTATGACAAACACCCCTTACTTCCTATCAATCAACCAATTCTTCATTCAATTAATATATCAATTCTACAATCACACCAATTGAACAATTAAATAATCCCATTAATTGAGAAATTACATAATATCATTAATTAACCAGTTTCATAACCTCATTAATCAATCAATTTAATTTACCATTATTCACTAATTGCATAATCACAATTACCAAATTCAATTTTCCCAAGTTCAACTCATTTAATATTCACATGGAAAATCAATTAATCAATTCCATGATTCCATTAATTAATTAATCAATTAATTAATTCAATTCAATATTGAATTTATAAACATGACAATTGAAATTACACAACACATACACAAGATTGGAATTCAAGACTATGGGAATTTAAATTTATACCACCTACATCAAGATCATTGATGGACTCTCTCAAATGGAAATCCAAAAATTGAAGTTGAATATTCAATTTCACAATGAAGAAAAATATCTAGATAAAAAAACTAGATCCAAAACTGAGCATATTAAGATCTATCAAAACCTATATATATATCCATCACCAATAGAAAAAAATATTAATTCAAAATATGATAAAAATATAGAAGAGATGGAGGAAATTGATTGGGATGAGATATATTATCAGGAGAGGTGAAGATCTATAAAAATAATCTTTGATTTACCAAGAACAGAGTTTAGAATCCCTTGGAATCCATCCAAGAGCCTTAAGAAATGAGATAAATGAGTTATGGTTGATTTAGAGTGTTTATGGATATAAGAAGGGGGTTCAAGAAATTTTCAATGAATTTTTTGGGGTTTATTTTTCTATATTCATGGTTTCCTATATGGGGTGAATGGTTTTCCCTAACCGTGTGACTAATTGTGTTCCTCCTCTTAAGGGTCACAAAATTACTACTAATAGGCCACACATTTTTCCAAATGGTGTTCCAATCATGCAATCCCCCTCTACCTGGGGTTTCACAGTTTTTTGGGGCATGGATCATGGTTTGCTAAAACCATGCACCAACAGAGAAATGCTTAAAACCCCTCTAAAAATCTCCGGTTTCACTTGAGAACTCCCCAAAGTAAAACACAAACAATATATACTCAAATTAAGGAAAAAGAGTACCTAAAATAAGAGCATGAGTTAGATCCATAAAATGTTGGGATCTTACAATGAGTCACTACCATAGATGAGTCACTACCATTAATGAGTCACCACTAGGGATGAGTCACTTCCATGAATGAATAACCACCAAGAATGAGTCACCACTAGGAATGAGTCACCATTAGGAATGAATCATGACTGAAAAATACCTATCGCTGAGAAAGAATCAGCACTAGATAAGAGTCACCACCAGACTCTACCTAATATTAGGATTGAATCACCAATGAGAAGGAGTCACCATTATACTCTACCTACCACTGATCATGAGTCACCAATGGAGATGACCGAATTTCAGATGAGTCGCTAATGACCATGAGTCACCACCAGATGACCTACCACCATACGACCTACCACTATCCTGAATCACCACTAGACAGGAGTCACCATCACTATTCTAGGATATTTGAATTTAATGCTCCCAATGACTATTTTAACAAAATTAATACAAAGAGTAATTTTATAATTATATTCTTAACCATTGCAAGGAACATTAAAATTCTATATTAGAGCTCAGTATGAGGATGTATAGGATCGTGATTATTGTTCTTCAAACAGACTATACTTTCCACTGTACTTTAAATTAATATAAGTTTCCCTTGTGCAGAAACAAACACACATGTGCTGGCCAAGATAAAAAATATACTAAATACAAAAAGGATCATCCTTTGAGAGCTTACACACTGCATCCTTACTTTATTCCAACTGTGAAAGAGTGGATCTTATATAAAACTTAAATCCTTTCCTATAGTAATAATAAAGAGATCCTTGTGACACTCTGTTTTACTTATACTTTTAGAGAACTGGTTCAAGATCATCTCCAAAACACATCTGAGGAGGCCCAATCATCTGAGCACTTCAGACCGAGCAACACTACCATTTTCTATATCTTACTGCTTGATCTTTCTTTCTGTTGCATTTATTTTTTAGCAGTGTGTTGTTTTCCAACATACACTATCTCCTACACCATAACTGGAGAATACATGATATTCTATCAAATATCTTTTCATCTGTATACACATGGTGTTTTTAGAAGAGGTCCTTGTGTGACCTGTTGTTATTTCCTTCCCACAATTTTTGTGAAAGAGGTCCTTGCATGTTCTGGATGTCTTGTTAGATGTTTTATCTATACTCGATCCTAGTTGTAGATTATATTATATTTCTATAATCTACCTAGTATGAAGTAATTTCCAAGTGGAAGGGACTAGGTCTCGTCTTGAGACTGAACCACTTGTTTTATTCCATTGTATGTTTTTGTTTTTTTATTTAAAAAGATTTAAACTGTATTTGTTTTAAACTATAAAAAACATACTTTTGGTATTTAATCTTAACTAGTGTTTATATAAGTATTTTATTGAGTAAATTGATTTCAAAAGTTAAAGTAATTTTCATATTGCTTTAACTATCCAATAATAAAACTTTGAGAAATATTTTAAAAGATTAAAATTATATTAAACTTCTCTTTTGATTAATTGGGAAAATTTATTTTATATTGGGGGATTCTATTTAAACTGGTTTTCAACATAAATTTTTATTGAAAACTAAACTCACCCCTATAACGACCCAATGTTTTATCAATGGAAATTACCTTCCTATAATTAGGTCATATAATCACATTAAATCACAACTCAATGAACTAATAAGTACTATGTGATCTTTAAACATAATATTGTCACTTCTGTGATTTGAATTTCGAAAATCGAACATACATGATTGCGATCAGTAAGATGATTGAAGTCCAATAAAACAAACTTAATTTTTAGTTAATAGTAACCTAAACTTATGAATAGTAACCCAATCTTATGAATAGTAATATGATCCTTATGAATAGTAAATCATCCAAAAGAATAGTATCCTCACCCTTGAATGTAAAAATAAAATTTAGGCATCTTATAAGTGATAATATGACCATAGTAAAAGTATTGGTATTTTTGTAAGTCATAAATAAATAATTAATTAATTTTAAAAAAATATATTTCCCTAAAAGGTTCTCATAAATTAACAATTTTATGTCTTCTAGTTTTAAGATAATTTTATAAGACTTTATATAATTTTTGAAAGCATTATAAAATCAGTTATAGTTATAAAATCTATATTTTTCAAGTAAATTATGATTTTAATTTAAAATGAAATTAATCATATTTATAAAATTATTTTTGAAAAATGGAGTTCATTTTTGAATTCTACACATCGATAAATGGTTGGGGTAAATTTTTGGGATTTTTCAGAAACACTTGAATTTTTGGTGAATAGTAAAATACAATAATTTATGATAAATGCTAAATACAAGAATTATGATGTCATCAACTGATGTATGGATTATGTAAGGACATTATCTTGACGAGACATGAACTATTTATTGTTTTTGGTCACAATAATAATTACTATTTTTTATCATATGGAAAAATAATAAACTAATGATTAAAATATTAATAAAACCCTCCTCCGCTTCACTATAAAAAACCACTCACACTCTCCTCTCATCATCACTACTCTAATTTTTTTTTACTTTCCTAAATTATGATAAAATATCTCCCCAAACCCCTCCCCCACATCCATCATCCATTGGTCACCTAAAAAGTCCAAATACCCTCCCCTTAAGAGGCTCTAAAGGAAGATTAACTCAAGAGGTAAATTCCTCTTTTCAATTCTTATACTTTCTTTTCAAGTTACTTTTTTTTCTTTTCTATCCTTACCTCACCTCATCCAAATGTTATGAAAACTCCAATACCTTATATGTACTGTGTTTTTTTTATGATAATGTAATAAGTAATTATCATCTCTACTTTACCCTTCTTTTATATTAGTTGTAAAAATGTCATCTGAGATGTGTTAATTTACCACATTCAAGTATGATGGGTTTTCGATTTCCATTACCATATTCAATTTTGGACATGAAACCATTTTAATGGTTGAACCAGACCATAATATATGTATTATGTCTCATCTTTGGTTCTGGAATATTTTTTTACACATGGTTTTTATTTACAAAACAAAATGTTTCATTGTGATCAAAAACTGCCAATTAACCCAAAATGTTATCACTAAAGTTTTACATAATGATTCATCTTCACTCCAAGTAACCAAATAAAATTTACAACCATTTAAACTTCTGGATTTTAAATAATAAAATATAACTCCAATTCTGGAAAACCATCTTCATTTTACATGATTATCCATTCATGTATACAAGTAAACCGAACATGAAACAAACGGACCCGAACAATGAAATTGAACCTCATAACCAATAAAAAAGGTTATGAATGAACTTAAAATGGTTATAATAAATCAATTAAATGTAAAATATTTTCTAGAATTATAAATTAATGAACCTAATTTTATTATTCAGGTCATTAATATCAAGTGGATAACACCATCAAACTTAAGGTAAGGGGTTCTACCCGAACCTCCATTATTCCTTCGGTTTGTTCTTACTCTCTTTTAACCAAATTAAATCCTATATTATATTTATTTAAATCTTATAATTTCTGTTTATATGTTAAAAATGATTTATCAAGATCCATTATCCATTCTATTTCGAGGATATACATGATTTTGAGTGATTCCCTCCTCAATACTTCCCGATAAGCATACCCGTTTTAAGGGAACTTCCTGAATTCATACCTAATTTCAAGTGCACTCTACCTTATATTTTAATCCACCATTGTTTCAGTTTTTTTATTATGAAAAACTTTTTGTATCACTTATGTTTTTGTATAAAATATCATTCTCTTTTCTATTTTAAATGCTTGTGAGTGTTTTCCTTAAAATTAAACTAAAATGTTTTAATGCTAAAAATTCTTAAATAACCTTTTTAAATGTTGTAACTTATATTTGAAATAACTTACCATGATATATATATATATATATTTTAATTTATGAATTTCAATTTATGTTTTAATTCCTTTCTTTCATGGACACTTTTATGATACACCCATTCATTATGCTTTATGATGTGATTATGTTACCCATTTCATTCCATGGATTCACTTATGTTTATGGTTGATTATATATGATTATATATGTGGAAAGTATATTCATGAACATATTAAGATGGGTGTTCCTAGATAACTCTCCAATGCATTGGGTAAAGTTGAATCTCATGAGACGTTATGTACAATGGGCTTAGCAGTTAGCCTTGATTTGTGCTACCATGTGCAACAGTCTTGGTGGTTAATATTGACTTGTGATACTCTATGTGAAATGAGCCTTGACTCAAGATAAATTAATCTTTTATATTTCCGCCAAATTATAATGAATCCATGTTTATATGATCCCATGTTTATATGTTATGATTCCATGTGTTCCATGCCTTTTATTTTCATTATTCCATTCCTTCTAACCCATGTGCTAAAGCTCTATTACTATTCCTTTTCACTTACTGGGATTTTAACTCACCCTATTTTTCATATTATCCCTAGGCTATCCAATGTAGATGTACGAGCACAATGAAATATAGTAGATCATTTTGGAAATTAATTAAAAAGTTGCTTTTATAATGTTTTATTGTGTAACTAGTCTTCCAAGACACTAGACTTCATGATCCTTGGCTTGTAATATGATGTTTTATTATGCTTAGAATCATGTAATGATTTATATAAAAGGCTAGGGTTGCTATAACCTCCCTCTAGAGCTTCTCACTCTGACCAATATTTCGTATCAATGGTTTTCAAAAATATTTCAACTATGATTTTAGTTGTGTTTTAAAGGAACTAAATTTCCATTAGTTCTAAATTTAGTTATTTAAATGGATAATAGGCAATATGGTTCTACTACCAACAAATCTCCTTTCTTTAATGGAACTAACTATGATCAATGTAAAATCAAGATAAAAATTCACATTGAAAGCATGGGCTTTGAAATATGGACTACTATAGAAGATAAATATGAATTACCTAAGACTACAAGATATACATGGGATGATTCAACTAATGTTTCTCATAATAATAACTGTAAAGACATGAATTCCATGTACTGTGATTAGGTGATGAAGAGTTTAAAATAATATATACTTTTTAAAACTACATATGAAATTTGGGATGCTTTTTCTGTTTCTCATGATGGAACAACTAATGTGAAATAAATGACATGAAATATATATACAATTAAATATGATACATTTAAGATGAAGCATGATGACCTTATTTCTAACATGTATCTCAGGTTTAATGAGATAGTGAAAACAATGCATTCATTGGGAAATCTAGTTTCTAAAAAGGATAAAATCATGAAACTATTGAGGTGCTTGCCTGAAATATGGAGAGGAACCTCAATCTCAATAAGAGAATCTTATGAGATTATAAAAATACTTATCAAGGAATTAATTAGTAAATTAATGATGTATGAGGAAGAAATTTAATTGAATTGAGAAGAGGAAGACAGACCTATGAGTAAGTGTATAGAATTCAAGTCTACTACTTCAAAAAAGATGGAAAAATATTTAGATGGGAGTTATAGTGATGAGGAATCATCAAAATATAGTGATAAAGTGATGTTCCATCTATATAAAAGGTTTAAATGGTTTTACAAGAAGAATAAATTTGATAGGAAACCAAGATACAAAGGAAAATACAATATTAGAGTAAATTAAAAAAAGGAATGAAAGAGGTATGATACTAAAAATGAGATCATATTCTATGTGTGTAAGAAGAAAAGGTATGTCAAATATGTCTATCCCAATCTGAAGTAGAAAAATAAGTATGATGAAAAGGATAGAAAGTTCAAGAAATATATAAAAGTAACCTAGAGTTCTTCTGAATACATCTCTAGTTATTCAGAAACGACTCATGAAAAAAAAACATGATCGGGAAAATATGTGTTTCATGAAAAGCACATATGATATATCTCATGAACACCCCACTTATCTTAAAAATATTTATAATCATTCCGGGGAAGAAAATAATGATGAGAATATTTCAAATGATGAGATGTTTGAATATTGAGACATTCTATAGGATACTTTTAATGAGATTAAATGTAAGTATAAAATCCTATGTAGACATCAAGATTTATATATAAATTTTAAATTTTATCTTGCTATAGAAAAAGAGAAGAATGATCAACTGTTATAATAAAATGAAAAACTAAAATTATCTAATGAACAATTGAAAAAATAATTAGAAAAGTTTTCTAATGGAAGAGACACTCTCACTCAAATATTGGGAAAAAATTTCACCTAAATATATTACTATATTAGGTTATCAACCAAGACAAAGAAGGATTGTCAAGAGTAATTTATTCCTAAATCTAGTTTTTGAAAATTTACTACAAGTTCTTATTCAACTGAACCTAAGAAGTTTTTTATTTCTAAAATATTAAAATCTACTTATAGGAAACCCATTAAAAAAATATGGGTTTCTAAAGCCTTGATTACTGACATTTATAAACCCAATAAGATTTGGGTATCAAAATCATTTTTGGTATAATTTTTTTGTAGGGAACCTGCTTGAATATCTTCAATAAAAGACTATGGTACTTGGAAAATGCTTTTTCTAGACAAATAATTAGAGATTACTAAATATTCAAAAGTTTGATAAAGTTTGATCATGGACATGTCACCTTTTGTGACAATGCTAAATGGAAAACAATTGGCCTTGTCCAAGTTGGTAATTATAACTCAGTTTTAATTTATAAAGTATTATTTTTTTATAGTATAAAAAACAATATGATAAGCATATCACAACTATGTGATGATGATTTTTATGTGAAATCTAAAAATAATTCTTGTAATTTTTTGGATTCTAAAAATACTTTAGTATTTAGTACTTTGAGAAATGAAAATGTTTATGCTGTTAATATAGATTCTTTATTTTCTCAAAATACTTCTTATCTAAGTGATTTTAATAAGGAATATTGGATTTGGAATAAGAGACTAGTCCACTGAAATATTTACTCACTTAAGAACCTAACTAGTAAAGGATTAGTAAGCACATGAGCCTCAGCCCAGTTGGTGAGGACTCTTTAAGTGCATCCAGGAGACCTGGGATAAAATCTAAGAGGAGGCTAATTTTTGGGGGTACTATAGTAGTATTATAGTGGTACTGTAATAGAGACTGTGTAGAATTGTAGCAGGTACTGTAGTGGGAACTGTAGAAGGCACTGTTTGGAACTGTAGTAGTCGGAAATATTCCCCTTTTTGGGCCTTTGGTCCACCGATTTGGTCCTCGAGTCCTTTAAGGCCTTCGGTCCACTCAGGTCTTCGGGTCAGTAAGGCCTTTGGGCCACCTCAAGGCCTTTGGGACACCTTAATTGTAGATTCAAACCAAAAAACCTACATGGTAACAAGATTTAGAAGGAGGATGAGCAAGGATCTTTCACCATAGAAGAATATAAAATGGATTTTAAGAATGAGAGGGTATGACACCTGCCATTGGGACAAGCCTGTGCATGCACGGGAAAGCCTAGCCAAACAACCATGCGAAGGTGGAGAGCTGATTTCACGATGAAGATGCTGGGGAGGATTAGTTCCAAGTAGTTAGTCTGGGTTGTATGTAATGTTTGAAGACTATAGGAAATGAATTCCTATAAGGCATATGGTCCATGTAATACTTATGCCTATGGGCCTTGTAAGGGTTCCACCTCACCCCTTGAAAGGTGGATTATCAAAATCAATAAAAAATTAAGGCCTTTAGGCCATTGAATGGATTAGTAAATGATCTACCTAAACTTGAATTCCCAAATGAAAAATTCTACAACCCATGTCCAAATGGGAAACAAGACAAAATATCTTTCAAATAAAAAAATAATCTTCAACTTATCAACCCGTAGAGTTGGTTCACATGGATTTTTTGCAAAACCTAGAGTTTCTAGTTTAAATGGGAAGCAATATGTCTATATACTTGTAGATGAATTTTCTAGGTATACCTGGGTATTTTTTAGAACACAAAAGAGAATCCTGCCCTTATTTTACCAAGTATGATAAATTTGTATAAAATCTAAATATAATTAAGATCAATACCCTAAGAAGAGATCATGGTTGTGAGTTTGAAAATAAATACTCTGAATCCTTTTTCTCACAAAGTGGCTATACTCAAAACTTTTATGCTCTTAGGACCCCACAATAGAATAGTGTTGTAGAAATAATAAATATGACAATTCAAGAAATTTCTATACTAAGATTAATGAATATAAACTTCCTATTTATTTTCGGTAGAGGTTGTGAATAAAACCTGATATAAAATTAATATAGTTTTGATTAGACCACTTTTAAAGAAAACACCATATTAACTTTTCAATAATAGAAAGCCTAAGGTTAATTAATTTATAGGTTTTGGTTTCAAAGTCATTATTCTTAACACTAAGGATAATCTTGACAGATTTTATTCCAAGATTTTTAAAGGAGTTTTCCTTGGTTATTCAAACTATAGTAAATATTATAGAGTATTTAAAAAAAGTTTCAAGGATTTTCAAGAATATATTCATGTCAAGTATGATGAGACAGATCCACATGAGTTTAAGACCCCTTTAGAAAAACTTTAGGATGAATTTTCAACTCTAGACATTAATGCCAAACCTATTGAAACTACTATAAAACGTATAGAAAATCCATCTAGTTCTAATGAACAAAAACAACCTAAACCTAAACCTATATATGAGCATGAAATAACCAGACCTTATTTTCAAATATCTATTAGGAATCATAAATACCATTCTATAGATGTTGTTGTAGGGTAAATAGATATAGGTACATAGTCAAGAGATTATCTTAGGAATTTGGTTGAACATCAAGCATTCTTATCAAAACATGAACCTAAGAACATAAATAATGCAATTAATGATGGATTCTAGGTGACAGAAATGAAAGAAAAACTTAATAAATTTTAAAGAAATAATGTTTGGGAACTTTTGGTTAGACCTAACGACACCTTTACCATTTGAGCTAAATGTGTATTTAGAAACAAGATAGATGAATCTAGAACTATATTTAGAAATAAGGAAAGATTAGTTACACAAGGGTATATTCAAGAAGAGGGTATAGTCTATGAGGAAACCTTTTTACCTACACCTAGGATTTAATCCATCAGAACCATTATTTATAATAAAACAAATTTTGATTTCAAAACTATATCAAATGGATTTCAAAAGTTTTGGGAAAAAATCTCTCAAGGTAACATTGCAGCATTTTTGGGTTGATTGTGTTTGTTGAAAAATCAGGTTTCCATGGTGAATCTTCAAGTTCCAGAGATGTTGTTGACAATCCATGTTGACAAAGAACCATGATAAAGGAATGGACAATCTGGAGGCAGTATAGAAGAATAGGTACAAGGTGGCACCATTTTCAAGTGTTTGCCAAATTTTTGGGGTCTAAAATTTTGAGTTTGGTGAGCATCGCGAAAATAGGATTTCATTGAAGATCTAATTTAAATATGGAAAATGAATTAATTTATCAAAATATAGGCTTCATGGATTGGATTTCATGAAGACCAGAAGAATGTTGATAGTGATGTTTCGCGAATACGACAAGCTTCGTGAACGGGAGAGGTTGAAGGGCATCGCACTGGTGAAGGGATTTGCGAGGGAGATTTACGGCGAAGGCGCAAAGGAATTGACGGGATGCCCCGTGATTAGGATGAGCTCCACGATTGGAATTATTTCGTGGTGCTTCATGATTTTGACAGAATTTCGGTGGGAACTTCGGAGATTTGCAATTTGAGATGACATGACATTGACTTTTCATGGATGGTTCAAGGGTCGGTGGAATCGCCTTTAAATATACCTCGACCCCCTCAAGCGAAGAAGAAGAGAAGGAGAGAATTTTCGAAGAAGATCTTTTGCTCTCATTTCAGGAAGGTAGTTTGCGTAGCTAGTGTGATTCGAAAAACAAGAGCTTCACAGAGGCTAATCTTGCTCTGTGAAAGTTGCGAGCTCCATGTTAGTTTAGTGAGCTTCACGAGGTAAGTCGCTCTATGAAAACTTGAGCTTCGCGAGAGTACTTTGCAAGAGTACTTTGTGAGAGTGCTTCATGAAAAGGCAGGAGATTCATGAAGGATTTTTTGAGCTTCGTGAAATTAGGAGCCTCGTGAAGTAGGGTGATTTGAGAAGGTGTTACCAAAGTGAGTTGCCTGGTGTTCAGGGGAAAAGGGGTTTTCATCAGTGGATGAACTTTGAACTTCAATAGAGCATCTATATATAGTGGAAGATGCATTAATTAGTGGGAATAAAGATACCTAAAGGTCTGTAAACTATGAGTGGATCTCCTGAAGAAGCAGTGAGCTCACTTCAGTTGAGAGAGCAGTGAGTTCTCAAATTGTGAGTTGTTGTAAACTAGGAGGGACAGTGAGTCCGCTTCGAACTTGTAAACAACAGTGCATTTATAGTGGAATTGGTTCATCGGCACACTTCTGGTTTATGTTCCTTGGACGCATCCTAGTGAGAGTAAACCTAGTAAAAATCATTGTGTCCTGTGCATGATTTAAGGTTTATTCATACTCTGTATTGGGAAGGAGAGAGAAGATGGTTTTTTCTAATAGAAAAACAAGATGAAAAAGGGTCAATTGTGTTAATTTTTTATACCCTGATTCACCCCCCCTCTTAGGGTATCTAGCCTAGTGGACTTAAAATTTGGTATCAGAGAAAAAGGTTAATATCTGTAATTCTATCTCAAATGGAGGTTACCAATCATAAAGGGATTCCGATTTTCAACGGGAACAATTTTCAGCTATAGAAGAATCATATGAAACACTACTTCCGATATTTGGGAATGGATGTGTTTACAGTAGTAATGCATGGTATAACAACCGATGTTAACAGCGGTGCATTATCAGAAGCTGAGCGAAGAGAATTGGATGCTAACGCCAAGGGAATCAATGCTTTAGGAGGATCCTTATCCAGTCCTATCTATACAAAAGTGATTTCATGAAAAACATCACATGCTATGTGGTAAAAGCTGTTAAATATATATTAAGGAGATATAAAGGTCAGATAAGCAAAGATGCAAGTGTTGTGGAACAAGTATGAAGATCTGAGAATGAAATTAAATGAGACTATTGATACATTCTTTGACAAGGTAAATGTTGTAGTGGAAGACATGCGAGGTCTTGGAGAAGTTATTGAAGACATAAAGATTGTGAAGCACATCTTGAGGAAACTTCCACCTTAATTCAATCCGAAAGTTTCAGTTTTAGAAGATAAAGACCCGAAAGAGTTGACATTGGATAACCTGCACAACAACCTTGTTGCATATGAAATGAGAAATGATGATAATGATGTTGTGGAAAAGGAGAAATCCAAATAAGTGGCATTCAAGGCCATGAAGAAGCTCACCATTGAAGACTCTCAGGAAGAAGAAAAGACAAATGAGGTGATTTCATTCCTCTCCTCAAACCTACAAATAGGAAAATGAAAGTTTAAAGGGAAGATTCCACTTTCTTTTTTTCGATGTGAAAAGGTTGTATATCTTGCAACAAGGTGCCCCAAAAAGTTTCAAGAGGATGATGATGTAGATGAAATCTAAATTCCCAAGAAGAAGTCTCCAACCTATGGGAAATTCAAGAAATAGCTCAAGATAAATTTCTTTAAGAAGAAGAACCTTCTCTCAAAAGAATATGATAGTTCGGATGAGTCTGAGGTTGAGAAGATTGAAGAGATAGATAATTGCAGAGATCATGGAGAAAATTCTATAGTGGCAGTTTTTGGTAGTTCTCAGAATAAGAATGAAACTGAAGCTGATGAAGAAGAAGAATAATTTGAGGGGAGAGTTGATATGCAAGCTGAGTTAGAGGCTACTCTGGAGGAGATAGATGTTTGGAGAGCCAAAACAAATAAAGCCAATAAAGTTGTTCATGACGCCAAACTCTATATGCAGTATCAGGAAGAAGAGAAGTCTGAGTTAGTGAAAGAAATTGAGAAACTCAAGTCATCAACACCAGAGGACTTAGAACCAGTTAGTGAGTGTAAAATAAAAATTGAAGAACAAAAAAGGGAGATTGATATCTTGAATAACATAAGGAAATATTAAATCAAGCATATTGAAGAACTTGAAAGAGAAGTTGTCGGTCTGTAGAAAAAGGTTAAAGATCATGAAAAACTTTTGACTCCTACTGGGTCATTAAGAAAGTAGATCACTTAAAAAACTGAGAAGCTGAAAGTTGAAAATAGTGATTCAGTAGAAAAGAAGCATCACCTATGTTCATATGCTAAGACCAATGGGGGGCTTGACCGAAAACAAAAAGCTGTGAAAATTGAGGTCAGACCATAAGCATCCACTCTGAGATTGAAGGGTGATTTGGGCATGAGGAAAAATCAGAATATTTAGTGATCCCAATGGGAAACTCATAATGAAGAACTCACACAAAGTAATGAACCTCATATTAGGTGTTATTGTTGTGGAAATATGGGACATTCACAGAATGTGTGTTCCATAGCCAAGAGATATCGAAGGGCACAAGAACAAAAATGGCAGCCAAACATAGGACGGTTCTCCAGAACATATTTTGAAGGACACTATTTTTGGTGCAGAGGATTTGGGAACAAGGCTAGGTATTGTACTTTGACCATACAGAGGAATGTGCCAAAGGAGAATCAAAATGTTCACAAGCAGAAGATCAATGAACCAACAGGTGAGTTGAAAATGAAAAATATATATGCATCTTTGCAAGATGAATCTGTTCTATCATACTCTAAGAAAGATTAGAAGTATTAATCCATGTCAAACATGAAGGCAAAAATATGGACCAAAAAGAAAAAGGACGAGAAGGAAGTGGTGGCAGAAATTGCCCTTAAAGCATCAGATCGCCCTGGTGTGTGGATCCTTGACAGCGGTTGCACATCTCACATGATAGGTAATAAGGATATTTTTACAAGCATAAAATATGAACAAGGAGTTGTCAAGTTTGGAAATGATGAAGGCCTGAAGATAATTGGCTCAGGAAAGGCCAAGTTTGGGGGCAAAGAGATGAGACGTGCTGAAGTCTTAGTAGTAGAAGGCCTCAGTCAAAATTTTCTCAACGTCAGTCATCTTTGTGACTCAAGAAATTATATAAGGTTTACTAAGAAGGTGTGTATTTTCAAAGGAAGAGATGGGGCAGTGGTTCTATAGGGAAAAAGGACAAAGGGAAATCTCTACTTGGTAAGTGGAGAAGAAGATATGTTCTTTCGGTCCAGAGAAGAAGAAAACAAGTTGTGGCATAAATGAATTGGTCATCTATGGCAACCATCCCTGGAAGATCTGGAAACTTTTGATGCATTAAGATACCTACCTAAGCTATCAAATGATCATACTCACACATGCGATGCATACCAACAAGAGAATCTCATCAGAAAGACGTATAAAGAAAAGGAAAAGAAGTCAACAAGAGTGCTTGAATTGGTGCATGCTGATGTATGTGGGCCCACCACACCAAGAGAAATTGAACGAAAGAGGTACTATGTTAATTTCATTGATGACTATAGCAGAATAGAATGGGTATTTTTTATTTCCCATAATTATGATGTGTTTAGCTTCTTAAAATAGTTCCAGAGGGAGAGCGAAAGGATTCTTGGACAGAAAATTATGAAGTTTCGTACTGATAATGGTATGGAATTCAAAAATAGTTAGGTGGAAGAATATATTGAGAAACATGGGATAAGGCATTAAGTTTCCTTAGTGAGAACTCCACAACCTAATGGATAGGTTGAAAGGAGGAATATGATCATCAACAAAATGGTCAGAATGATGCTCATAGAAAAAGACCTCCTAGAGAAATTTTGGAAGGAAGCAGTTTTGACATCAGTCTACATTTCTAACAGGGCTTTGTTGTATCTGAAGAAAGGAAAGACTCCATATAAGATGTGGTATGGAAAGAATCCAATAGTAAAATACTTTTGAATATTTGGAAGTAAGTGCTTCATCCTCAATAAGGAGAAACATAGAAAATTTGAGTCGCGTGGAGATGAGGGGATATTCCTTGGCTATTTAGGAAAAAGCAAAGCATAAAAATGCTTTAACAAAAGGCTGGGAAAAGTAGTCGAGAGCAATGATTGTACTATTTTAGAGAATTAAGAGAGAATTCAACAACACAGTAAACAATTTATAGATGAAAGTGATGAGGAGGAAAGTAACGAAGGAGGAGTAGAAGTGGATGATGCTGATTCAGAAGAAGATACTGATGATGAACATGAAGAAGATAAATCTGTATCTGCAAAAATCCAAAGAGTTGAGCTGAAATTGATAGGAAAAATATCATTGATGATCAATCAGCTCTAGTTCATACAAGAAGAATGAATTCACTACACCAGATATCTTTCTTATCTCAGGTATATCCTAAATGCTTTGATGATGCAGTTGATGATGAAAACTGGGTTTAGGCCATGAATGAAGAGCTAGATCAGATTGAGAAGAATCAAACACGGGAGATTGTTTCGAGGCCTGCAGATAAGAACATCATCAGGACTAAATGGTTCTACCTCAATAAGATGAATGAAGATGGAACATTGATTCGGAACAAAGAACGATTGGTGTGCAAAGGATACTCCCAGATAGAGGGAATAGATTTTGATGAGACATTTGGACCAATTGTGAGTCTAGAGACAATCAAATTATTTCTAGCCATTGTAGTGCAATGGAAGTTCAAAGTTTTCCAGATGGATGTCAAATCTTCATTTTTGAATGGGGTTCTAGAGGAAGAGGTGTATATTGAGCAGCCATATGGTTTTCTTATTCATGAGGATGAGAACAAAGTTTGCAGACTGAAGAAGGAATTTTATAGTCTGAAACAAGCACCAATAGCATGGTACTCAAGGCTTGACCAGTACTTGAAGAAGCTTGGTTTCCATTGTAGGGGAGTTGATTACAATCTCTATTTCAACAACAATAGTAATCAAAGGATGATGGTCCTGGTTTATTTCTATGACATAATATTTGGCGGATCAGATGAACCTCAGTGCAGACAGTTTTCTAAATTCATGAAAAGTGAGTTTGAAATGTCAATGATTGGATAGCTAACATTTTTCCATGGTCTACAGGTGACACAAGGAAGGAATGGAAAATTCATTTCTCAATCCAAATATGATAATGAGGTTTTGAAAAGATTTGGAATGGAAAATTCCAAGGAGATGAAGTCTCCGGTTGCTACCCAAATGAAACTGTCCAAAGATGAGGATGACAAGGCAGTTAATATCACAGAATACATAGAAATAATTGGAAGGTTTCTATACTTGACAACAACAAGGACTGACATTGTATTCACCACATGCCAAGCAACGATATATCAGTGTAATCCCAAGGAATGCCACATGCTTGCAGTGAAATGAATAATTCGGTATATCAAGGGAATAATGGATTTTGGCTTGATATATAGTGATAAATCTTAGTCAGAGTTATTGGATATACAAATGAAGATTGGGCCGGTTCAGCGGATGGCATAAAATCAACTACAGGAGGTGCATTCTATCTTGGAAGCTTGTGTGTTTCTTGGCTAAGCAAGAAGCTAGATTTCATTTCATTGAGCATCGCAGAAGATGAGTATATTTCCACCACTGAAGCATGCACACAATTATTATGGATGAAACAATATCTTGATGATATGGGCGTTGAAGTGAAGTCTTCGATCGAAATCCAGTGCGACAAATCAAGTGCTATAAATATCAGCAAAAATACCATCCATTACTCAAGGAAAAAGAACATTGAGATAAAGTACCATTTTATCATGGAGAAGGTTGAGCAAGGAATTTTGAAGTTGGAGTATGTGCCTACAGAACTATAGGTTGCAGACATTCCGATAAAGGCCTTACCCAAGGAAGTGTTTGAAAGGCATCGACTAGCTCTGGGAGTTCATTCGACTCCCCACACTTGAAAGAGTGTGGATGTGGTACCCTGCTCTCCCTGAGGTATTTCATGTTTTTCTCTAATGCGCTAATCTATGTTCTTTCCAATGTTGCAGACCGTAAAGGGGTGACCTTTGGGTTCGTTGACAAATGGGGAGAAATAGTGACTCCTCAAGGGGGAGAAACTGTGGCTAAGGAAGGGAGAAATTGTCTTAGTAAAATACATGGGGATAAGCTGACATGTGGAGCAACAAGATAGGGGAGAACAATGAGATAGGGGGAGCATTTTGAATCTGATGATGCTAGATGTGATGGATCAATGCATAGATATCACGACAGCTGAGGATCGTGATAAAAGCAGAACAATGATGTTGGAATGGTGAGAGAAGGTTCCCAGCTATCACCAACTGGTATCTGTGTGGTATCAACATTTTGGATCAGTTTTGAATTTGTTATCAGTTGGGAATCAAAATTTTGTGGTAGAATTGAAGTGATTCATTGATGAACTTTTCATTTATTCTTGTTTCTTACAATGAGTATTGCTCATGTGGGCTTAGAGTATGTGGCAAGTGAATCTTTGGTCACTATCTGAATCGCAAGAGGCGAAGGATGGTTGATGGTGAAAGGAGACTTAGTGAGGTATCAAAGTACATAAAATCATTCTGAGAAGAGTTTTCAACAAACCCAAACGGGGATATTGTTGGGAAAAAATCCCTCAAGGTAACATTGCAGCATTTTTGGCTTGATTGTGTCTGTTGACAAAGTAGGTTTCTATGGTGAATTGTCAAGTTCCAAGGATGTTTTTGACAATCCATGTTGAAAAAGAACCTTGAAAATGTAATGGACGATCTGGAACTGGTATAAAAGAAAAGATACAAGGTGGTGCCGTTTTCCAGTGTTTTCTAAATTTTTGGGGTCCAAAATTTGGAGTTTGGTGAGCATCACGAAAATAGGATTTTCTTGAAAATCTAATTTAAATATGGAAAAGGCATGAATTTTGTGAAGATATGCTTCATGGATTGGATTTAGTGAAGACTAGAAAAATGTTGATGGTGATGCTTTGCGATAACGACAAGCTTCGCAAACAGAAGAGGTTGAAGCGCATCGCGGTGGTAAAGGGATTTTTGAGGGAGCTTTGCGGTGAAGGCACGAAGGAATTGATGGGATGCTCCGTGATTATGACAAGCTCCATGATCAGAAATTTTCTGTGTTGCTTCGTGATTTTGAGAGAATATTGGCGGGAACTTCGGAGCTTCGTGATTTGAGATGACGCGGCGTTGACTTCATGTGGATGGTTCAAGGGTCGGTGGAATCTCCTATAAATAGAACTCTACCCCCTCGAGCGAAGAAGAAGAGAAGGAGATAATTTTTTAATAAGATCTTTTGATCTCATTTTATGAAGGCAGTTCACGTAGCCAGTGTGCTTCGTGAAAGAAGAGCATTGTGGAGGATAATCTTGCTTCGCGAAAGTTGCGAGCTACGCGTTGACGCAGTGAGCTTCGCGAGGGAAGTCGGTCTGTAACGAATTGAGATTCACGAGAGTGCTTCGCGAGAGTAATTCATGAGAGTGCTTCGCGAAAAGGCAGGAGCTTCATGATGGCTTGTTTGAGCTTCACGAAATTGGGAGCCTCACGAAGTATGGTGCTTTGTGAAGGTGTTACCAAAGTGAGTTCCCCAGTGTTCAGGGGAAAAGGGGTTTTCATCAGTGGATGAACTTTGAACTTAAATAGAGAATCTATATATATTGGAAGATGTATTCATTAGTGGTAATGAAGAGACCTATAGGTTTATAAACTATGAGTGGATCTCCTGAAGAAGAAGTGAGCTCACTTCAGTTGAGAGAGCAGTGAGTTCTCAAATTGTGAGTGGTTGTAAACCAGGAGGGACAGTGAGTTTGCTTCGAACTTGTAAACAACAGTTCACTTATAGTGGAATTGGTACATCGACACACTTATGGTGTATGCTCCTTGGACGTATCACAATGAGGGTGAACCAAGTAAAAATCGCTGTGTCCTGTGCATGCTTTAAGGTTTATTCATACTCTGCATCGAGAAGGAGAGAGAAGAGGGTTTTGTCTAACATCAAAACAAGATAAAAAGGGGAAGTTTTTTTAATCTGTCAAACTCTAATTTACCCCCTCTTAGGGTATCTAGCCCAGTGGACCTAACAAAAAGTGAATTCTTGAATGGTTATATAGTCTAGGATGTTTTTGTTGAACAACCACTCAGTTTTTAAAATCCACATTTTCCAAATCATGTTTTCAAACTAATAAAAGATTTATATGGTTTAAAACATTCTCCTAGAACTTGGTATGGTAGACTTAGATATTTTATTATTTCCAATGGTTTTGAAAAAGGTATACCTAATCCTACTCTTTCTATAAAAATAATTTCAAAATATTTTTTAGTTTTTCAAATCTATGTAGATGATATTATCTTTGGATATTCTAAAAACTATTTGTGTACTAATTTTTAAAAGATGATACAAAATGAATTTGAAATGAGTTTAATGGGTTAACTGAAATTATTTCTTGGTTATAATATTTTTCAAAATAAATAATGAATTATTTTAAATCAAATAAAGTACACCAAATATCTTCTATTTTTTTTTGTTTTGATAGCAATAAATGTAGTGAAACTCATATGAGAACCAATTTTATGTTGGATCTTGATGAAGATGGGAAGCTAGTGGATCAAACTAGATAAAGAGGTATGATTGGAAGTTTTCTATATTTTACTAATAGATTACCTGATATTATGTTTAATGTGTGTATGTGTGCCTGTTTTCAAGAAAAAACAAAAGATTCACATTTACTCACTGTTAAAAGAATTTTCAAATACCTCAAATATACAATTAATTTAGGATTGATCTACCCTAGGGGACAAGAATTTGACTTTGTGAGTTATTAATATATTGTTTTTTTTGGTTTAAAGTTATGTATAAAAATTACCTTTGGAACATGTCATATTTTGGGAAAGTCTCTAGTATCTTAGTGTAGTAAGAAATAAAATTCTATTGCATTGTCAACTACTGAAGCTGAATACATAGCTTCAGGTAGTTGTTGTGATCAAATTCTGTAGATAAAACACACTCAACTATACTATGAATTTAAATTTATACATGTACCTATAAATTTTTACAACACAATTATAATAAAATACTATAAGAATCTAGTGTCTCATTACAGAACAAATAAAATTGATGCAAGACACCACTTTTTGAGAGATCATTTTAAAAAGGGTGATATAACTCTTGAATTAATTGGAATTGAAAATCATATTACTAATATATTTATGAATATATTTAATTTTTAGATATTTAACTATATCAAACATTAATTAGGAATGATAAATTTTGGATAAAATCTAATTTTAGGGACCCACAATTATAAATTAGCCACTGTTAGAAATTACCCCCATTGGAAATCACCCACCATTGGATAACCCTCCTTTGCTAATTTTTTTTGGATCTATTATTTTATTTCTTTCTAATTTAAATATATTATTTTGATTTTTGATTTTAAAATCCCTAGATGATATAAATTTGGGACTTTTTATAATATCGACGCACTCACTCCCTCATGCCTATTGACCTTCAAGATTCTCCACGATATTTTCTCTCATAACCATTCTCATTCCTTATTACTGACCTGAACCTTCTAATTTCTATAATGGTTATATTGAAACAAGATGTTGAGTAAAATTTTGAGGATTTGTGATCTTTGAGGAAGAGTAGAGGTGATTGGAGTAGACTGATAGTTGATTCATGGAACCCACAACTCATGAATAATACATACCTAAGAAGAAAGTAAATTTAAAATGCTTGTTGTCCAACAAATCATTGGGGTTGAAAGTGATCTAGGACTAAATATAGATAGATTGGTTCTCAAAAAATGAGAGACCATTTTATCCTTGGTTTGTACACAAGTTTTAACAATATGTTGAGTTTATATTTGGGGAGAATAAATATCCGATTCATAGCATGATAGATGGATAGGAGGTAGTCTTTTCTTTGAGATAATGGGATAAAGTTATTAAAGTAACTCATGAAGGTGCTTCAAATGATCATCAAGGATTGATTTTTAGTTATGATTATTCATTTGTGTATGAGAATTACTTCATAGAGCTAACAAGATATGAAACCTTAAGAAAACTAGTTATAACCAAATTATATGGTTAGTGCCTTTTTATATTTAAGTTTATACAACACATGTTTCAGATGAGAAAATAAGATTTAATTATAATGATATACCATAATTTATATATCTTGTATATTATGAATAGTGGAGACAAAATTAATTTGTTCAGGTATTTTGTGGTCCATATGATGGATATGTGAAAAAATTTATCCAGGTAAAACTCCATAATCTATTCCAAGTTCATTTCATCCATTCTTGAGGCCAAATGGTTAGTTTATGAGGTTGGTGTTTTTTGAATTGAAGTGTGGTTAATTTTTCATGACTAAAGTCATATTTAAAATAATAAAGATAAATTGTAACCCTTGGTTGAGAAAATGGGTTGATGATGTTGATAAAATTTATGAGGAATTTAATCCTAAGGATCATCCTACTGAAACAAAGAACATTGATGATCCCATATTAGAGACATATGATGTGGTATATTATTCTAATTAAAAGCAAGAAGTTGATGTGGCTTGTGTATCTCTTGAAGAGGAATAGTTCTAATTTGAGAAGGGTAGTGATCCTAATATACCTAAGATTCCAATAATAACTTTCATTCCATATTGTCCTCCTAGATCACTAACTTCTAAAGAAATTATTTTGAGTGATGGAAGTAAAGAAGAGGAAACTAAGGTTTAAGGAGAAGCAAAATATAATAGTTCTTCTAAATATTATAAGGATTTTGTAGCTTTATTTGATGATGAAAATGGTTATGAAAATGAAAGTGATAAAGATAATGGAAATGGTGATGAAGAAGATGTAGTTGAAAAAGAATAAGAAGATGATATAAGTGAAGAAAATGATGATGGATTTGGCAGTGATGGTGGACCTGACTATGGTGATCCAAACAATCAAGAGATGGATCGAGCACACATTTCTTCTCTAGGATTTTCTGTTTATTTTATGTATGAGGAGAGACCAATATTTTTTTGAGATTTTGATGAGGGTTATTTTTATAAAGATGAGATGAGGGCTTCAATTGAGGGGAAGAAGCTCCTAGTTTTGTTAGCCTCAGAGTTGAACCTACTGATGGAGAACATGTCGATCATATAGTTGATTCCTCAGTCTAGTTAGATGATTTAGTCTTTGATTAATGGGAGATACTCCTAGGATTTTTTAGGCTTGGGTTAGATTAATCTAATTTACATGATGATAAGAGATTTCTAACAAAGAATGATAGACCTTCTATCCTAGTTCAAGATGAGATAGATCCTAAAGGATACATGGTTGACCAGATAGATGCTGTAGGAGAGCTTTATAGGCTTGATTTAGATTTTTCTGCCAGATTGGAACCAGCAAAGGCTGTTGTGCCACCTATTGAAATAGTTTTTATAACTTTGTCTATTGTTTCTCCTTTTATTTCTATTAATTCTATGTCTATAGATGACATAGAGTCTTTTATAGAGAGGATTGTTTCTAAATTTGTGAGGATTTTGAGGATCTAGGATCCTTCTATCACCCATCTCCATGAGAGAGATGCTAAAAACTTTTTTTAGCTCATGTTATGACATATACAACCAAAGATGATCCATCATATTCAAGATGTTGAGATAAAGAACAAGTTTTTATCTAGTGAGTTGGAGTCCTTGAAAAATATGATGGAGGAGATGAAGAAATTTTTTTCTCAGAGTTTGTATGATTTTTTTGGAGAGTCTAGAGACTATTTATTCAATGGATTCTACTTTGATTGATCCACCTCCCACTCCTTCTTTGGATATTGAGCTGATTTGGTTAGTTGTTAGAGGGGAAATCCATGCTACTATAGGAGATGTTCCTGCGACCCCTCAAGAGTGTCTAAGGAAAATTAGGAACAATAATTATCAAGTTCATAAGATAGGCATGAAATGCTTAAATAAAGTAAGATATAATTTATAAATAATCACTAAGGCTATTAAGTATTACCTTTTGAGGATATACACTAAGAAAGAACTAAACTCCCACTTAAAGTTTATTTATGAGAATCTCTAAATTCTAATAGTTACTGTAGCCTTAAAAGGGAATGTTAATCAGTTAAAGGTGATGAATCTAGTGATTAAGTTTCTTATGGGGGAAAAGAAGGATTTATTTAGTGCCCTGGAGAAAGGAGGAAACATCATTATGGATTTCATCAATATGATGAAGCCATTTATCCATGTGTCTAGTAGTATATTTATAGCTCATGAGGCTATTCCCATGATTTCTCATTTATCTCCTATTGTCACTACCCCATAGATGTTCAGACTAGATATTTTCAGAAATCCTAATGCTCCCTTTCCTGCTCAGTTCCATCCTCTTAGATTTTTTCCAGTAGAAGCAGTACAACACCTTCAGCCAATGATCATCAGAGATCTACCAACAAACACTACTTTTGTCCATACAACCACTAACTTATCCTCAAATTATACTTCTGTTCCCTCTATCCCTAACAAGGGAAAATAACATAATGATCATAGTCCATAGGTTGAGAGTGTTTGAGATTAGACTTTTGTATTTAATATGAAATTCTTTGTGATTTTCTTGTATATCCTTTTGGATTTTATTCAATTAATTTTTTCATGAATATAATGTCTCTTATTATTCGTATTTTTCTTCTTTTCATATTTAACTTTACTATTTTTATTATTACTTTTTGATAATCCCAAAAAGGGGGAGAATACCTATGGAATTTATGTGAGAAGCCTAATTATGGGTGTTTTATTTTCCATTTATTTTATTCTTTGATACCATACCTTTGATACTATTTTTACTTAATATCCTTGATAGCATATTTATTTATTATTTTTTAAACTTTCTATTCAAACCTGTCATATTATCTTCTGAAAGTTCTAAGAATATATCTTTATATTTTCAAATAAATCTATTTTATTTAAAGTTTTATTTTATACATAGTTTCTAAAATTGCATGATTTTTGATCATAAAAATGGGGGATATTGTTGTAAAATATTTTTTTATTGCTCAAAAATCATGTTAAATATGTTTTTAATGGATTTAAAATTTTATGATAGAATTTTATAATATAGGGAATTTTAGTGAAAATTTGGATAACTGTTGAAAAGACCTACTGCCGGACTTGAGTCACCATTGAGGAAGAGTAACCACCAGGGATGATTCAACATTAAGAACTACTTATTTCTAGAGATGAGTCACCTCCAGGAATGAGTCACCATTAGGAATAAATCATCACTAAAAAAGACCAACCATTGGGAAAGACTTAGAGCCAGAAAAGAGTCACCACCATAGTCTACCTACCATCGGGATTAACTCATCACTGGGAAGGAGTCACCGCCAGACTCTACCTACCACTGAGCATGAGTCACCATTGAATAGAAGTTATCATAGAGATGAGTCACCATTGATCATGATTCTCCACTGAAGATGGCCTACCATCATATGAATCACCATTAAGTATGAGTCACCACCAGTTGACCTTTCGCTAGAAGGCCTAATTCCATCTTGACTCACCATTGTCCCAAATAACCGCCAGACATGAGTCACTGTTTTCATTTTGAGGCATTTTAATATAATTATCCCAATAAATATTTTAATGCAATTAATTCTAATAGTTATTTTATAATTATATTTTTAAAATTTTTAGGGAAAATTAAAATTAAATATCAGAGATCAGTACGAGGATGCATATGATCATGATGTTTGTTCTTCAAATGGAATCTCTTTCCATCTTTACTTTATATTCAAATAATTTTACCTCAATCACACACACACACACACACATTCTTTCCAAGAGAAAATATATACTGAATACAAGAAGTATTGTCTTGTGAGAGATTACATGATAAATTAATACATTCTTTCTAATGTGAAAGAGTGGAGCTTATAGAACATTAAAATACTTTCCTATAGTCAGAACAAAGAGATCCTTGAGGAAATTTTTTTACTTCTACTTATAAATAATCATCTCGAGCTTATCTCCAATGCACATTTGAGGAGACTCAATCATATGAGCACTTCAAACTAAGAAACATGATCATTTATTATATCTTACTACTTTCACTTTCTGTTTGTTGCATTTGGTTTTTAAGTAGTGTGTTGTTTTTAAACACACACTATCTCCTATACCATAACTAGATAATTTAGGATATTAAATCAAATCTATTTTTATATTTATATCCATGGTATTTTTGGAAGAGGTAATTGTGTTACCTATTGTTATTTTCTTCCCATGTTTTTTGTGGAAGAGGTCCCTATGTGGCCTGGACATCTTTTTAGCTATTTTCTGCATACCCAATCTAGGTTTTGGATCAGATTATATTTATATAATCTTATTTGAAGTAGGTGGTTTCCAAGTGGAGGGGATTATGTCTTATCTTGAGATTGAACCTATTTTTTATTTTGTTGTGTATTTTTTTTGGTTCTTTACAAATATTTAAATTGTTTGTTTTTTAAACTATAAACAAAACCTACTTTTATAGTTAATATTAACTAGTATTTATATAATTATTTGATTGAGTAAATTGATTTCAAAAGTCATTGTAATTTTCATATTGTTTTAACTGAGAAGTAATAAATATTTTATAAATGTTTTAAAATATTAAAATTATATTAAACTACTCATTTTATTAATTAGGTGAATTTATATTAATTTGGGGGATTTTAGTTAAACACAGTTTTTAACAAAATTTTTTATTGGGAACTCAATTCACCCCCTCTTAGTCTTCTCACTCCGACCAAGAAATAAAATTTTGAATTTTGAGTTGATGGATGGGTCGTTTTTTTAACCGACATTCAAAATAAAATTCAAAAGGATGGAAAGCCTCAAATAAATTTCTTGGATGGGGAATAAAGTTCAGGAGGAATATTGAGAGACTATAAGAGCCTTGAGAAAGGCCAAGGTGGATATTATAATGTAGGATATAACACAGTACTAGATAGCAAGTGGCTGCAGATAGTAGGCCTTTTGGATGCTATAACCACCAGCTTGTTGGTGTCCTAGTATTGGCTAGCTTGTGGAATTAAAAGGGGGAAATGAAATTTTTTCCTAGAATGTTAAGAGGTGGAATACCCTATTACCCCTTCTTCTTATCTCAAGTGAGCCAAACTCCCATCTCGCTTCTTCTCCTATTTAATCCATTTTAAGAGAGTTAATTTAGAAGGTGATTTTTGGGGGATTATGGTACTTCTCAAACTCTATTTATATTCACTCTTATTATTCATTATTCATTAATTTTGGTTTCCAAGTTTAGGGATTTGATTTCAGTTCTTGTAAATAATGGTGGAATAGAATAATCATATGGGGAGTTTGTTTAGCATAGAAAGGGGGTGTTCCGAGACAATTTTTGCATGCTATCATTCCCTGATTTGGAAATGGTTCTTCACATTGCCAAATTTTTTAAGGTTTTTCATTTAAATTAATTTTAATTGGTATTTTTTTTGTGTTTCTCTATAGGTATTTTTTCTAGTTTGGTTTTGGGGAAAGGCTACAAACCTTCTATTTGTGGTTGGTTTCCGTTTGAGAAAGCATCGAATATCAAGTGAGAATACATTCTTTATGAATACTTGGAAATAATTATTTAATTTATTATAATTGATTATATTTCATTATTTGTGATTATGTGGTGCAAGTTAATATCTTGAGAGTGCAGGTGAGGACCATTTGTGTGAGGCATGGCTTGAAAAAACCTTGGAAGGATCTTATGACCTTTGAAAAATAAATGGAGAAAAGCTTAAAAAGTGGTAAGTGGTCCTATGTATGAGCCATTTAGTTTATGAATTTGGAAATAAGCATGTGTTATGTAGTCTCACCCATAGGTGATCAACATTAAAGTTAAAAAAGCTGTTAAATGAATAAAATTAGATGATTAATTAATGTATTAATTAAACTAATGGATTAATTAAATCAAGAGGCCTACATGTGAGATTCACAAGGTGTCCAGGGACACTGTGGACATTTGGACACTAGATAAATGTATTGACCACTTATGGATAGTATTTTGAGTAATTAAATGATTCTATACTACTCTCATACCACAAGATATGTTATATTATTTTTTCTATGAATTGGATGCCCTTAGTTTAGGAGCCTATAGTGACCTTCAAGCAGAGAAACTTGATTAATTGGAGTAAATAACCTAATTACTGTCCATGTTGAACCTTGGAAAATCCTTGAGTCTCATTTATTTGTGTTTTCACCATGGGTTGAGTGACCCTCATGCTTTGAGATATGTTTATCCTTGGTGGATAGACCATATACATGATAGACTTGGGTTGGGTGGGCACACAGACCTTGGATGACCTAAGTAATGGAGATGGGATATGAGCTATATATTGAGACTAACATCTATTGCATATGAATTAGTTAAGAGATGTGATACCCCTATGTGATAGGTTTTTAACCTACTGTGGGCCTGATCAAAGGGATCCCAAGTGGGGTGCACTTTCTTTATAATGACTTGGAGGACTCCAAGTAGTATTCCTCTCCCTTAACGCGACTTAAAGGACCCCAAGTAGGTTAACTTTGATATGGGATGATTTAGGGGACCCTAGTAGATAATTGAAATTATAATAACTATAAGTGGGTGAATTTGGGATTAGGGAGATATGGTAGCAGGTGTCACCTAGAACCCATACTGAACATGTGAACCTAAGGGGTTGTAGATAGTGGGGATGTGTTTAAGTGTTAGGTCAAACCATATATTTCATTTATGCTAATATATATTTATTTTTCTTTCAAATATATATATTCTAGATATGATTTCTATGACCCAACCTATGGGCCTGATGTGATGTGATGGTTATGTGGTGGATGCCCAAAGGTTTTTCTTGGGATTTGAATTTTAAGCATAATGTAATACTGGAGTAATAGCATTGAATAAATGAAATCATCATATATTCCAAAATGTGCTTCTTATGATCTAGTTGTTTCACCACATGAGAATTCCTAGGATTCTAAAATTTGAACTCGAACCTATATGGGACACCTTGGATTCTAAGGGTCCCTAGTATTTTTAGTACATCTAGGACCCATCAATTAAGGCTTGGTGGTTATTATTATTATTATTGTGAGATTACTAGTTCACACCTAGAATCTAGTATATTTGGCATGATGATATAAATTTTAAATGATAGGGATGCCTAGGATTCCTAGGATCTGGCTAGTTGGTATGGTGACATGGAGGATGTTTATGATATAATGATTTCTTAGGATGATTGAGAATCAGATTTGATCCATTCATTATAACTAGAGTTTTGAGTGATTCCCAAGATGTATTTGATTTGGATATTGATCCATTCATGATGTTTTGTTGGAAATTTGAGACTTATTATTAGGGATTCCTGGGTTACACCCTAAGATATGGTATTTATATAGTTATCAATATGTCATGATATACTCAGAGACACTACTACATTGGCCAAAGAAGGCATTATCGATCGAGGTCACAAACCTAAGGATCGATAGTGGTTTATTTATTTATTTATTTCCTACAGATTATTTATTTGTTTTACTTAATAATTCCACATGAAAATATCACTACATTTCAAATTATGTATGGAACCAAATTTGTGGTTCCCAACTAAGTTATGTAATCACACGTTTCTCTGGAAACCATTTCACTTGGGTACCTAAGTAAAATATCACTTGGATGTAGATGTAGGTGGGTTTGAGAATTGATATTGCATCTTCAAGCTAGAGAAATCTGATTTTTGGGAGATTGTGATATGGTATTCATAGATCCTTAATGTCTATACTTTACATATGATCATATCCATTTGAGTTTGTGTGATAGATTTCATTTGTTATATCATGCTTATTATCTTGTTCTATTATTATTCTGCTACTATGATATGTATGATTCTTTCTTATTTGATTACAATTTCACACTCTAATATGGGGATATATTCTAACCATGATACTACCTTAGACCCCCACTGCTAGTTGGTAGCCTCTAGCATATGGAGAGTCGTGCCTGATGTCATTTGGTGAACTGAGTTGGGGTGCTAGTTGAGTGGCCTATGGATAGCGACATTAAAAGGTGGTATAAGTGGTTTTATTTTTCTTTTTTATTACTATTTGGGATATGGTAGCTAGGTGGTGTAGGAGTGGGTTGGGGTTTGTGATGGATACCCAACTAGTGCATCATGAAAACCTATTATGGAAGGAATTCTAGGTTTTCAAGGGATTGGGATTGCTATTATTAATATGTGATGTTATGATTAATATATTTTTTACCACATTTAACACACATGTGGTTTGAGATTTATGATTTATAACTTATTGAGTTTTGGATCTTGTCCCATTGGAAAGAATCCTTTCATTGGATTTGGATATTGGATCATATAGGAAAGGGGAATATCATGAATCATGATTAGGAATGTAGGATTCACATGGAATATGTGTTTTACATGTTTGGTTATCACTTATGAGAGGCCCAACTATTTAAAGTGTTAGAAACAACACATATGGTGTTTTCCCAAAAAGTTCTTGGTGACATTTTACTCACATGTACTTCCCTAGGTATATATTTACTTTTTATGGAAGGTCATGTAAATCTATGATAAGATTCTCATTGATTAAAAATACTTATCCCCTTGATGTATGGGACATGTAGTGACCCTAGTAGGCTAGTAAGAAACATGTTACCTTAGTGGGAAACCTATACTGGTTGGTTATTATCTAGGTATCAGTTATTTAAAGCATCAATAACTACATATATGGAACTTTATCATATAGATTGGAATGAAATTACAATTAACTATGATCGTGACTGTGATTCCATTAATATGTATTTTCTAGTAAGGAACAATTTTATATATAGGACTTGACTAATTAGATTGATATTCTTTAGAGGGGTAGTCCCATATGAGGATTATCAGTGAGAATTGGCACCCTAGTAGGATTATTACTTGGCACATAGTTCCTAATCTATGTGTATATTGAGATCCTAGAGTGGGTGTTTGGTATGTGAGTTAAAATTTTATGTTTGATATGGTATAATAGCTTATGCCTCGTGGTTTACATTTTGTAAGAGACCCTTTTTTACTAGGTGAGAGAACTTGACATACAACTCAGTGTGTAAGGGGACAATGCTTAGTGTTACTTGAGGGTGACCTGCAGGAGGGTGGACTAATATTGTGAATTCATAAGGGTAGAAAGGTAGGGGTAAATTCATTGAGATGAGACCGATGAATGGGTGGTGAATTATAGTTTTTGGAAAAGGAATGGTTATGCCTTAGGGTTTTATTAGAATAAGACCTTGGGTGCCAGCATCTTGGGATTTTAGGAACTTAGGGTTTCATAGTATTAAAACTTTTTTTAAAGGAAATTATCATTATAGTGACTGACATTGTTTAATAGGGATATGATTTTATAGTGTGAAAAAATTGTGGGTAGATTCTTGGGGTTTTGGAATTATTTTAGTTAGCTGGAGGTTGTGTGATTAACCATGGAAAATGTGAAGTTATCTATTTCAAAGAGGAGTGTTAAGGATTCTATTGGATTGAAAATAATGTCATTCTTGAGTATCATGGTTATTAGTTAGGTTATTTATCATTATTTTGATAATGTACAAATCACAAGATCATGAGTTAGGTATCATCGATTGGATGGTATAAGGGAAGAAACATGTTAATTTTTAGATGATATTGGGGTAATGAGAACACAGTTTATGTACAAAAACAATTGTAATTAAAATCAGATATGGAAATGAGTGGGATAAGGACAAATGGAAAATTTTATGTTTTACTTAAGGACCTAGTAGCTTGGGTATTTTATGAACATAGCTCAGGGGGAGAGGCACATGTATGGTTATGGATGAATCTATCAAGGTTTCACTCTTGGAGCAGTATAAGTATATTTATATGGTGTAGATTTAACTAGTGTCTAGTTGAGGGTATTAACTCTCAGTATGATTGGGAATTTAGAAAGTGGAAAGTGAAAAATTTCTATGATATAGGAATATGTAGTAAGTTATGTTTTATGTTGCTGCTTGGGCAGGAGTGTGATTGAATATGTTAGATAATCGTGTTTAGTGATGGATGGATCATGGATTGTAGTGATTGGGAAATTGATTAAATAGACTGAAAACTAGTATGCTCTTATTATTGGGAGTGGAATGTCAATCATAGTGATATGAACCTTCCAAAAGAGGTATCATTGATGCATGAGATAGGTCGTTTGATGATCGTTATGTAATTTGATTATAGAAGATAAATAAATCTTATTTTATCTAGATTCCTTAGTGAGTTATAGGTATAAATTCAGGTATGGAACTGAATGGAGTTCAATCTTAATCCTTGGTATTGGGATCAATTGAGGCGATATGAATGTGATTAGATTGATAGTGAATCAGTGCTTGTGGTATGACCATGGAAAGAGACTAATTTTGGCTATTTGAAGATTAAACCATGAAAATTTTTCCTAGAGTTAGGGTTGGAATTCATCATATATAGTAAAATGTTCTCAAGGTTACTTCATAAGTAAAGGAATTGAGATTAGAGAATAGATGGCATGTTATTGACTGAAGTTGAACATTTTTGGGAGTAGTTGTCTAGAGTAGTTTCAAATTGAGTTCTCACATATAATTAGATGAGGTGGGCTAAAATTCATGATAGTCATGTCATTTTGGATATGACAGGTTTTTTTTAGGTATTTTTTGGGATTTTCTTGGAAAATATGACATGCTTGTGTCATGTTTGGATGGTGAATGTACAACTGTTTTGGATTGGAAATAGAAAGTGAGAGTTAGTACTAACATTTGAATGGAACTCTTACATGTGTTGGGGTGAGGGTATAAAAAAATACATCTAGGGTTCCATTAGAATTTAGAGATCATACATTGGTAGGAAATTATAATGGTGGGAAGGCATCATATCTTGGAATTGTCTTGTGAGCTAGGTCTTATGGTGGGTAGCACAACATTCTGAGTGGTTAATTAGATGACGACACTTTCATTTATTTAGATGTAAAAGATATTGTAAGAACTATCATTATGTTTTAGTGATGAAATAATGTAGTATCTCATGTATCAGTGGTTTGAGTTCCTTATATTGGAATTTCACTTTAGAAGAGCATTGGGGGTTTGGGGATAGTACACAATCATTTGGTTATGAATTGGAAACCTGATTAGGTCAATATCAATAATGGAATTCTCAAAGATAATTCTCAAGGATGAGAAGTATTATAGTGGGGAGATTACAATACCTCATTTTTATAGAAGAGTGTTTAAAATTCAAGATAAATTTAAATTTTGAATTTTTAGATGGGATAGTTTAGGAACTAGGATTTAAAATGGAATTCCAAAGGTTAGATTGCCTCAAATAATTTTTTTATAGGGCATAATGTTTGGGAGGAATCCCATGGTCTCTAGAGATCTTTTGGAGAGGGTGGTGTCATTGTTATAGCCTAGGTTTCATTACACTGTTAACTAGTTGGTGGCTGCAGATAGAAATCCTTTCAGCTACTGTAACTATCAACTAGTTGGTGGCCCTATATTGACTAGTCTTTAAATGTGAAATAGTGGAAAATGATCATTTACATACCTCTATTATTAAGTGGTGGAAACAACTATTATCCCCTCTTATTATCTAAATCAAGACTGCCTTTATACCTCCTTTATTATCCTCTTTAATCCCCTTCAAGAAGTTTGTTTTAGGGGGATATTCTTGGTGTATTAAGGTATGTCTCCACCTTAGTTGATCTTCGATATCATTTTTCTTCATTCCTAATTAATTTTGGTTTCTTAGTTTAGGGATTTGATACTAATTATTTCAAATAATGGTGGAATTGGATAAATATCATGGGTATTTTGTTCATCCTAGTAAGGGGGTATTATGAGACAATGTTCACATTCCATCATTCCTCAATTCGACAAAGGCGTGTCACATCGCCTAATTTGTTAGGGTTTTTCATTTAAATTAATTTTAACTGCTAATTATTTTGGTGTTTCTTGGTGAAATGTTTTTGGTTTGGTATTGGAGGAAGGATAATGAACTTCTTTTTGTAGTTGATTTCTGTTCATGTAAGTGTCAAATGGCTAGTGAGAATTTAGGATTTAAGACTTATTGGAATTAATTATTTAATTAATTATAATTGATTATAGTTAATTATTTGTGATGTCGTGATGTGAGTTAGGATCCTAAGAGCATGGGTGAGGACTAGTTGAGTATAGTGTGGCTTTGATATTACTTGGAAGCAGCTACCAACCTTTGGAGAATAAATGGATAAAAGATTAAAAAATGGTAGGTAGTCCCCTGTATGAGCCCTGTGGTTTATGAATTTGGCTATGCATGTGTTACATGGTCTCACTCTTATGTGATTTAAATTTAAGTTAAATAAGTTTTTAAATGAATAGAATGAGATGTTTAATTAATTTATTAATTAAAATAGTGGATTAATTAAATAAATAAACCTATTTGTAAGTTACACTAGGTGTTTGAGGCCACTATGGAACCTCAAACATTGGCTATATTTCCCAACCATCGATGATTCAGATTCTGATTAATTAAATGATGATCTATGATCTCATACCCCTGGATATGTGTGACCATATTTAGTATGATTTGGGGTCCCTTAGTTTAGGATCCCATTGTGAACTTTGAGTTGAGCAACTTGATGAATTGGAGATAATGACCTAAAAATTGGACATGCTGAACTTTACGAAAGACAAAGAGTATCTAGGTTATGGGAGTTGACCATACGGTGAGTGACCCTGACCCATATAGATATGTTCAGACATGGTATATAGACCATATACAAGATGGAATTTGGTTAGGTGAGAAGGTTGACCTTGGATAACCTGGGTGATTGAGATGTTACATGATCCATCTCTCAAGACTAACACCATCTTGTCATATGATTTGGGTAAGGGATTTGATAACCATGAGTGATGGTTTTTTACCCTACTATGAACTTGATCAAAGGGATTAAAAGTTGGGTTCCCTTGCTTTGTAATGACCAGGAGGGACCCAAGTAGGGTGCCTCTACCTTGACACGACCTAAAGGCCCCCCAAGTAGGGTACCTTTTTAATGAGATGTCTTAGGGGACCCAAATAAGTTCCTAGTGTTAGAACAACCCTGGGTGGGTGAATTTGGTCTTGGGTAGATATGGTAACAAGTTTTATCTAAAACCCATACCGAAAATGTGATCTTGAGGAACCATGGAAAGTGGTGATGATTTTAGGAATTTAGCTAACCGCTATCTTTCATTTATGTTTTCATGTAATTATTTTTATTCTAACTATTGATGAAAATACATGATTCTTATAATTCACCCTATGGGAATGATACGATGTGATGGGGGATGTGGTGGATGCATAGAGGTGTTTCCTATGATCTAGATTTTGAGTTTTATATAATATTGGTGTGATACAACTGACAAGATGACTTCACCATGGATGCCTAGATATGCTTCTTGGGATCTAGATGTTGAGCCATGTGGGAATTACTTGGACACTAGGATTTGAACTCAGGTATGTGTGTAAGTAATTGGATTCCAAGGGTCCCTAGGATTCTTAGCATGTTTAAGACACAACCATTCATGCTTGGGGGTTATTATTATTATGGTGAGATGCCTAGGTCACCCTTAGAATCTGACTAATCAATACTAATGATATCAATTGTACCTAATATGTATGACCTTGATTCCTAGGATTTGTCTAGCTGATAGGGTGATGTAGAGTACATATTTTGATATAGTGATTTCTTGGGATGCCCAAGAATTTAATTTGATCCATTCATTATAATTAGAGTTTGGAGAGATTACTAGTATGTATGGGATATGAATGTTGAGAAATTCAAGATGAGTTATTAGATACTTGAGCCTAAGTATCAGGTATTCCTAGGTTACACCCTAGGATCTAACATTTATATGGTTGGAACGATATTACGATGTGATCATAATCACCCTGACACTGACCAAAAGAATATATGAATGATTGAGGTGGCATGCCTGAGGATTGAAAGTGGTTTATTTATTTCATTCAGTTTATTTATTGATTTTAGTTGAGCATGTCACATGAACATGTCACTATATTTTCAATTATGTACATGACCATGTTGGTGGTGCCCCACTGAGTTATATACTCACACCCTGCTCAGATTTCCATTACACTTGGGTACCTGAGAAGACTCTCATTTGGTTATAGGAAAAGTTGGGATTGATACCTAATAATTCATGAGATCAAATAGTTTAGAGACAAGGATGATTTATTCATAGATCCTCAATTTCTCTACTTTATATGCGGGCATGACCATTTGAGTTTGTGTGTTATATTCCATTTATTATAACATTATTCTATTTTAGGTCAACTATTATTATACAAAATTTGATATTTATGATGATTGGATATTTTTTTATTATTGTGAAATTTTATACATGGGTATATTCTATCCAAAGTACTTCATTAGACCCCCATTGCTAGTCGGTAGCCTCTAGTGTACGGGGAGGTGTGCATAAGGTCATGTGGTGAATTAGGTTGGGGCACTAGTCGAGTGGCCTCCATACTAGTAAATCTCAATGGAAGACTATGATAACTTTATATATTATATAAATAAGAAAATAAAGATATTATTTTGGTTATTTAATGGTTCCATTAATATTAAACTCATTAACATACCACTATTAATTTGTTAAAAATTACAAAAACATGATTGTTGTCAATTTTTTATATAAGAACCATAACCAAAACTAACATATAATGAAATCATAAAATTGAAAATAATTATAAACCAACAATTTTTTTACCTTTTATGTTCTAGTAATGATAAAATTTGGGTGAAGAATGAATAACAACACCGTGATTACCAAACTTGTTCAAAATGACCAAGATTACTCACACCCGAAAATGAAATTGGATATAAACTAACTAATATACATATAGAGAATAATTATAAATTAAGTTTATAAAAGTGTATATATAAGAATAAGGTTTTGAAATAGGTTATTAATATATTTATTTTTATTATAAATGTGGTTAAATAAATTATATGGAAATTAAGAGTAAAGGTAAGGGTTTTGGTAACTCAAACTCTTTCCTTTGAGTTATATAACTTCTACTTGAATTTCTTCCCATATTTTCACTAAATTCATTGATTTTAAATTATAAATGATTTTATCTATTATATTAGTGGGGAAAAAAATATTTTAATATAAATACTCTTCCATAATGTGCTATATTTTTACTTATTTTTAAGAAAAAAATGATAATTTTAGAAAAGAGACTCAATACTATGACTTTTACATCAATGGTTACAAAATGTTTTTCAAAAAAAAATCTTTTATGATTTATTTTTAATTTTAATCACCATCTTCAAAAATATCAATATTAAATAGAGTTATGTTTCATGTTTCACACTCCATTTTTATTTTATGTGATTATTTTTGGGTTATTATGTTTTCTATGTTAATATATTTAAATCATATTGTTATTTTACACTATTTGGAAATTTTTTGAAACAAATGTTTATTTCAGTGGGTTCTCTATGATATTAAAGGTGAATTATTTTCATTTGTAAGTTTTATAAAACACATTTTTTCCATGGGTTCTTTATGAAAAGTTAATTATTTCATTTAAAATTTTATGAACCCATTTTATTTAGATGGGTTCTTTATGAGGTGATAATTGAATGATTTTAAAGTGGAACTCATAAGTATAGATAATGATGGGTGGGTCCAATATTTCCCTCCAATGAATTAGTTAAAAGTAAAAATATTATGAGATATGTATACATGAGATTTTTTTTTCATGCATGGGTGTAAGTGTGTGGATCACGGAGGTGATGTATACTTATGTACAATGAAGTTATCTCACAAGTATGGGTAAAAGTGTGTGAACCAAGAAATTAATGTTTCATTATGCTAATGTTTGTACCACAGATGAAAGATATTATGAATTATGATCTTATTCCATGATGATTCAATGTTTATGTTAAATGATTTTAATCTATGTTATGTGTATTTTGTTTCCATGTTGATATTTTACTATTTTATGCTCTTATCTCATTTCCTTTGAATATAAATTATATTTTATGATTATCACTCATGATGATATTATATTTACCTTGTTATCATGTTTTTTTATTCTTATGAATTAACTCTTTATGAAATGTTTATTAACCTATTACTAAGAGTTTTATCTCACCCTATTATTATGTTTTCATTACCTAGGTTATGACGATGAGTTTTACTAGTGAGAAATTTAGTTGATGGTCTAGTATGGTTCACTTTAGAAGAAATGATCACAAGCATTATAAAATAAGTTGATAATGTAGTTAGTCTCCAAAGACACTAGACCTATAATTCCCTATGATATTATGATTATTTATGAAATATAATGTTTATATCATTTAAATAGTGTAAAATAAAGGTATGTTTAGTTTGGTTTACTATATATAGTATCAAACTAAAGCTTTGTCTATTTTTGGAGATTAGATAAGCTATTTTTTTAACCAGGGTTAAAAAAACTTATTGGAAACCCTAAAGATGACTATATGTATTGGATGATATCAAAAAAGTTTGGTTAATTATTGATTATATGGTTTTAATAGAAATTAAATCCCCATATAGATACTGGTAAGTGGATGGGGTTGTGGTATACATGCATCTAGGGTTTATCACCCAAAAAATGGCATACTGAGCATTAACTTGATCTTCACACTAGTGAATTACGAGTGAGGTTAAGAAAAAAAATTTGATACAAACTCAAAGGGTATACTATTTGGTTATAAAAATTATTTTTACAAACTATTAATAAGGATATGATCACATTATTATGGTAAGTTTATAGATCCTAATAGAAAGGTTGCACTGAATAACCAAGATTAAGGCCTTAAAATTTATAAGTTAAGGAAGACATGTCATTTATGATTCATTAATTCTATGTTAATAGTTTTTTTATATTAATTTCTATTATACTTGAATTTTATTTATTTATGACATGGCTGGAGGAAGGAGAAACCAGGTTAAAAATGGGTTCGTTGGTGTAATGTCCCAAGATTTTACTTTATATATTTCATTTAAATAAATCTAATGTGTTTGAAAGGATACTCCACACACAACACAAAAATAAAATGATCCAAAACATATTAGATTCTTATTATCATGTAAATTAAAGGAATAATAAAACCCATAGTAAATGAGAATATATTAAAATAATAAAAATTATTACATTTAGAGTATATATAATTAATATGATTTAATAATTAAAAAGATTATTCATTCACAAATAACTGTTTAAAGTATTAATAAATTAAATCAACCAATTTTAAATGATTATAATGATGATATATAATATTTAAATTAAATAATATATTAACATCATTAAATTTATAAATTACTATGAATAACATTGTGAACACATAATGTTTAAGAATGCCATTTTTTAATAAAAACAATTTTTATTTATATTTTGAATTTTAATTTAAAAGAAAAATTTATAAATTTTAGAATTTTAATTTTAAAAAATTACATTAATTTTTAAATTATACGTACCAATATTAAACTAAGGTGATTATTTGATATTTTTTCTGAAATAATTGATTTTAGGTGAATATTAAAAAAAATACAATTTTCACTAATATCACAACGTTTTTGCCTATATCAATAAGTAAGAGTAACTTAAAAACTTATAATTTTTTTACAATTAAATATTTATTAAGGATGAAAAATATACATTTATAAATAATATTATGAATTTATAAAACCTATGTCAAACAACATAATTAATATTTTTTAATAAAAGAAACAGTTTTTTCTTTTCTTTTAATTAAATAATATAATTGTAAAATTCGGTTTTGGCTTGATTTTAAAGCCACATAAATTTTATTTTTTTCATAATAAACCAATTTATATCATTAAATTAAAATATATTGATAATTTTATCCTCCACATAAATTTTAATCTTAAAAATACACTTTTCCTAAAAACGGGTTTTACGCGTTACATGTGATAATGTTATAATTGATTTTTTACAAAAATAAATTTTGCTGAATAAAATTTATTACATAGTTTTAATAAATAGGTCCAAATTTTATAATAAGTTTTAGTATATTTTTATACATTAAAATTAAATTACTTTGGTAAAAATTAGTTACCACGATAAAATCAAAAATGGTAAAAGTGAGAATGCTTAGAGTAAAGTTCATAAAAGCATGTTTAAAACATGTGTGAAAATGAATGTTTGGGGAATTATGGACCTTGTTACACCATCGATAAATTATTATTTTTTGAACCCTTTTGACATATGAAACATTTCTCTATTTACATTAAGTTGAAATATTTATAAAAATGCCATTATCACCACTTATAAAAGTGGACTCTCACAAGCCCTTCAAGACCACCCTAAAAATTCATGTTCATAATTAAAATACTAAATTTTTTACTTATCCTAGAATAATTTATCTTTTTCATAATAATATGGTCTTAAGATCTTTTCTTAAGACCTCTATTTCTTAGTAGTCTTCTAAGGGAAATCCTAAGTCCAAAATGTGGGTACTATTCTCCCAAACATCTTTTCTTTTATTTATTACTTTTTCAAATATAATTTTTTGATTCATATATAATGAAATAATTATTTTGTTTTATTATTTAACATATTATTATAAGGTAATAAGTATTATTCACCTTCTCCCTTTCCATTAAAATAATAAAAAACATAATTCATGCATTGTGCAGACTACCGCCTCCACGGAGCGATGAATTCCATTTTCACCTCCACCTCCCTTTGTGGGTCATAAGAATTGAATTGGATAAAAAATGTGAAATATATAATATTATTATAAATATAAAAATTATAATTAAACTTTTCCCCTCTCATTCATCAATCCATAAAAAATTTAACCATGCATTGTTCGGACTACCACCTCTACGAAGTAACATATCTCATTTTTCATACAATTTCATTATTATTTATTGAAATATATTAAAATATGATTCAAAAAATTAAAATTATATAAATAGTATCATTATTATTCTTTGATAAATATATTATTAAAAAATAAATCACTTTCATAATAATAAACATCTACAAATTATGGTATGTTCATGTTTGGGTTGATCTGACCACATACTTGAACCATGTTATAAAATAATATCATTGATGAATGTGAGAACTTAATTAATGATAATACATGATATAAAAAAGTAAAAATATTTTGTTTTTAGAATGGTAATATCAATATTAAACTCATTAATTAAGATATCAATGTCCACTCCTCTAAAATCATCAAAACATGCTAATCATTGATTTCATCTTTAAGGGCCATAACAACAAATCCAATATAATGAAATTATAACATTATAAAGAATTATAAAACACCAATTATAATACATTTTATGATTTTATCATGATAAATTTAGGATAATAATGGATAACAACACCGCTAATACGCTACTAGTTCCAAATGATCTTGATTACTCATAAGTAATATTGAAAATAGATAATACATAAATAATATAAATGGAAAGAATAATTATAAATGAAGTTTATACGAGGTTATGGATATGAATAAGGTTTTAACATAAGTAATTAATATATTTATTTTTGGGTAAAAATCCTTCAAGGTTCCATCTCAGTTTTTTAGGTTGATTATGTTATTTGAAAATACCAGATGACCGTGAATGAGTATGATTGGTATTACCAAAGAAGATATTTAAGGTGGTGTAGTTTTCCAATGTTTGAAAAATTTATAGGCCTCAAAATCATCATTTTTATTTTTTTGAAAAGGAAGGTTTTCTGAAAAGGATTCCACAAAATACAATTCATAAACCACAAAGGAGGTATGTGGAATGACCATGGAAAATAAATAAAGTATAATTTCCACATTGTAGCACTATATGGACTGTGAAGGGTGCTATACTGACCGCATTACAAAAAAAATTCGTAGGAGGATAGAAGTTCATGGGAGTCTTTCTAGTTCATGAGAGGCGTTTGTGGTTTGAGGCGGTGATTATGGAAGTTTCAAAGGGTTTTCACGTGCATAAGACATCAACCATTGAAAAGAAAAAAATGAACTATGCAGCCCATATAGAAGTATGTAGTGAAGTATGTACCGCATTGAAGATTTTGGTGATTTAGATTAGTGGGATTTTCAGATCTATTTTCCAATATAAAGACTTCTAATCAAATCATTAGAGAGTGAATTTCATTAGAATATCATTTCTCTAGGAAGAATCTGGTGAAGTCCAATTTTTTTTGTGAGGGAGAATTATGTGAAGGAGAAGTGGTTCAAAGGAGAGAAAATAAATGAAAGATAAATACAGTGAAGACAGTTCAAATAAGGGGATTACAAGGCTCTATAGACTAAAAAGGAAAAGTAATCTGCAGAAGTAGAGGCATTCTGTGGAAGAAGAAGTGATCTATGGAAATAAAGGTGGTCCACAGAAGTGGAAGCAGTATGTGAAACTGAAGGTGGTCTATGGAACAAGAGTATGTTCATGAAGCAGGGGCGGTCCACAGAAGAAGAGGTGGTCCAAGAAGCAATCACACCATGCGGTGCAAGGTATTTCGTAGTGGAAGCAAAGAAGTTAGTAAAGGGACCAAAATAGTTTGTGAAAGTAATTTATGAAAACTAAAATTACGTAGAAAAGTGGATTTCATCTACAAGTTAAAAAAAGACTTCAACAGAGAATCTATCTATAGTTGAGGATACATGAATTCATTAAAATTAAGGGACCTACAAGTCTATAAACTATGAGTGAATCCTTTCAAGATTTGTGGGTAAAGGAAGAGGAAGATGGTGATCCTTTCCACTGGTAGTGATCTCGAGAAAGAGACTTAGGGAGTGACCCTTAGAAAAGCAGTGAGATAAACCTAAACATTTTAAAGGTAGTGATCCTATTCATAGAAGTTATCTATCCATAACCTTGTATTTAGTAGTGAGATTTAGTGAATTTGGTACATCATCATATTGTTATTGTGTACTCCTTGGACATAGCCCAATGAGGGCGAACCAAGTAAAAATAACTATATCTCGTGCATGATTTCATTTTTGTCCATATATTTCTATGGTAAGGGGAGAGAAGAGTGTTTTTTTAGCGAAGAAACTTGATCTTAAGGGGTATTTGTTTTAATATCTCATACTCTAATTCACCCCCATATTAGGGTATTTGACCTAATTGGGATAGCAATTCTTATTAGAGGGAAAGTTTGAAAGTAATTGGTTCTATCTCAATAGAATAAATGGAGGTTGTAAATCAGAAATGGATTCTGATCTTTGATGGAAACAATTTTTAATTATGGAACAATTGTATGTAAAAAAATTTCAATATTTAGGCATAGATGTCTTTACAACAACTATGTATATAATTTCTGCTAGTATTGATATTGGTTCTTTATAATAATCTGAAAAAAGGGAATTAGATACTGACTCCATAGGGATTAATGATTTTGGGGGGATCCCTATCCAATGAAATCTATATGAAGTTGATGTCAAAAATAATATGCTACGTGGGAAAGGTTATTAAATATTTATGAGGGTGACTCAAAAGTTAGAGAAGTAATGTTACAAGTACCATAGAACATGTATGAGGATATCAGAATGCACCCAAATGAGTCTTTTGATGCATTATTTGATAGGGTGAATGTTGTTATTGAATACATGTGTGGTCTTGGAGAAATTATTGAATATATAAGTATATTTAAGTGTATCTTGATAAAACTTCCACCTTAGTTCAATCCGAAAGCTTCTCTTTTGGAAGATAAAGATCCAAATAAGTTGACATTGGATAGATTTCATAGTACTCTGATCACATATGAGATGATAAATGATGATAACGATACCGTATAAAAGGGAAAGTCTAAAAAAGTGGCATTAATGTCCATGAATAAGATCACTATTTAAGATGGATATGAAGATGAAGAGATGGATGAGGTGATGTCATTAAATTCCTTCTTGCATGGTTTCGATGAGGGAAGTTTGGAAATACATAAAAAATGTTCCCCATGAAGATTCAAGAAGATGAAGAGGATGAAGTTGAAATTCCCATAAATAAGTCTTCAGCCTATGTGAAAGGAAATAAAATAAATTTCTTCAAAGAAAAAAATATCCTTTCAAGAGAAGATGAAGGAGATATTGAAGGAAGAGTTAACCTTTAGGTCAAATTAGAAGCTGCAGTTGAATATATAGATGTTTTGAGATAAAAAACAAAGAAAACCAACAAAGTGGTTTGTGTTTCCAAACTTTATATGCAGAAACATGAAGAAGAGAAGTCTGAACTGAATGAAGAAATTGAATAATTAAATTATTTAATACTAGAGAGATCAGAAAAGTTTGTTGAGTAGAAACTAAAAATTGAAGAATAGAAAATATAGATTGATACCTTGACTAATACTGGAAAAGATTGAATCAAACGTATCAAAGAGCATGAAGAGGAAGTTGTTAGTATACGAAGGAAAGTGTTAGATCATGAGAAAATCTTGATTCTAGCAAATTATGATACATAATAAAAAAAGGAAAATTAGAATTCAAAGTTCCAGTGAAGAATAAAAATGAGTGTCAGGAATAGAAAATTATTAATCAGAATAATACATCTGGCATGGGGCTTGATCAGAAACAGAAATAAGTAATGGTTGAAGTAAGAAAATAAGATCCCACTATGAGCTTAGAGATTGATTTAACTATTAATTAGAATCAAAAGTTTCAGAGAACCCAAGGGAGAACTAGTAGCACAATATTTCCACACATAAATGCACCTCACATTAGATGTTATTTTTGTGAAAAAATGGGACACTCAAAATATGTATGTCCCATAGACAAGAGGTACCAAAGGGAACATGATCAATTAAGGAATACATATAGAAATCAATTTTCCATAATTTCATTTTATGGTCACTATTTTATGTTTATAGGATTTGAGAACATGGAAATATACTACTCATCGACAATGTAGAGAAATGTTCCAAAACAGAATGAATGTGTTCATAAGCATAAATTCAATGTATCATCAAATGATATGAATATGAAAAATTGGTTTGCAGCATTTCAAGATGAATCTAGTCCATCATACTTCGAGTAGTATCAAGATTATCAATCCATAATAAAAAAGAATAAAGTTTAACATGAAGTGGTTGTAGAGATTACTTTTAAAGAATCATATTATAATGAAATATGGATCATTGATAGTGGATGTACCTCTCATATGATAGGAAATAAGGATATGGTGACTAGAATTAGGTACTATAAAGAAGGTACCATAAGATTTGGTAATGATGAAGGCCAGAAGGTTTTTGGATAAGGGAAAGCCAAGTTTGAAAGAAAATACATGGGACACTTAGATATCTTAGTTATTAAAGGTCTTAGTTAAAACCTATTAAGTGCAAGTAAACTATGAAAATTAGAAAAATCCATAAGATTTTAAAATAAATTATGTTTTATCAAGGAAAAAAGATGGTGCAGTGGTTTTTTAGGGAGTGTATGAAAATGAATCTTTATCCTATGAGTAGAGAAGAAGATGTGTTTTTTCTATCCAAGGAAGAAAAAAACAAGTTATGGAGTAAAAGTTTTGGTCACTTGAACCAAACGTCCTTGGAATATCTTGTGAAATATGATACTGCTTGAGACCTCCCTAGGTTATAATGTGATCATACTCATATGTGTGAATCTTGTTAACAAGGGAAGATAATTTGAAAGACATATAAGGAAAAAGATAAAACGTCAAAAAAATTGATTGAGTTGGTGCATATTGATGTGTGTGAACCTATTTAACTAAGAGATATTGATGGGAAGAGATATTATGTTATCTTTTTTTGATAATCTTAGAATAATATCTTGAGTTTCAATCATCACCCACAAATTTGATGTATTTATTTTCATAAAAACTTATCAAAGGGATGCTGAGAAGAATATAGGTCAAAAAATTTAGAATATTTGAACAGATAATGAAACAAAGTTAAAAAATTCACAAGTAGAGAATTATCTCAAGAAACATAGGATAAGACACAAATTTCACTAGTAAGAACTCTATAGTAAATGGAGTTGTTGAGATATGAAATTGAATTATCAACAACATTTCTAGAAAAATGTTCATTGAGAAAGACCTTCCAGATATTTTTTTGAAAGAAGTAGTGATGATATCATCTACACATCAAATAGAGCATTACTATGTCCAAAAGAAGAGAGTAATCCTTATTATCCATGGTATGGAAGGAAGCTGAAGTTGAAGTAATTTAGAATCTTTGGAAGTGAGTTTTTTATTCTCAATAAGAAGAAACATGGGAACTTTGAATCCCATAGATATGAAGGTATATTTCTTAGATAATCAAAGAAAATAAAAGAATATAAATGCTTCAATAAGTGGCTGGGAAAGGTAGTTGAAAGCCATTATGTAACTATAGTAGAAAAAGAGAAGAATATTCAAAAAATACATGATTAGTCTCAGGATTATAGAGATGAAGAGATAAGAAGATCAGGGGATGTTCCAGTTCCAATTGATGATTTAGAGGAAGATTTAGATAATGATAAGGATGATAAAAAATCATTATCTACAAAAAGATCGAAGAGAAGAGATGAAATTTAATGACATAACATAATTAGTGATCTGAAACTATCAGTATAGACAAGGAGGACGAAGAATCTACAACAAGAATAATACTTAGGTAGAGCCTAAACGTTTTGATGAAGCAGCTGGAGATGAGAAATGTGTAAGGGATATGAATAAGGAGCTTGAAAAAATTGAGAAGAATCAGACATTAGATATTATTTTGAGGAAAACAGATAAGAACTTCATCAGAACTAAATGGGTATTTTGTAACATGATGAATAAATATGGTGCAATGATTTGAAACAAAGCATGATTAGTATGAAAAGGGTACTCCTAGATAGAGGGTATATATATTTATGAAACATATTCACTTGTTTTAAGGCTAGATATAATCAGATTATTCTTAACCATAACAGTGCAAACAAGGTTCAAAGTTTTCTAGATAGACATTAAGTCATCATTTATGAATGGGGTTCTAGAATAATAAGTTTATATTGAGAAGTAAAATGGTTTTCTAATTAAAAAGATGATAATAGAGTTTTTTAGCTAAAGAAGGCTCTATTTTGGTTTAAGAAAGCACTAAGAGCATGGTATTCAAGGCTAGATCAGTTTTTAAAGAAGCTCAGTTTTCAGTGTGGTGGAGTTGATTAAAATCTCTATGTCAATAGTGATAATAATAAAAGGATGATAGTGATGGTATATATCGTTGAAATAATCTTTATTGGATTAGATTAATCTTTGTGAAAATAGTTTTCATAATTTATGAAAAGTGAATTTAAAATGTCAATGATTAGTGAAATAATGTTTTTCCTTGGTTTATAGGTGATGCAAGGAAATAACGATACATTAATTTCTCAATAAAAACATGACAAGGAGGTTTTGAGAAGATTTGGGATGGATAATTAAAAATATATGATGACTCTAGAGGATACTCGGATGAAACTACCATGAAATGATGGAGGCAATGTAGTTAATATCATAGAATATATGAAAATCATTGGATAATTCCAAAGAGATAACTACTCTAGTGGCTACTCAGATGAAACTATCATGAGATAATAGAGGCAATGTAGTTAATATCATTTAATACAGGAAAATCATTGGAATTATATTATACTTGATAGTGATAAGACCTGATATTGTTCTTTCTACATGCTAAGAAACAAGATATTAGTTTAATAATAAGGAAATCCACATGCTTTCCGTAAAAGGAATACTTAGGTATATCAAGGGCATGATGGATTTTGGGTTTCTTTACAATGACAATTATCAGTGTGAGCTATTGGGATATACATATGCAGATTGGTCCAGATTAGCTGATGATAGAAAACCAACATTTAGCAGTGCATTTTATCTCTTTATATTGTGTATTTCATGGATAATAAAGAAACAAGATTACATTTTATTGATCACTGTAGAAGATGAATATATTGTGGCTACTCAAGAATGCATGAAACTATTGTGTATGAAGAAGAAACTTGATGATATGGCAGTTGTAGTGATGTCTCTGATCAAAAATCATTGTGATAATTCAAGTTTTATAAATCTAAAAAAAAATATAGTCTATCACTAAAGGATAAAGAATAGTGAACTCAAGTATCATTTTATCAAGGAGAATATGGAGCGAGGGCTTGTGAAGTTGGAGTATGTGCCTACAAAACTAAAGGTTGTGGATATTTTGATAAAGGCCTTACCCAAAGAAGCGTTTGAAAGGTATAAAATAGATCTTGGAGTCAAGTCAACTCCCTGAACTTGAAAAAGTGTGGACATGGGTCCCCCTCTCCGTGAGGGATGGTGTTTTTTACCCTAATGTTCTAATATGTGTTTTTTATCCAGTTGAAGACTTAAAAGGTGTGTTCTTCAGGTTCATTGACAAAAGGGGAGAAATTGTAGCTATAAAATGGGAATAAAATGTCTTAATTAAGATATGGGAGAAGTTGATAGGGGGAGAAGTTATTTAGGGGGAGTATTAAATATGATGATGATAAAGGTGATTAATTAAAGGTTATATATCATGACATATTAGGTTCGTGATGACAACAATTGAGTGGTTTTGGAACAAAGTGATTCATCAATGAATTTTTCATTATACTCTTATTTCTCACACTAATCATGGATCATCTAGGTTTAGAGTGTGTTTTGAGTAAATAATTTACCTCTATTTAAATCAAAAGAAGTGAATGATGGTATATGATGGAAGGAGTCTCAACAAGGTACCAAATATGAAGAGTTATAAGAAAACCCAAAGAGTGAGATTATTGGAAAAAAATCCCTCAAGGTTCGATATTGATGTTTTTGGGATGATTATGTTTGTTGAAAAAAACTATATGACCACAATTGAGTATGGTTGATATTTCCAAAATAGATATTTAAGGCAGCGTAGTTTCCTAGTGTTTTCGAATTTTTTGGGCCTCAAAATATGGAGTTTTTTATTTTGTAAAATGATGGTTTTATGCATAAGAGTACATGGAATGCAGTTCAGGGACTGTGAATGAGGTACGTGTAATAACCATGGAAAATAATCAAAGACAATTTCTACATAGCAACACAATGCAGACTATGAAGGGTGCTACGTGAACCGTGTAGTGAAAACTGTTCGCAGGTGGATAGTTATTCACAGGAGGATTTCAAGTTCACAATAGGTATGTCATTTTTGGTTTGAGGTAGTGATTATGGATTTCAAAAAATGTTTTTATATGTGGAAAACATCAGCCACCACAAATAAACAAAGGTACTATGTGGACCTCATAGTAGTATGTAGTGAAGGATGTACTGCATCGATGATTTGGGTGATTCATATTAGTGGAATTTTCTGATATATTTTCCTATATGAGGACCAATAAAAATATCATTATAGAGTGAATTTAATTAGAATATCATCACTCTCGAAATAATTTGATTAATTACAAATTTTTTAGTGAGGGAGAATTTCATGAAGGAGAAGTGGTTTATGTGGGAGAAAATATATGAATGATAAATTCCTCGAAGATTGTTTGGGGAAAGTGATTGTGGGGATATGTATCCCAAAAAGGAAAATACATCCATGGAAGTGGTTGAATTATGAAGAATAATAAGTGGTCCATGGAATTGAAGGTGGTCCATATAAGCGAAATCAGTCCACAGAAGTGAAGGTGGTCTATTGAAGAAGAGTCTATCCACGAAGCAGGGATGGTCTGCATAAGAGGAGGTCCACGAAGCACTCATGCCATGTGGTGAAAATTAGTTTTTTTAGGAAGTAAGAAAGTTTGAGAATGGACCAAAAATGTTTTTGAATGTAATTTCCATAAACTAAAAGTACTTGGAAAAGTGGATTTCATCTATAGGTGAAAACAAGACTTCAACAGAACATCTATCTATAGTTGAGGATGCGTGCATTCATGCACATGAAGGAATCTACAAGTCCATAAAATATGAGTGGATACTTTCCAAATTATTGAGAAAAGGAAGAGGAATATGGTGATCCTTTCCACTGGCAGTGATCCAGAGAAAGAGACTTAAGGAGTGACCCTTGGGAAATTAGTGAGTAGACCCTAAACATTGTAAAGGTAATGAGCCTAGGCATAGAAGTGATACCACCCAAACATTTTATTTGGTAGTGATATTTATTGTATTTTTTATATTGGTACATTTTAACTGTATGTACCTTGGAAATAGGCTATTGGGGGTGAACCAAGTAAGAATCATTATGTCTGGTGTATGATTTAATTTTTGTTCATATATTACTACAGGAAGGAGTGAGAAGAGTGTTTTGTTTAACAATGAAACCATATCTAAAGGGGTAGTTATTTTAATCTGTCATACCTTGATCTACCCCCATCTTAGGGTATTTAACCTAATTGGGATAATAGTTATTATTTTTATATAAGATATTGAATCAATTTAGTAGAAGTTAAGAATTAAGGTAAGGGTTTTTTGTCTAACATTTAATTTCTTGAGATATATTTCTTATTGTAAACTGTGATATCATTAATTTGATTTTATTTATTCCAAATGATTGTCTTTTAAAATATTAATTTAATTTATAAGGTTTGAAGATTAATATATTGTTCTCACCTTTGATGTCCTTCATTTAAGAAGATACCAAAGTTGTAAGGGTTTTTGTTAACTCAATTTCCTTAATTGAGTTATAATAATTATTCTTAAACTTGTTTCTTATAAGATTGTTTTATTCTACCCTAATATTTTACTTCATATTAATTTGTACTATTATTTTGGTAAAATTAAATTTTTTACTCAAATATTCTTCCTTGATGAATTTTTTCCCAAAAAAAGTATATCATTGTTGAGAATAATTTACAACGTTTTTAATAGTAGTTTCCCCTTTGTGTCCATATTTTCATTTACTTCCAATGTTTTACTTTGTGATTGGAAATATAATTATGTTTTATCACATGTGAAATTCATATTTACCTTATTCAATTTTCAAATTGACATTTTGTTACTCATTTTATGATATGGGATTTCAATAAAGGTATTTCAAAATATTTAAAAGGATTTTTATCCTTTAAAAATCAAATGTTTTATCATACACTCCACATTTTTTTGATAAAATTTATATAATTTTAATGATATATTATTGGGGTTTATTTTTTAAAATTAAGTATTTTTCAAATATTACAATTCATTATTTTGAAACCTTTATGTTTTTTTCAAGGCTCTATTATTAAGGATTATTTTTAAATGTAAACATTTTCAAAATGTTTTCAATTTACCTTTTTGAAAACACTATTTTTTAAAAGTAATAATTTTTGATATTTCTTTCTAAATATTGATTTTAAAAATGACTTATTTTGAATTTCTCAAAAGTGACCTTTTCAAAAATGGCTTTTCAAGTTACTGTAACTTCATCTGTTATACAAAAGATAAAATCATTTTATAAAAAACTCTTTTAGGATTTCTCTATTATTTCATCTTTATCTATAAGGTTTTTAACTCCTTGGAAATTATTTTTCATGAATCAACATCTAAAGGTACTTATAAAATACTATTTTGGGATTATTTAATTTTGAGTATCAATCGTTTACATACACTATTAGAAAATTACCTATATCCAAAAACCTATATCTATTTTATAATAGGTCTGTGGATATATATTGAGATATATCCATGATATTTGAAGATTTTGGATATGTTTAATATAAATCCATGGGAAAAAATTCCCATGGAAATAGGGTTCTCAAAATAATTAAACCCCCCATAACTTTCCTCTCTTACCGACACACACTCAATACCTTATCCCTCACTCGACCCTCACCCAACCAATCCCTTATATCTAGGTATATCCTTGTCAAATTCACAATTTTGGTTAGTCTATACCTCACATGATCCCTCCCAACCCAATCATTCCATGTTTATACCCTCCTCCACCCACTTTTTCATGTATTCATCTGCTGTTAGATACTTTAAATGAACCCTTTTACTTAAAAGAGTGGACCGACATAAGTGATGAAACTAAAACCTTCTATGAGTGGGGCCTATGTGAGCTGACCCCTAATATTTCTATGAACCCTAATCCTACCACTCCTCACACTCAGTCTTATTCCTTTATCCATGTGGGTGTGTTACAACATCTTCATTTGAGGGATCTTATTATTTGCCACTATCTCTTGGATTATCTATTCTACTGGATTGATTGTAAGTTCTCTTTATTTTTATTTTTTTCATATTATTTTAATGTTTTTTCTAGGCCTTGGTGTATTTTTATATTATTTTTTGTCTATACAGATGGAATTATGGTATTTTATTTGGTGTTTTTTACATTTTTTTTTCTATATAGAAGGAATTATGTTATTCTATTACATCTAACTAATGGTATATATGTGGAAGAAATTAGAGCATTTAAAGGTATAGAAAAATTATGGGAAAATAATATTTTTAATGGGTGAAGTAAGTTCACTAGGTTGGGAGGAATATGGGTTCAGTCAAAAATCATGGTGTAAACAATGACACCATATTTATTAGAAAGCTTTTATATAGTAATGACATAAATAATTAATGATCCATACGTAATAGTTTATTTGTTAATTTATATCATGGGAAAGGTTATGATGTGAGGATCCAATATTTTATATTATTATTATTCAAATTGTGTTGTTTACTTGGAAAAAATATGTATGAACAATACAACATATTACATGACATGATTTGTTCTGTGAATCTAAATACAATCTCATAGTGGTGGATCAAAAATTTTTGGAAATATTTTCTCTCTCTCACCAACTATTTCATTATCTTTCCATACACCTTAAGATATACTTATTATAATTCATATTATTAGAGAAATTTATTTCATGTTGATGATTTAATATTGAAAGTTTAATCATTCACTATGTAATATTGTTTGATCTATATATACACTAGAATTTGACATCATTTCCTATATATTGGGTTAAATAATGGAATAAAAAATGAGAAATTATACCATTATAAGTTTAATAATTTTAATTAATGATGAATTCATAAAGGAAATAAACATTTAAACAATCAATAATCATATGCGTATATTCATTTACTTAAAAAAATTAATATTTTCTATATTATCACTTATAAATGAAATAATCCAACCTTATAGAACTATATTATTCATATATAATGGATATCCGAGTGCATATTAAATTATTATTATAATATTTTTATCACATTTTAAATTAAATATAATAAAATCACCATGAATTATGAGCTTTCCAATTTATACAAACTAATCATTAATGCTATAATCTAGTATGTAATTTATGGGTTGACTAAAAAAATAATGATGTGGTAGGTTTAAAAACTTCAATAGAAAAATTATTAAATTTTGATAATGAGGATTTAATGAACTATACATGATAATGATCACTCCCCATACATGGCTACCATTGACCACATGCATGTTCTATGGAATTTCAATGATAGGTGACTAAAACCATGGGTTAAGACACCATTTTGGATATTATTTTCCTATAAACATGTAACTTACCTAAGTGATAAATACCAAATAATTTTTTCCAAGATATCTTTGCATAAAATAATCACTAAAAGATTCTATTGACTTAGAGAATATCACCAATAGGGATCCCATAATTCAAGAACCATAATTATTTCATTCGAGAAACATGTAAATTATGTATTGTATATGAAAGAATGATTGAACTCAATAGAATATGACATATCCTAGAAGTGTGTACATATATGTTTGAGTATAATAACCAAATAGAATATTCAAACAATATATACTTATAGTGAATACATTAAAACAATAATAAGTATTTGTAAAATTGTTTCAAAAAATTGTTATTGATAAAGACATACTATAACATATTTGAAAAATGCGAATTAATGAACACTTTAGAGTACAAAAAAAATTGACTATAAATTAATATTTAACAAAATTTAATATATTATTTTCCTTTTTCATTTTAGATATTTTCTATAATTTTTTAGAATCATGTTATTGATTATTAGTTTTTATCTTAGAAAAAAATACCTATTACATTAAGTAATTTTATAGATTATTTATTTAATGTACATTTATTTACATTAGAATGGATAGAATTTGGATGTATAACTTTGATTATACCATTACTGGTTTTTATAAGGAGTTATGATATGTTTTTGAACTTTTCATTCAACAATGATTCATATTAAGGATTAAATAATTGACCTTGTTTTGGTTGTATTAGAAGACCATGGTTAAATCCTGAGGAAGTGGCTTATTATATCACTAATAATGGTTTTAAAACAAATTTCATGTGTGGAATCAAAATAGAGAAAAATATAAAGTAGACAATTAAATTTATTTTTCTGAAATTTTTGGTATGAAAAAATTGATTTCTAATCAGTTTCTATTTGTCTCTCATGAAAACCCCTCATGTAAAATAGTGAAATATAAAATTAATACTAAAACATAACCTTCATTTGATGATCATAATGATGATGTTGAGTATGTTAAAAAATTGTTTGAAGATGAAAATACCCTAATATATTAGGTAAGTGAAGAAACGATCAAAAATTATCTTTTAATGTAATTATATTATTGGAAATTAATTTAGGGATTTTGTAATACTTAGGTTGACTATATCCTTACATTTATTAAGTATTTACTCTATGATAATTCATTTATTCCAAAAAATGATCACCTGGAATCAAAGATGGTTGAATAATTTGTATTTTCAGCCACTAAGATTCATGATTTCCGTAAAGATTTTTTTTGTTCTAGAAGGAAAATATAGAGTTGAGTCAATGATAGTAGTGTGGTACATTAATGTGTAAGACTAATAAATATGTAACTCAATCCTGTATACCATATAAAGTGATATGTAACATTTTTTGAATTCATAGGATTCAAAAACGTTTTATGTTATAACAGATGACTAAGAATACAATATGATATGGGGATTAAAAATATGGATAATGATGAAATAGTGCATCCTAAAGATGGGTTAGATTGGAATAAATTTGATAGGTTACATCCTAATTTTGTATCCACACCATGAAATGTAAAATTGGGATTATAATTTGATAGGTTCAAACCATTTATCTAGATGCATATTGCACAAAGTACTTGGCCTATTTTAATTCACATTTATAACTTTCCATCATGGATATGTATGAAGAATATATTTAAAATCATGAGTATATTAATATCTAGATCCAATGTTCTTGGAAATGATTTTGTTATATACTTACAACTATTAATAAATTATTTATAAGAGATTTGGATCATTGGTGTTCAACTGTATGATACATTTACGAAGGATTACTTTTTGTTTTTTACAACTTTATTATAGATGATAAATGATTTTTCGTTATTATATAATGATGCATGGTTAGATTACAAAGGGAAAATTATCCTACCATATTTTTATAAAAAATAAATATTCCTTTATATTAATGTTTTGATGAAATTTCATCATCATAGGCAATCAATGATTTATACTAATGGATTATCCATACATTAAAAATTGGAGACATTTGGATAATATCATAGTGACATATGAAACACTAAAATGAATATCAAGGAATGATATTGTTAAATAACTTGATGGTTTGAATTATATTCTTGGAAAGAGTTAATAAAATTCCAAAAATTAAATGAAATTAAAATTAAATTAGCAATCAGAGAAATAAAAATATATTCTTTGAGTTTCATTTTTGGTCATTGAATTTATCACTTCATTGTTTGTATGTAATGCATATTGAGAAAAACATTTATGAAATGTTACTTGATACTCTTTTAAATGTTAAGGGATAAGAAAAATATAATTCTTGTACATGTAATGATTTTATATTTTAGAATATAATGCCAAGAATTAATATTTATTTAATTGGACAGAATACACGGAAACACCATTTTTCTTATTTTTTGACGAAAAATACGAAGAAAAAAAGAGTTCCTTCTGGTCATGGAAAGTTTTAAGGTTCCATAAAGTTACTCAAATAACATTTGAAAAAGGTGAATACACATGATGTGAAACTAAAATCTCTTAAAACCCGTGAATACCATGTATTATTATAAGGGTTGAGTCAAAATGTAATTCAAAATTTACTTTAACATAATATTAGAGTTTCTATGATTAGGTTATGTCATTTTTATTGAGACCTTTATGACAAATTACTGAGATATGTGTTGTTCAGAAAATACAGAGAGATTTATTGATTATTATTTATGACTCAGAGAAAATTTTCCCTGATTTAATTTCCACATGTATATTATATATAACTATGAATCTTCCCACATAATTTCTTTCTTTTGGTCTTATTTTGAGTCATTGTATCTATCTGATAGAAAGAATAATGTCTACATTGAAATATTATGTGAGAAATAAATACCATCCTAAAGACTCTGTTGTGGAAGGCTATGCAGCCCCCAAATGAATGAATATATATTCATCATACTTGGATAATGACAATATGATGTATAATTAGCTAATAAGAATTGAATATGAGAAATATGATTCCATTGAGCTTGTATTTCCATCACTGCCCCAAATAGGGGGAATATCTAGAGCAAAATCATTGTGTACTTTAAGTAGGTAAGATTGGGAAATGGTTCATCATACAATATTATTTAACTATGGCATAGTTTATGATTACATCAAGTAGGTAAAATAATAAATATGCATTTTTTTCATTGTGTAATGTTTTCATAGCTTTTGAAATTCTAAATCCTCTATATTTTTAGAGAAAATTTAGAAATTATAAATAAGATACATCATTATTTATATATTAATAGTAAGGATCAATTATAAAATAAATAATTTAATAAATGGTTAAAGTTAAAGGTAAAATATATATTTTTTATATAACTTAATCATAAATATTTGTTTTATATTCCATGTTTGTATCTTTTAGGTTTTAGTTTTACCAATGAATGAATTATCTGATGAAATAAGGGCATTGTCATTTGGCCAAAAAATGTGGTACATTATTGGTAGGAAATGGGTTTTAATGACTTTAAATTTTTTATAAATAGATATAAAACAAAAATGGAAACATATTATTACAATGACATGATAATCACTGTAATATATTGTTATGCGAGTGTATCAGACAAGCAACCTCAATTAGAAAATATATCTTATTATGGGTTTTTGAAAGAATATTTTTATTATATTACTATGCATATGGTAATTTTGTAATGATAAATTAAATTGGATTGATTCAATGACATGAAAAGTCATGTATATAGATAAATGTGTATTTAGAGTGATTGATATGAAACATTAGCTTCATACCTATGAACCTTATATTCTTACATCATAAGCTAGACACATGTTTTATGTAACTGAACTGTTAAAACAAAAGTTTGGTGTTATTGATGATATCATTACAAGATATATTTTTGACGAAGTCATGGATTTTAGTGATGTTTTGGATGAACCTATTAGTTTTTATTTGAATGTTTAATTTGATGAAATGAATGATTCAATTTTTTTAAAAAAAATTAGACCAAAAATTACAATAGAGAACACATAATGTGGAAACATTTATAAGTATTTACTTGATATTATTATGATATTGTACATTTTTTTTAAAATTTTTTATACATGGTATAAAATTAATTTTGTTAATTATAATGAAAAAAATTTAAATTATTTTTCATTTTGGTAACTAGATAAGAAAATATAATGAAATTATTATTTTAAAGTAGATAAATCCTTGTATTAAATAACATTTTTAATTGTTTTTTATGTCAACCTATTATATTATTTAACATTTTCATTATTTATATTTATCTTATAATTCTATTTTAAATTTATAGATTAGTATACCTGATTACGAATAAGTTAGAAGGAGAACAATATAGAGAAATGACTAGAATATTAGATATTTTGGAATTTCTCCTATGATCACCACTATAAATACATTTTATTATTGAATATTATGTTATTTTATATCAATTATCTTTTTATCATTTTTTATTTTATAATCCATATTATTTTAGGATACTTTATAGAGGTGATAATTATATTATACTATATATCATGATAGTATGACAGGGGTGTTGGTATGACCGATTCTATGGTTCAACCTACCACCATGTAACTACATTCATGTGGAGGTCATCTAGTTTAGCCTCCCTTCATGCCACTTCAGTTACTAGGAGTTCATTCTCCACTTATCACATCTCTTTATTTTCTATACCCACCTTTTCCATATCCCTTTTTATCCACACCCACATAAGATGGTAGTTATCAGACTCCCATACCTCCTTATTACCCATTCCCATAATCAGGGAACTACTCCTCTATTTATCCCACCCCCATATCCATATTCACCTTCATCTGTAAAGTTTTATTCATAATGTTTTTTCCTATATTAGTATATTTATCTTAATTAAATATATAGAGTACTACCACTATAAATATCCCACCTTCTACAAAGGATATCCCCTTCCAAATGTAGCACTCTAGGGGAGTATAAATCCCCCATATACTGGTACATGTTTAAAAATTAATGATAGTTATGAATGATAAATTCATATATATTATTTTATTTCACTAATTTTATAATTTTCATGATTAGTTTCATTCTCTACTAGATGATGAGTTCAAAAAAAAATAAGAAAGGTCTAGAATCGACACACAAATATTATGGTTCAATACAACTAGTATGGTACCATCATTGAAAAAATGGTAAGGAATGTAAAATTTTTATGGGTACACTTCTAAATAATAGAATATCATTCTGGTTCAAGCAATAACTTGGAGGTAAGTTAATGACCAAATAAAGGACAATTCACGTGTAGAGATTTGGGTAACTAATTTTAATAAAATTATATATATATATATATATATATATATATATATATTAATTTATGATATTATGTTAAAAAATATTTTTTCTAATTAAGACCTGATATAATTTTCATGATAGAAAAATTTCTAGGACCATATGGTTAATATAGTTAGGTGAAATGTGTTGAGCATACAAAAAGGAATTTTATACTGGTTGTAAAGAGAGAATGATACCAAGCTTTAAGAAATATTTATCATTCCCAATTTCCAAATATCATTTTACATATATATGATCAAGTATTATAATATTCTAGAGTTTAAGGTATTGGTTAAATTATTTATATAATCATTTATTTATTTAAAAATTATTTTTAAAGAATAAATTACTTATTTTATTTATATTAATGAAATTATATATTTTTTATAGGATAAATCAAATAGAAATAAAATAAATAAAAGTACAATGAAATAAATTAACACTCTTGGAAACACTTATCTCCTAGTTCATGATCAAACATAAATAATTTAACATTTAAAATATTCAACTTAATTTTCATGAAACTTATATTTATTACCTTTAATGTTTTGTTATGTGTCAAATTGGGGTTTCCTTATAGTTTTATGATTTTTGACACAACCATTATTTTTATCATATTCCTTCATTATCATGTTTATTTCCACATAAATATTTGTTATTTATCCATATAGGATCATAACATATCCTTAAAAATGTTCTCTATAGAAGTAATTAGAAGTGATTAAATAATAATTCCATGTTGTATCATTACATAAGGAAAATATTTATGACAAACCCATGTAGATGTGTGGTTATTTTTCCATGATTTAATATTTCTTCTTAAATAAGATGAATGGAATCAACTCTTAAATGGTGATGGAATTTTCTATATATCCACTGAATCACACCATAACTTCCCCTTTAGAATATTATAATTATAAAAATAAAAATATTTTTTTGTTCAATCCTTATAAAACAATGTGAACCAATGACACTCCTTCCACTTTTTCTCACAAGCCTTTATATGCATTGAACTAGATGTGTCAATAAGTTATTCTCTCTAGAATTATATTTATTATTCTCCAAATATTAGATATTTTAATATCCTATACCTCATCACCATTATTTATCTTTTTTTAAATATTATATTTCAATTATATTTCTTATCCTATATAATTTATATAAGAAATATTTTTAAATATGTATGACTATATGAATTGTTATAAATTTTGTGCATCACCTTATTATTCTATGCTCAATGATCATTCCAGGTTCCCCAAAATTATTAGTACAATAAAAAATTCCATTATAATTTTAAAAATATATTTGGTTATTGATCCAAAATATTCACATTAATAAAGGAATATTTCTATTATTATATACTTATTTTGTTTTATCAGGAGTGATATCTATCATTACAACATGATGTAGGTCGATGAATTAATCCATAGAATTTGGATGAATATCATCCTTTATATAACAACCAAGCCTCAATTATAGTAATTCAACATTATATTTTAATAAAAATATAACATAATGAACATTTTAATATTTCATGGCAAAAAATTCTAATTTTATAGTATGAATTTCGATTTTGAACTTAGTCAAAATAGACCTATAACGATTTTTTGAAAATTTCTCTTAGAAATAAGATTTTATGAATAATTGAAAATGTAGCACTTAAATATTACTCATTTTATTTATAATAATATGTTATAATATTTATAAATAATAATTTATTGACTATTAATTTTATATAAATAAATATAAGATCATTTAGAGGTAAAATGGGATATTTCTTAGAAGACCTTTTTTTTCTTCAGAAAACTATTTTCATTTAAAATGCTGTAGAGTCTGTCCATTTTAATAAATTAAAATAATATTTAATTATGAATTATTTAAATTAAATTTATATATTATATATCAAAATATATAATATTAAATCCATATATTAATGTTTTTTTTTCATATAGTTAATATAATACCATCATATGCTTGGAAAATGCATTTCTTGAAAAACCACTTTTCTACATGTTTTGTGAGTTTATTTTTAAATTAAATTATAACACCTATGTGAATTGAATTTGATAAAATGGATTTAAAATTTATAATATGAATAATTAATATTATTTAACATTTCCAACTTAGTTTTTGGTCACAATTAATTGTGAAAACAACAAAACTAATTAGTACGGTTATGGTTTAAATGATTTTACAGGAGGTTAATATAAAAAGATAAGGGAAAAAATGATATAAAAAAATACATTAAACCACATTGGTTGTTTTTATTTAAACCTAATCCTTTTATCCTTAAATATTATCCATTTTTATCCATATTTTCAATAAAGTGACATGAATTTATTGAAAAACTTTGAAAAATTATAAGTGTGACACTCACCTCAATTATAAAGGGGAACCTCCTCCCCTCGCTTTTTACACTTATCAAGCAATTTATTTGAATGAAAACATGAAAAAAATTTCCCAAACATCCTTAGGAACATTATAGAGGTTCTTTACTTCCCAAAAGGCCAACTCTAGGGTCCTTAATAAGAGATGCAAAGGATGTTTTTCTAAGCAAAGGTAATTGTCTTCACCGAGATCTTTCTTTTTTACTTATTCTTTTACCACCTTTAATTATGTATTAAAAATTACAATATAATAACACCAGTATCTCCAATATAATGAGATGTTATTATTTTTATGTAATAATATTTACCCATCTTATTCTCCCTCAAATGCGAAATAAAACCATTACCCATGTGTACGGTGGACTGCCGCATCACAAACCGATGTAACTTTTTTCCATCGTTGACTCACATGGATAGTCATAATGATGGAAATAATGAATATATATGATATTTATGAAATATTATTGATTATATTAATTTAATATATTATCCATTTCCTTACCCTTTCAGCAAAAACCCAAAGTTTATAAATGATATTTATTTCTTAAAATAAATGTGTATTATATTATATTATCCAATATTATAAACATAAAATACATAGAGAAACCAAAATAAATTTATTTATTTAATAATTTTTTTAATTATTCAATTAAAAACCCCATTAAAATTCTAAATATTACAAGGGGATAAAAAATTAAAAATATAAATACTATAATGGGAAAAGTTGGAACACCATAATCGACTAGAATAATCTATCCGACAAACAACACTATGGAAAAGAAACAAAATATTTGTAATGAAATAAAAATTATAGAAAATGGAAATGTATAATATTTAGAGTATTTTATAATAATAATGGATTAAGTAATTGAAAGTTATTTATAGGTGGTAATGAGACCGTTGGAATAGTAAGCTGACTGTTGGGAATAATAACCAGACCATTGGGAATAGTAACCCAACCATTGAATATTAATTTAATGTAAAAATAATAAATTTTGATATAAATAATATTTATCACTAATAATTTAAGTAAATATAAATTTATAATTAAATAAAAATAAATTTTATGATTAAAAAACTCAAAGAAAATATTATCACATTTTTAAGAAACATTATTTTAAAGTATTTTGTAAAAACCATAATTTTTATATTTAAAATTAAAATTAACTATGTTAGAAATTTATTATGATAAAATAAATATATTTTTTTAAATTAAAACATCTTAATTTCCCAAGGATATTTTTTGGTAATTTTCTAAAATGCTTCAATTTTCAGGTGAATAGTAAAAATAAATCTTTTCTCGAAACTAGTGTATCTTAAATTACATCATTCATGATGTAATAAATACCTAATCATTTATTTAACTAGATAATTGACAAAAACATATTTAATTTGATACATTTTTCATTAAAATAAAATAATAGTTATTTTCAAACCTAAAAAGTAATTTCGAAAGTCTAAAATCTAAAGTATTATACAAAAATAGTATTTTCTCATTTTGCCTCATTTCCTTATGATTAAAACAATTAATTGGAATTATAAAGTTATTAAAAGTATTAAAATAATTTTATTTAATTAAAATATGGTTTATAATGTAATAAATATCACTACTATAAGGTTTACCTTAGATATAATATTTTATTCAAAATTTTAACTCAAATATACCCCTGTCCTCAATTATAAATTACCCCTCTCCCTTCCTTGGAAACCACTCATAAAACACTTTAAAAATAAAATTATATATAAAAATCCTCCTTTTTTTAATCTTATCGGAGTTCATAGGGATGTTATTGTGTAATCTAACTAAAGTTACCCAGTTAGGATCTGAGTATCACCGAGAGGGGGAGGGGGTAAATCAGTGATATATTTTTCTTTAATGTTTCTATACTTATGAAATGACCTTCACATCCTATTAAAGATTTATTTCCCTACTGAAAAAATTATACCACACAACCACAAGAACATAAGAATTAACAAGGTTCACTACTCAACAAGAGTAGCTACATCCTCAGTATGGTTTAAAAACAATCCAAAAGCACACAATCCATTAGAAAACAATCCTTTGATTTGGGAAACAATGATTAGGATGTTCCCTTACACTCATGTATCACTTATAAAATAGTCCAATAGTGCATACAATTCTTCTAGAAAAACATTATGCAAATCATTGTCACAATGCTTCTTGATCAGCTTTAAAAAATTCTATCTTGCAAAACAATTCTTCTCTTTCCTACTTAGAAGCTGGTAGAAACTTCCTTTAGTCTTTCACGAGCTGTTCTATTTCCTATGCGAACAACCTATATCCTCCGAAAAATGAGTTTCTCCACATTGTGCAAGTGATTCATGGATAACCTCTTCTTTCGTGAACTGGCTCTACTTTTCAGACTATCACCGCTCCGCATTCCACCTCTACATACCACCTCAACATACTACCTCCACAAACCGCTTCCGTGTACTGTCTTCAAATACCGGTTTTGTATACCATCTTTAAATACCACTTTTTCATACTACCTCTGATTATTTATAATTCATTATTCCATGGACTTCTTCTTCATATTCCAAAAATTTTTTCTTCTTCTGCAGACAACTTCATCCTTTACATAATCTTTCCTCTGCTAACTGCTTCCCTTTGCAGAATTCTCCCTCGCAAACTCTTTCGGACTTAGAAATTTTTTTACTTAGAGTGAAGATGTGGTATTATGAAAATATATCTTATTTAATGATGTTATTATCATTCCTTATATAGTAAAATATATATGAAAATATCACTAATCCATTTTACCTTATTTTTCAGTGTGGTACAGTCTTCACCACATAGCATGCGTGTCCTGCAAACCATTTTCCCTATGCGGCCTACGTAAAACCTTTATTCCTTAATAGTGGCCTAAATCAACACCTACATTAGGTGAACAACAACTGTCTCCATGAACTACAATCTTTCCATGAACCGTGATCCACCCAGAAACCATTTCTCCTTTGTAGTCCACGTACCATGCTTTGCAGTCTGCATATCACTGCTATGCGAAACTTCTTCCTTTACTGATTTCCCTTCACCAATCCACATAAATATTATGAATTACATGAACTGTACTTCATGGTCCATGAACTGTTATTTTTGAAAATTATTCCTTCACCAAAAAATAAACCAAACTCTTGATTTTAAGAACAAAAAATTTGGAAAACATTGGGAAACAATGCCACCTTAAAAACCTGCTTTGACAAACTCCAATTATACCAATGCACGATCATCTAATTTCATCAATAACTTCTTCTATCATGATTTATAACCTTTTATATATCATTTTTATCACCATCATATTTTTGAGGAAAGTATTGAAACTTACATGTCTTCCAACAACATCTTTATTTCCAATCAAAACTAAGAATCACTAGAAACACCTCTACTCCCCCTTTTCTTCATAAATCTTGCATCAAAAGTTCTCCAAAAAACTTATAATATTTTTGAAATATATATTTTTAAATAATCATAGTATTTTACAAGGCTTTTATAAAGTGAATTGATTTATCCTTTTGATGACAAAAGATAACACTCTTCAAAAGAAAACTCTTCTTACTTCCTTGTCCATCCAACTTGGTCCCAACAATCTCTCTATTGGATTTTTTTAAATCAATATTAATAAATCACTGAACCTTTTAACCTCAATATATGGATTACTTATAAAAAATTCTTAGTCTACGTGAGCTAACTAATTGTAGGAAATAAGAATTATTGATAGCAAAACCATGCTTTATAAAATTAGTGACTATAAAACCTCCTCTGATTTCCTTCTGAGTCTTTTCCAAAACATCCTCATCATTATTCCAAGATGAATTACTTAACATTATCCATTTCTTCAACATTCCTAGAATACCACAATTTTGTTTCCTACAATCACTCCAACAAACTGTTAGAATAGTTCACACACTAACATGCCGAATTCACAGCTTACCCACTAATCCCATGGTATGCATGCTTCCTAAAGGATAGATTTATGAAACAATTACCCCCTTGAAAACACCATCCAAAGGTAATATTAGAGATGGTAAATTTACACATACCTAAACCTTGTTGAGAAGGAGGTTGGATGCCCATTTTCAACCTCAATTTAGAAAATGGTTCATTTGGTAAAATATTTGTAAATATGTCAGTAACTTGTTTTGATGTAGGAACATATTCTATCTCCAATTCATTATTCTATACATGCTCTTTTATGGAGTGTTACTTTATTTCAATATGTTTTTAATGATAATATTGTACCCGATTCCTTGTAAGATTGATTGCACTTTTATTATCACATCCCAAGAGCAAGGGTAACTTTACTTCCACAAGTAAGTCTTCCAACTGAGTTTTCATTCGCATAAGTTAGGTAGTATCTTGAGTGGTAGAAAAATACTTAACTTCATCCGTGCTAAGTTTTATTGAATTATATTTCATTATATGCCATCTAACATAACTTTTCCCCAAAAATAAAAATCCACAAGATATGGATCTTCTATCATCAACATTTCCTACCCAATTAGCATCTGAATACCAAAAAAGGTCAATATTTTCTAAGCCATCATATGTGATTCCAATTTTTTTTGTGCCTTTTATATATCTTAGAATTATTTTTCCAAAAATTATATGTGATTATTTAGGAGCAATCTAAAACCTTTCACATAAGGTAACTACATAAAAATTGTCGGGTCTTAAGGTAGTCAGATATAAAAAACTTCTAATTAGCTTTTGAAACTCTTTCTGATCAACTTATTTTCCTTCACCATCTTTAGACAACTTGGTTCACACTAAAATCAGTGTGGAAACTGGTTTCAAATTTTCCATGACAAACTTATTAAGAAGTTATTTAGCATAATTTTCTTGAGAGAGAAAAATGTGTTTCTTCTTTTGTAAGATTTGTAATCTAAGAAAGTATTTCATTTCTCCTATCATAGACATTTCAAACAACTTTTTAATCTCTTAATAAAATCTTTCACAAGATATTTCATCATTTCCAGCATAGATAATTTCATCAACATAAACAATTATGATGAGAGAAAACTCTTGACTTTCCTTGATGTAAATATTACTATTAACTCATCCTTTCATGAAACTCATCTTACTTAAGAAAGTATCCAATTTGGAATACCATGCCCTTAGAGCTTGTATTATCCCATAAAAATACTTATTCAATCTACACACATAACATTCATCAATCTCAACAATAAATCCACATGGTTGTTCAATGTAAACTTCCTCATTAAGATCACCATTCAAGAATGAAGATTTAATATCCATTTGAAAGATCTTGTAACCACATTGTGCAGTAATAAAAAAGAGATTATAATTATTTCTAACCTTTCCACCAGAGCAAAGGTTTCATCAAAATCAATACCTTTAATTTGTGAATAACCATTTCAAACCAATCTTGATTTGTTTCTTATCACTTCACCTTATTCATTCAGATTGTTCCCCAAAGACCATTTTGTACCAATAACATTTTTTTATCAATATTGGGTATGATTTCCAAATTATAATTCTTTTCTATCTGATCAAGATCTTAATTCATAGCCCGAATCCATTTTGGATGCCCAAAATATTCATTCTCATCATTCGGTTCGACTTTTGAATACAAAGAAGTGTGTATAACAACCTCTAAAATTCTTCTTATTTGAACCTTTTAATGTTGATAAAAAATAATGTAATGACCCTCCACTTGATTCCTCAGCCTAGGATGAGATATTTGAGCATCATCATCATCAATTTTAATGGATGATTCTAATTATTCTTCATTAGTAGGATAACCAATATCGACAACATCATTAGAATTGTTAACAAAACTTTACTTATCCTGCTCAACTTCCATATCAACACCAGTCTTATTTTCTTTCTCAATATTTTCAGAAAATTTCACATAAGAATAATAAAAAATTATTCTTGTTTCTTTGTTAAAACATCTATATCCTCTTTCTTCTGGAGAATATCCATGAAAAATTCCATCTTCACCAATTTTCTCAAACTTTATAAGGTTTTGACCTTTCTTCTTTATGATGCTTGGACTCCCAAAAACTATTAAGTTCTTAAAACTTGAAGTTTTTCTATAAAAAATTTCATATCGATTCATAGATGTGATTGTAATGTAGAAACATTGGTTTTTTATATACACATTAATACTCATGGATTTTCTATAATATTAATGAGAGATACCATTCTCAAGTAACATAGTTCTCCCAATTTACACCAAACTTCTATTAGTTTTTAGAAACCCCATTTTGTTGAGGTGTGTATGGTGAACTGAAATCATGATGAATTTCATGATTCTCAAGATAATTTTCAAATTATTCATTCTTATATTCACCACCATTATTAGTTCTTAACTTCTTCACTCAAAACTAACATTCCTTCTCATCTTTCCTCATGAAACATTTAAACATTTTCAGAGCATCTAACTTATGCCTCATATACATAACACAATTAACGTGAGTAAAGTCATAAATTAATGTGATGAAGTACTGATCTCCATTGGTTTATTGTTTTATCATTGTACCACATATATCGGAATGTATAAGTTCAAGGGGTATTTTTGAACAAATGTCAAATTTCTTATGCATTGAGTTTGTAATTTTTCCTTTCTAACAAATAGTGAAACACCAATCACTTCTTTTTGACATATCAGGAATATCTCAGACACTGTCTTACTTTGATAACTTTATCAAGTTTCTCTAACATATGTGTCCCAGCCTTTTATGCCATAATTTATTTTCTTCCACCATACCTATATAACAAGAGTTTTGTATTTCACCAACTTGAAACAAGTTTCTTTTTTGTATATAAAACTCTTGTAGCAATATTTTAATCTTATTAACTTTTCATAAAAAAACCCATATTTTTGGAAGATAACATTGTTACCCTCATAAAAAATTAGTGAAACACTTATCTGGTTGTGTTTCAGTCCATAAACATATAAAGTTTTATTGGATCTTATCTTTTCTTCCCCAATTATGGCTGATCCAACACCTTTAATTATTAGAGATTCATCATTACCAAATTTCACCATTCCTTATTTGAAGTCTTTCATATTCTTAAAAAGATTTAAGTCTCCTATTATATGAAAAGAACACCTACTATCAATAATCCAAGGTCGTTTTCCTTTTATAAATTTCAAATAAATTTCAATAAAAAGAGATTTTTCTTCTTCATTTTCTTTCTTCACCTCTGGATTTGAAGAATTGTTGGGAAAATTTTGTTATGCTGATAAAAAAACAAGACAACCCTTAGCAAGATGTATAAGTTGTTAACATCTTTTACAAATAATTTCCATTGGTTAGAACCTATTCTCAACTTTCACACCAGTCTTCTCAGATTTCCTCTAAACTTACTTCTTAGACTTCTTATTTTGAGAGGATTGACTCCCCCTCAAACCTTTCCTCCTATTATCTAAGGACTAGTAGTAATGTTATTGGTTGAACCAACACATATTTTTAATGTGTCAAAATCCACCACAATACCAGTAGTATCCATAGAAATAGTATTTTCCTCTGAAATTTTTGGATTGACCGGTGCTGTGAGTATTTTTCTCAGTAACCTTCTTAATATAAATTTTTTGACCATCAACCTTTCTGTTTTCAGATGAAACTTTCTTCTTCAGCTTAGATTTCTTTCCAGATATTTCAGAACCGAAAGTAATGGAAAATTTTCTAGACTCAGTATTTTTGGATAATTCTGATTTTCAGCATTTTTAACTTTGGCCACATACATAACTTTCCCAACTTTATTCTTCTCAGAACCTATAAAGACCCATAAATTTCAAGGAAATTTTTTTCTTAAATGATTTGGAATTTTATGAGTCTGCGGTTTTTGACGACACTTGATTCTAAGGTTGGTATTCTAGGCATCAATTTCTAAAATTTTGTTCGGGTACGTTCAGTAAACGTACGTGCTGGTTTTTCTATCTTTTGAACCGGTGCTCGGAATTGAAATCCGAGGACACTGATGAACTCGCAGCGCCGATATTCGCTTAAGGGGAACTTTACCACAGTTGTGTTTCAAGCAGGTTGAAATTTAATTTTTGGGGTTTAATCTTAAATTAAATAAAATTGGGTGGTACATAATTTTATTTTGAGAGTTGGGTATTTCCTCCCATGGGGAAGTTATTGGTGGGGCCCACACCCAAATTACTTTCCATGTGTGGATATTTGTGAGGTGGGGCCAGGACGAGCCCCAATGTTTCATCTCCCTATAACTCTCTTAAACTCCCTTAAACCCCTTGTTTAATTCTTGACAACCCCCTTTAATTGCTAAACTCTCCACCTTCCACATGGTCATTAACATGAAAACTTAGTGAATTAATTATTTTGTACACCACAAATTAATTAATTATTTTGGGTGGATTTGAATATTTTTGAAATGGCATGGAAAGTTGATTAAAATAGGGGAAACCATCATTTTAATATTGTCTTGGAAAATATTTCGGTGGAACTTTTGGAATTTGAAGAGAAATTCCTCCTTCCATGAAGAACGACCCCCTCTTCGATGAAGAACGCCGATTCCATGAAAAACGACGACGTGCCTTCCTTCATCTTCTTCGCAACAAGTGAGGAGATGATGCTTCCTCCTCAGACGCACCCTGACATCCATAGAATCGATGCCCGTTATCCATGACGCCGTTCTCCACGATGCCATCTACCGCGACGATCGTCTTCCATGGCTCGACGACGCACGATGTCAATTATCGAGGTAGGGGTTTTGTATATTCTTTGAGTGGATAAATTGTACCTCATTCTTTGTTAATTTTCATAATTGACACGGGATGATTATTAAAACCAAACACAGAGGGCGCGGGCCGTAAAAACAGGGCTCGATGACCCTCCGTTGTTTCTTGTTTTATTTGCAATCGGGAAGCGGCAACAATCGAAGGTGGCGGCCGCGCAGTGGCCGCGTGAGGAGGAACCGCGACCCGCAACCGCAAGCCGCTCGGCCGACGAAGAACCGGCCGGCTAAATCCGGTAGGGAAAAAGGAGGACCGTAGAGCCACAAGGGGCGCTGTACTGCGGAAGACCATGACCCACAATATTCTGGTTTCTTCGGCGGTGAACCGGCCAGCTCGTCGGCCGACCGGGTGAAGAAGCCGTGACACCCGAAGGTGCCGCACAGCAGGACCGCGGCCCGCCCAAGCGGGCCCCTTATGTGAGGGAGGCCGACCGGTTTGGGAGGGCAGTGCCGTTTGGTGCCAAAAATTCAGGAAAGTGGGTGGCCGTGCCCCCCCTGGACCACCCGTCCCCCTCGGGATGAGTTGCTCGGCCAGACGACCGAGTCGCGGCCAGCCGGGCCACGCCCTGCCAGGTTGGGCCGCGCCGCACCAAGTTGGGCCGCGCCGTGCCAAGCTGGGCCTGCCGCACCGCGCCGGGCTGGGCCACTCCCCGCAGGGCCGGGCCGCACGATTCACTGGGCCGGTCCGACCCTCTGCCGGGGCGGACCCGCCAAAAACGGGTCGACCCGACCCGTCGGCCCACTGGGCTTAACAGGCCAGGCCCATTTCCACTTAAAGGTGAATATCTTTAAGACCACGCGTCCGATCGATGCGTCGTCTGCAGCACCAAGACCCTTACGATGAGGCGGTCCTTTTGGGATGATATAAGTGATTTTTGGATGACTTTGAAGAATGTACGGGTTTGGAACGAGCATATTTCCAACCGGCCCCCTGGAACAGAAAAACCAATATCTTTCAGACCGGGTGTCTGATTGACGCACTGTCTGTCGTGTCGAGTTCCTTTTGAAGATATGGAACTTTAGGATACATAAAATCTAGACTTCTTGAAAGTTGATGTATGAACACCTTGGCTCGAGGAGTAGACCCTCACGGAATCGAGTGTGAGGTGTGCGGGAACCCTAGAGCTGGCTGCGACTGCAACGACTACCGTACTGGAATCCTCCGTGGGTTCGGTGATGATGACTACCATACTGGAATACTCCGTGGGTTCGGCGAAGATGAATACCATACTGGAATCCTCCGTGGGTTCGACGATGATGATTACCATTCTTGTATCCTACGTGGGTCTGCAAGTTTGAAATCTGTTCTAGTATCCTACGTGGGTCCGACAGAGTAGCTGGTCTAGTATCCTACGTGGGTCCGACAGCTTAGCTGGACTAGTATCCTATGTGGGTATGCTAGCTTAGATGAATTAGTGACTACATCTGATCATCTTTATCACTTTACGAAAGATGTATACCTGTGTGAGATGAGTCTTGACTTTTAATCATTATCATCAATGTGATTGAATTCTTTCCTGTGTGGACTGGGTTGTGCTTGGGCTCGAGAGTTGGAGCCGAACTGGATTGATGACTTAGGTATATGTATGGGAATATACCTAAGTAGAGTTGGTTGATACTTAGTGATTGTATCTTTTCTTGTGGTTTATCTTTCGTGGATTCTTGGAGACCTTCGGGGGTCTCGGGGTCCCTACTGAGTATTGTTATACTCACCCCTGCATGGGCTATGCCTGCTCTACGTTTTGTTGGATCCAGATGACGGACAACACTAATTGTGGTAGAGACTTGTGGAGCTGGACGGTACCCAGAGGTGGACTTCTTGGCGTGACGTATACGGAGCCGACAGACGGATCCAAGGTGCCGAGGAGACCATCTGTACCCACCCTTCAGGTGGGATTCCCAGGGGACGACTCAGTGGTTGCTGCTTTACTTACTACTGTTGTACTAGACTTTTAGTTGTATTATACTTTAAGTTGGGTTTGTATTCTGGCCCATTTACCTTTCAACACTTACTTTTGTATTCATTATTGCTTTAATATTACTTCATCTTGTGTAATCTATTGTGTTTGTTTACTATTGTAAAGGCAATGCCTTCCCTTTTATTGGGGTTTACGCCTTTGGTGCTAGTCGCCAGCCCCTGGACTACGAAAGGCGGGATTGGGGTAGTCACGAAATGGGCCCCGAGGATAGGTTGTGACAAATTGGTATCAGAGGAGTCAGTTCTACCGCAGAACTCAGGACTATGATCATTCCTTTCTGTGAAGCAATAATGTTAAGATTATTGAGTGTGGTTTTCAGTCCAGGGAGTCCAGTGTCGGTGTGGCGGCCGACGAATCCATACACCAGTACCCTGACCCTTGATTTCCGACTCAGTTCACAAAAACACTGATTTCATGTGTGTTTCAAATGTTTTCTTTATGATTACTTTGTGTCAGCTCACCAGGTATACTATTTTGACTACGGTGAACCTGTTTCTTTTTAGGATGGCCCCATTAAGGTAGCCAGCTAGGGTTCTGAGTCACGTGCGAGATGGTAGCCCACCGAGCGACGAGGCCTCGGTGCAGGGCCCCATCATAGCGGAGGCACTAACAATACCACTACTTGCAGAGCCATCGATACTACCAGCCCCAGTAGTAGAGAGTGAGCGTAGCCTGAGTGTGTTGCACAAGTTTCAGCGACAGAGGCCGCCTAGGTTCCGCGGAGAGACAGATCCTCAGGTAGCCGAGGATTGGCTGGAGGCTATTGTCAGAGTCTTCAGATTGGTAGGGACACCAGCTGAACTTATCGTGATCCTTTCCACAAGTCTTCTACATGCAGCAGTAGGTATATGGTGGAGCTTGATGCTCCATGTTCACGATGAGGCATCTCTACTTTGGATAGACTTCAAGAGTCTCTTCCGCTCGTAGTTTTTTCCATTCACCCTTCGTGCGGTGCGTGAGGCATCTCTCACGCTACTCCATGAACATGGTACATGACCCATTATTTAGGGCCCAAACCTTTGAGCAGGGACTGAGGCATGAGATCAGGGCTTTGAGGATCTCCCTCAGCATTCCGATGTATGCGGGAGTGATGGAGCGAGCCCTTCTTGTGGAGAGATTTCTCGCTGAGCTGACACCAGCAGCGAGACCCACCACAGGGTGACACGTAGTGGAGTCTTCTACAGCCGGCAGTAGATAGATGTCGCAGGGGTCCAAGCGGACCAGGCCATCAGGAGAGCGACCTCAGGATACAGGTTCGGTTGTGTGGGGCACCCGGAACAAATCTAGATATATGAGGAGTAGGAAGTGCTATGCATGCAGTGGGCAGGGTCACATGGATCGAGACTGCCCGACCCGCCGTGAAGATGAGAAGAAGACAGTGGAGGGACCTCCCAGAGATAGGCATAGGTTCGACCATGGCGGTCAGTAGGGAGTAGGTGGATGAGGCAGAGGAGCTGGCTGAGCAGCGGGTGGTGGAAGATGTTTTGAGGCTCTACCACCACCATCACCAGAAGGTCCACACTGACCACATGGATCTGGTAGGCAGAGGTAGGCTCAGCTCCAGACAGTGGAGTATTATGACCATGAAAAATCATAGATTATTCAAAGTACTATCTGTTCCTACTCCACCCTTGCTGCTGTACTTATAGATGCAGAAGCAAGTCATTCTTTTATTGTCGCTGCCCTTGTTCGGAGCTCAGAGATTCCGACAGAGCCGTTGGCTCAATATTTACGATTAGAGACTCCTACGGGAGCAGACTTGATGATTACACACTATTTCTGGAAGTGTGAGCTTACTCTGGGCGGTGAGAGCTTCGGCTAGGATCTTCTTGTAGCGGCGTCAAGGCCTTACAACGTCATCTTGGGTATAGACTGGTTGTCCACAGTCCATGCTTAGATCGACTGCATTAGGTGAAAAGTGCGGTGTATCCGCACGGATAGGAGCAGGTTCACCTGCACCGGTGATAAGGGAGCCTTAGCAGTGCAGTATAGACTTACACAGAGGAGAGGGAAGCTGACCACACATCAGTTGGCTAGTCCCATCCTTGGAGCAGTTGATGTGCCGAGTCAGAGTTTTCCTGTTGTGGTAGATCAGTATGCGTAAGTTTTTCCTGAAGACATTCCAGGACTACCTCCTCATAGAGAGGTAGACTTCTACATTGAACTATACCCTGGGAAATCACTGATATCTACTCCAGTATATCGGATGGCTCCCACCGACCTTCGTGAGCTGCGGGTATAGCTGGAGGACTTGCAGGCGAAAGGATTTATCTGACCCAGTGTTTCACCCTGGGCCTCTCGGATTTTGTTCGCCAAGAAGGCGGATGGGAGCTTGTGACTGTGTGTTGACTACCGTTTCCTAAATCAGGTGACCGTGAAGAACAAGTACCCACTTCCAAGGATTGACAACCTCTTTGATCAAATCAAGGGAGCACAATGATTCTCGAAGATAGACCTCATGTCAGGCTATCACCAACTCAAAGTTAAAGACGAGGATGTACTGAACACAACCTTTAAGTGTCGGTATGGCCACTACGAGTTCTTGGTTATTCCCTTCGGCATAACGAATGCACCAGAAGTGTTGAGTCTCATGAACATGATCTTCCAGCCTTACCTCGATCGTTTTGTCATAGTATTCATCAACGACATACTGATTTACTCGACTACTGAGGAGGAGCACGCCTACCACTTGCGGGTCATACTGGATACACTCCGAGAGCACTGGATTTATGGTAAGCTCTCGAAGTGTCAGTTCTAGATACGGGCGGTAAAATTCTTGGGACACTTCATCTCATAGGTGGGAGTTGTAGTGGATCCAGAGAAGATCGAGGCAGTGCTTGCTTGGGAGCCACCCAGGAGCGTGACGGAGGTGAGGAGTTTCCTAGGTCTGGCTGGGTACTATCAGAGATTTTTTCTAGACTTCTCCAGAGTTGCATCACCGCTTTCAGATTTGACAAAGAAGGGGAAACCCTTTGTGTGGTTAGAGAGATACCAGCAGAGCTTTCAGGAGCTGAGGCATAGATTGACCAGTGCACCCATCTTGAGGCTACTGGAGGAGGGCTTTGGGTACGTAGTATACTACGATGCATCTGGGACCGAACTAAGGTGTGTCCTGATGTAGGAGTGAGCAGTGATCACGTATGGTTCACAAAATTTGAGATAGTACGAGCAGAACTACGCTACCCCTGACCCGGAGTCAACAGTAGTGTTATTCACCTTGAAGATATGGCAACACTATCTGATGGGAGAGCACTTTGTAGTCTATTCTGACCACCAGAGTCTCAGGTTGATCTTCTCCTAGAAAGATCTGAACTTGATACAGTGACAATGGCTCAAGTTTCTCCAAAACTATGAGTTTGAGATAGTTTATAATCCTGGGAAGGGGAACGTTGTAGCTGATGCTCTCAACAGGAGATCGGGCATTCAACTACTAGGATAGGCGACAGAGAAGCTAGCCACATTGCAGACATCCTTTGTAGATATTGATGGAGAAACCTTTCTTCAGTCTCTCACATTCACTCCTCCACTTCTTTAGTGAGTTAGAGAGGCACAGCGAGGGGACGATGACTGTGAGACACGACATGCTCAGATATGCTCAGGACTGGCACCCGATGGATTTCTTGAGGGAGGGGAGCACGTCATCCTCTTCAGAGAACGTACCATGGTACCAGTCTCATTACAGAAGGAGGTGCTGAGAGAGTTCCACACTTCCCCTCTAGCGGTACATCCAGGAGTGGCGAAGATGTATCAGGACCTCAGACGATAACACTTGTGGTCGGTTATGAAGAAGGTTGTAGCAGAGTTCATTTCACGATGCCTCACTTGTTAGCAAGTGAAGGCAGAGCACCAGGTACCAGCAGGCTTGTTACAACCCTTAGAGGTCCCAAAGTGGAAGTGGGACGGGATATCCATGGATTTCGTGATGGGGATTCCATGTACATCCAGAGGGCACGACTCTATCTGGGTGATCATTGACTGAATCACCAAGTCATCCCACCTTCTTCTGATCAGAGATTAAGGCTTAGTAGAGATATTGGGACGCCTCTAAGTTCAGGAGATCGTACGGCTTCATGGTGTACCATCGTCTATCATTTCTGATTGAGATGTGTGATTTAATTCCCGGCTATGGAAGGGGTTAGAGGAGTCTTTTGGGACGTAGCTACGTATAAGCACCGCCTTCCATCCTCACACGGACGACCAGATTGAGAGGACCATTCAGACTCTTGAGGACATGCTCTGTGCATGTGTCCTTGACTTTGTTCGCAGCTCAGAGGATCACATACCATTGGTGGAGTTTGCGTACAACAAGAGTTACCACTCCACCATCGGGATATCCCCTTATGAGGCACTGTACGACCGACCTTGCAGATCAACTCTGTGCTGGACTGAACCTGCGGAGTTAGCACTCGTAGGTCCAGAGATGGTTCAGGCTATGATAGAGATGGTGCAGATCATCCAGGAGCGGATGAATACTGCACAGTGTAGACAGAAGTCCTATGCTGATAGGAGGTGGAGACCACTGGAGTTCGAGGATGGAGACCACGTCTTCTTACGGGTCTCACCTCGATGGGTTCTACGAAGATTTGGCTGAGGCGATAAGTTATCTCTGCATTTTATCGGGCTATTCCAGGTCCTCAGTAGAGTAGGTGAGGTGGATTACCACTTGACCCTTCCACCTCAGTTGCACCGAGTGCATGACGTCTTCCACATATCACAGCTGAGGAGATACGTGCATGACTCGAACCACATCATCGATCACAGGAAGCTGGACATCGATGATGGGGTGATGTTTGTGGAGGTCTCGATGGAGATCAAGGATCGACAGAAGTGGGTCCTACATGGACTGTCGATTTCACTGGTGCACATTCACTGGTAGCACGAGAACCTCCAGGATAGCACATGGGAGCGGGAGGCTCAGATGCGAGCTCAGTACCCCCATTTGTTTACCTAGTGTGTGTTGTAGCTTTATGGGGACATAAAGCCGAAAGGTGAGAGTAATTTAAAGCCCCAAAATTTCAAGGAACATTTTTTCTTAAATGCTTTGAAATTTTATGAGTTTTCGGTTTCTGACGGCACTTGATTCCAAGGCCTGGTGTGCACAGAATCAATTTCTGAAGTTTTGTTCGGGTACGTTCATTAAACATATGTGTGGGTTTTTATATCTTTTAAACCAGTGCTTGGAATTGAAATCCGAGGACACCGATGAAATCACAGCGCCGATATTCGCTTAAGGGGACCTTTACCGCAGTTGCGTTTCATGCAGGTTGAAAGTTAATTTTTGGGGTTTAATCTTAAATTAAATAAAATTGTGTGGTACGCAATTTTATTTTGAGAGTTGGTTATTTCCTCCCATGGGAAAGTTTTTGGTGGGGCCCACACCCAAATAACTTCCCATGTGTGGATATTTGTGAGGTGGGGCCCACACGAGCCCCAACCTTTCATCTCCCCATAACTCTCTTCAACTCCCTTAAACCCCTTGTTTAATTCTTGACAACCCCCCTTTAATTGATAAACTCTTTAACTTCCACATGGTCATTAATATGACAACTCAGTGAATTAATTATTTTGTACACCACAAATTAATTAATTATTTTGGGTGGATTTGAATCTTTTTGAAATGGAATGGAAAGTTGATTAAAATAGGGGAAAGCCTCATTTTAATATTGGATTGGAAAATATTTCAGTGGAACCATTGGAATTAGAAGAGAGATTCATCCTTCCTTGAAGAGTGATGACCTCTTCGATGAAGAACACAAATTCCACGAAGAATGAAAACGTGCCTTCCTTCCTCTTCTCCGCAATAAGTGAGGAGACATCGCTTCCTCCTCAGACGCACCCCGATGTCCACGTAATCGATGTCCGCTCTCAGCAACATCGTTCTCCATGATGCCATCTACCGCGATGCTCGTCTTCTGCGGCTCGACGACGTGCGATTTCAATTATCAAGGTATGGGTTTTTCTATATTCTTTGAGTGAATAAATTATACCTCATTCTTTATTAATTTTCGGAAGTGACATTGGCCGATTGTTACTGCCTAACGCAGAGGGCACAGGCTGAATAAACACAGCCCGACGACCCTCCATTGTTTTTTATTTAATTTGAAATCGGGAAGTAGCGACGATCAAAGGCGGAGGCCACGTGCCGGCCGCGTGAGGAGGAACCACGGCCCACAACTGCGGGCCGCTCGACCGATGAAGAACCGGTAGACTAAAGCTGGCCGGGCCAAAGGAGGACCGCGGCGCCGTGCTGCGGAAGACCACAGCCCGCAATCCACGGGCCGCTTCGGCAGCGAACCGGCCGGCTGGGTGAAGAAGCCGTGACACCCGAAGGTGTCGCGCAGCCGGATCGCGGTCCACCTGAGGAGGCCGCTTGCGCCAGGAAGGCCAGGCAGCTTCAGCCCGCCGGTTTGGGAGGGAGGTGCCGCCGGTTCGGGAAAGCGGGTGGGGGGGGGGGGGGGGGGGGCTCGGACTGCTCGGCCAGCCAGGCCGAGCCTCTCAGCCACCCTACCGAGCCGCGACCAGCCGGGCCGGGCCGGGCCGCGCCCCACCATTCCGGTCTGCGCTCTGCCGGGCCGGGCCGGGCCACGCGATTCATCGGGACGGTCTAAACTTCTGCTGGGTCAGACCTGCCAAAACCGGGTCGACCTGACCCATCGACCCACTAGGCTTAACGGGTCGGGCCAGTTTCCACTTAAAGATGAATATCTTTAAGACCGTGCGTTTGATCGACGCGCTGTCTTCGGTATTGGGACCCTTACGACGAGGCGATCCTTTTGCGATGCTCTAAGTGAGTTTTTGATGACTTTGGAAAATGGTCAGGTTTGGAATGAGCATATTTCCAACCGGGCCCCTGAAATGGAAAAGACAATATCTTTCAGACCGGGCATCCGATTGACGCGCCGTCTGTCGCATCGTGTTCCTTTTGATGAGACAGAAGTTTGGGATACATCAAATCTGGACATCGTGGCAGTTGATGTATCGAACCCTTGGCTCGAGGAGTGGACCCTCTCAGAATCGAGCGTGCTGTGTGTGGGAAACCTAGAGCTGGCTGCGACTTCCACGACTACCGTACTAGAATTCTCCGTGGGTTCGAAAACGATAACTACCGTACTGGAATCCTCTGTGGGTTCAGCGACGACGAATACCATACTGGACTCCTCCATGGGTTCGACGACGATGATTACTGTTCTTGTATCCTACGTGGGTCTGACAGTTTGACTTCTGTTTTAGTATCCTACGTGGGTCCGACAGAGTAGCTGGTCTAGTATCCTATGTGGGTCTGATAGCTTAGCTGGACTAGTATCCAACCTGGGTCCGCCAGCTTTGATGAATTAGTGACTACATCTAATCATCTTTATCACTTTACGAAAGATGTATACCTGTGTGAGCTGAGTCTTGACTTTCAATCATTATCATCGATGTGATTGACTTCTTTCTTGTGTGGATTGGGTTGTGCTTGGGCTCGAGAGTTGGAGCCAAATTGGATTGATGACTTAGGTATATGTATGGCCATATACCTAAGTAGAGTTGGTTGATACTTGGTGATTGCATATTTTCTTGTGGTTTATCCTTCGTGGATTCTGGAAGACCTTTGGGGGTCTCAGGGTCCCTACTGAGTATTGTTATACTCACCCGTGCATGGGCTATGCCCGCACTACATTGTGTTGGATACAGATGGCAGAAAACACTGATCGTGGTAGAGACTTGTGGAGCTGGATGGTACCCGGAGGTGGACCACTTGGCGTGACACATAAGAAGCGGATGGATGGACCCGAGGTGCTGAGGAGACCATCTGTACCCACCCTTTAGGTGGGATTCCCAGGGGGCGACTCAGTGGTTGCTGCTTTACTTACTGCTATTGTACTAGACTTTCAGTTGTACTGTACTTTTAGTTGGGTTTGTATTATGGCTTATTTACCTTTCAGCACTAACTTTTGTATTCAGTATTACTTTGGGCTCACTTCAGCTTGCATACTCTGTTGTGTTTGTTTAATATTATAAAGACAATTCCTTCCCTTTAATTGGGATTTATGCCTTTGGTGTTAGTTTCCAGCCCCTGACCTATGAAAGGCATGCTTGGGGTAGCCACAGCACGGGCCCTGAGGACAGGTCGTGACAGAACCAATTCCATATTTCTTCTCAACCTTTGAAGGAAAATTTTGTTGATCCTTATTTAGTTCACTCTTACAAGAACTTTCACCAACTTTTGAGTTAGAGTTTTTGAAACTCATATTAATTTCTTCATCTTTAGAAAGTTTTTGTTGGACAAGTTCCAACTATTCTTCTTTTGCCTTTATCTTTACTTATAGATTTTCGTTTTGAAAATTTTAATTCTTAAGAGAATTCTTCAGATCATCAATCTATTTTTCCAACTTTACTTTCTCATCAGAGAGACCTTATTGATTATGTAATGAGGTATTTTCAATTATCAATTTCCTATTTTTCTTTTCAAGTATTCTAATATTTCTCAAAAATCATTTCAATTCTTTTTTTAAATGAGATCCAAGTTGAGTTTCTTCTTCATCAAAACTACTGCTTCTTAAATATTCATTATTCACTGTTGAAATAAAAGTATTCTCTATGGATTTCTCAACAAAATATTTTTTGTATTAAACTTTCCTATATTCCTATTCTTTATATTTATACAAAAAGATTATTCTTTTGGATTTGAAGAACTTTTTATCCTTCCCTCTGGAAAAATATTTTTCTTTATCACCCTATTTCGTCCAAGAACTTATTTTCCCTCTTTATCCTTTGTCACAGTCTTCTTCTGTCTTTAATTTTGGGAAATAAGCCATAAGGTTCTCAAAATATACACATTCAAAACACTTCAATGGAAGTTTCCCTTTATATTTACCTATGCCACTTTTCACATTTTTAGAAAACAAGGATAAAATATCATCAAGATTTTTAGATACATCATTTTCAGAGTTAGATTCCGAAACATCATCTTACTAAAAATCATTCATTGAATTTTCTTTCTTTACGACTTTGAAATAAATTTCTCTATCTATATTTGTTTTCCCCTTCATAATCTTCTCCCTTATCATCTTATAAGTGATGAGAGTGCTATGAAAATCTTATAGAGATAATATTTCAGGGTATATGTCTTCTAATGAAAAACATTTAGCATCAAAATTATTCAGAAGAATTCTTAAGATCTTTTCAAAAAATATAGAATCCTCCAATTTTTCACCAAGACATTTAATAGTACGATATATTTCATTCACCTTAGTAAATAATTCGCTGATAGATTAAAAATCTTCCATTTTCAAATATTCATAATTCAACCTCTAATTTTTTAGTTTTTCCTTTTTCACATTTTGTATTTTCTTCATAGATGTTTTTCAGCTTATCCCAGATACCTTTAGCTGTGGTAACACCATTTACACTTAAAAAATCACTTTCATAAGTGATGAGAGTAAATTAATTTTAGCTCTTCCATTATTCTCAAGATTCTTCTTATCAAAATTTTTAAGAGGAACATTGTTACTAATAGGGGGAATCCATATGTTGTAGCTTCAAGAACTTCATAGACAAGATATAAGATAAGAAATCATTTTATCTTTGCAGATATGATAATTATTTCCCTCAAATATCAGAATCCATTTACCATTCATGAAATTAAGATTCTACATCACAACTTCTCTTTAAAACATAAGTGAAATACAAATGAAACAAACCTGCGCTATGATACTAATTGAAGTTACCCAATGAGTATCCAAGTATCAATGAGAAGGGGAGGGGGTGAGTCAGTGATATATTTTTCTTTTATGTTTCCTTACTTACAAAACAATATTCACCTCCTATTAAAGATTTCTTTCACTACTAAACAAAATTCAACCACACAACCACATGAACATAAGAATTTACAAGGTTCACTACTCAATAAGAGTATTTACATCCTTAATATGGGTTTAAAACAATAAAAAACCACACAATACACTAGAAAACAATCCTTGGATGTGGAATACATTGAGTAAGATATTCTCTTACACTCGTGTTGCACATTGAAAATAATAAAATTGTGTGTGTGCTTCTTCTATCACCAAATGATGCAAATCATTGTCATGATACATCTTGACTAGCTTTCACAAATTTGATCTTGAAAATAAATTCTTCTCTTTCATACCCAAAAGCTGGTAAGAACTTCCTTTAGTCTTTTACGAATGGTTTTGCTTCCTCTATGAACTGCTTGTATCCTCCATGAATTGAGATGCACCGCGTAGCACAAGTGCTTCATGGACAACCTCTTCTTCTATGAACTGGCTCTACTTGATGGACTGTCACCGCTCCACATACCACCTCCATGTACCACCTCAGTGTACCACGTTTGTGTACTATTTACACATACTGTCTTCATGTACCGGTTTTATGTACCGTCTTCGTGTACTGGTTCCATATAATATCTTCACATATCGCTTCTGCGTACTACCTCTGCTTCTGTAGGATTCCTTATTCCATGGACCACTTCTTCTTTTTCAAAAAACCATTTCTTCTTCCACAAAAAACTTCAACCTTCACAGAATCTTCCCCCTGCTAACTTCTTCCCTTCACATAATTCTCCCTCACAAACTCTTCCGGACTTATCCAAATCCTTACTTGGATAGAAGATGTTATCTGATTAAAATCACTATTTTTTAATGATGAGATTAGAATAAATTATATTGGAATATAGATCTGAAAATTTCTCTAATCCAATTTATCCAATTTTTCAAAGTTGTACAGTCTTCACCAAGTATCATACACATCCCACGAACCATTTTTTCTACATGGTCTACATACCACCTTTCTTCTTTTACAGTGGCTTAAATCACCACCTCCATTATACAAACGATATCCTTCTTAACAAATTTCAAGCCTCCCATGAATTTTGATCCACCTATGAATCATTTATCCTATGTGATCTATGTACTATGCTTTACAGTCCACATACCACTACTATGAAAAACATTTTCCTTCACTAATTTCTCTTCGCCACTCCACATACCTCCTATGCATTCCATGAACTTTCCTTCATGGTATGAGAACTATTATTTATAGAAATTATTCCTTCTCCAAAAAACAAACCAAAATTCTGATTTTGAGGACCAAAAATTTGGAAAACACTAAGAAACAACGCCACTTTAAACACCTGATTCGACAAACTCCAAACATAATGATTCATGGTCATTTTCTTTCATCACAAACTTCTTCTATCTTGATTATTAACCTTTGATTGATAATTTTTAGCATCTTCAAGTTTTTGAGGAAAGTATTGAAACTTCCCTGTCTTCTAGAAACATTTTTCTTTCCTATCAAAATTGAAAATGACTCAAAACACATTTACTCCCCCTTTCCTTCATAATTCTTTCATCACAAGTTCTCAAAAAAACTTATGATATTTCTGAAATACAAATCAGAAAAGCATCATCATATTTAAAAATGCTTTTACAAATTGAATTGATTTATCCTTTTTACAACAAAATACAACACTCTTCAAAAGAAAATTTTTCCTACTTCCTTGTCCATCCAACTTGGTCTGAATACTAATTCTAATAATCAAGGGATGCAACATTGAGAAGAGGGTATGTTTTCATCAACTCTTTGTTTCATTTTCCTCTTATCTTACCCTATTTCTATATCCCTTTACAAAAAAATCTTATAATATTAATTATGAATTAAGTTAAAATTATTTTAATTTTGTTAACCTATTGTAAAAATTAAATTTATTTTTGTATTTATATTTTATACCTCATTTTATCCTCCTTTGGACAACATTCTATATAACGATCAGTTATCTGCTAATAAGGACATTTCCAACTTATTTTATATCCCCACAATTATAGACAATTATAATAAAATATTTATAATATATAAATTTATAAACATATTTATTTCAATATTCTGGAATTAATCTTACTAATGTATAAAATACATTGAACATAATTGTGAAATCGAAGTAAAATGAGAAATTTTTAAGGAAAAAATGATATCAAAATGTCTTCCCTTTAAACAAAGAAATTAAGAAATATGATTTAATTATTATAATTAATAAATATTGGTAAAAATTAAAATAATTAACTTATATATAAATGTTTTAATAAACCTAATTTTATTATTTAGGAGGCAGCAAAGAAATAAAATAATGAGGGATTTATGTTTAGTGGATTCTCGAACCCAACTCATTTTCTTTGGGTTATACCTCTTTCATGACATATTCAGTATGGAAATTACTCTAATGTTTCTTAAATATCATTTTATTGTTATTTTATTTTATTTTTTGGGATATACATGTTACCACTTTGATTTTTAATCCAAATACAATGATTTTACTAAAAGAATTTTCTTTCCAAAACATATCTTTGTCTACTCTTTAGTTGTTTATTATTCATTCAAGAATGATGATGTTTATAACAAATATTTTTTCCCTTATTCATTTTGGAACCCAAAAGTTTATTCTTAAAAGTATTCTTTATGAAATCCTTATGAAACCCGTTCCTTTTCATTGGTTATTTTCTGACTAACATTGTTATACGTTCTATGTGGCATGCATGATTATGAGCATTTATGATGTGAAAGGTGGAACCAAAATTATATAGACCTCCAATTCATTGGGTAATGTTATTTATATCATGATATTATGTTTATTATTCATGAAAATTATTCTAGGATTTTTGAACACAAGGATTTTATGATTTATGAACATATGTTATGTGTGAACATGATATTTGATTTGTTTACAACTATGTGTAGTATTTGAACACTATGACATGATGTTTCTTTTTATACATATTCCACACTCCATGGATTTATCAAATTATTCCCTAATTATTGTGATGGTGATCCTATGTTTATGATATGATGAATATGATTATTATTATCACCCATGTTATATTGATTCATGTCCCTTATTCATATTCCTACTGGGATTTTAGATCATCCATTTCATTGATGTATATCCTCAGGTTATTACATGTACCAAGGAGAAAAATAGTTTGAAAGGGACAAATAAAAAGGATTTAAATAAATGTTTAAGTTTTTTTATGTACAAGTGACGTATGATCCTAATTTTCTAAAGACACTAAACCTTTGGCTCTTAGAATTTGTAACACTATTATGTTTTTGTCCTAAAAATGTTGTAATAGTTATATAAGAAAAAGTAGGGTCATTATAGATCGTATCAGAGTGATGTTGTAGTGAATTTGAGAATTAGGATTAGAAAAAATTAGTGAAAATTATATGTATAATTATATGTATAGGTAAAATATCATATAAGAATCATTATAGAAAAAGGATAAACATAGGTATCCCAAAGATATGACTTTAGAGTTAATTTCAAAAAATATTTTTTTTATTCATTCTTTGTTGAATTAAATTTTGTTGAAAACTTTTCTATTATAGAAAATGGGATAAATAGGAGAAACTAGGTCAACAACCCATGTGAGTAATAATGCAATGATTGCCTGAATGAAATTCCCAATGCCAAGGGAGGTGGAGTTCAAAACTTCATGGTGATGCTTAACTAGTTGTATTATGATTTGAATAATAACCTGAAATATATAGAAAATATTCTTTCACCCAAGACTGATAAACTAGATATCGAGTATTTTATATGGAAACAAACACAAATGTTTAGTGGATCTTTTGATACAATTATCAGGGAAAAGTGGGTTAACTCAATGGAAAATGTCATGACCCCTCCTCCCAAAGTGTACCCCTCATGGGTGGGAAACAAGAGAAGGGAGATAGTGACTGTTAGAGTCCCTCCTTTAGTAGACCACAAGTTAGCGACTAACACCAAAGGTATAATAAACATGCATATAGGAGGCATTACCCTCTACGAGAACACATAGAAGAGTGAGGAAATAAAAATAAACCAATCAATACATGTTCAGACATATATATAAATAAATTCAAAGTGAAAGCATGAAATGTAATACAATACTATAAAAATTGAAAGAAAAACTACAAGTACCAAAATGGTAAAGATGACAGTGATCATGAAGCCCAAATATCTCATGAAAAACAATGAGCTATTAATATCCATCCTGATATACAACCTACTCTAGAGAACATGAAAAATAGTTTATAAATACATGGAGTGAGTATAATAGTATACTTAGTAGGTTCCTCTCGAAAACCTATCATGAAAAAGATAAAGGAAGAATGCTAAAGCATAGTGAACAATAATGAAACTAACTTGTCACCTAAATAGGCATACAAAATTATCATCCTCAACATGGATAAATCTAACCAAGTATCACATAAAAGATATCATATAATATAGTAATTAAACATAAAGGGTACCCCGATCCTAATTCCCCACTGTTCTTCTACTTTCCCCCAATGTCTCATTTTTCGAGCCATATCACTCTAAAATAAGCCATCCCGAAGACACCTGGGTAAGGAATCAAAATATTCACCTCATGCATCATATCATCATATCATCCCATACACTTACTAATATATAGTAACCGAGTAGTTTCTGAGATCCCCCACAACCTATATTATGTGTATCATATATCGAGTATTATGACTCAAGCCATCATATCCCATACAATAAGTAAGTGCCTCAGGCCATTAAAATCTATACACGTCATACCTATAATAATTATTTGGATACTATATCTGGAGATACATGTGTGTGAAATAAACACAAGCCATCAAAATCTTCTACAAAAATATATACAGGGAAACTAATTTCCATGCTTACCAACACAGGTAACTACCATGAGAAGAGAGTGGGGACATAGGGGGTAGTCATCCATCCATCCCCTACAAGGATATTGGGGAAAACACCCTCCCAGAGTCCACTGAGTGTCATTTTACATAACTAACATGGGTTTGGTAGGGTCTGAAATAAAAAATATACTAGATATAATATAGCTCATAAACACAATATGTGAATAAACTAGTATTTGACTCAACTATAGATGATGCTGCTCAAACTCTTGGATACCACAACTAAGACTAGATACACTATAAGCACACGATCATTTAAAAGAGCAAAATTAATTAATTATTTCCTTTTTATAATTTTCCTTCCATTAATTAATTTATTATACATTAAATAAACCATTAATTTTTTTAAGATACATTCATTAATCCTAAAATTAAATTCCATTCACTCGAGGCAAAATCCAAACAAATTCTATGGTTTCACAAGATTAACATCATTTCATCATTTTCATTCTATCATTACCAAACTTGTGGGTTAAGAATTATTTATTCATTATTTTCATCATTCCATAATCCTAGAACTCTAAAATAACTATCCCAAGATTCCATAAGAGGAAAATGCAACCAAGTACAACTAGCTACCTGAAGTAGTGGTGAAAGGAATGCAGATTAAAACAAGCAACCTAACTATCAACCATTAAACATATTCATTTCAATCAAGAATCCAACTTTATCACATCAACAGGTAAACCCAATGTCAAACTACTTTATCATCTATGGTTCCATCCTCAAAACCATAACACATCTCATAAAAATCTCACATACGAAGAAAATCACTAAATCAATAGGAAAAAACAAGCATAAGAAATAAAGAAATCTATACCCTAAAACAAGGCATCCAACCTTCACATATAAATAGCCTCTCACAGCTCCAATCACAAGGCACAAAGCCTTCTCAAGAAAATGGGAAACTTAGGCCCTATAAATAATATTTATCAAACAACTAGTTTCTATTTCATATTGAATTAATCGATTCATTATTCATAGGTTTCAACTTTGGGAAACCAAAGGCATCAAGATATAATAAGCTATCAAATGATAAACATTCATTTATAATTAAAAATAGTTTATCAAACTGAAAGAAGAACCATTCTAAATTAGAATTCCTTTTCATTATTATTAGTATTCTAAAAAATCATTATCTTACTTCAAATTCATTATAAATTCCATTATCATGGATGAATGCAATTAATTAAACATGCACATTACATCAATTTGATTATCATAAAATTATAATAAATGATGGATTTATACTTTCCTCTTCTTTAATTCTCAATCAAATTAATCAATTAATTACATATTTAAGTTATTTATCAATTTTCATCATGAAAAACATGATAATACATAGCATAATAATACATGATAACATGCATAACATAGATAGAACACTATCTATAAAATCAGAAGGCAAACCGTTATCACGGTATCAAATAACCACATGTGATTGATATAACCAATTATTTATTAATCTAGTTTAATATTTATCAAGTAAATTACATTTCCATATAAAGGGATAAATCATTCAAATTTTACAATTTCATGTAAATAAATAGGATAAAAAAAATCCCCTACCTTAAAGGCATTAACGTTCTTTACACGTGAACAGACAAGCGTCATAGATCAAGATCACTTCTCCCTTAAGAAGGTGGATCCCTCCAAGGATTCCATGACACAACCACACTAACAAAAAACCAATATAAGTATGATATCATGATTAATAGAATCCTAAATTTCATGTAAATAATAAGTGGTAGGATCCAGATCAAAGAACCATGAGAGAAGAGGTAGAACGTACCCCAAATCATTACAAATTGAAGATAAAAAGACAAGAATCAATCTCTATCAAAGGGATTCAAAAAATATAGAGAGAACAAAATGAATCACCTTGAAATAAATAGAGTGACTTAGGGTTTGAGAAAACCTAAGTTGTTTCAGCTTATAAAAGTGAATTGCACAAAAAATTCGCATGATGTAAAACCATTTCACAATATGTAAGTATCATGGTTTTATGTCTCACCAAAAAGAATGTTGCCTCAAACTACTTAATACTAATTAATTTAATGTAATAGAACACCCTTAAACTATATTCACACAAAATATTAGCCACACATTCATAACATGAATTCATTAAACATCGTTAATTCTACCTACTACTAGTTTTTAATATCCAAACATCTCCAGAACTACTCTAGGACTCCTCTGAGAACCATGGGATTTGGAACACAGAAAGGGTCAGACTGGATGGATCCATAACCCTTATATGAGATACTTCAAAAAACATTCTCATACTTAAGAATCCAATACCAAACCCTAAGATAAATGAAACAGGGTCATTAGAATGGACACCCTATAAGATACCTCTCAAGGATATTTTTATCGTATGAGATCAACCCTCTCACTTAGAGGAAACATGTGAAAAACCACATAACAGTAACAAATCACTCCAAAAAACTATCATGGGGAATATGTATCTTAAATTAGAGTAAAGGAACAATAATAAATAAGGGGAAACCATCTCATAAACCAGAAAGGTCAACATCCACAAAACAAACAAAGTTATAAGAGAAGACCTAAATATCAAAAAACTTGGGGTACTGATTTCAAATCTACAAATAAAATTCATAGTTACTCTCCTTTACACCACAATTCATACAAGAAAGAAAAACCGAGGGAATATAATTCCCATAAAATACCTTCTTATGTGGCCCTTGATCTCCATAGGATACTCCTTTAAGGTCACATCATCATCAATATTGATATCAGTCCAATTTATGACATGAGATTCATCATGATGAAAATGAAATATCCAAGACATTTGAAAATTATCATTCATTTTTAACATTTATAGGGAAGTTATATATGATAATTCATGACTCAAACACAACCCAACACCTCAAAAGGACCAAGAACCGAGGAGAAATATTACTCTCACAACCAAACCTTCATTACCCATGATGAAGAATCACCTTCAAGAACATGTGATCTCTACCATAAAACTATAGAGGTATCCTCTCACGATCTACATAGGATTTAAAATTATCTTATATTGAATTCATCCTATCATGAATTAATTATATCATCTATGTCATATTCCGTACTAGTTTTGACATGAGAATTGATTCCTCTTCAACCCCATCCCAACACAATGAATAATGGAATGGTTGGACATAAAAAGCTTCAAACGGATCCATACTAATGGTGGATTGGAAACAATTATTTTAAGTAAACCCAACAAAGGGTATGTGCCTCATCCAAAAACCTCCAAAATCCATGACACAAGAGAACTACATGTCTTTAATAGTCTGGACGGTCTAATCATTCTAACAGTATTTCTGTGGATGATAATCTATGATAAGGAATAAATTAGAGCTAAAATCATAAAAAAGACCTATCCACACCCTTAGGAAAAATGAGGATCCTAATTAAAGATAATAATCATCAGACTCTTTGGAGTCATACCACCTCCTCGAGACACTACCTCGATAAAAAATCCACTGAGCTCAACTCCCCGATTGTTGTAAAGTGGGTTGATTTCATCAAATGATCCATTATCACCCTTATAACATCATAGAATCCTTGATCTCATGGTAAAATGGTAACAAAGTACATTTAGTTTTCCTCCCACTTCTACTAGGGAACATCTAAGAACTAGAGTAAAAAATTAAGAACACGGTGCTTTATCCTTCACCTTCTAGCATACCAAACATCGAGAAATAGAATTTGAAACTTCATGCCTCAACCTAGGACACCAAAATTGACCTTTCACAGCATGGTACATATTTTTTTACACCGATATAGACTTCTAAGGGTGATATATTGAACTCACATAGAACCATATCATGCCTCATTGAAGTTACAAAATTCCTTACCTAGAAAAACAAATGGTTCTTTCCATCCTAAAAAAAACCAACATGGGTATTAAAAAAGACAACTCGATATCTCCAAACCTCCACCTCAGAATCCCATATCTAGGAATCCTCCACGTACTATAACAAATATAAATGAACTATCATCTAGAAAATAAAATCGCAGCCTCCAACCTATTCCATATCTTGATGTAATGTTGAGAGTTCTTCTATTAATCTCTAGTAATCTCTAGATTCATGCACAAAATCACTATGTGAGTTTCTAGTTAGTGTATCAGCAAAAAAATTTCCCTTTCCAAAAATATAAAAAATATTAAATCCATAATCCTATAATAATTACATCAAATGAAACTAACACAAGTTCAATTTATATAGGGATAAGACACACCTCAGGATCATATAGTCAGTAAAAACCACAAAATGCTTGTTGATGAGGCAATTTCACCACAACTTCAAAGTAAAAACATCTATGACCAACTCAAGATCATGGGTGGAATAGTTAAGCTCATGGGAACATAACCTAAAATCCCCATAAGAAAGAATCAATCTATACTACATCAGAACAAAACCTAATCCAAGATGTGTAGTATCACAAAAAACCTCAAGTTGAACTCACTCTGCTAGAAAACAAAGGAATGGAGCACTAACCAACTTCTAATTTAAGTAATTGAAAGCTACCAAATTTTTTAATCCCACAAGAATTCCAATACTTTCAGATCAAGGCTATTAGAGAAGTCACAACCAGAAGTAAATTAGTTATGAACCTCCTCTAATAGCCTAAAAGAATAAGGAAACTCCATACCTTTACCACTATCTTGGGAGATTCCAAAGAAACAACCACCTAAATCTTAAAAGGATTCAAAATTAATCCATATTGGGACATGTAATTACCCATGAAACAGACTCCATGATCACAAAACTTACACATTGAAAACTTATTGAATAGTTTCACAGAATGAAAAAAAATCCCAAAATGGCATGCATATGTTCTGCATGCTTCTACTTAGACTCAAATTACACATGGATTTCTTCAATGAAAACCACCATGAACTTATTCAATAACTCTCTAAAAACTAAATTCATCAACCCCATGAACATTAATGGAGCATTAATCACACTAAATGACATTATAATGAACTCTTAATTCACATGACAATAAAGGAAAACCATCTTTTGAATATCGTCATCCTTCAGTAGTATTTGATGATATCCTGATTGCTGATCAATCTCCAAGAACAAAATTACTCCCTTCACCTGATTGAATAAATCATCAATCTATAAAAGTGGATAGTAATTATTCACTATCACTTGGTTCAAGCAATGATAATCGGTACAAAACTTCAAACCACCATTGAAATTATTTACAAACAAAATTAGTACAACCCAAGGTGAAACAACAAGCTGAGAAAAACCTCACTGCAACATATCAGAGAGCTATACTGGATTATCTTGTAACTCATAATACACCATCATATACAGATACATAGAGATAAGAGACACAAATAGCTATATCTCAATCCCAAACTTGATATCCTACTAAGGGGGTAACACTACAACCTATTCTGGAAATACATCAGGGTACTCTTCTACATCTATGAGAAACACTTACTGCTAAACTTTTAATTAACTAAACATCATATTTAATATAAAATATGATAATTAAAGAAAACACCTAAGACCCATTAAAGGGTTTATCTTTCCAATAAACACTATTATATCTCCATCAGCATCACAGAACACAACCTACCTCTTGAATAAATCCATGATATCTTGTACTAAATACAACCAATCCATACTGAGGATGATTCCATATATATATATCCTTAATCATAGGATGTTTCCCAAGAGCGTTGATGTGATATAATTATATCATAGTCTCTATATACTTAATACAAGTAATCTTGACTACAAACTAGCATAGTCAATGCAAAGGTTACTCGAAGCCTCTTTACCTCAAGTCTAAAATCATGGAAAAGGGTAGGTGATATAAATGATTGTGCCACTCCTGAGTCAAAAAAATAATGCAACCATATAGAAAATAATCTAAGGGTACCTAAAATGATGTCTGGATTTACTAGTGCTGGAAACACTAAAGTGTGAAGCTGACCAATAAATACTCTATGGACTCTTTGAACTAGTTAATGTCCAACTCCATGGTCATTCTCAGCACTCTAAGGATGAGGAGAATCTTGGGGATACACTATTCCTACCCCATGTTCTCTCTATTAATCCCAAAATGGGACACCCTACTACTTCTGTTTCCTAAGAGGATACAACCTCAATAGAGGAACCTGAAGTTGAACAACTTATGATCACCGACTACATAGAAAGTTCGGTCATTTTCACCATAGATGACCACATCCTATATAAGAAAAAAAATCATATGATACTTTGGAATAGGTATGAGATCTATTTCCCCATAGAAATGAGATGATGAGGATTGAGACCTACCATAGATGATAAAAAAATATTATGTCTAGGAAACTGGGAACCATAAACCATAGATTTACTTCGTGAGGAATCCCAATGAATAACCTCCCAGGATGATATGATTTGAAATAGTGTCCTATCAATAACCTCTACCCTCAGTATCACCTCAACATACATATTTATAATAAATTGGGTGACCTAAAACTAGATCTATGAACAAAAATTATTCTTTAAATGTCTCTCCCTAGCCTCTTTATCTAGAAACACATTTGAATAATATCACAAAAGGGTCTTAAAATAGATCCAAAACTCTCTCATGATGAAACTCCCATGTCGAAGGGTAAGAAACTCTTAATGAATGGATGCCTTTATAGACTATGGTAGGAACTATATTCAAAAATGATCTCGAAACTTCTCTTATGAGACTACAAACTCCTCGTGATCCTAGAGGAATAAGAACCAACACTACCTCACTACTATATACATCATTATCATTGCCAATTAAACCCAATACTCCTTTTTAGAATCAATCATATTGAAAGACATTTCAAACTCCAACTAGTATTATATGAATAAATATAAAATATAGATCTCATACTTTTGTATACTCTGGTGTTGAAACACTCAGAGTTTCCTCCAAGTTTCATCATTTTCAACCTCCACTACATGACAATCCGTTGAAACATTTTGCTAAAAATATTCAGTGCGAACCTGATGAGGGAATCGACTTAGAGACATTCCAACAAAAAAAACTATTAGATGTTATAAACCTATAATATGGAATATTTATCATTAATTAATTAATTAATTTATTATTTTGTTATGTTTTTCACATACACTGAGGTCTATCCATTTCAAACACAGATTCCAAGAAGAATAATGCATGATCCTTTCTAAGGTATCTACCCTGAAATAAATATCGCTTCATTTTGTAGGTTTATTAAACTTAATTTTCTATGAATCAGATCACATGGGGCACAAATAATCATGTCTCAGTCAGTCTTTTATGTTTACATTTACTATTAAACTTTTATGACACTGTTTCCCTACCAACCCAAGAAATATCACCCATTCTTAACTCCAAATCCCATCCTTACCCTCAACCTAAACCTCTGATACCACTCCGTCTCAACCCCAACCCCAAAGTGTACCCCTCCTTAGATATAAATTAGAGAAGGGAGATGGCGACTACCCAAGTCCTACCTCTAATAAACCCCAGGTTGGCTACCTCTAATAAACCCCAGGTTAGCGACTAGAACTAAGGGTATAATAAACATTAAAATGGGAGGCATTACACTCTAAGTGAATATGTATAAGAGAGATAGATGATAAAAATACACTAATCAAAACTTGATGAGAAATATATATAAATAAATTCCAAGTGTGAACATGAAATTTCATACAATACTATAACAACTGAAAGGAAAACTACAAGTACCAAAAAGGTAATGATGGTAGTGACCATGAAGACAAAAAATCTCATGTAAAACCATGATTTAGTAATATCCAGCCTAATCCCCAACCTGATCTCGCTAATAGGAAAAATAGTTTATAAATATGTTAGGTGATTATAACTATATACTCAACATGATCCGCCCCAAATCCTCTCATGAACAAGTTAAAGGAAGCATGCTAATGTATATTGAACAACACTGAAACTAACTCATCACCTAATCAGGTATACTAAGTTCTCTACCACACCATGGATTACTCTAACCAATTATCACATAAAAGAGATCATATAATATAGTAATGAAACAAAAAGGGTACCCCACTCCTGATTCCCATTGGTTTTTTGCTTTGATCCAACATCACATGAATTGATCTATCTATATCCAAAATAATCCAACCTAAAGACACCTGGACAAGGAATCACAACATGCACCACATGCATCACATCATCACATAATCCTATTCAAATATCCATATATAGTAATCAAGTAGTTTTTGGGATCCACCATAGCCTATATGCCGCGTATCATACATCAGGTATTATACCTAAAACCGTCATAGGCTATACATTGAGTAAGTATCTCAAGCACTCATAGCCTATACACATTATACCTATAATAATCATTTGGATACTATACCTGAAGATACATGTGTGTGAAATAACCAAAATCCATCACATCCCTATAGACAAAAATATATGGGGAAACTTACCACCATGAATACAAATATATATAACTACCAAGAGAAGAGAGTGGGGCTAGAGGGGATAGTCATCCATCCTTCCCCCCTTTGGGATGTTGGAAAAAACACCCTCCTAAAATCCACTAGGTTTCAGTCACCCTAAATGACATGGGTGGGGAAGTGTATGAAATCAAAAAATATACAAGAAATAATATAGCTCACAACAAATCTATGGTCACAACCTAGTATTAGAATTAACTAAAACCAATATCTCTCAAACTCCCAAATTTGACTACTACGACTAGATATCCTATAAGAACACAAGCATTTAGAAGATATACATGAATTAATTCTTTATTTTTTATCATTTTCATTCGGTTAATTAATTTATTAACCATTAACATATTTTCAAGATACATACATTAATAATTAGAGTAAATTTCACTCCCTCTAAGAATAATCCAAACAGATTCCACAGTTTCTCAAGATTAACATCTTTTCAGAATTTTTATTCCATCATTACTAACCCTATGGTTTGAGAATTATTTATTCATTATTAGCATCATTTAATAATCTAGGAACTCTAGGGAAACCATCATAAGATACCACAAGAGGAGACACACCCCCAAACACACCTAACTACCTCAAGTAGCATGGAAATGAATGTAGAGAAAAACAAGCAACCCGACCATCGTCCATTAAAAATATTCATTTCGAGAAACCATATAGCATTATCACATAAATGGGTAAGATCATCTTCAACCCATTTCAACATCTCTAGTACCATACCCAAAATCCACATGCATATCCTAACATATCTTTCCATCATAGGAATCAACATATTCTACATCATCTGGGCCTCCCTTCCCCATATCACATCATCCATCTCGGGATTATATCACATCTGGGACTCCCCACCCTATATCACATTGAATAGTGAAGATCACATATAGAGAACATCATAAAAGTAGTATGAAACAAACAAACATAAACAAAAGGGAAATATAAGCCCTAAAACAAGGAATATATCCTTCACATAAAAGAGAGATCTAATAAATCCAACCACAAGGCACTCAACCTTCTCAATAAAATGAGAAACTTAGGGTCTATAAATTATCATTATTAAACAACTAGTTTTTATTTTATATTGAATTTACAAATTCATTATTCATATGTTCCAACTATGAGAAACCAATGTCATAAATCTATAAAAATTTATTAAAGGCTAAACATGATTTTATAATTAAACCCAATTTTATCAAATCGTGACAAGAAATATTATCAATTAACACGAATTTTTATTATTATCAACATTATCAACCTGAATTATCATGATTCACTTTCTTTATCAATTCCATTATCATGAAAGAAAAAATTTAATTATGCATGCACATTGCACCAATTTTATTGTTATCAAATTATAAGAAACTCTAGATTCAAACAGGACACTCCTTTAATTATTAAAGGAATTAATAAATTAAGCTTGAATTTATGTTCTTTATCAATTTCCATCAAGAACGACATGATAATCTACAACATAAAAATACATGATAATGAGTATACAATAGATACCAAACTCTCTATAAATTCAAGAGGCAAACCATTATCATGATATAAAACCACAACATGAAATCCCAACAACCAATTATTTAATTATCCATTTAAATAATTATTATATTAATTATATTTCTATATAAATGGATAAACCATGATAACTTTATGATTGAACATAAATAAATAGGGTAAATAGTGAACCCCATACCTTAAGGGTTTCAACATTATTCTCATGAGAATGATCCAAAGTCATTGATCCTAATCACCTCTCCCACAAGAAGCTATATTCTTCCAAGCACTTAGAGACATAACTACACCAACAAAAAACCATGAAAACTCCATTAAAATGATGAATAAAAACATCCATCTCATGAAAATAAGAGTCAAGAGGATCTAGATATATGATTCATGAGTAAAGATTTAGAATATACCTAGGATAACCACACATCAAAGTTGATAATATGATAATTGATCCCCATCGAAGGGGTTCTAAAATGTTTGGATAAACCACCATAGATTTACTAGAAATCAAGAGAGATTAGTAGGGTTTGAGAAAAACTGAGGTGCTTATGATTTTAAAATCATGTTGCATAACATATTTTCATAGTGTGAATCCCTTTCACATCATATAAGTATCAAGTTTTTAAGTCTCACAAAAAAACACATCACCTCAGACCATTTAATCACAATCTATTTCTTGTCATGAAGCACCCTATGAACCCGCATCACACAATCCATGGACTGAACATCCATGATGTAAAACCATCAAACATTGTGATTTATTCATGATTCTATATTTTTTCATACAAACACCTCCACACACAATACAAGACTCCTCTGTGCATGATATTCTTTAGAATATGGAAAGGGTCAAACTGAATGGATCTAGGCCCTTATGGAGAATATATTTTCTATACTCCATTATTTTGAGAAGGAGAATGTGTCTATAGCTGTATATCATTTTGATGGAGAATCCAATTAGTGGTGGTATTTGATAAATAACACGAAACTGAATGATGAAATAAAAGAGATAGAGTGGGAATAATTTATTAAAATATTTCTTAATAAGTATTTACCTAAAAATCTATGAACAAATATGGAAAGAGAATTCAAAGAGTTAAAAATAAGGAAGGTAAATCTATCATGATTTAGGAGGTAAACTTCATAATGTTTTCAAGATACACCTCAGTATTTATTATTAACAATTATAAAAAAATATATCTATTATTTAGTGGATTAAAACAAGAACTTCTAAAGTCTCTAGCTATCTGAGAATTTGGGAGTTATGAAGAAGTGGTTGATGTGATCTCAAAGTAGAGATGGAGTTCAGAGATTGGTCTTTTCGACATGGGGATAAGAAGATAAGAATTTAGTTTCAATATGATAGTTCAAATGAAAAAAGATGAAGGGGGATCCAACCACCCACATGATAAAAATGTGGGAATAAAAATCATGTGAATTTCTTCAAAGTTATGTTGAAATGATCTAACTATAGTAGATAAGGCCTCTCAGATCATTAATTTCTAAGTGACATGAAGAATCTTACCAACATGATGGAGGAAAGGAAGACACCTCCAAATGCACGACCCATGGTTCAAATCTTCAAATTTAGTGAGAAAGGGAACTATACAAGCCAATGCATTAAACCATAGGTCCTTGAGGGTAATTAGCATTACAAACCATAAAAGCTAAAGGAACAAGTGAAAGCTTATTCCATCACTACTGCTAAATTGGAGCATGAAAAAAAGTCATACAAGGCACACTTCCTATTCAATCAATAATGTTAAAAGTTTTATTTGACTTTCATTTTATGCATTCCTTTATATCTTTCATGTTTTATAGAACTGTTGAATCAAATACCTGATACCTCAAAGTAGAGATATATATATAAATATCTAGTGGTTAAATCATTGAAACCTAAGAGTTAGAGTCTTCTCTAGTTTACATATGTGGGAATATTCTTCCATCTAATCTTGTAATACTTCCTTTGGTGGATTTTGAAGATATATTGGGAATAGATTGGATCTCGTTATATAGAGTACACATCAAATTTTGGAAAAATTAAATCTCTTTTCATAATATGAACCATCCCATGATCCTGAACAATTGAAAGGGTGATCATAAATTACCTTTGGAAAACCCCTCAATGGTGTGGGTGATGATACCCTATGAGGGACCATACCTAGCCTCAATGGTTTCCTTTAAGGAAAACATAAACCTTTAGGAAATGCCCATTTTTAGGAATTCACTACTGTATTTTCTAAAGAGTTACCCAAAGTTCCCTCAGATCATGATGTATATTTCTCAATAGAACTTATACCTGGAGCCACATCTATCTACAAATTCCTTATAGGATATCTCTATTGAATTGGAGGAGTTAAATATGTAGCTAAAACATTATTTTGACAAAGGGTATATATTCCCTACTGTATCACCTTGGGGTGTGATGATGCTCTTTGTAAAGAAAAAGGATAGATCAATGTGTTTGTGTATCGATTATTGGGAGAATAACATGATAAACATAAAGAAAAAGTATCCCTTACCAATGATTGATGAATTGTTCAATCAACTATGAGGAGCTTAGTACTTCTCAAAGGTGGATATTTATTCTGGATATCATCAGATAAAGGTGAAGAAGGAAGATATTTAGAAGACTTATTTCCATACAATGTATAGACACTATTAGTTCATAGTGATGCCCTTCCGAAATAAAAATACTCTTATAATATTTAATAATTTTATGAATTGATAATTTAAATACTACCTCGAAAATTTTTTAGCAGTGTTTTTTTATTACATTCTCATTTAATCAATGATAAAAGTAGAATATGAAGAGTATATAAAGATTGTGCTAGAGACATCCAGGATAGATAAAATGTATTATAAGTTTAGAAAGTGTTAATTTTGGATGTAGAAATTCCCATTGTTGGGGAATATGATCATAAGAGATGGAAAAACTATGGACCCTTTAAAGAAAAAGAAAATTGAGGAATGACCCAGACACACTAGTGTCACTGAAATCCATAGTTTTCTTAGATTATTAAGGAAATACCAATGTTTTATAGAAATTTATCATTATTTTCTATCCTACTAACTAAGTTAACACGGAATAGGGTAAAGTATATATGGATGAAATAATATGAGGAAATCCTTAAGGAGATCAAGAAGAGTCTAATCACTATGCCTACACTCACACTCCCAATAAGTGGAGAAGGTATTGTGATATATAGTGATGATTTGAATAAGGGAATGTGTTGTGTACTCATGCAGATGAAAAGAACTTCTCGGTGCATGATCTAAATTTATAAACTTGGATCTTCACCTTGAAGATTTGGTGACACAACCTATATGGTGAGTAGTGTGACATATATAGAAATCACAAGAGTCTAAATTATATATTCATACCAAAGAAGATCATCAGGTGTCAAAGAAGATGGTTAGAGCTAATATATGACTAAAATTTCTCTATTCACTACTATATAGAAAAGGAAAACAAGGTAAATGATGATCTTAGTATAAAATAACCTACTAATTTATCCAAGATGCGGATTCATAAAGACCCTATATTCATGGATATTCAAAGGATGCATCTAGAAATCATAACAGAAAGGAATACATTCTACCTTGCACAAATGATTGCCTAAAAATTTATCTAAGAGAAGATCAAGGAGGCACAAAGGGATGATCTTGAGCTATAAAATATGGTAAAAGTAGTAAAGGTAAGGTACATGAGTTCCACATCAATGAGGATTATGTCATTCAATTTGTAACTAGACTTTGTGTTCCTATATCACTTGAGATATAGAAAGATATATTGGATAATGACCATATATTATCTTTCTCTATCTATCCTATAAGTACCAAGATGTATCATGATATTTGAGATAAATTCTTATGGATCAACATGAAGAATGATATTTCTTAGTATATGTCAAGGTGCTTGGAATTCCATCAAGTTAAATCATAATGACAGAAGTCCAAGGGGATGATGCAACCACTACCCATACTCTTGTGGAAATGGGGGAAAATAACCATGTATTTTTTCACTAGTTTCTTGAATAAATATAAATAAAACAATGTTATATGGGTTATAGTGGATCAACTGACAACAAAAATGGAACTGTTTTGAGTCTCACCACACTCTAATTTAGCTAGGGATGAGTGGCACACAGGTGGTTAATGGGGCCTAGAATAAGTGTGGTGTGGCAATCACCAATACGTCGTTACCCACAACTCGTTTTTGGGATGGAGGGGCTGATATAGAGCGACGTGAGAAACCCGATTCTGGGAGAGAGGAACCCTAGTTCATGATCCTTCACAGATGTAGTGGTCAGAAGATTGACTGATAATAATGAGACTTACTCAAATGGTGCCACTTCTCCCGAATATTGCATCAATCTGAAGCTTTTCCATCACTGTGGTCAACAGGCGATTTTGTTCTCAACAAATGAGGTAACACTTCTCGCTTCAGACCTTCGTTTCATTCTTTTTGGGAAATTTTTCAATCACAGACCAGTATTGATCTTATTAAGAACTTCCCTTAAATCAATTGGTTTTTTGGGATTCTATATCGGCCTTTTGAACTCCTTAAATGTTGTCTTTTTCCTGTCTTCTGAGGATGACTACTACTGTTTATGGGCGAAGAGATCCTGGTTCTTCGGGGGATGCTCGATGAAAGTCCTCAAATGGACCACTGATTTTGATCCTTATTCCGAGTCCCACATTGTCCCGATTTGGATTGTCTTCCCTACGCTGCCACTGCACCTGTTCAAAAAACTGCCCTGTTTCATATCTCCAATCACATTGGTAATCCATTGAAGCTAGATTCGGCAAAAAAGAACCTTTCTTGACCATCTGTTGCCAGGTCTTGCATTGAAATAGATGTTTCTAAAGACCCTCCCCCTCAAATTTGGATCCAAAATGGTGACCATGGATTCTTTTAGGAGGTTGTTTATGAAAGATTTTCTGATTATTTCTCCATTTTCCTCAAGCTTGGACATTCTGTAAAAGTCTGTGAACATAAATCCGTGCATCCTGAGGCTAATAAGGCCATTTGGGTTGATAAAAACAAACAGACTAAGGAACTGGATGGTACTAAGTGTAAATTTAGAGTTAAGATGGACCTCCCTGGGACATCTGCTGAAGGGCAGGGGTTTGATATGAACAAGAATGCTTTGGTTAATATTGATCATCACTCTGAAAATCAAGTGCTATCAGGCCTCATTGCTTCCGAGCCTGCTCCCATAGGTGCCAACATTACCACTCCTAATTTGGTGGAGGAGCAGGGAAAACAAATTGAGTCACATGACTCATCCAGGGAGCAGGGTGACCTCTCTGAGTCTTGTGAATCCTTACAGGAAGATGATGATAATACTAATCATCTTGAGGAAACATACTTCAAATCTTGCTCTAGGAAGGGGAAAAAGACGATGGTGGATGACGATGATTTCATCACACCAAATCCCAAAAAAACTAGGAAGCGCAGAGACTACTCTACTCTTGAGAGAACAATAGTTACCAGGTCTTTTGACCCCTCTAGAAAGGAAAACACTGAGCCTCCAAAGCTGCTAATTGTTGTTGAACCTGCTACAACACTTGAAGTTGAAGAGGAGGAACATGATTTCAATAATGATCCTGTGTACAGAGAGGCCTACCAGATGGACAAGACATATGTATTGAGTGAAGAAGTTGATGCATGGATAGATGAACAAGATGAAAATACATTCATAAAATACACCAATGGTGATATTTCAGCTGATAGTTACCTTCAAATTAGGAAATGAATTTACATCCGGATTATTGATGAATACAAGATGAATCCTGATTTCAACTTTAAAGACATACCTTGGGAATGAATTTTACTGCTCATTTGATCCTGTTTGCTCAAGGTTTTTTGGGTAGCCATGGGACTGGTGTGTCCGTCTCTACAACTGCTTCATTATTTTCTACTTGATGATTGCTTTGCGGGAATTTTTTCAAATCTGAAATGTGAAAACGTATTTTGAGGGGCTGTGCTGACAAAGATTTTTCTAATTAGTGCTGCTCAATCTGGTGGAAGTGTGCCTATAAAAGCTGTTTTTGCCCTCTCCAAGCCAATGAGAAAGACCAGACAAACTTGGGGTGAAAGTGATAGAAAGGAAGTTGGTTGTATGACATCCTTGAATTTTGTTTCCTGTGCAAAATCTGTTTGATAAGGAGTCTCAAGGAATATTTATTCACCCTTTCATATGTCATGCATCAAATTCAAAAGATAATGGATATCAAGATGTTTTGGTTGCTGCGGCATTAACAAAGGCATGATCTTTCATTCACCAATCTGCTTTAATGTCAAGATGTATGAGAAATGGACATCTATTGTTGATGTTACAATAAGATCAAATGGTAAAGTCTTGGAGCTTTCTCTGTGGTTTCGGTTCTCTCAATGGTCAGCCTAATCCCCCCTTCTAGAGGAAGTTTTTTCTGAAAGGTTGATGACAGGAATTTGACATGACTTTTTCAACTCCATCTTTTGAATTGTTTCTCTTTGAAGTCACAAATTGTATCCCCCCTCAATCCCCTGTTGGTGTAAGCTATTTACACCTCATACTTTCTTTGTAACTTTCGTTTCTTTTAATAAATTCCTTTGGGGCATGAATTAGGTGACCAATTCATGTCACCACTTTTATTAAAACTTTTCCAAGATATATGTAAAGTAGTGAGGCTATATGAGGTACCACTTTAAATTGTATCTAATCATGATCCAAGGTCTAATTTTAAATTTTAGAGAAGTATTAAACATGATTTGAATAATAAACTTAATTTTAGATTGGAATATCACCCTTAAACTGATGGAAAATCTAAAAGGACTATTTAGAAACCCGATGAGATGCTGAGATCCAGATCAATGGAATATAAAGAAGGATGACATCAATATCTACCATTAGTTGAGTTCTCATACAAAAATATCTTTCACTAAAGTATTCCAATGTCTCTATATAAAGCTCAGTATGGGAAGCGATGTTGAAAGATAAACTTAATGGGAAGAATTTAGTGAAAAAAGCTACATGGACTTGATATTGTGCAAGAGATGATAGAAGAAGTTCAATCCATCCAATAACATATAAACACTAATTTGAGTCAGTAGAAGATCTATACTGACCACCATAGAAGGGAATTAGAGTTTGAAGTTGTAGAAAAATATTTCCTTGAAATATCAACATGGAAGAGATTCATGTGGTTTGGAATGAATGGAAATATTATCCCTAAATACATTATCCCCTTTGAGAACCTTGATCATAATGGAGTAATGGACTATCGTCTTTCACTTCCACTAAAAATAAAAAATGTTCCTAACATGTTTCACGTATTTATCCTAATGAAGTACATTCCGGACCCCTCACATTTAATAAATCCATTGGTGGTATAATTGGATAATGGACTCTTCTATGAGGAGCAGCCAATTAAGATCTTGAATCTCAAATACAAAGTTCTATGTATCAAGGAAAATCAAAGTTATCAAAGAGTTATAGAATCATCCCTCCAATGAACAAAACTATGCAAAGGTAAAAAAATATTAGTAAACTAGTTCACATTATTGAAAATGGAAAAGTATAAACATGAGAGGAATTTTGGTGAATAATTAATGGATGAATTAATAGGTAATTATAGGAGTTAATGTGGCTTTTTGGATAATAACATGACTATTGGAAATAGGAACCTGACCTTTGGGAATTATAACATGACTGTTGGAATAATAATTTAACCTAAAAATAATAAATTGTGATATAAAGAATATTTATAATGAATAATTTAAGTAAATATAAAATTATAATTCCAAAAAAATAAATATCATGATTAAAAAACTCAAATAAAATATAAGAACATTTTTGATAAACTGTATTTTAAAGCATTTCATAAAAATCATAATTTTTATATTCAAAATAAAATCACCTATGTTAGAAATTTATTTTTATAAAATGAATATAATTTTCAAAATCATAATGTTGAAATTTTCCATGGATTCTTTTTTGGTAATTTTCTTAAATACTTCAATTTTCAAGTGAATAGAAAAAATATTATTTTTCTCACAACCGGTTTATCTTGAATTACATCATTCATGATGTAATAAAGACCTAATAATTTTTAGAACGTTAGAATCAACCAAAAAATATTTACATTGATAATTTTTTAATTAAAATACAATATACGTGATTTACAAACCTAAAAATTAGTTTCCAAAGTCTAAAATCTAAAGAATTATATTAAAATAATATTCTCTTATCTTTTTCAACCTTTCATTTTGATTAAATTAATGAATTAGAATTATAAAGTGATTTAAAGTATTAAAATCATGTTATTTAATTTAAACATTTATTATAATGTAAAAATATCACTATTACAAGGTCTATCTTAGATATTAAATTTTATTCAATATTTTACCTAAAAAATACCCCTCTCCTCTGGTATAAACAACCCCTCTCCCTACCTTAGAAAACCACTCCTCCCACACTTTAAAAATACAAATATCTACCCAAATACTCTCTTTTAATACTCTTATAATACATAGGTACGTTTTGTAATAATACAACTTTAATCATCAAGAGAGTATAGTGTCTTACATGGGAAGAAACATCAAGAAGAGGGTAAATTTTTATCAACTATTATTTTTATTTTTCTCTTATGTTCCTCACTTTTTATATCCCTTTAAAAAACAAAAACTCTATGATTAATTATAAAACCTATTAAAATTATATAAATTATTCTAACCTACTGTAAAATTATATTTTGATGTATTTATATTTTATACTTCTCTTTCTCCTCCATTAGACAACATTCCCAATAACGGCTAGTTAACTTCCAAAAAGGACATTTCCAAATTCTTTTATATCACCACCCTTATGTACATTATAATACAATATTTATAATATATTAATATATTAATTTATTTATTTCAATCTTATGGAATTAATTATACTAATGTATAAATTACATTGAACAAAATAGTGAAATCAAAGAAAGACAAGAAACTTTTAAGGACAACATGACATCAAAATGTTTTCCCTTTAACCAAGTAAATTAATAAGTATAATTTAATTATTATAATTTATAAATATTGGTAAAAATTATAATAATATAATTATGGATCAATTTTTGGATAAACCTAATATTATTATTCATGTGGCATAAAAGATATGAAATAATGCAGGATTTAAGGTAAGGGGATTCTCAAACCCAACTTATTTTCATTGGGTTATCCCTTTTTAAAGAAATTATTAGTATGGATATTCTTATAATGTTACTTAAATATCATTCCAATATTCTTACCTTTTCTTTTTGGGGATATACATATTCCCACCTTAATATTTAATCCAAATATAAATATTTTACAAGAATATTTTCTTTTCCAAAACACATCTTTGACTCATATTGAGCTACTTCCTTTTCACTCAAGAATGATGATGTTTATAATAAATATGTTTTCCCTTATTAATTTGGTAACACACAAGTTTATTCATTGAAGTATGATTTATGAAATCCTTATGAAACCCATTCTTTTCCTTGCGTTATTTGATGACTAGGATTGTTATATGTTACATGTGTCATGCAATATTATGAGAATTTGTGATGTGAAGGGTGGGAATGAAATTATATATCCCTCCAATGCATTAGGTAATGTGATTTATCTCATGATATTTTGTCTATTATGTTTGAACGTGATGCTACATTTATACATAATGATGATGTTATGATTTATGTACATATGTTATGTGAGAACATGATTCTAACTTTGTTCAAAATTATTTATTATATTTTAACACTATGAAATGATGTTTCATTTTTATTAATATTTCACATTCCATGGATTTGTTAAATGTTTTTCTCAGGATTATAATGATTATTCTATATTTTTTTATGATTTTGATGACTATTATCACCTATGTTATATTGATTTATGTCCCTTATTCCTTTTATTAATAGGATTTTAGATCATACCTTTCACTGATTTATATCACCAAGTGATTAAATTCACTAAATAAAATGTAATCTTTTATAAGGATAAATAATAAGGATTTAAATAAATGATTTATATTTTATTATGCACAAGTGATGTATGAGCCTAATTTTCCCAATACACTAAAACTTTGGATCCTAAATTTGAAACAATATTATGTTTTTTATCTTAAAAATGATTTAATAGTCATGTAATAAAAATTAGGGTCATTTTACATTCACCCATTATGGAAATTATAACATTGCTTGTGTGTATGAACAACCTACCCTCTCCAAGAAGCAATGTGTTTCATTTTCCATGTACAAAATTACATAATGATTATGAAAATGTATCCAATGAGTAAATATGATATTTAAAACATTAATATTATTCCATATATGATGAAACCATATCCTATACACAAGAACCAAAACTTCTATAAAAAAGAATGCATGAGAAAACAAGGTAATTAACACCCAAAACAATAGTAACAATAAAGTATTATTAATGAAAAAGTGATAATATGTTATAAAATATTATATATTACATTATAAATATTAATATAGTTCTATTATAAGTTATACAGGAGTTAAAATCATGTTCAACTAAAGGGAAGCGTGAGGTAAGGTATTTTAGCTCAATTTCTATTCAATTTAGACATATTTGTTATTATGCACCTATTCACTTTTATGTCATGTATATACTATCCATTTGATATATTTAACCCAAATACCTCTTTTTTAATTATTTTTAATATTTCAATTCAAGTTTATTATTTTAATTTATTATAATTTAAAAGTTTCCAAGGAGGTAAGAATTTATTTCACAATCTCACTTTTTTTGGGATTGCTTTTATTTTTAATTGAAGGAATCTTATTATTTATCCTTCATAAGATCCAATACTTTTATTATTATATATATATTAAATCATTTTAGATATTTTCTTCCAATTATTCCTCTCTTTGTTAATTGAATGAATAAAATAAATGTCTAAAAGAAAAACTGATTTTATTTCTCTTTTAATGAGATATATTTTTCTTCCATGTCTATATTTCTAAAAATTGTTTAAAAAATTCCTTTTTTACTAAAATAATTTATTAAGGAAATTTTAAGTAATCCTTGAATTTTTAAAAGGTATTAATGTAATATTTATAATGTTTTCTTAAAGGTTCACTTTCATCTTTCTTTATAAAAAGTCAAAAGTAATGTTTTATTTAACATATACAACATTATTAGAGTTACCCACTACCACAACTATTTTATGAAATATAGATCCTTCTATAAGTTTTAAATTGTTTTATAAATAAAAATCTTTAATGAAATATTATTTTAACATTTCACTTCAATTTTCATTATTTTTCCAAAGGAAATTATCTTATTATAAAACCTATATTTCCGATGAACTGATAGTCATATATTATCCCTTATTAATTTTGTGGTTATTAAATTACTATTGAAAAATTCACTTTCATATGATCATTGTACAATATAATTATTTTAAAAATATATATTCATTATATCATGGATATGATTATTTTATTAACCATATAATATTTTTATATACGGTTTCTTATTAGAAAAGTTATTTGAGTGAATGAGGAAAATCTTGATAAAAATGTATTCTTTACTCAATAAATATATTTATTGATGAGAAATATTTTTATGAATTGAAATGGTCATTCAATATTTGAGGAATGTGTTAGCAATACAGTGATGGGTGGGGCCCGATTATAGGTAGCCCCTCGATGCATTGGAAGGTCTCATGAGGCAAATCAGTTGACCAAATTAAATTGGTTTTTAGTGTATACCTACCCACAGTTTTAAAATGTCTTAGTGTAAGGTATTGAAAGTATAAATATCATGATTTATGAGATCATGAAGTCCAATATTAATCATTTCATTCATTGAGAATTCAGTTATTATTTCCATGTGATTATTGAATTGATATTATCTTTGGATGTATTTTATACTCAAGTTATTGATTAAATAGAATGTGTTTTTAGTTATTTACCTTTCCATATTACTCTGAATGGACCAAAGGCCTTCTATTTTTATTCATTTTTGATAATACCCATTTTAAGGGTTGAAGTGGAACCCTTACATAGATTTTAGGATCTGTGACATTACATTACCCAAAGGTATATAAGAAATCATTCAGACTATAACTACTAGGAACTGCTCCTCCCCAACATTTACAACATGATTTCAACTCTCCACCTTCACATGGATGTTCTAATAGGCTTCCCATCCATGAACTGGTTGGTCCTAATGGGAATTTCCATACCCTCTCATTATTCCAAATCCGTTAGCTCTGCTTTAGTGAATTCACCTTTCTCTGAATCCTCATATTGATCCTACTCGTTGTAGAGTCTGACCGGTCTATTAAAACATAACGTTATGTGTCTTTAAGGCCTTGAGGTGGACCAAAGGCCTTGAGGTGGCTCGAAGTCCTTGAGGTAGCCAAAAATCCTTACTGGTCCAGAGGCCTTGGGTGGACCGAAGTCCTTGAAGGACCCAAGGGTCAAACCGATGGCCCAAAATCCCAAACAGATGAGTAGATCTGGATACTACAGTACCTGCTACAACACCTGCTATAGTACTTACTACAACACCTCTCATAGTACCTACTACAACACCTACTACATTACCTACTACAGTACCTTCTACAGTACCTACTACAGTACTACTACTATGTGTGACCTAAAAATATGTCTCCACCCGGATTTGATCTCTGGTCTCTTAGATTCACTTTTTAAGTCCTTACCAACCATGATGAGGCACTAGTGTAGTTTACCTTTCCATATTTATTATACCTTATTTAGTCCTGATAGATTATAATATACATAACCCATACTGGGAACTTTTTCTAGAACTTATTTTTTCCCTTTCTCTAGGATATGAAGATAAATTCTTTGACTGAATTTCAAGGATTCTGATCATTTTCTTTCATCATATTTTATATTCTTTTCCCAATTTAAGATGTGTATCTTGTATGTATATATTTTTCCAATACTACTAAACATTTTTTATTTTGGTACTACAAACCCTTGTATCTATTAAAATTTTATAAAGTGACCATATAATTTAGGGTACTAGAGTCATGTTTGTTATAGTTGGTATAAGATCAAGTTTAGTAGAAACCAAGGGAACTAGATTTTGGAAAATATAAATTAGGGAACATTACACTATGATATACTTTTAGGATATGTAAAATTATGGAAGAACATCCTAAATTTTTGGTAGGGTATATATTATGTTGTTTTTTCTATCAATACTTCTATTTTTAGATACTACAAGCGAACGTGGTAATAGAATAGTTATACCTAGGGGTAATAACTCTAAAAAAGGTGCATTGGAATATAACTTGATCATCACTTAGTGTAAGAAAATGAGTATTACCGCGTACCTTGTTTGACACTCTAGGGGATATTCTTAGGATAATTCAAAATTTATTTACAAACCATTAAGAAGTATTTGAAAATATTTTTATCTTTTTAAAATATTCCTAATGAAACCAAGTTTATGATTCCAATAGTAACAAGGTTTACATTTTCAATTTACATTAAGTGTTACAACAAATATATATATATATATTATGATTATGATTTAAAATTCATAATTTTCTAAGCTAATAAAGTATATAATATTGTTTATAGATGTTTCTTAGAATAAATAATTGAATAAACACTATTGGTCAATGTAGAAATTTCCTTTCTAATCAATCCAATATAGTTAGTGTTAGAACGGAGTAGATAATTGAAATATTAAGGAATATGACCTAGGTTATGACTGAAAATCTCGACTAAATGGAGAAAACTATTGTTCCATAGCATGATTATCTTATGTTGGATTGATTTATGTGATATAATCCCCCATAATTTAGTGGTATTACAAATCTAGTGTTAGTTGGGTAATGGATTAAGTACCTTAAAAATATATTTCTAGCCTTTATATGTAAAGAAACGATAAAATGTTTAATTGACAGTATATAGTCTCAAGAGATATTCTAATCAATGGTGGTAATTTATCCAACATAATAGAGAGGAAGAAGAAATAGAACAATTTAAATGGAGATCTTTTAAAGAAAAATTATACAAAAAATATTTACCACATGAGTAATAAACAAGTATGAAGGGAATGTTACCCATTATAAAGAACAAGGATGAATAATGTGTTGAAAAGTATGAGGCTACCTTTATGAGGATAAACAAGTATGATATGGATTACATATTCAATATGGAATACAAGACTGACCATTTATTTAAAGTGCTTAATCCATGTCTTTGATGGGATCTGGTTTCTCAAACGATTTCATCATATGATAAAATAGTTTTATGAACCATCAAAATAGGGAATGAATTTTCTAGATCCTATATATTCAAGGGGAATGAAGATAAATGTTTCCATTTGAACACCAATAAAAAGGGAACACATTTAAAAAGAAAAAGAAACAGAATAAATTTCTATCATGTTAAAATTGTGGAAAGAAACATCTTAGAAAATTCTTTAAGGGGATGGAAGTTTGTTACATGTGTGTTGATCAGGTCTATCTAGAACATGAAAGTGATGGTAAAAAAGATACCACTGCTATAAAATGATTCAAGTACAATGAAATATGGAATTATTCAATCTAATTTCCCAAGCATAAAAGGGGACTTACCAAAGAAGAGGCCAAGGGGAGAAGACCAAGATTATGTGATCACTACAACTGAGGTTAAAGTTCCCAAATACACTATGGTAAGTACATTAATCATATATTAAAATTTATATAATTCATTATTTGACTACATATCTTCATACTCTTTTATATTTCCCATATTTTCCAACAAAATTATATATTTCTATAGAATATTAAGAAGGGAGTTTTTAATCAAAACTACTAGTGTAAATATCACTATGATAAGGATTTGTTATGAAGTTTTTATTATGAAACATAAATGTGCCCTATTTGTGGACTTTATTATTTTACCTATGGCTATCATTGATATAATATTTTTTATGTATTGGCTTTCAAAATATGACAATAAAATTTGTTACAAAGATATGGAAATTACATTTTGTGATAAGATGTGAAAATTATTATCTTTTGAGAGGATACTTCATCATTTGGATCTTGTTAAGATCTATAGTAACCCTATACTTTTTTACATAATATTACATGATTTTTAGCATAATTATCCTTGAAAAAAACCTAGGATATTAAAGTCTAGTGTCTTTAGAATATTAGGTATATAATTATAAAACATGAAAATAAACAAAACATCATTTTATTTATCTTCATAATGACATTATAACTCCCTTTGATCTCATAAAACATCATAGGATGACATAGGGAATACATAGAAAAAATGGATGAGATGAAATGCCTAGTAATGGAATAAACATGGGAACAAAACATAACACGTGAGTTAGAAAGACATAACATGATAACATAAAAGGAACAAATCATGAATAAACATATGGATGGAAAACATATGGAACATGGAATAATATGATCATGGGGATATTGGAGTGAGGAAGAAACATATATCATTATGTAAACATGAGTCAAGGCTACCTTACAAGACTATATAATATGGTGGAAAAAGTCCCATAATGGATTAGGTTTGATTCCTAATCCTATACATGATGTATCATGAGACTAAAAATTACCCAATGAATTAGAGGACTATTTAGGGACACCAATCATAAAATTTTAAAACACATTTGTGATATATAAATAAATCAAACATAACTAATAATCATAAGGGTTACCCATGGAAAGAAACAAGTTTTGTAATCATGTCATAAGGCACAACCAAAGGGTGTATCAAAATGGTATCCAATATAGAAGGGATTAAATAATTTCTATAAAATAATGAAGTAAAAATAAGAATATATCAAGAATAATGGTTTCCAACTAAAATGAGTACATATAAAATAGTGTTTAGGAAACTTTATAAATGAGCCACTTTAGTGCAGTTTAAGAGAAAATATTAAAGAGTCCTTAAAGAGGAAAACTAATAATTGTTTATATAAAAATATAAATTAACTAAAATATTTTTTCATGATAAAATGAGTGATTTTAAAAAATATAATGTCCTTAAAACAATTTATGGAGTGTACTTGAAAATGGGTAAGAAATAGAGAAGTTCTTTTAATCAGGATTTCTTATCAAGAGGAATTGAGAAGGGAAACTTTTAAAACATGTAATTACACATCAAGGAAATATTAATTGAGTTAGTAAATATATATAAAGAATTTACAAATAATATTGGAAAATAATATAATAATAATTAATAAATAAATCGGAGAAAATAGAGAGAAAGTGTAACCCTAAAGAAAAAATGGAGGTTCATATAGATTCCTTACCTTATGTACAAATGCATTTTTCACGTGAACAAAATGTCTTGGATAATCAAATTAGATTTGTTAATCACTCAAATAAGAACTTATTATAAATAAATTTTATTTATTATATTTTTTTTAAGTTCATTTATCATCATTTATATGAGTTATAAAGTTCAATTTCATCATTTCAAGTGTGTTCATTTTCATGGTTTCAGGGTTGGTTTACTTGTATATTATTATGGAAGTTCTTATAAAATGGGAATAAATATCAAGAATTGAAATTATATGGTATTAATAAACTTCCATAAATTTAAATGTTTTCATATATAATTTTTTCTAGTATGAGGATGAATCATTTCATAAAATGTTAATGATAAATGATTCATTTATTTTGGATGTTTTTTTCGATCATCATGAACTAGATTCATTTTATTTAATAATGTGTTTATAAATTAGTTAAAGAAAAAATAATAAATTATAATATAATTATTTATATATTATTTAACCAGAATAATGGTTTTAGGACCATACTTAAAGGTAGTATTGGAAAATAAAAAATCAATATCCCTGAAAACCGTAAACCACCATAAATTGGATAATGATTTCATTTCTTTGAATAAGAGGAGATAATAAAAAGAGTGTCTATAATATATTTCACTAGAAATATAAAATTATAATATATAAATGATAATATATTTATTAAGATTTTATGGATTAAGGAGGAAAGAAGAAGGTAGAAAAAAGAAATTAAATTAAAAGAGATGGTTTGAGAAAGTTACCTCTTGATTAACACCTCCTTGAAGGACCCCTTAATGAACTTGGAATTTGTATTTTATTGAGGAAAAAATATCTTGGACGTGCTTAAGTATAATGGTAAGGGAATTGGGTATAATATTGAAAAGCTAAAAGTCCTAGAAGGTGTGAGGAGAAATGGTGATGAGGGGTTCTATTTATAGGGGGAGGAAAGGGGTTTTTTGATTATTATTTTCATTAGTTTACTATTTTGGATTAAGAATATAAATAGTATTGATTAATATTACTAAATATAGTAAATAGTGTTGTAGGGTTAGAGATAATGGGTGATTACATCATCTATAACTCAAAAATCCATGTATTTATCTTATAATGTTAAATACCGTATATTATCATATTTAACTATTCACAAAAAATCAACTATTTTAGAAAAATCCAAAAAATTCACCTTAATAATTTTTTGACATTTATATTTTCAAAATGGAATCAATTTTATGAAAATAATTTTCTATATGTGAGAAATTTAATTTTTAAATAAAATATTAATATATTTGAAAATACCATTTTTAATAGTATAATCAATTTTCTTGACCCTTTGAAAAATTAATTAAGGTCACATAAAATTATATCATAATTATAATAAAACTTAATATTAATTTATGAATCTATTTTACGAAAAAAATTTCTTTTAAATTAAAATATAAATTATAAAATTGTAAATAAACATTTACATTTTACAAAAAAACACATAATATATCATTTTTAAAAAATTTATTTACATATAACATGATATAAATAAATAATATTTTTATTTATAAGATACCAAAATTTTATTTTATACTTTAATAGGTGATATTATTATTCTAATAGCTAAATTATTATTTTTAATGGTCATATTACTATTCCAATGGTTAGGTTACTATTCCAACAGTATAAGTTCTTTAATTTCAATAAATAACTCTTATTTAATTCATTATTAATTAACTACTATTTTATATTAAGGTTATATATATAATTTCATCTTTAAAATAGTTGTTTTATTATTAATAGTATTTTATATTTCTACATATTTTTTTTTGAGTGCGGTAATTATAGTGGATCGAGAAAATCTAAAATTTTCCATTCTTGTTATATTATTTTATTTTTATACACCGCCGTAATATTTGGAATTATTATTGTGTTATTTTCTAATTAATGTATCATTATAAATTTATAGTAATAATGTTTTTATTGGTTTATCTATGTGATGTATGTGTTTTATGACATAATTATAAGAAGTTAAATTCTATTGATAAAATTTATGTTCATTACATTCTTCCCCCTTATGAAATTTGACCCTCGAAATTTCATTTTACATACTAAGGTGAAAAGAAGTGAGGGTATTTATACTTCATTGATTCCTCCAGTTCCCATATAACCTCTTCATACTTGTGGTTTCTATATAGTAAATTTACTATTTGAGAGGTCTTGTTATGTAGAACCTTGTATCTATAGTAAAAAATCTTTACTGTATGCACCTCATAAAATAAATCATTTTCCAGTGTTACGACCTCTAAGTTCAGTACATTTGAGGGATCTAGCATGTACTTCCTGAGGAGGTATAAATGAAATACATAATGTACTTGATACAAGGTTAGTGTAAGTTCTAATCAATATGACACAACTCTGACCCAATCAAGAATATTGAGGGGGCCGATGTACCTGGGACTTAGATTTAATTTCTTCCCAAATCTCATAAATCTTTTCTATGGAGACATGTGGAAGAATGACCTATCACTAACATCCAACCTGAAGTCCCATAAATGATTATCTGTATAGATATTCTATTGACTTTGGATATCCTGAATATGCTGCTGGATGGTCTTCACCTTTTCTTCCATTTCCTCAACCATTTCAGGCCCCAGTATCTTAAATTCACCGACTTCATCCTAGAATGTAGGTGTTTTACATATTTTCCCATGAATAACTTCATATGGATCCATTTGGATGCTTGATTAGAAAATATTATTATAGGAGAACTTGACTAGTGTTTGATTTTAATCCCATCCTCCTTTGAATTCCATTGAGCATGCTCTTAACATGTCTTCCAATTTCTGAATAGTATTCTCAGATTGGAAATTATTTTGGGGGTGATAAGTTTCACTGAAGGCCAACTCATTATTTATATCTTGTTGGAGAATTTTTCAGAACCATGAAGTAAATCCTAGATCACAATCGAATATAATTGATAATGGTACTCTGGGAAGCCTCACCACTTATCTGATGTATATCCATGCATGTTGGTCAAGTAAGATGTCTTATTGAATCGCTATAAAGTGAAAAATATTTGTAATATGATCCAAAAAGAACCATATAGAATTATTTTCTATGGATTTCTTTGGATGTCCAGTGACAAAGTCCATAGTGATTTTTCCCATTTCTATGTAGGTATGGGTAATGGTTGTATCATTCACTTATAATTTTTCCTTTTATAATCTATTTTCTTACATACTAGGAACTTTGTTGCATATTTAGTGATCTCATTATTCATATTTTTCCACCAATAGTTTTCTAAGAGATCCCAATACATATTTGTGATCCCTGGGTGGACAGAAAAGATTGATCTATGTGCATCATTTAAAACCTACCTCTTTATATCAAGATCCGATGGTACACATAGTGGTGACCCAAATATTAAGACTCATTCCTCATCAATTTTTTACTCTTAGGATGTACTATTTTTGATATCTTCCACCTTCTTCTTAGTTTCTACATCATTTATTTGAGAATCCTTTATCTTCTCTAAAAGGGATGGATGTGAAATCATTTTTGAAAGGATTGATGATGTACCATCCTCTATGATTTCCATTTCCATCCTTTTCAAGTATAATAATATTGTATCCTGATTAATTATCATTATTCATAAAGTTATAGGATCCTTTAGACTTAGAGAATCTACCACATTATTTTCATTACCAAGATGATATTTGATTGAGTAGTCATAATTTTTGATGATCTCTAACCATCTTAGTTGGTTCATATTAAGATCATTTTGTTTGAATATATATTTTTGGAACTTGTGATAAGTATAAATATCACACTTCTCCCCATGGAGATAATGGTACTATATTTTAGATGTGAAGATCATAGCTACCAAATCTATATCACATGTGGGATAGTTTTTATCATGAAAATTCAGATGCCTTGATGCATAGTCTATTACATTATCATTTTTCATAAGTAAACAAACTAATCCCTTCTTTGAAGTATCTTTTTATACCATAAAGAGTTCCCCACTTATTGATAGTGTAAATATTAGTACAGAGATAAGCCTATTTTTTAACTCTTTGAAGCAGTGTTCACATTCACTAGTCAAGAAGAAATTTACTCTCTTCTGAGTCAACATGGTTATTGGGTTTCACAATTATGAAAAGGTCCTAAAAAATAATCAGTAATACTCAGATAAACCAAGGAAACTAAAAATATCTGTTATAAATTCTATTCTAGGAAACTCTTCAATTTCCTTTGTTTTAGAAGGGTCTACATGTATTCCTTTTCTGGTGATAACATTACCCAAGAATGATACTTCCTCTACCCATAAATCACATTTGTTTTACTTTGCATATTGTTTCACCATTCTCAATATCTTTAGAGCATTATTCAAATTCTCCTCATGTTCCTCCTTTCTCTTGGAGTATTGCAGAATATCATCAATAAAGACTATAAAAAAATCTATTGAGGTAATCTCTAAAGACTCTATTCATTAATTCCATGAAAATTTATGGAGCATTAGTGAGTCCAAAGGGAATCACTATGAACTCTTAGTGTCTATAGATTGTTCGAAAGGTAGTCCTAGTAATATCTTCATTATTTACCTTTAATTGGTGATATCCCAAATGAAGGTCCACCTTAGAGAAATACTTGGACCCAAAAATCTAATCAAATAAGTAATATATCTATGGTAGTGGATACTTTTACTTTATACTAATTTTGTTAATCTCATGACAATCAATGCATAAGCGCATTGATCCATCCTTCTTTTTGATGAAAAGGATGAGAGAACCCCATATAGAATCACTTGGGTGTACTAAACCCTTGTCTAGATTCTCGAGTAACTTCTTCTTTTGTTATTATAACTTAATTATGTACATCCTTTAAGGATTATTTGATATATTAAGAGATCCATATATAAGATCAATTGATAATGCAACACCTTGGTCAGGAGGAAGACTAGACAATTATTCCGGGATCACATCAGTGTAGTCTTTCACAATGGTAATGTCTTCGAGCATGATCCTTTCCTTTGTCTAAATTAGTTGAGATAGATATGCTCTATCATAAGGAAATAATATTCACAATTGATATGATCATTCTTAAGGAAATTCATTCTCCTCCTTACACAAGTATAGAATTGGGGGATGCCTCAGGATGTGAAGAGTGATATCCCTTTCTCAACAGTTTATGTTGGATTTGTATAATTATAGCCAATCCATGACCAATATAACATAAAACTATACCAAAGGAAGTTAGATGATATTTTATGGGAGGTTCAATCCATAAAAATTAACTAGGTAAGAGTTATGTACTTTAGACACAATAATCTTCCCATTTTCTATTTTCATAGATAACTCAAACTTCATATTTTGAGGTGGTGTTTGAATAGTTCTACTAAACTTTAAAGGAATTAAATAATGAGTATAATTATAATCAAATAGAATATTCACTACTATTGAAGGAATTACTAGTGTACTTATCACTACATCATTTCTAGGATCCACATTTGTAGTAATGATAGCATATTCCCTCCCTTTCTACCTTGGAGGTTGTTATTGTTGATTGTCTCCGACAACCTTTGGTTTAGGGAATTGTCTTGAAAAATTCCCATGTTACTTATAGTTGAAACACTACACTACATGCTGAGTATCAATCTGAACCTTCATTTCTTCTTCCTTATTAGTGGTACTCTTCAAATCCATTTGAAAATAATTATCACAATGCCCCTCTCTTCCACATTTGAAGCATCTCTTGGTTCCCTTTAGATAGTTCCTGATATGATTCTTCCCAAAATTTTGACATTTGGGATGTTGGGTTTTTCTCCTTCAAGGGATTTATCTGTTGATACAACCATATTAACCTCAATTTTCCTCTTTTTATCTTCAATCCAACAATACCACTAAGAGTTTTCGATCTCTATTTCATCCTTAAGGAAAAATGAACAATATCCTCATAAATTTCAAAGTCTCTAATCACCAAGGATTGTCATAGAGTTATATTTAATACACTAAATAATAGATCCAACATTCTTTCAATGTTAATGAAAAATTCAGAGGCATATCATGCAAGTATTTTAAATATTTTCTTGTAAGAACTTATAGATTCATCTTCATTTTGTTTTAGTTCTAGAAACTCCCAATCTATCTTAAGATGTAGGGTTTAGGGGAAATATTTATTAAATTTATTTCCCTTGAATCCTTCCCAATCAATGAAATAAATTTCCTCTTTATAATTTGTGTTTTTTATCAGTTTCCACCGCTGATCATCATCCCCATCAAAATGATAAACAACAAGTATGAATTTATGTTCCTCTGAGCATTGAAGGACAAAGAATATATTCTTCATGGAGTTAATCAATTATTCTATGATGATAGGATAAAAATATCTACTAAATATAGGATGCATTTTTTTTGCATAAAGGATTCAACCGAAAATTTCTATTTCTTAAGAGAAATAGGGATTTTCACATGATCCAAGTTGTTATTAATACCATGAGCTAATTGAGAAAGTACTATCATGATGTTATAGGCTTCCATTCCCATCATATTTTCCATTTCATTAGGGAAATCATTACATTACCTATCACATTTATTGTTAGAACTAGTTCTCTTATTTTACACCGTTAACTAATAAAATTAAATAAAATACAATTAAGGGTCTTGAATAATTAGCTAATAATAATATAAAAAGGAAACTATGAATATATAATTGATAACATATAAATTAAAATGATATTATAACTTATGATTTTCTATGTTTCAATCTATGTTATCAATGGTGATAGAATTATCAATAGTGTTTTTATTAAAGATTTCTAGTCATAATCCCCAAAAAATAACTAGACTATGCCATGATACAAAATATATATACCATATCCTTTTACAAATAATATTACATGATTTTAAACATCATTATCCACAAAATAAAAACCAAGTATCGTAAAGTTTATTGTCTTTAGATAATTAAGTACATAATTTGAAAAAATGAAACTAAAATAAAACATCATTTTATTTATCTTTATAATGAGATCCTAACTCAATTTGAGAACCTAAAAATTGATAGTATGACCTGGGGAATACATAGAAAAATCAGATGAGCTAAAAATCCTGGTAATGGAATAAAAATGGGAATGAAACATAACACATGAGTTTGAAAGGCATAACATGATAACATAAAAGGGATGGATAATGAATAAAAATATGGAAGAAAAAAAATATAGAACATGGAATCATATGATCATGGAAAACTTATAATGTGGAAGAAATATATATTATGGAATAAACATGAGTCAATTATAACTACCAAGACTATATCATATGGTGTATAATGTCCCATAATATATTAGGCTTACTCCCTCATCCCATACATGACATATCACAATACTAAACATTACCCAATGTATTGGAGTGATATCTGGTTGTAGCCATCATAACATGTTTAATCATATGTGTTCCACATAAAGAAATCAAACACAAGGAATAATCATAAAGGTTACCCATGGAAAGAAATGGGTTTCATAATCATGTCATAAGTCATAACCAAAGGGTGTATCAAAATGGAATCCATGAAAGAATGGATTAAATAATTTCTGGAAAATAATGAATTAAAAAAAATAATATATCATGAATAATGATGCCCAACTAAAATGATTTCATGAAAAAGAGTGTCTAGTAAACTTTAGAAATGAGACACTTTAGTGTGGTTTGAGGGAAATGATTAAAGAGTCTTTAATGAGGGAAAAAGAATAATTGTTTTTATAAAATAAGAAATGAAATAAAATATTGATTCCTGATAAAACAATCTATTTTATAAAAATATTGGTTTCTTAAAATAGTTTATGGGGCGTACTTGAAAATGGGTAAGAAATAGAGTAGTTCCCTTTAATCGAGCTTTCTTATCGAGATGAATTGGGAAGGGGACCTTTTAGAACATGTAATTCCACATCAAAGAAAAATGAATTGAGTTATATACATATGTGTGAAAATTTATAGTGAATATTATATAATTATAAAATAATAATGAAGAAATAAATTGTTGAAAAGAGTGAGAAAGTGTAACCCAATGGAATAATGGTGGTTTAGAGAGATCCCTTACCTTATAATTGAATTTGTTCTGCACTTGAAATTAATTTCCTATATAATAAAATTATATTCATTAATTACTTAAATCAGAACCTATTATATATAAATTTTATTTATTATAATTTTATTAAGTTCATTTATCTTTATTTATATGTGTTATAATATTCAATTTCGTTATTCATGGAGCGTTCATTTTCATGGTTTCATGGTCAGTTTACTTGTATATCATTATGAAAGTTATTATAAAATGGGAATAATTTTACCGAACTGAAATTTTGTGGTATTATTTTACTTCTTAAAGTTTAAATGGTCGCATTTATATTTTTTTTCTAGTATGAGGATGATTCATTTGATAAAAAGTTAAAGATAAATGTTTAGTTTATTTTAGTAGTTTTTCAATCATCAAGAACTAGTTTCGTTTTAATTATTATTATGTCTATATATTAGTTACATAACATATAATAAGTTATAATATACTTATTTAAATCTTATTTAACCATAATAATTGTTTTATGACCATCCTTGAAGGCGGTAATGAAAAACGAGAAATCATTATCCACAGAGACGATAAACCACTACAATTTGGACAACAGTTTCATTTACTTGAATAAGAGGAGACGAGAAAAGGGGTGGATAGAAGATATTAAATTATAAATATAAAATTCTAGTATATAAATTATATTGGATTTATTATTATTTTATGGATGAATTTGGTGAGGAGAAGGTAGAAAAAAGAAATGAAATTAAAAGAGATGGTTTGAGAAAGTTACCTCTTGAATATCACCCCATTGAGTGAACCATTAAGGAACATAAAATTGATATTTTTTGATACCAATATCTCTTATACACATTTAAGAGTATTGGGAATGTAATTTTGTGCAATATTTATAAGATACATGACTTAGAAGGTGTGATGAGAGGGGTGGTGAGGGGTGGTATTTATAAGGGGAGGAGAGGGGTGTTTTTGATTATTATATTCATTATTTTATTATTTTGGATTAAGACCTATTAATATTTTTGATTAATATGACTAAATAAAGTAAAAAATGAATGATGGTTCGAGATAATGGGTTTTTAAATAATCCATGACTAAAAAATTTACGTATTTAGCTTATACTGTTAAATACTAAAAGTTATCACATTTCATTATTAAAAAAAATTCAACTATTTTAGAAAAATACTGAAAAATTCACCCTATCCATATTTTAACATTTAGATTTCAAAAAATGGAATCCATTTTGTGAAATTAATTTTTTAAATATTATAAATTTAATTTTTAAATAAAATCACTGTTTATTTGAACAATATAGATCTTAATATTATAATTGTTTTTTGATCCTTTGTAAAATTAATAAAGGTTACATAAAATAATATTACTATTATAATACAATGTAATATTAAATTATTAATATATTTTAATAAAATAAACTTTCTTTTAAATTATTATATTAATTATAAAATTGTAAATAAACATTTACGTTTTACAAAAAATAACAACATATAATTTATTATTCTTAAAAAATTTATTTACTTATACAATGATATGAATATATCATATTTTTATTTATAAGATACATACTTTTTTTATACTTTCATAGGGGAGTTTACTATTCTAATGGCCATATAACTATTCTTAATGGTCAAATTACTATTCTAACGATTAGGTTACTATTCTAACGGTATATGTTCTTTATTTTAAATAAATATCTCTTATTTCATTCATTCTTCATTCACTTCTATTTTCTGTTAAGGTTATATATATAATTTCATCTTCAAAATGAATTTTTTTGTATTAACATTATGTTTTATTTCTATTTCTTTATTTGTTAGTACAATTATTCTAGTGGATCAATTATATCCAAAATTTCCTATTCTTGTTATTTTATTTTCTATTTATTATCCCACTATAATATATATAATTCTTATTAGTTTATTTTCTAATTAATGTATCATTATTAATTTATAAGAATATTTTTTTTATTGGAATCTATATGTGATATTTGTGTTTTAAGACCTAATTATAATAAGGAAAATTCCATTGATAAAATTATAGGTAATTAAAAGATCCACCCATAATAGATTATCTGAATGAGATTCTTGAGGAAGAAGAGAAAATACAATATATGGATGAAAATGGAAATATTCAAATTTAGGATGTACCTATTGTATCAGAATACATTGAATTATTTCTTGTGGAATTGCATGGACATCCATGAGAGAATGAAGTAAAGTTGTTCATTGATTTAATCCTTGATGCAAGACCTATAGAAAATCCTCCCTATAGAATGGGCAATATGGAATTAGTGGAGTTAAAGAAAAAAATAGAGGATTTGTTTGAAAAGGGACTTATTCTTCCTAGTGTGTCAACTTAGGGATACCTTGTTGTTTTCATTAATAAAAAATATGGATACACGAGTTTTTTCATTGATTATGTAGAAATAAATTCTATTATGGTAAAGAACAAGTATATTATGCCTTACATTGATGACTTATTTGATGAAATTCATGGTGGTCAATATTTTTCAAATATTGAACTTCATTCTAGGTATCGTCAATTAAAACTAAGGATGGAAGATATTCCTAAGATAGAATTTCAAATGAGATATGGACATTACATTTTTATAGTAATTCCATTCATATTGACTAATTCACTATCTAATTTTATGCATCTAATGAAGAATACCAGGATAATTTCATTGTGACATCAATTGATGATATCTTGGTGTATTCTAAAAGCTATGAGGACCATGAGAATCACTTATGGATCAATCTTGAGACCCTTAATTTAAAAGAGTTATATAGAAAATTTATCATGTGGTAATTTTGGCAATATGAAGTTTCTTTTCTTGGAAATATTGTACCAAAGGATAGAATCTTAGTTGATCATAAGAAGAAAAAGGCATTAAAACAATGATCTATACCAATAAACATAACCATGGTGCGTAGACTTATTGGTTTGGAAGGTTACTATAAATGATTTATTCAAAATTTTTCATAATTGGATAACCTATTAACCAAGATTAGATGTAAAGGGGTTAAGTTCACCTTTAAAAAATGAATGTTAATAATGTTTAGAATAATTGAAGGGGATATTGTTCAATTATATGATTTTGACCATACCATCAAGAAATGATTTATTTTTGATATATAATGATGTAGAAAATAAGGTACATGTCTGTGTCCTTAAACAGAATGATAAAGTTATTTCCAATGCATCAAGGTAGTTAAAGACTCATGTGTAAGGACCCAAAAATTTCAAGGAAATTTTTTTCATAAATTCTTTGGAATTTTACGAGTCTGCAGTTTTTGACGGTGCCTGATTCCGAGGCCCGGTGTGCCCAGAATCATTTTCTGAATTTTTGTTCGGGTACGTTTAGTAAACGTACGTGCGAGTTTTTCTATCTTTTGAACCGGTGCTCGGAATTGAAATCCGAGGACACCGATGAACTCACAGTGTCATTATTCTCTTAAGGGGACCTTTACCGCAGTTGTGTTTTATACAGGATTGAAGTTATATTTTGGGATTCCTACATAAAAGTTAGAAATTAAATAAAAATGTGTAGTAACAAATTTTTATTATAGTTGGTGGTTATTATCTCTAAAGGGAGGTTGGTGGTGGGGCCCACCCCCACATAACCTCTCATGAGAGGATAATGTGTGGTGGGGCCCACACAAACTCAACTTTTCACCTCGCCTCAACTCACTTTAAACTCCCCTTTGAATTAAAAGAATCCACGTCCCTTATTTTAAAATTTTAATCCCTCCACATTCTCACAATTAACGCCAACACCTAAGATTAATTAAATGCCACATTTAATTAATATTTTTGAATTCATTTTAAATTGTTTTTACAACATTAAAAGAAGGGATTTAATTATTTTCATTTGGTTGGCATAAACTTGCTTTGGTGGAACTTGGGAGGATTTGGAGGATATCACCCTCTCCAGCAAAGAACATGAGGAACTCGATTGTCTTCCTCCACTTCTTCAAATGGGGAAAGAAAGAAAGAAACACCACAAAGAACGCAATCTACCGTCCACTTCATCCGTGTCAAGGGAGAAGACACCACCGTCACCAATGACAACGTCTCCCACTCCGACATTGATGGAACGACACCGTCTTCCACGATGCTGTTTTCCGCGACTAAGACAACGTACCTTGAATCGAGGTAGGGGAAAATATGGATTATTTATTTATTCATACATGTGTATTATACCCTTTCACCTTGGTGATTGATTTTGTTTGACGATGATCAAGATTTTATCATCTAATGCGGAGGGCACGGGCCGAACAAACATGGACCGACGTCCCTCCGTTCAACCTTGTTTATGTTGGTGACGAAGGTGGAGCTGGAAGGGAGCAGTGCCGTCACACCGCACCGGAGGAAAGAGGCCACGACCATGAGGCGACGACAACCAGAGGTCGCGGCCAGGCCGGGCCACGATGGTGGAGGACCGATACCGTCGCGCTAGCCGCGTGGAGGAAACCACGGCCCGTTAGCGGGGGCCGCTCGGCTAAAGAATAACCGTCCAGTTAAAGCCGGCCGGGCTGGAGAACCGCGGCGCCGCTAGGCGCTGTGCTGCAGAGGAACTGCGGGCCGCTTCCGCGGGCCGCTCGGCAGACGAACTGGCCGGCCGCCTGCCAGGCGGGCTGAAGGAAACTGCGGCGCCTATGGGCACCCCGTGCGGAGGAACCGCGACCCGCAACCGCAGGCCACTCACGCTGGAAAAAACCGGCCGGGCAGCAAGGAGGGGCGGCGCCACTCAGTGCCGCTGGGCGAGTCGAACCGGCCTGCGACCGGGGCCGGGTCCGTAGGTGGGCCACGCCCCACCAGGCCAGGCTGACCCCCAATCAGGTCGGACCCACCGGTCTGGGTCCCTGGGTGGTCCGCGCTCCACCGGGCCGGGCTGACCCCCAGCTGGGTCAGACCTGCCAAACCGGGTCGGGCCAACCCGCCAGCCCACTGGGCTTGACGGGCCGAGCCCATTTCTCTTAAACGTGAATATCTTCTAGACCGCGCGTCCAATTGACGCGCCGTCTGCAGCACTGGGATCCTCACGATGAGGTGGTCCTTTTGAGATACTCTAAGTGAGTTTCAGACAAATTTGGGAAATGACCGGGTTTGGAATGAGCGTAATTCCAACCGGGCCCCTGGAAGGGAAATTATAATAACTCTCAGACCGGGCGTTCGATTGACGCGCCATCTGTCGCGTTGGGTTTCTTATGATGAGACGGAAATACGGGATACATCAACTCAGGACTTTGTAATTTTTGATGTATCGACACTTGGCTCGAGGAGTGGACCTTCCCGGAATCGAGCGTGCTATGTGCGGGAACCCTAGAGCTAGCTGCGACTGCGACGACTACTGTACTGGGATCCTCTGTGGGTTCAAAGATGATGGATATTGTACTGAAATCCTCCATGGGTTTGAAAGCGATGAATACTACTCTTGTATCCTGTGTGGGTCCGACAAAGTAGCTAGTCTTGTATGATGTGTGGGTCCGACAGCTTAGCTGGTCTAGTATCCTATGTGGGTCCGACATCTTAGATGAATTAGTGACTACATCTGATGATATCTATCGCTATATAAGAGAAGTATACCTCTGTGAGACGAGTCTTGACTTTCAATCATTATCATCGATGTGATTGACTTTATTTCCTGTGTGGACTGGGTTGTGCTTAGGCTCGAGATTTGGAGCTGGACTGTGGTTGATAACTTTGGTATATGTATGGGAATATACCTAAGTAGGGTTGGATGATACTTTGTGATTTTATCTTTCTTCTATGGTTTATCCTTCATGGATTCTGGGAGACCTTCGAGGGTCTCGGGGTCCCTACTGAGTATCGTTATAATCACTCCTGCACAGGCTACGCCTGCACTTCGTTATGTTGGTTACAGACGACAGACATCACTGATCGAGGTAGAGAATTGTGGAGTTGGATGGTACCCAGAGGTGGACCACTTGGTGAGATGTACACGGAGCAGACAGATGGACCTGGGGTGCTGAGGAGGCCATCTGTACCCACCCTTTAGGTGGGATTCCCGGAGGACGACTCAATAGTTTCTGTTTACTTTTTTTCAGTTGTAATTTACTATTGGGCTTGTATTTTTGGCCCCCTTTCCTTTAAGCACTTCCTATTGTATTCAGTTTTACTTAGTGTTTATTTTCAGTTGTTTCCTCTACCGCTTGTGTTCAGACTGTGTGTGTATTATAGGTTAAAATGGAAATTCCTTCCCTTTTATCAGGATTACACCTTTGGTGCTAGTCGACAGCCCCTGGCCTATGGAAGGCGGGCTTGGGGTAGTCACAACACGGGCCCTGAGGACGGGTCGTGATAAATTGGTATCAGAGGAGTCAGTTCTACCACAGAACTTAGGACTCTGATCATTGTTTTCTGTAAAGAAATAGTGTTAAGAGTATTGAGTGTGGTTTTCAGTCCAGGGAGTCCAGTGTTGGTGCGGTAGCCGATGTATCCATACACCAATACCCTGACCTCTGATTTCCAACTCAGTGCACGAAAACAATGATTTCATGTGTGTTTCCTTTGAAAAAGTTTTCTTCGTGATTACTTTGTGTCAGTTCACCAGGTATACTATTTTAACTGTGGCAGACCTATTTTTTTTCACGATGGCCCCACGAAGGCAGCCGACTAGGGTGCCAAGTTACGTACGAGATGGTATCCAACCGAGCAATGATGCCTCAATGTAGGGCCCCATCACAGTGGAGGCACCAACAGTACCACTACCCGCTGGGCCACCAATACCACCATCCCTAGCAGCAGAGAGTGCATGCCACCTGAGTGTGTTGCACGAGTTCCAGTGCCAGAGGCCACCCAGGTTTTGAGGAGAGACAGACCCACATGCTGCTGAGGATTGGCTGGAGGCTGTTGTGAGAGTTTTCAAATTGGTAAGACACAAGCCGACATGATGTTGATCCTTGTCGCGAGTCTCCTTCATGCAGTAGCAGGCAGATGGTTGAGCCTAATGCTCAAGGTGCATGACAAGGCATCATTACTCTGGACAGACTTCAAGAGTCTCTTCCGCTCGGATTTTGTTCCAACCACCCTTCATGTAGTGCGGATTTAGGAGTTACTTCATCTGCAGCATGGCAGCATGACAGTAGCTCAGTACTCAGCGAGGTTCACCGACCTCTCATGCTATTCCACGGATATGGTACGAGAGCCGTTCTTCCGGGCCCGGAACTTCGAGCAGTGACTCAGGCACGAGATTAGGGCTTCAAAGATTCCCCTCAGCATCCCGATGCAGGCGGGGGTACTGGAGAGATCCCTTCTAGTGGAGAGTTTTCTTGCTGAGTAGTCACTAGTGGCAAGACCCATCGTAGGACGAAACATAGCAGAGTCTTTTGTAGCCGGCAGTAGACAGTTGACACAGAGGTCTAAGCGGACCAGGCCATCAGGTGGGCGACCTCAGCATACTGGTTCGGATATGCGGGGCACACAAAACAGAGCCATCCATATGGGGAGAAGGGAGTGATATCCATGCGGAAGGTAGGGTCACATGGCTCGAGACCGCCTGACCCACCATGCAGATGAGCATCAGACAGTAGAGGGACCTCCCAGGAAGAGGCAGAGGTTTGGCTGTGGTGGTCCTCCGGGAGCAGGAGAACGTGGTAGAGGAGATGGCCGAGCAGCGGGTGGTGGACGACGTTTTGAGGCACCACCACCACCACCACCAGGAGGTCCACCCAACCACAGTGAACTGGAGGACAGAGGCGAGCTCAGCTTCAGGCAGTTGAGGCCTACGACCACGGCACACCTGAGATTATTCGAGGAACTATCTGCGTCTAATCCACCCTTGATATAGTACTTATATACACAGAAGTGAGTCATTATTTTATTTCCGCTGCCCTTGTTTGGAGCTCAGAGATTCCTATGGAGCCATTGGATCGATCCTTACAGCCACAGACTCCTACGGGAGAAGACTCGACGATTACGCACTAGTTCCAGCAGTGTGAGATTACTCTAGGAGGTGATAGCTTCAGCTGGGATCTTCTTGTAGCGGCGTCGAGGCCTTACGACATCATCTTGGGTATGGACTGGTTGTCCAAAGTTCATGTTCAGATTGACTGCATTAGGCGCAAAGTGCGGTGTATCCGCACGGATAGGAGCAGGTTCACCTTCACCGGTGATAAGGGAGCCTTATTAGCGCAAGATGGACTTACACAGAGGAGGGGGCAGTCGATCACACATCATTTGGCTAGTCTCATCCTCGGAGAGGTTTATGTGCGGAGTCGGAGTTTTCCTGTTGTGGTGGATCAGTATGAGGATGTTTTCCCTGACGACGTTCTAGGAGTACCTCCTCACAGATAGGTGGACTTCTACATTGACCTGTACCCCGGGAAAACACCGATATCTACTACAGCATATCAGATGTCTCCCACCGAGCTTCGTGAGCTGCGAGTACAAATGGAGGGCTTGCATGGAAGGGGATTTATCCGACCCAGTGTTTCATCTTGGGCATCTCCGATTTTGTTTGCCAAGAAGGCGGATGGAAGATTGTGACTGTGTGTCGACTACCGTCGCCTGAATCAGGTAACCGTGAAGAACAAGTACCCACTTCCGAGTATTGATGACCTCTTTGATCAACTCAAGGGAGAACGATGGTTCTCGAAGATAGACCTCAGGTCAGGATATCACCAGCTCAGAGTTCGAGATGAGGATGTGTAGAAGACAACCTTCATGTGTCGGTATGGACACTACGAGTTCTTGGTTATTCCCTTCAGCATAACCAATGCTCCAGAAGTGTTCAGGAGTCTCATGAACAGGATCTTCCAACCTTACCTCGATCGCTTTGTCGTAGTCTTCATTGATGACATACTGATTTACTCAACTACTGAGGAGAATCATGCCTACCATTTGTGGGTAGTACTGGACACATTCTGAGAGCACCATATTTATGTTAAGATCTCGAAGTGCTAGTTTCGGATTCGAGAGGTTCACTTCTTGGGACACATCATCTCGGAGGCTAGAGTTGCAGTGGACCTAGTGAAGATCAAGGTAGTACTTGCTTGGGCGCCACCCAGGAGTGTGATAGATGTACGAAGTTTCCTGGGTATGGCTGGATACAATCAAAGATTTGTGCCAGACTTCTCCAAAGTTGCAACACCATTTTCAGCATTGACGAGGAAGGAGAAACCCTTCGTGTGGTTATAGAGATGTCAGGAGAGATTTCAGAAGCTGAGGCATAGGTTGACCAGTGCGCCCATCTTGAGGCTACCAGAGGAGGGTGTAGGGTACATAGTTTACTACGATGCATCGGGGACCAGAACCGGGTGTGTCCTAATGCATGAGCGAGAAGTGGTCGCGTATGGTTCATGGAAGTTGAGACAACACAACCAGAACTACGCTACCCATGACCTGGAGTTAGCAGCAATGGTCTTCACCTTGAAGATGTGGAGGCACTATCTGATGGGTGAGCGCTTTACAGTCTACTCTGACCACCAAATTCTCAGGTACATCTTCTCGTAGAAGGACCTGAACCTAAGACAATGGTGATAGCTTGAGTTCCTCCAGGACTATGACTTCGAGATAATCTATAATCCTGGGAAGGGGAACGTTGTAGCAGATGTTCCCAGTAGGAGATCGGTCATTCAACTACTTGGAGAGACAACAAAGCAGCTAGCCGCGTTGCAGATATCCTTTGTTGATAGAGATAGAGCATCCTTTCTGCCGTCTCTCACTTTCACTCCTCCACTCCTTCAACGAGTCAGGGAGGCACAGTGAGGGGACATTGACTGTGAGACGCGATGTGCTTAGATATCCTCAGGGCAGTCACTTGAAGAGTTTTCTAAAGGTGGGGAGAACGTCATCCTCTTCAGAGAACGTACCATGGTACCAGTTTCCCTATAGAAGGAGGTGTTGAGGGAAGTTCACACTTTTCCACTAGAGGTACATCCAGGAGTGGAAAATATGTATCAGGACCTCAGACGACAGCATTGGTGGCCAGGTATAAAGAAAGAAGTAACAGAGTTTGTCTCTCGATGCCTCACTTGTCATCAAGTGAAGGCGGAGCACCAGGTTTCAGTGAGATTAGTTTAGCCCTTAGAGGTCCTAGAGTGGAAGTGGGATGGGATATCCATGGATTTCATGATGGGGCTACCACGTACATCCAAAGGGCACGACTCTATCTAGGTGATTGTCGACCAACTCACCAAGTCGTCCCACTTACTACCGATTAGAGAGCAGGGCTCAGTAGAGAGCTTAAGACACCTCTACATACAGAAGATCGTATGGATTCATGGTGTGCCATCGATGATCCTCTCTGATCAGAATGCCTGTTTCACTTCCCGACTATGGAAGGGGTTACATGAGGCTTTTGGCACGCAACTTCGCTTGAGCACCGCCTTCCATCCTTAGAAGGACAGTCAGACTGAGAGGACCATTCAGACTCTCAAGGACATGCTCCATGCATGTGTCCTCGAATTTGGTCATAGCTGGAAGGATCACTTAACCTTGGTGGTGTAACGCCCCAACCCCAGTTACCTAGAGTTGGTGCATTATTACATAACATTGGCATGATCACAAGAAAGATCAAATCTCGAAAGACCGATTGGTTTAGTAGCATTGGAAACACTAGATATATTCATAAGTCTTACATTACATCATAAAGTGAAAAACTACTACAACAACATATTGTCTCAATATTCCACACTCATATTCCCACATAATATCCCTGAAGGTCATTCATAATTTACTTCTTCACTTCTTAGGAAAAATAAAACATAGAAAAGGGGTGAGCTCAAATGCCCAGTAAGGATAACAATATAGCAGAAACTTTCATAAATAAGAATAAACATTTAAGGCAATGTATAACTAAAACAAAAGCCCTTTTAAACATGAACTTCAACATAGTATGGAATAAATAAAATGAAATAATGCCATTTACTTATTCACATGGATATTCTACTAATCGAATAATCACATGCAATATCAATAACCACTTTCATAATGATAGAATGCATAATGCCAGACTATCATAACCACATAGCCAAGGCCTCGTGCCAAGACTACAAATAAGATTTTTCCAAGGCCTTTTTCCAAGACACTAGTTTGTCTCATGAGACCTAACGATGCATCGAGGAGCTATAAAGGGCTCCACTAGTCACATATTAAGTCCAATGCATTCCCATATGAAAAGGTTTAAACATAACATAAACATTCGTATTAAAACTAGCATACGAAATGTCAATACTTTCATCATAAACTATGAATGGTATAAAAATAGCACATCCACAGTCAAACATATCACAAAAACCTTCAATACAATATAGAAGTTTTGTATCATAATAAATCAACTACAAATAAGAATAAAATCCATCAAAGGATGTTGACATAGATGAAATCAAAACTCTTTTTAGAGAAATATCTCTTTCTATTTTTGAAATCATTTAAGAGTCATATATTTATAAAATAAAACATTTTCTTTGAAAATATTCTTATAAGATTGTAGAGGAAGCTTCGATGATTTTATAAAGGCATAAAATAACCACACCCGCCGTATAAGTTAAAAAAAACATTCTTACCTTAATTCTGTCGAAAAGGTTAAAAAGCACCTTGTTTGGAAAACGACGGAAAGATTCCTTTATAAAACTCTTATAAAATTTCAAACAAGGGTATACATGTCTTTAACCCATATTCTTTTAAATAGTAAAAATGTTTTCAAATAAATTTTTAAGAAACATGGATGTGGATGATAAAGAGATCCCAGTAGATTATTACGTATAAACAACCTCGGATAATGAAGAGATTGTGAAATAACCCTTACCTTGTACTTTTCCTTGGTGGGGGTAGGTTAACCTCCTGTATAATGGTGAAATAATTGTTATTAAATTATACAAGAATCATATGCATTCATATGATATCATATATGATCTTTTAACATTGCTTTGTTAATAATATCTTAGTATTATTGTTGTTTCGGGTGTTAACTTACTCATTTTCTTTTATATGTTTTGTTACGTAAGCCATGTTTGTAATGGATAGGTTGTATATTATTCATATCCAGAATGATATCAAGTCCTTAAACATCATTTTTAAATCAAAAAATGATAATTATACTTGAATGGATACGATGGAGGATGAATCTCATCGTGTTCGTGGAGACGGTAGTCCGTACGTACGCACGAGCGACAATATCATTCTTTTGATATTAAAATAATATATAAGTTGATAGTATATCATATATACAGAATCATTATCATGTTATATTTATTATTTTCATGAGTTACACATCATTATTATACCCATCCAAATAATAATATATTGAATAACAATTACACCACGACGTGGAGACGGTAAGCCGTACGTACGCACATATGGTGACATGTTATTCAAAGGGTGGATAGAATACTGAATATGGTTTTACCATATTTATAATAACATCACAGTATATATAAGATACTGGAGTTATTATTTTAGAATCTTAATAACAAAGAAAGAAGAAGTGGAAGAAGAATGGAACTTGGAAAAGGGTGGTGAAATCATTACCTCTTCTTTGGGTTCTTCCTTTTGATTTGATCAAAAGGGATCCTTAGGTTGGCTTTCTGATCAAACTAAGGCCTCTAGGTTGTAGTGAGGGAAGTTGGGAGAGTATTTGGGCAGAGTTTTTCCGAACCAAAAGGCTTTGAAGGTGTAAAGAAAAGATACGGAGGAGTGCCATTTTATAAGAGGGGTGAGGGGCACCTTTGGAAAAGCTAGAAATATTAGTTTATAATAAATTCATATTCGGTTTCTAATGGCTCCAATGTTGATTATTAAAAGGTTAAGGTGGGGATAGGTCGAAAACCATTCAACCAATATAATTTAGACAGGTTTTGGAACTTATATTAACCTTATTTTTAAGTATTAACTATAAGTTAATTAGTTTCACTTTTACAATGTCTCTTTGTATTTTTATATTATATGGTTAATAAACTTACCATATACATCCAAGAGACCCCCAAGTAGTCCATTAATGAGACACATATCATGATATATGTCTCTTGGCCTATCCTTATATTTTTATGAATTTAATACCAATTAATAATATAATATTTGTTTTAAAAACTCTTTTATGTCAATTTTCACACTATTAAATAGTTGATTTTTGTGAAACTCATAAAAGATTTATTACTTCAAACAAAGTCAATTAAATAAATCATAATATATCATATTATCCTAGAAAATTAGTTTAATTCATTAAAAGTTTCATATTATATTTATTTGGGTATTTATAATATCAATTATTTTAATTGTTCACTATTATAGTAATTACTGCATCAACATTCTGTCATAAATAAATTAAATTATTTAATGTATAAAAATTATAAATAAAATATAATTATGTAGGAAATCTTGTTATATTTCTAATTAATATTTATAATCTAAAATCTAACATATATAACCCTATGTAAAAATTGTTTTTCTAAAAGATATATGCTTGTGTCATTTTTGTATTCATTTTAACTTAATTAAAATAAAGTGTCCCTATCACCTACAAGTGGATCCATGAGGTCCCAAAATTGACCCAAAGATGACCATGGTCGGACATGTATCCCCCAATAAGGTTAGGGCACGTTTTAGAGTAATTTAGTATTATTAAAATATTATTTTTTAATTCTTATTTACCGGATTTACCCTTAACCATGGTAAATAAAATATTTACCGCAGTAATTATTCAAAATGTCTAAAAATAAAAGTTACCTATTTACACAATTTGAACATACTGATTCCAAATATGGAATCCATTTTTCCAAATTCAAAACACAGAAGTGGCAGAAATTAATTTAAAGTTAATTCCCGCTGTCAAAACAAAAGACGTGTTTTTAAGAGATAATAACTATCAAAAGATTGGCACTTGTTTATGTATGGTTTAATTGTGAAATTATGTCCAATGAAAAAAATTGAATTAAATGGTAAAAATATATTCTAAATATACTTTAAAACCACTCAAATTACTAGTTTATCTATATTAATTATTTTGATTAAAAAATTTGTTTTTAATTAAAATTTAGTAATTTTCACTATTCATCAAAATATGAAAGTTATCCGAAAAGTACAAATATTTCACCCTAGGCTAAATTCAATTTTCCAAATCCAAAAATGAAGTCCATTTTGAAATATAAAATACATATAATTTCAAAAAGTAGGTATTACTATTCATAACGGCTAGTTTGATTGGTTATGGTGCGTGTTAGAACTCGAAGTTGCGTACAACACACACTACTGTATTATTCAAAAGAAAACGTACCGTGGAATCTTGGGATGTTACATTGTAAATTTTTGATGTAATCATTCTAAAGAATATATTTATTTAGTCAAATTGAATATATAAAAGTTTAAAATATTGGATTTAAAAAGGGTTCACTATTAATGTTGGTAAAAGTGCATTTTTTTTAAATACTTATTTTATCTAAAAAAACGAATTTGTTATTACATTATGTCTAAGAAGCTCATAATATGGATTCTAAAATTATAAGGATTATATAAAGTTTAAAATTTAGTTAATACTATTCATAACCTCTTTTGAACGGCTTGTTTGGTAAGTCATGGTGCGCTTGAAATCGGGGTTGCGTGTAGTGCAAGTTATTGAATTTTTTGAAGAAATAACACACTATGAAATCTTGGGGTATTACAGGTGGAGTTTTCATAAAACAACAACTACCACTCCATCATCGGGATAGCAACTTACGAGGCACTGTATGACCGAACTTGCAGATCACCTATGTGCTGGACTGACCCAGGGGAGTCATCACTTGTAGGACCAGAGATGGTTCAGGATACAATAGAGAAGGTGAAAATCATCCAGGAGCAGATGAAGACTGCACAGAAAAGACAGAAGTCTTATGTTGATAGGAGACAGAGACCACTGGAATTCGAGGATGGCGACCACGTCTTCCTACGGGTCTCACCTCGATGGGGTCTATGGAGATTTAGCCGAGGTAGCAAGTTATCTCCGTGATTCACTGGACCATTCCAAGTCCTTAGTAGGGTAGGCAAGGTGGCTTACCTCCTGGCCCTTCCACCTCAGTTGCACCGAGTGCATGACGTCCTCCACGTTTCTCATCTAAGGATATACGTGCATGAACTGTACCACATCATCAACCACGGGGAGATGGAAATTGATGAAGGGGAGACTTTCATGGAGGTTCTAGTAGTGATTGAGGATTGACAGGAGAGGGTCCTGCGTGGATGGTCGATTACTTTGGTTCACATTCACTGGCAGCACGGGAACCTCCATGAGAGCACATGGGAGCAGGAGGCTCAGATGCATTCTTAGTACCCTCTTTTGTTTCCCTAGTGTGTGTTGTAGATTTACAGGGACGTAAAGCCCTGATTTGGGGGTAATTTAAAGACCCATAAATTTCAAGGAATTTTTTTTCTTAAATTATTTGGAATTTTACGACTCTGTAGTTTCTGAAGGCGCCTGATTTCGAGACCCAGTGTTCCCATAATCATTTTCTGAAGTTTTGTTCGAGTATGTTCAGTAAACGTATGTGTGGGTTTTTCTATCTTTTTAACTGGTTCTCAGAATTGAAATCCTAGGACACCGATGGACTCACAGCGTTAGTATTCGCTTAAGGGGATCTTTACTCCAGTTTCATTTTATACAAGATGGAAGTTATATTTTGGGATTTCTACTTAAAAGTTAGAAATTAAATAAAAATGTGTAGTAACACATTTTTATTATAGTTAGTGGTCATTATCTCCAAAGGGAGGTTGTTCGTGGGGCCCACCCGCACATAACCTCTCACGAGAGGATAATGTGTGGTGGGGCCCACACAAACTCAACTTTTCACCTCCCCTCAACTCTCTTTAAACTCCCCTTTGAATTAAATGAAGCCACCTCCCTTATTTTAAATTTTTAAATCCTCTACCTTCTCACAATTAATGCCACATTTAATTAATCTTTTTGATTTCATTTGAATTTTTTTCCCACATTAAAAGAAGGGATTTCATTCTTTTCATTTGCTTGGGATAAACTTTCTTTGGTGGAACTTGGGAGGATTTGGAGGATATCACCCTCTCTAGTGAAGAAAATATGGAACTTGATCTTCTTCCTCCACTTCTTCAACTGGGGAAAGAAAGAAGGCGACGCCAAAAAGAATTCCATCTACCTTCCTCTTATTTTGCGTCAAGGGGGAAGATTCTTCCGTCACCAACGACAGCGTCTCTCCCTCAGACGTTGATAGAACGACACCGTCTTCCGTGACACCATTTTCCATGACTAAGACAACATACCTTGAAACGAAGTAGGGGGAAATATGGATTATTTATTTATTCATACGAGTGTATTATACCCTCGCACCTCGGTGATTGATTTTGGTTGACAGTGATCAAGTTTTTATCATCTAATGCTAAGGGTGCGAGCCGAACAAACATGGACCGACGTCCCTCCATTGAAACTTGTTTATGTTGGTGATGGAGGCAGAGCCTGAAGGGCGCAGTGCCATCACACCACGCTGGAGGAAAGATCCCACGACTATGAGGCGGTGACAACCGGAGGCCGCGACCAGGACGGGCCGCAGCGGTGGAGGACCGGCGCCGTCATGCCAACAACATGGGGGAAACTGCGGCCCGCAAGTGTGGTCCACTCTGCTGAAGAAGAATCGGCTGGCTAAATCCTACCGAGCTGGAGAACCGTGGAACCTCTAGGTGCCGCGCTATGGAGGAACCGCTGCCCGCTTCTGTGGGCCGCTCGGAGGATGAACAGGCCGGCCGCCTGCCGGTCGGGCTGAAGGAAACCGCGGTGCCTATGGGAGTCGTGTGTGGAGGAACCTCGGCCCGCAACTGCGGGCCTCTCGCACCGGAAAAAACCTGCCGGCCGAGCCGCAAGGAGGGTCGGCGCCGCTCGGCACCGCTGGGTGAGTTGAACCGGCCCATGACCTGGGCCGGGTCTGCGATTGGGCTGCGCCCCACCGGGCTGGGCTGACCCCCCAACCGGGTTGGACCCCCCGGGCCGGGTCCCTAGGTGGGCCGCGCTCCACCGGTCCGGGCTAACCCCCAGCCGGGTCGCACTCGCCAAACAGGGTCGGGCCGACCCGCCGGCCCATTGGGCTTGATGGGCTGGACCCGTTTCGCTTAAACGTGAATATCTTCTAGACCGCGCGTCCGATTGAGGCGCGGTCTATGGCACTGGGATCATCACGATGAGGCAATACTTTTGCAATAATCTAAGTGAGTTTTGGAAAACTTTGGGAAACTGATGGGTTTGGAATGAGAGTAATTCCAACTGGGCCCCTGGAACGGAAATGCTAATAACTCTCAGACCGGGCATCCGATTGACGCACTGTCTATCGCATTGGGTTCCTTATGATGAGATGGAACTACGAGATACATAAACTTAGAACTTAGTGATAGTTTATGTATCGACACTTGGCCTGAGGATCGTACCCTCCTGGAATCGAGTGTGTTGTGTGCGGGAACTCTAGATATGGATGTTACTACGACGACTACTATACTGGGATCCTCCGTGGGTTCGACTAAGATGGCTATTGTACGAGAATTATCCATGGGTTCGATAGGGATGACTACTGTTCTTGTATCCTGTGTGGGTTTGATAGTTTTGACTTCTGTTCTTGTATCCTGTGTGGGTCAGATAGAGTAACTGGTCTTGTATCCTGTGTGGGTCCAACAGCTTAGCTGGTCTAGTATCCTATGTGGGTCCGACAGCTTAGATGAATCAGTGACTATATCTGATCATCTCTATTGCTATACTAGATATGTATACCTGTGTGAGCTGAGTCTTGACTTCCAATCATTATCATCGATGTGATTGACTTTACTTCTTGTGTGGACTGGGTTGTGCTTGGGCTTGAGAGTTGGAGATGGACTGTGGTTGATAAGTTAGGTATATGTATGGGCATATACCTAAGCAGGGTTGGTTGATACTTCGTGATTGTATCTTTCTTCTGTGGTTTATCCTTCGTGGATTCTGGGAGACCTTCGGGGGTTTTGGGGTCCCTACTGAGTATCATTATACTCACCCCTACATGGGCTATGCCTGCACTTCATTGTGTTGGTTGCAGACGATGGACTACATTGATCGAGGTATGGACTTGTGGAGTTGGACGGTACCCGGAGGTGGACCACTTGGTGAGACCTACACGGAGCGAACAGATGAACCTGGGGTGCTGAGGAGGCCATCTGTACCCACCCTTCAGGTGGGATTCCCAGAGGATGACTCAGTAGTTGATTTTTAATTTTCTACAGTTGTACTTTACTATTGGGCTTGTATTTCCGGACTCTTTCCTTTCAACACTTTCTCTTGTATTCAGTTTTACTTAGTGTTTATTTTTAGTTGTTTCCTCTACCGCTTGTGTTCAGACTATGCGTGTGTTACAGGTTAAAAAGACAATGCCTTCCCTTTTATCGGGATTATGCCTTTGGTGCTAATCGCTAGCCCCTGGCATATGGAAGGAAGGTTTGGGGTAGTCATGACACGGGCCCCGAGGACAGGTCGTGACATCATGAATATAATTACCCAAACCATGATGTTGACTTGGTAGCTGTAATATTTAATGTGAAGATATAGAGATATTATCTCTATAGTGAAATAGGTGAGGTATACACAGACCATAAGAGCCAAAAATACATATTTTTTTAAAAATATATCAATATGAGGAAAATGTGATGGATTAATCTGCTCAATACAATACAACTTAAGAAAGAAAAATAATGTAGAAAATGAATTAAGAAGGAAAGATCATGGAGTTCTGAGCCAAATGATGATTGATAGAGATTTTATGATCATGGATATTGTAAAGATGAATATGATAATTAATGTGGAAGGGAATGCATAAATCCTTTTTTAAATGACTGTAAAACCAGTTTTATTGGAAAAATATAAAATTTCCCAATCTGATGATGAGAATTTTAAAAAGAAAATTAAAGCTGCGAATGATGGGAAATTGATAGACTTTGTTTTTGAAGATAGCATTCTAAAATTTGGAAAGAGACTATGTGTTCCTTCTATACATGAGATGAAAAGGGAATTTTTGGATAATACTCACAGCTCAAATTTCTCTATATACCTTGGCATCACAAGTATATATAGATATATGAAGGAACATTTTTGGAGGAATAACATGAAGTAGAAAATAACTGATTATGTATCAAGATGCTTGGTTTGTTAACAGGTGAAGGTTGAGAGACATCATCATAGTGGATTCATGTAAGAGTTGGTGTCCTAGAACCAACTGGTTGTAATTTGATTACAAGGATATTTAAGGTATTTAAATATTAAACATCTTATTACATATGGTTCATTATTCTGTGTGACTGTGATGTAATAATGTCCTAGAGTATTTGTTGGGTTGATAAAGTCATGACAGTTCCCCACTATGATGGGAACCATGAAATGCTATAACAATATTCTTAAATATAGTTCTATGGTTTTATGAAATACTATGATGGGACACATAGAATGTATAACATTAGGTGTGAGTACTCGTAAGTAGATAATACTTCCTCTCATGAAGTTTTACACTTGGTAATCTCAAAGACAGGAGATTATGAGATCAAACCTGTTGGTATGAATTCCGCATGTTTTGGTGTCATCAGATATTTCTATTTGCGAGCATGTGTAATGATCCTCATAATTTAAGATTATCATTAATACGTGTCACGACTCACGCACTTTGATTTACTGACAAAAAACATCACGTAGACAGTTGGCGGGAAGTAAGGTAAGTTGGGTGCGTCACGAGTGGCATGCTATTAATGGATAAGTCGAGGAATGGTTTTCCATTTCCATTTATGTAATTTGATATATTAGACCTTTTATTGAAATAGAACTGTCGCACAAAATTCCATGGCCATGGTGTAACGATGAGTTTATTCCAGGTAGTCAAAGAACAACATATCAAGCATAAAAGTTGATGACACTATCATGAAACATGCTTTTTGAGATATTGCAACAAAGGGATTATATTACACAGTGAGTATTCATATGTATATGTTGTTTTCACGACTCTATATTCTTTCTCTTGGGTTCCTTGACTTGTTTCTAGACATTACTCTTGGACTTTAGGCAAGCCCACCTAATGCCAATGGGAAATAATCCTAGAGGGTCACAACTAAGTGTTTCTAGTGGTCTCGGTTAAATTCTATTTGAATTTAATTAATATATTTTAATCTCAGGACAATGGAATAATTTTATTCAAGTTAAAATTATTTCATAAATTAAATAAATATTTATTCACCAGATTCTGTGTAAATTATATTTATTTATTTTATTGAACATTTGATAAATATTAATTTACTAGTTTAAAAAAAATATTTATTTAAGTGAATAAATTATTTATTTATTTATTTAGGTGTTCAATAAATAGAAGTGGAGTTCAAGAGGAGTTTGTTCGGCCCAGTAGTGAAATAATTATTTTCAATATTATAAATAATTATTTAACTTATTGACACAAATTAAAATAATGCTGCTATTATTTTTTGACGCAGAATTTAATTTATAATTATGTTTTCCACAAGTTGGAACACCATAAATAATGACATTGTATTATTATTAATAGCATGGGGTTTATCTAAGGTTATGAATGTATTTAATTGCTGTTACACAATTAAATATTGTAAGTAATTCCCCATGTCAATAAATAGACACATACGTCTATTGGGCCAAGTACCAAACTACACACCCAGTGAACTGAGAATTGTTGAGCTAAAAACTTTCTCTCTCAAATCCTCGTCCCGCCCCTCTCAAGAACGAGAGACATTATTCAAGGATGAAGAACAAGCAATCAAGAACGACTTGAACAAGACACCTGCTTCGCCGTGCTAGAACCCAGAGAATGAGTGATGTTGATCAGAGGCCATCAGAGCACATGTGGATCACCACTAGAGGGATTCTATTTTGGATCCTTGCAAGCGCAAAACGATAATCCAGAAGGGTCATTCCGGATGATCAACATCATCAATGAAGAAAATACCAAATATCCATGTATTATTTTATTTATGAAATTAATTAAATTAATTATAAACATGATTTGAAAGATCCCCTCTAAAGGTTTTGTTCCGCATCCTTCTTTATCTAAATCTTTGATTCTATTCCACGGACACTCAGGTTCATTATCGAATTGATCCTGGAATAATCATTGATCATGGTAAAAATCAAAGTTGGCTGTCAGAACAACCATGCTACCACTGCGCCTAGAACCTTCAAGTGGTATCAGAGAGGTTATATCATAGTTTATAATTATTTAAATATTTCGTTGATGATTTACGCATTTAATAATTTTGTTGTTTCAATTCATGTTAATCGTTATGCAAATCTAAATCTTTATAACTGTTCCTCCTCTTTCATTTCTCATTAACCTTATAGAAATTATCTTTTCTCTTAATTTTGATTAAAATAAAATAAAGGATCTAATCTGGAGGTGCCAAAGGTTCCTGGCCGTACAACACCAGAACACACAATGTGTATTTGGAAGTACACACCATGTAGCCAAGGTTCAATGCACCAGGTCTGGTTCGCCAAACCAAGCCGTGTCATTGGAGTTTGTCTAAGTCTTAATGGATTCATGTGTTGACCAGGAATAGGTTTCACGTGGTTTTCAGATTACATGCCATGTGGCCCACTGGACACGATGAGTAGTCCCTTTCAGTTTAGGGTTGGACCTTGTACCCCATACACTACTTTCCTAGTTAGATACTATGTAATGAGGAACTACATGATGTGTGACCCACTAGACATGTTGTGTACTCCAAATATTTATGAAGTATACTCACACGTCGTTTCCCCAGGCATGTACTACAGATGGATGGAGAAAAATAGTACACACTATATAGTTGGTACTACACGCCGTGTACTCATCCAAATTATATAGATTTATTAAAATTTATTATTATATTATACAAACCCTTGATACGTATACCATCGTCTGGGCATAAAGCTGAGGCACAACACGTGATAGTTGTTTTATATGTATGTATTTAATTTAACATCTGCATAATGTTCATTTCTACTCATTAGGTAGTTATGAATAGGAATTCTCTGGGTTGCCTCCAAGGTATAAGTTATGTACAAAGATAATTTTAAATGAGTTTATTTTTTTAAAATTATGATGGATGAGAATGTTAACGAATTTTAGAAAAGGGTTTAAGATAAAAGGATTGATTAATTAAAGATGATAATTAATTGATTCAAGCGTGATTTATCTTAAACAAGAACAATTAAATAATTAAATGCTAGTTTTATTTATACATAAATATTGTTGCATGTATGAATGATCATGAGCTAGACCAAGACATTTGTATGTGGATGGTTTCTTTTAATTTATTTATTTAAAATAATTTTTTTTCTTGTGAGCCTTCTCCTCATTAATATATAGGGCCTATGTGCCCAAATTTTCTTTTATGTAAAACCCCTTTTTACCCCTCACCTGCATATGAGTTAAAAAGGCATATGTAATGGATGGAACTCCCAATATAGTGGAGGCGGTTCAAGATAGAGCTGAGATGAAACCAATACTAGCAGATACAGAGGTGGATAGGTGGAAATCTGTAAACATGAACCCAAAAGGTTCAAGATTTTTCCCCCTTGGTTAGGGATAGTTTATCAACTGCTAGATAAAATAACCATTATAAAATCTCATTTTCATACCCTTTACATTATTTTATTTCTATCATTTGCATGTTTTATCATTATAGATGTGTTTTCATGATCACATAATTAATGAATTAAACAAGCATGCAAGATGGAACTAAAATATACCATACTTATGTGTAAATATTATCAAGACATGGTTAATCAATTAAGTAAGTTTTATATTTACAAGCATGTGATAATGATAATAAGTAATTCATTCATAAGAGATAAAAATCCCTCAAATAAAATATTAAGTCAAACCAAGCCTTTTGTTACTTGATTAATGAAAAAACTCAATAAAACTATGTGTTTGACCAACCCTTGTTGGGACACTTACTTTTACACAGGAATACCTTATGAATGGTTTCATCTTGAATTAACCATATTACATTAAGAGGATTAACCCTTGCTAGACTTGGTGTAATATTGGAGGCATGATTGGAGGAAATTGAAAAGTAATGATTTCAAGATTGGGGAGTCCACTCAACAAATCAAGGTGCTTCAAGACCGCAGTTGGCAGAGACCTGCCTACCTAAATACCATCTTGTATCTTGAACAACCCTTGTTGGGGTTATGCGAAGGGGAATATGGATCCTTTCCAATAGAATGTCATGGCAACTGGACATTCCGAGTTCAATAGTCAGGGCCATTGGGACTTGATAAAGTAGTGGGAGACTTAATAAAATTTATTATTTCTCATAAAATGTAATCAAGAAAGTACTAATGACCTACTCTTTTAATTGTATAATAAAAATGAAAATCTTGTCAACCACACTATCCCTGTGATAAATTCTGGATAAAGACAACATCTTCACCAGTAGTAACTTACAGGAATGGTTTAGACTTATTTAGGTTATCCTTCACCATTAACTAAATTCTTACGTGATGGAACCAGCATTACCTGATCCTCATACCAAATAGGTGAGTGATTAGGATTTCATGGTCTATGAGAAAAATATGAATGATATGGTCGACGTTTAATTTCTGATGCTACTATTAATGTCTAGTGAGCTCATAAAGTCTCATGAAAATATGGATGCTTATAGCATGCTCGAGCACCTCTATGGTCTTTACTAGGAGAGAGAAAGACATAAAAGGTTTGAGATATCTAAGGAACTCTTTCAGAGTAAGATTGGAGAAGGTGCCCCAGCTGGGCCTCATGTAGTCAAGCTCATTGGCTACACTAAGTGCCTAGAGGTTCTAGGGTTTAAACTCCTCGAAGAACTGGGCACCAATATCATTCTCATATCACTACCTCAGAGCTTCTCTAACTTTTCTATAAATTTAAATATGAATAAAATTGAGAAGTCTCTATTTGATCTTTTTATCCTCATTTTCCAAGTGGAAAAAGATATGAAGTGCAAAAATCCTTCTATACTTATGGTGAATAAGAGGAAAGGGAAGACAAAGATATTTAAGCCCAAATCTTCTTCATGGAATTATAAGAAAAGGAAGGTCAAAGGGGAGGCAGATGAACAAAAGGCTATTTGTTTCGTATGTGGAAAGAAGGTACACTGGAAGAAGAACTGCACCTATTCTAAGAATTAAGAGGAAGCTTCAGGGGCATTTTTTATCGAATTCAATCTATCTGTTTTTACAAATTGTGTTTTAGATATAGCTTTTTGTGCCAAAATATGTATCCAAATACTGGAACCAAGTAGATTCGGTAATATTTATAGAGGGGAGGTAGATCAACGAGTAGCCAATGGAGACAGACTTGCTGCTATAGCTGTCGGGGACAACCACCTCACATTTCCAACTGGGATGATCTTGGTGTTAAAGGGTTGTTATTATGTGTCTTTTGTTACTAAAAAATTATTTATGTATCCATATTAGATATAGATGGATTTGTTTTCATGTTTGGAAATTAATGTTGATTCTTTTACAAAGATATAATTTGTTTTTTGTAGGGAACATTTATACATCGGTCTTTACATATTGGATTACACAAACCATGTATTGAAAATTGATAACAAATATACTTCACATAAATCATACCACACCCAACTTTGGCATCGCTAGCTAGGACATATAAATGAGAAACTCTTGACAAAGTTACATCAAGATGTATATTTAGATTCTTTCGAAATGAAACCACTTGGCGTATGTCATGCATGTTTAAAAGGCAAAATGACTAAAGCCCCATTTAGTGGGAAAGGTGAAAGGGCTAAAGAACTTCTTGAATTGGTTCATACTAATGTGTGTGGGCCATTTATTATTAAATAAAGAGTATGGTACTCATAATTCATAACTTTTACTGATGATTTTAGTAGACATGGATATTTGTACTTAATGTGGTATAAGTTGGATTCTTTTGGTAAGTTCAAAGAATACAAGAATGAAGTTGAGAACCATCTTGGTAAGAAGATTAAGAAACTCTGCTCAGACCGAGGTGGAGAATATCTTAATAAAAACTTCATTGATTACTTATAGGAGTTTTGGATCCTATCCCAACTCATTCCTCTATACATTATCTAGTGGAATGGTGTGAGAGAAAGGAGGAACCACACCTTGTTGTACATGGTGAGATCAATGATAAGTCATGCGAGTCTTCCATTATCTTTTTTAGCATATGCATTACAAACAATGACACACATAATAAAACAAGTACCAACTAAATAGATAAATGTTATTCCATACGAATTCTGTAGTGGAAGAATATCCATGTTATCAAATTTACATGTGTGGGGTAGAAAAGCATTTGTTAAGGCCTCTTCAGGTAACAAACTCACACCTCGAGGCACAATGTGTACCTTTATAGGATACCCTAAGGAAACAAAGGGATATTATCTATACAACCCCTCCGAGAAAAAGGTTATAGTGGAAAGACATTCCATATTCCTTGAGAGGGAGCACATCTCTAAAAGAGATAGTGGGATCGAGATATAATTCGATGAAATCAGGGATCAAGGTACACAAGAGTTGGTATAGGAACAAATTCCACAAATCCCCATGGAAAAAGAATCTCTTCCAGAGACACAAGTACTACGTAGGAGTAAACAAGAGGATAAAGAACTGTAATTCTAAAATTTTATAGTTACTGAGGATTGTGACTCATTATTAGTTGATAATAATGATCCTATAACCTAAAAGGAAGCAATAAGTGGCACATATGTTACCAAGTGGGAAGAATACATGAATTCTAAATTAGATTCCATGTACTAAAACCAAGTCTGGATTTTGGTAGATCTTCTAGTTGATGTAAATCCTATTGGTTAAAAATGGGTATTCAAGAAGAAACTGGACATAGAAGGACAAGTCTCTACCTATAAGGCACAATTAGTTGAAAAAGGGTTTAAATAGCATCAAGGAATTGACTACGATAAATCCTTTTTAGCAGTTACAATTATGAAATCCATCAAAATTCTAATTTCAATTATGGATCACCAGGACTATGAGATTTGGAAAATGGATGTCAAAAGAACCTTCCTTTATAGGAACCTTCAGAAAGATGTCTACATGACACAACCTAAAGGGTTTGTGACTCCAAAGGATGCTAATAAGGTATGCAAGTTACAGAAATCCATTTATGGATTAAAGAAATAATCCAGGTCCTAGAAAAATCATTTTGATGAAGCCATAACAAAGTTTTGTTTTATCAAGAATGAATGTGAGCCTTGTGTATAAAAATGATTTAGTGGGAGTGAAATCATTTTCCGAATAGTATATGTTGATGACATATTACTTATTGGAAATGAGATACTAGTGTTACAGTCTATTAAGGAATGGCTTAATTAATGCTTCTCCATGAAGGAATTGGGAGAGGCAATATATATTCTTGGGATCAAGATCCATTGTGATAGATCCTAGAGATTTTTGGGCTTAATTCAAAGTACATACATTGATAAGATATTGAAGAGATTCAGTATGGAACAATCCAAGAAGGGATTATTGCCAACATCACATGACATTCATATTTCCAAGAAAATGTGTCCTCAGACACATAAGGAAAGAAATATAATGAAAATAACTCTATACACATTAGCAATTGGGTCAATCATGTATTCCATGCTTTGTACTAGGTTGGATGTCACCTATGCATTGAGTGCGGTTGGGAGATATCAAGCTAACCTAGGTGATCGTCATTGGATGATAGTAAAGACTATCCTAAAGTATCTGAGGCATACTAAAGATATGTTCTTGGTTTATGTAGGATATTAGGAACTAGTCATCAGAGGATATGAAGATGCTAGTTTCCAGACTAATCAAGATTACATGAAATCTCAAGTGGGATACATATTCACTTTGAATGGAGGTGAAGTAAGCTGGAAGAGCTCAAAGTAGAGTGTGGTCATAGATTCTCTAGCAAAGTCTGAGTATATCGCATCTTCTGAGGTAGTTAAATAAGAAGTTTGGATGTGAAGCTTCTTCTAGGATATGGATGTGATACTTACCACTAAATATCCCATCACACTGTATTGTGATAATACTGCAGTGGTGGATCTTGCAAAAGATCCAAGGTCAAATTAGCGGATGAAGCACATAATTTAGAAGTATCATCTCTTGAGGTATTTTTATCACAAGGGTGAAGTTTCAGTGAGCAGTATTTCCATGGAAGAAAATGTGGTAGAACCCTTGATTGAAGCCTTAACTCAGCAGAAACATGATCACCATGTAAGGTCTAGCGGACTAAAAGTCTTACGACGATGGCTCTACTCCAAGTGGGAGTTTTTAAGAGTTGGTGTCCTAGAACCAAATGTCTATACTTTGATTACAAGTATATTTAATGCATTTAAATATTTAACATTTTATTACATATTGTTCATTGTTCTACATGACGATGATTTAATAATATTCTAGAGTATTTGTTGCATTGATAAGGTCACAACAGTTCCCTACTATGATGAGAACCTTGAAATGTTATAACAATATTCTTAAATATAGTTCTATGGTTGGATGAAATACTATGATGATACACATAGCATGAAGACCATTAGGTGTGAGTACTTGTAAGCAGATGAAACTTCCTCTCATGAAGTTCACACTGGGTAATCTCTAAGATAGGACATTACGAGAACAAACCTACTAGTAAGAATTCCACATGTTTTGGTGTCATCAGATATTTCTATCTGTGAGTATGTGTAATGATCCTTAGAATTTAATATTATCATTAATATGTGTCATGACTCATTCACTTTGATTTATTGATGAAAATCGTTATGCAGACAGTTGGACGGAAGTAGGGTACGTTGGGTGCATCATGGGTGGAAGGTTATTAATGGATAAGTCGAGGAAGAATTTACCTTTCCATTTATGATAGTTTATATCTTGGACCTTTGATTTAAATAGAACCATCATGTGAAATTCCATGGCTATGGTGTAATGATGAGTTTATTTCAGGTTGTTAAAAAATGATGTATCAAGAATAAAATTTTATGACACTATCATGAAACCTGTTTAATGAGATATTTCCAAAAAGGGATTATATCACATAGTGAGCATTCATATTTGGATATCGTGGTTTAAACTCTATTTTCTTTCTCTTGGGTGCCTTGGTTTATTTCTAGACAGTACTCTTGGACTTTAGGCAAGCTCACATAATGCCAATGAGAAAGAATCTTAGAGGGTCACACGCTAATTATTTATGGTGCTATTAGATAAATTCTATATAAATTTAATTAATATATATTTTTCTCAAGACAATGGAATAATTTTATTCAAGTTACATTGATTACATAAATAAAACAAATATTTATTCATCGGATTGTGGGTAAAGTATATTTATTTATTTTATTGAACATTTGATAAATATTTATTTACTAGTTTTTAAATAAAATATTTATTTAAGAGATTAATTAATTAATTAATTTATTTAGGTGTTCAATAAATGGAAGTTGAGTTCGATTTGACAAAGGCCAGTTTAGTAGTGAAATAATTATTTTCAAGATGATAAATAATTATTTAACTAATTGACACAAATTAAAATAACACTGTTATTATTTTGGGATGTGGATTTTTATTTATAATTCTATTTTGCGCAACTTGGCACACCATAAATAATGACATGGTATTATTATAAATAAAATGAGTTTTCTCTATGGTTATGAATGTATTTAATTGCTGTTACGCAATTAAATATTGTAACTAAAGCCCCATGTCAATAAATAGACACATATGTCTATTGTGACAAGTACCAAACCGCACACCCGATGAATTGAGAATTGTTGAGCTAAATAATTTCTCTATTGAATCCTCTTCCTGCCACTCTCAAGAACGAGAGAAGTTCTTCATGACTGAAGAATAAGTGATCAAGAATTACTAACACAAAACACTCGCTTCACCGTGCTAGCTCCTGAAGAATGAGCAGTGTCGATCAGAGGCCATCAGAGCACGTGTGGATCACCTCTATAGGGATTCTAGTTTGGATCCTTTCAAGTGTAACAAGATAATCCGGAAGGGCCATTCCAGATGATCAACATCATCAATGAAGAAAATACTGAAGATACATGTATTGTTTTCTTTATAAAATTAATTAAATTAATTATAAACTTGATTTGAAAGATCCCCTCTAAAGGTTTGGGGCCTCTTCCTTCTTTATTTAAATATTTGATTCTATTATGTGGAGATTGTAATTCATTATCATATTGATCCTGGAATAATCATCGATCATGGTAAAAATAGAAGTTGGGTGCCATACCAACCATGCTTCCACTGCACCTGGAACCTTTAATTCATACATCCTCTACCTATTCCTATGTATAAATGGTTTTAAATTACTCTAGAATTTGTTACATGACTACCAAATAATCATATAAAGAGTTATTCTATATGGGTTATTATTGATTACCTAACCAAATATACAAATATAATTTCTATAAGAGAAAATTTACCTCTTGAGTACCATGACCGACTCTATATTAACGAATTTTTAATACTTTATGGTGAACCCATTTCAAATTTTTCAGATCATGATCCTCCATTTACATCAATATTTTGGGAGATTCTTCAGAAGTCCCTTGAAACTAAACTTTATTTAAGCACCACATACTGTCCTAATTTTTTTTGATATTTTTAAAGGATTATTCAAACATTATAAGACATGTTGAGGTTGTTCACACTTGAATTTGAAGGTATATGGGATCATTATTTAAATATGGTAGACCTTTCCTATAATAATACTTTTCCTTCAAGTATTCAAATGGCACTGTATGAATCATTATATGGTAAGAGATGTCATAATCCAACTTGTTGGGATGAAGTTGGTTAAAAGAAACTTATAGTCCCATAACTTGTTAAAGAGGAAATGAAAAAGTTAATGATTATTTATACCCATATTAAAACATCTAAAAGTAGGAAAAAAGTGTTGTGTCGACAATTGAAGTAAAGATTTGGAATTTTATGTGGGAGATCACATTTTATTTAATTTATGTCCATGGAAATGTGTGATATGGTTTGGTATGAAAGTGAAACTGAGCCCGAGGTACATCAAAACTTTTGAAATTATGGAAATAATAGGAACTATGGATTATTGATTGTAAATTACACCAATACTCTTTAAAGTATGTGATGTGCTCTGTATATACTTTTTAAGGAAGTACATTTTAGAATCAATGCATGTTCTAACTTATAAAGAAATATAATTAGAACATGATCTATCTTACTATAAAGATTCAACCCATATTCTTAATACTAGAGATGAAGTATTGAGGAATTAGATTAATCAAATGGTAAATGAACTTTGGAAAAATTAGAAAATGGGGAAAGAAATGTTGGAACTAGAGGATGCTGTGAAGTAGAACCACCCTTATTTATTTAGAAATAAATATCCATAAAAATTTCAAGGAAATTTTTTTTATAAGATGGAAGAATGTAACACATGAGCATCAATTATAGAAATTGAACATTATATTTTAATAAAACTATAATAAAATAGACATTTTAATATTTCATGAAACAATAATTATAATTTTATAGGATGAATATATATATTTTTAACTTACATGGTCAAAATAAACCTAGAATGAAAATTTTAAAATTTCCCTTAGAAATATGATTTTATGAATAATTGCAAATTTAGTTTGTAATGTACAAAACCCAAATTCCACTCAACAGTTCCCCAATACCGGTTTTCCACATGGTCTCAAGTGCATCTCCCCTAACGTCATAGGTTTCTGACTAGTAGCGAAGGACTAGGGTGTGTCTGTGGGGAGACTATGCCTTCTTACAAGAGTGTAACATAGTATAATTTTAATAAAAATCAATAGTGAAAGCCATGTAATAAGATGAAAGAAGATAAATGAACAAGACAAGAATATATAAATAATTCCAGAATTAATCTCATATAATAATGATGATGATACATGCCATGTCTCTAAAAAATATCCAAAACAAGTATACATGGATGGGGTATAATACATGTTACAAAAGAACAAAAAGGACAAAAAAATACAACTATCATCATGAGCCTCAGATTGGTCCCATGATCCCTAGATCCTAATCAGTAATTAGAAATTTGTAGGATAATTCTTTCCCTTATCCATAACATAAATAATATAGTCTATTTGGGTACCCATCGACGACCCAAATAGGGTGTGAGATATAATCCTAGTAGGAAATAACCCAAAGGTATAATGTATCTAGTCATCAAATATATAATAATAACAGTACAAAATAAATATTAGAATATGTAAGGAAACACTAAAAGTAAAAAACTAGTAAAGTTATAAGTTCCCATGGACACCCCTCCTCTGTTATATACTCTGTCCTTAGTCAGATGTCTCAGAATAAACAGTCAGTCCAGTCTCATTTTATAATCAAGTTTATTTAATTAATAAAACTCATTTAAATATATAAGTATCAAGACCTTTCACATAGCCCAGTGTCCTCCATACAAGTATGTGATCAAAATATGCCTAAACTATCAATAAATATGGTATGATTCTCTGACCGAATCCATTCTTGTGCTTTAGCTTGGCAGACAAGTCATAACAATAATTATATATATTAATCATTTATGAACCTGTGTCTGTCCTTAGGATTCCTAATATGGAATCCTAGTATTGATCCCAGAGTAACATGAATTAATCACATTATGAGTCCATCCTAGGCATTCCTCACTGGAATCTTTGTATTTATCTAGATGTGGGGTAATATCATCTTCGCTGGGTCCCTCCTTGGTAGTCCACTAAAGGAGCCCAAGTCTCACTCCTATCATATATGATCAGCTGCCCCTTGAGTATTTCCTTAGAAATCCATAAGGATTCCAAGTATCACTCATGCATATAACATTAATACCTCCACGAGTTCTTCATTAGAATCAATATAAGGATTCCAAGTACCACTCATGCATAAGCAAGGTAGAAGCCAAATGAGTTCATCCATGGAGTTTGTATAAGAACCCATCTGTCACCCAAGGAATATATGCATTCAATCAAAGTCATTTAACTATGTCAAGGTGATCACCAAGAACATTTAATTTAAAAATCACCTTAGAAGGTGACTCAAGTCATGGGATATTCTTAGAATGATTAGACTCTATTTAACTCACATAGGCATTTCAGTATAAGGGCATCTCATGCTTAATAAATAATTAAATAGAAAGTGTTTAGGGAATTGGTCCATCCTTTAACTTTCTAAACCAATTTAATTATAGTTTAATTACCATTCAAAATTCAATTCACAATTAACTTCCCATGGAAAATGGGTAAACAAAACATTTCATGTTATAACTCATATTCCCCACATGGTGGTCCACTTAATTCCAAAATATACCCAAGGGGTAGTTTCATTTCAAGGTTCAAAACCATTAATCAATTATCAATGGGATCCATTAATTATATATGTCACACCTGTCAATTAAATTCACGAATTGAATTACATTTCAAGGTCTTTACTCTGATAATTGGGTATGTGTACTAAATAAATAAATAAATAAATAAATAAATAAATAAATAAATAAATAAATATATATATATATATAAACACTTCGACCTTAAAGAAAAAACACGAGACCACCCACCATAGGTTCATAATGGATAAATCATCTAGTATCAGCTCCTCATTTGACTCAAATTGGGATAAAATTGATGAAAAAATGAAGAAACTATAAATAAGGAATATTATCTTTCACCAAAATAGAATAACCAATACTAAGCCAAATGAGGAACGATACAAAAGGAATTGAGTTCTTACAGATGTAGATCCAATGAGATGAATGGATCATGATTTCGAGTCTGGATGAGGGGATCTATTAATTCCTAGAATATCCATCAAAGGGGGAGATATCAAAATGGAGGTTATTTCTAAATTGATAAATGAGAAGAAATTAAGTAAGAAATATAATTAATTAGGGAAAGTTTTTTAATTTCCCAAAAATTAATGGGTCGCATGGTTTTGCCACACGGTTGGACAAACCACGTGCCAATTGTGCACCCTTTACTGTAGGAAAGGTACACTTCACATGGTTTTCTCCCACGATTTAAATAATTTTGTGAATACCGTGTCTCATTCCAATGTAAAAACTATAGACATGCCCATAGGGATGTGCACCTCAAATCATATTGTTTGGCTAACCATGCAGAATATAGGACTTCACTGTCCAACCTCACACAGTTAAAAGTAACTGTGTGGCCTACCTTGTATAGTTTCTATTAACCATGTTCCAAGCCTTCTTCACCCCATAAACTTGTTTTTGGGCTCTAAAATATCCTAGTACACCATTGATACATCCATGATCTCAAAGAAAATTTATATTAGTCTATATTTGGATATATAAACGAAAAATTGATGGAAAGTAAAATATTCGTACCTCAAGAAGGAACCAGGTTCTTAAAAACTTCCCATTAAATTAATTCATCCCCAAATTTTCATTCCATGGTTAGTGAATCATAATCATTGAAAAAATTCATCCACTATGCTCATACATCAACCTCCCACTCCTAGGTCTAATCCTTTACTTGGATGTGCTTCCATAGCACCCATACTTGAGGTACAGATTTTCCTCTAAGAACCTTTATGCGATGATCCAAAATACATATAGGATTATCCTCAAAGGATTCATCTTCCTATAACTCAACCTCCATGGGATGAAAATCATGATACATGTCTGAATAATAGGGGCATAACTGAGATACATAGAATACATCTTCATGGCCCGATACCTATAAGGTATTGAAAATGATAAGATACTAGCTCAAATATCTCTAGAATCTCAAAAAAACCGAAATAACATGGTGAATGATTACCTTTTATCCTGATCCTCAGGTTTCCCAACCTCGGTGAAACATGTAAGAAAACCTGATCCCCAACCTCAAACTCTAGAGGTCATCTACGATGATTGAAATATAATTTTTGCTGAGACTGTGCAGTATCCTTCTGCTTCTGAATCAAATGTACATTCTCTATGGTCTCCTAAACAAGATGAGGTCCAAGAATTTTGACTCTTCTTCCTCTAACCAACACATGGGTGATCAGAATGGCCTACTGTACAATGACTCATACAGTTCCATTTTATAGTAAGCTTAAATCTATTATTGTAGGTGAATTAAACCAGGGGTATATTCCTCTCAAGAGATCCCCAAAATCCATGATGCATGACCACAACATGTCCTCAGGCACATGTATCATTTTCTCTGACTAACCATTGGTCTGGGGTGGTATGTTGTGTTTAGAAGCATCTGTGTACCTAGCACCCTTTGAAACCCTTTCTATAACTGTGAAGTAAACTTGGCATCCCTATCTGAAATTATTGTATGGGGGAACCCATGATGTCATATTATATCATATATATACAACATCCAAAGATCAACTTATGAAAATGCCTCCTTGATAGATAGGAAATGAGTGAACTTCGTGACTTATTCAACAAAAACCTATATGACATCATTGACCCACTACAAACTCAATAAACCCATCATGAATTCCATTACAACATCATTCCACTTCAACTCAAGAATGGGTTACTACTATAAAACCCTGACTAGTCACTGGTGTTCCACTTTCACCTATTGATAGGTGGAACATCTCATGAAAAAACCACCTACATTAGTTTTCATACCCAACCCCCAGTATTGGAGATGTAAATCCCAATAATTTTTTTGACACCAGGATTCACTGCCTAAGCTGAAGCATGGAAGTCTCACATCAGTTCCTCATGAAAGTCTACTAAAACCCATACATGACCATGTACACATAGAATCTCATCATCTCCTATTGTCCAAATGAGGTGGGGGGGGGGGGGGGTTCACACCTTCCGTACTCTCCCATAGGAAGAGGCCCTAATAATTTGATATCTTCATCATCCTCAGTCTATCTAGAAGGGTTGAGGTAACATCTAATGATGTTATAAAATTATTCCCTGAGGTGTCATGCACCTCCAATGTGCATATCAAAGAACAAAGAAATAAGCTTATACTCTCTATTTTCATTCTGAACTACATATATCTGAGTCCTTATCAGTGCATCGACCACGAAATTTCCTTTACCAGGCATATAAATAATCTTGGGTTCCCCTTCAACCCTTAAAAGGGGAATTATCCATAATAAAATAAAAAATAAGGCCTTCGGGCCATTTAGGGTATGTAAGAAAGCTTGAAGTCTAAATACTTTAGGTATTCAACCCACCTTCACTACCTCAGATTTAGATCACGCTGTGTAAATATATAATTAAGGATTTTGTGGTCTATGTTCACCAAATAATTCTCTCTATGTAAGTAATGACTCCCAAAATATAATACCTAAACCACTACAGCTAAATCGAGATCATGCGTCAGGTAGTTCATCTCATGTGGCCTCAACTGCTAAGGGCCATATGACACAAATATATATCCATGAATAAGAATTACTCGTATCCCGATAACTGATGCATTATAGTACATAGTGTAACTTATGTTTGGATCTAGAAAAATTAGCGTTGGAGCTAAATTCAACTCCCCTTTCCGCTCCTGAAAGGATAAATCACAAGTATCTGACCGTAAAAACTTTACACCCTTCTTAGTCAAGATCATATGTGGCACTTCTAGGAGTGAGAAGTCCTATAATAAATTCCAATTATAACTAGATAGCCCAAAAAAACTCCATATCTAAAAGAAATTATTCAGATACTCCTAGGAAACTATAGATCTCACCTTTTTCGGCTCCTCTGACACTTTTGTCTCTGAGATAATGTAGCCCAAGAAGTGAATTTGATCCATACAAAAGCAACACTATGTGAGCTTAGAAAATAAATGATGTTTTTCCAGTGTATTCAATATGATCTCAAGATGTTTGTCATGGTCATTTAAATTGTGAGAATAAACCAAGATACCATCATTAAAACCACAATGAATGAATCCAAATAAGGATGGAAGACTCATTTCTTCAGTTCCCTAAAAATTGATGGCACGTTCGTGAGACCGAACGACATAACCAAATAATTATATAGTCCATAACTCCTATAAAAGGCTTTGTGAGGTATGTTTGATGGTATAATTCTTATCAATTTATCCATGGTAGAGGACATCGATTCTTAACCATCAGCTAGTCTAATTTCTAGTAATCCACTCATAGCCTAATAGTTTTGTCCTCCTTTTGGGAAAAAATTACCAGTGAACCCTATAAAGAAGCACTCGGTCAGATAAAACCATTCACCAATAAATCCTCTACTTGCCTCTTATGCTCTTGTATCTTAGTAGTAGCCATCCTATAAGGAGGAATGGATACCAGTGCATCTTCTGGCACAATATCAATAGAGAAATCTACCACTCTCACTAAAGGTAATCCTGAAAAGTCATCCAAGAAAATTTCCCTAAAATGATCAACCTCTATAAGTAAATCTTCTTGAAATTTTCCTTATAATCCATATATAGACTCAAAATCTAGGTTATCACCCCACCCATCCCATGATGCTCGGGTCATTCTTAGATTGACTGGACATCCCATTCATCCTTGTGAATAAACTATGTACCCTCTGGTGATGTGTAGGTCACCCTTCGATGATAGAAATCAAAAAAATAATTAAAGGTAACCAACCATTCCATCCCGATAATGATTTTAAAACATGTCATATTAGGGATAATGAGGTTCCATATGAAGTGATAGCCACCAATCCCTAGGGGGAACTCCTTTCACTAACTTACATCTTCTGTTTGAATCCCCAATGAACTATCAAGCGTTATAATGCTATTAGAATAGTGAACACTGAGCCCAAGGATCTCCACAATGGGAACAAATATAAAGCTATGAGAAGTGCCTATATCAAAAAGAGAATATTCTAAAGTATAGGATACTAGAATAGTAACTCTCATAGTAGATGGTCCATAATTCTTCTCCTCTGATTTTGATTGCACTGTGTATATTTGGATTGATCCATGACCCTGTGATATAGTTTGAATACCCTAAGCAGATCCAATCTTATATTTCTATAAGTTTGGGGTTTGAATACCACAACCATGACCACCACCTCAACCTGATCAACCAGTTGTACTCCAAATCCTTACCTGATGAGAAGATGCTGATCCCAATTCTTCACATTAAGTTGATGTAGATCATCTCTCACTAGATGTTGGAGGAAAATTTATGACAAATCACTGTAGATGGTTCATCTTTTCATAATATCAACACTCAATTAGGTCTCTCATGCACCGAGGTCTTGTATGTCCTAGTCTACCACACTTGTGGCACCTCACCTTGCTACCTAAATATGTACTTTGGATACTAATATCATCTTGTGGAATTTTAAGAAGAATCTTCCTATAACTAGTCAATATAGTTGTAGATCTAAATGCCGAAATGTCCTAGATCACACCCCCAACCTCTCTCAAGTTACACTCTATAATAAGCACCTGATTCACTATTCTAGAAATAATAATCAGACAAAGTAAATTCACCTATGATTAGATGTCATACTTGAGACCAACCTCAAATCTCTTGTCTTTAGATAACTATTCACCCATCAGAATTGTTCTATGTATTGGAGTTCTATAAAATGGGATGAATAATCCATAAATAATAATTCTCCCTACTGCAAGTGCATGAACTCTTAGTCTCTATCATCCCTCAAAATATTAGGATAGAATTAGTTATAAAATAATGTATGAAAATCCCTCCAAACTATCTCTAAATGACATTCTATCTGGGTAATTACATCCCACCATATCCTAGAAGAATCACACAACATATATGTAGTGATATTTACCCTCATCTCAAGAGGCATCTTGAGATTCTCAATGATAGAATGAATGGCCTCTATCCATGAATCCATAGCCTGTGGTCCACCATCCCCCAAAAGTGTGGGTGGATGATACTATTAGAACTCATGTGTCAACTATTCCATAGTCAGTACAGGTCATAATACTCTCTGAATGGTTTGTAAGAATCACATAAATTCATCATGAAACTATGCCTTGTCGTTTATGTTCAGTACTACTACTAGTGCCATAGATGGAAGTACTAGAGGATCCACCAGTATCCCACGACATACCATTTCCACCCTTTTGGCATACGACTAGAGGTAATCATGGTGAAATGTATTTATAATCCCAACCATACACCTCATATCAAGAATGATATCAAAGTCAATAGCTAAAAAGCACAGTCATTATAATAGGATAGGTACAAGACTTACTATATAAGAAAAAAAACCATATGCCCGCTCCTCAAGTTAGGTCTGATTGACATATAGAACCAAAGAAAGAAATAAATACTGACTACTTCCCACTACTAAATTTGAGTCTAGGTCAAGTTATCTACTATGAACAATTTCAATTTTCACTTAATTCACCTTTATTTTCCATTTCAGTTTCATTATGTCATAATTAATTTTAAATGGATAAACATAATGATTCACCAAATTTTTATTCATAAGGGCTCATAATCATCATAATCCAATACCTAGAATCCACACAATTCACACCATAAAACATTCTAATCCATGTGACTCATGATATATGACTCAATGTGCCATAATTTGTTTCTTAAGGTGTCTACTATAGCCTAATTAGGAAAAAACTACTTAGGTTATGACATACACTCTATATACCAACCATGTTTCTCAAACCACCACATAGATCAACTATCAAACAATAAGCATATCTATCATGAAACTTATCAAAACAACATGTAGTCAGGTAATAAATCATATATGGTATGGAATAATGCATGGTATGTGATTTATAAAAAGTTCCTAAAATGATTCATGAGATGTAATACCATTATCTTATCGAGTTGAAACAAAATATAACCCAAAATCATATAAATAATAATTTCACAATTCAAGTGCACCATGAAATGGTGGAATCATTACAACTATAATGGTAAAAATCTAGAAAATAACAATTTCATCTGAGGATATTTGATTTTTTCCTATACGTGGGTTAGCTACAACCATGAACAACTCATTAAAAATCCTCATTACTTCCCACACCTATATATTGTTTCAAAATAAAAAATAAAACCATAAAATAATCCTTTGACGCCACTTTGTAACGTCCTAAACCCAGATTCCCCTCAATAGTGCCTCAATACCAATTGGCTACATGTCCTGAAGCACATCTCCCCTAACACTAGAGGTTACTGATTAGAAACAAAGGCCTAGGATGTATCTGTAGAGAGACTACTCCCTCTTACCCGAGTGTAACACAACTGAATATCAATAATATTAAATATTTAATGTATTTTAAAAATCAAGAAAACGATAAATCAACAAGACTTGATTATATAAAAAATTCCAAAAGTAATGTCGAATACAGATTATGATGATATACTTCACATCTCTACAAAATAGCCAAAATAGGTATACATGGTAAGTGTAAAAGATATCTAAAAAAGTACAAAAAGAAAAAAAATATAGCTAGCATCATGAGCATCTGCTCGATCCCATGTTCCCCTACTCCTAAGTAGCAATCAGAAACCTATATTAGGGTGATTTCCCTTATCCATACCTATAATCATATTGTTTCTTCGGGTACGCATAGGCATCGCAAATATGGTGTGTGATATAATCCCAATAGGAAACCACCCAAAGGTCTAGTACAATCCATTCATTGAATATATAATAATAATAGTGTTCAGGAAGTATTATAATATGTAAGGAAGTATTGAAAGTAAAAAATCCAAAAAGGACCGAGTTCCCATGGACTCTCATCCTATAATACATTTTTTAGCCTTAATTAGATGTCTCTAAATATAAATTCAGTCCGGTCTAATTTTGTAATCAAGTTCATTTAATTCATAAAAATCATTTAAATAAATAAGTCTCAAGACTTAGAATGTATCCCTACATCCCCGATACAGGTATATGATCAGAATATGCCTACACTAGCCATCAATAAGGTATAAGTCACTGATGAAATCCAAGATTGTGATTTGGATTAGAAGATGCATCATAATAATCATTCCATTTATTAATCATTTAAGAACCTCAGCCCATCCTTGGAATTCCAAATTTTGAATTTAGGTATCCCTCCATGAGTAACATGAACTAAGAACCCTATGAGCATGTCCTTGGAATTTATCACTATAATCTTTGTATCAGCCTAGGTGTGGTGTAACATCATCACCATTGATTCCATCCTTGGTAGTCCACAAAGGGTTCCGAAGTCTCACTATTGACATATATAATAAACTTCCCCTTGAGTATGTCCTTGTAAATCAACAAGGAGTCCAAGTATCACTCGGGTGTATAAGATTAATCCCCCCATGAGTCTATCCTTTGAAATATGTGTAAGGATTCCAAGTCTAACTTGGGAATAAGAAAGGAATAATCCAAATGATTCTATCCATTGTGTTAGTATAAGAACACATGTGTCACCCAAGGAATATAAGCATTAAATCAAAGACATTTAACCATGTCAAAGTTATCACCAAGAACAATTTATTTAAAACTCACCTCATAAGACAACTCAAGTCATGTGCTATGCTTAGAAATATTCTCCTTTATTTATATCACATAGTTATTTTATTATAAGGGAATCTCATGATTAATCTAAAAATACATGGAAAGTGTCTAGGGACACGAGAATTCAACTCCCTCTCTTAACCAATTCAATTACAGTTTAATTACTATTCACAATTCAATTTACAATTCACATCCTAAGAAAAGGGGTAATTTTTTTATGTAATAACTAATATTCCACCCATGGTGTTCTACTAAATTCTACAACACACCCAAGGGGTGGTTTCAATTAAAGGTTCATAATTATTAATAAATTATCAATGGGTTTTATTAACTTTTTAGGTCACACCTATCAATTGAATTCAAGGATTAAATTCTATTTCAAGGGATTCATTCTGATAATTGGAAGTGTGACACAATGAAACATATATAAACACTTTAACTTTGACGGAAAAGCATGAGACCACCTACCATAGGTTCGTAGTGGATAAATAATCTAATATCATCTCTTTATTTGGCTCATATAGGGAGAAAATCTAGGAATAGATGAAAAACCTATAAATAGGGAATATTATCTTTCATCTAAATATCACAACCAATACTAAAAAAATGAAGAATGACATAAAAGGAACTGATATCATACTAATTCAGATCCAACGAGATAAATGGATCTTTATTTCGAGTCCAAACAGTGGGGATATATCAATTCCTAGAATATTCATAAAAGTGAGAGATATCAAAATAGAGGTTTTGTCTAATGTGATAAATGAGGATAAATTTGGTTATAAATTGAAATAATTATGGGTAGTTTCTTAATTTCCCATGAATTCATGGTTCACATGGTTTGGCCACATGGTTAGCCAAACTGTGTACCAACCATGCACCATTTTCTATAAGAAAGGGGCACTTTACATGGTTTTCTCACACGGTTTAAATAAACTTGAAAATACTTGATCTCAATCCACTATAAAAAATATAGACATGCTCTTACAATTGTGTGTATAACTGTGCGGCTTATAGGACTTCACTATCCAACCTCACATGGTTAGAAGTAACCACACAACCTACCCTGCACAGTTTTTACTAACTATGCACTAGGAATATTTCTCCCTATAAGATGGGTTTTTGGATCCGAACCAGCTCTAGACACCCTCTATACCTCCATGAACTCAAAGGACATTCATATTAGGCCATATTTAGATATTTAAACTGAAAATTTATGGAAAGTAAAAGATCCTTACCTTAAGAAAGAATCAGGTTCTAACATAGTATTTGAGTATTCATTATTTTATTTATAATAATAATTAAAATATTTTGAAATAAAAATTTATTGACTATAAATTTGATATAAATAATGATAAAATCAATTGGAGTCCAAAAGGAATTTTTTTCTAGAATTTTTTTTATTCAAAAAGTAATAATGTCTACCCAATTTCATTAATTAAAATTATATTTTATGAATAATTTCAATGAAATTTATAGATTATATATTTAAATATATTAATTTTTATCCATATAATGATGATTACTTGTTTTATAGTTATTATAATATCATCTTAGTCCTGAAAAATGCATTTATTGAAAAACTATTTTTTGACAGGTTTTACAAGTTTAATTTTAAATTTAATCCTTCCACTTATATGAATTTAATTTGATAAAATGGATTAAATATTGGGAATCATAATTATTAATATTATGAAATAAGTTCAACTTAATTTTTATTCATAATGAATTTTAAAAATAGTAAAAACTAATTACCGCAGTGAAGGTTAAAACGAGTTTACTAGGGGGTTAATCCAAAAAGACAAGACTAAAATGAAATAATTTTTTTTGAAACCCCATAGGTTTGTTTTATTTCAACATTATATTTTTTAAGTTTTAATTTTAACCATTTGGTTCCATATTTATAAGAAAGTGACATGACATTATTGAAAACTTTGAAAAATTAATAGTGTTCCACTCACCTCAATTTGAAAGGGGCACCTCCTCCCTTAAATTATTCACACCTATAAATCCATTTATCTAGACCAAAACCTAATAAAATATCTCTCCAAAATCCTTATCCACATTATATATTTTATTTACTTCCCAAAATACCAACCCAAGGGTCCTTAATAAGAGATATAAAAGATGTTTCTCTAAGAGAAGATAATTGTCTTCACCGAGCTCTTTCTTTTTTTACATGTTCTTTTTCCACCTTAAAATATGTCTTAACAATAAAAATATAATAAAACAAGTATATAATATATATTTATATGTTATTATGTTGATGAAAAAATATTTATCCATCTTCTTCCCCATCGAATGGGAAATAAAACCATCACTCGTGTGTATGGAGGACTACCTCCTTTCAGACCGATGTAATTTGTTTTACATCACAGACACATATTAAAAGTCTTAATGATAGAAATAATGAATATATATGATAATTATGAAATTATATTGATTTTTTAAATTTAATATACCATTAAATTACTTACCATTTCACCCATTAAGGAAATGATAATACCGCTTGTGTTTACGTACGTCTTACCATCTCCACGAAGAGATGCAATTAATTTTCTTAAAATACATTCAATAATAATTATAAAAATTTATATAATGAGTAAATATTATATTTAAAATGTTAATATGATTATATATATGATATAACTATATCATATACACATGAACCGGAACATCCACAAAAAAACATGCGTGAGAAAATAGGGTAATTAACACATAAAACAACAACAATAATAAAATACTATTAACAAATGGATAATAAGATGTTATAAAAGATCATATATGATATTATTAATATGAATATGGTTCTATTATAAATTAATAACATGTTTAAAACCATTATATATGAGGTTAAATCACTTTCAAATAAAGGGAAGCGCAAGGTAAGGGGTTTCTTATCAATTTCCATTCCATTGAGACATATTTGTTATTATGAACCTATTCACTTTTATAAGGTGTATATACTACCATTTTTATATATTTAACATGAATAAATATTTATTCATGATGATTAATGTTTAAAGTCAATTTTATTCTTTCAAGGGGGTTCAATTTAAAAGTTTCCAAAGTGGTAAGAATTTATTTTACAATCTCACTATCTTTTGGGATTGATTTTATTTTTATTGAAGGAATGTTATCATTTATCCTTCATAAGAACCAATAATTTTCTTATACTATGTACATTTAAGGATTTTACATATTTTATTTCACTTATTCTATCTTTGGTAATTGAATCAAGTAAATAAATGTTAAAAAAAGATATTTTTTAATCATATATATTTTTAATCCATGTCCATATTTTTTAAAATTGTTTTAGAAAATTAATTTTTATTAATAAAATAATTTATTAATGAAATTTTAAGTTATACTCAACTTTTTAAGACTTAGGAAACGAATATTTATAATGTTTTCTAAAATGATCACTTTATACTTTCTTTATAAAAATTCAAAAGTAATGTTTCTTTAACGTGTAGGGTGTTAACGGACTTCCCAACCATCATAACTATTTTATAAAATTTATATTATTCTATATATTTTATATTTATTTACAAAGAAAACTCTTTAATGAAATATTATTTTAATATTTCACTTCCCTTTTAATTATTTTTCCAAAGGACATTATCTAATTACAGAACCTTTATTTTTGATTTACTGATGGTAATCTCTTATCCCTTATTAATTTTGTCGTTGTTAAATTTCACTTGAAAACATCATTTTATTATCATTTAAGATTAAATTTATCATAAATATACATATTAATTGTATAATGGATATTATTATTTTCAAAACCATATACCATTTTCACATACGATGTCCTATTAAGAAAGTTATTTGATTGATTACGAAAAATCATGATAAATCCATATTCATTACTCAATAAGGATATCTATTAATAAAGAAATATTATTATAAATTTAATTTATAATTAAATATAAGAGGAATGTGTTTTACATTAAGTGATGGGTGGGTCTTGGTTAAATATATCCCCTTGATGCATCAATTGGTCATACGAGACATATCGGTTAGCCAAATTAAATGGTTTTTTGGTGTATAACTACCTATTGTTTTAAACTATCTTTGTGTAAGGTAATGATGTTATTAATATCATTATTTATAAGATAATGAAATATAATATTAAGCAGTTACTTCACTGAGAATTTAGTTATTATTATCCATGATATTATTGTATTAATGTTTTTTGTAGATGCATTTATGCTCAAGTTATTAATTAAATGGAATGTGTTTTTAGTTATTTACCATTCCATATTCATTATGACTTATTTATTAATGATATATTCCATTGTACATAACCCTTAAAGAGCATTTGAGATCACCCCTATTTTGTTTCCTTTCCCAAGGATATGATTATGAGTTCTTATAATGAGATTCAAGTATCCAAACATTTGATTCTGTTATGTTTTATATTATTTTCCTAATAGAAAATGGAAATAATATATATATATATTTATTTCTCCAAGACTACTAAAATGATCAATAATTTTGGATTATAACCTTTATATCCATTCCAATATAATGAAGTGACCATTGGATTTGGGTTACAGGAGTCATAATTATTAAACATTAAATGTCTTAATTTTGGATTGATATTTAGAACACTTTTCAACCTAAAATCCTATAATGTATTGAATCATGGTAGATACCAATATTCATAGAGGTATTGTTCCTTATAATGTTTCACTAATGAACCATACAAACACATCTACTAAAACATAAAAGGAATATTGATTAAACTTATTATGCGACTCGAACAATCATAGGAAGACCAACCAATTAGAATAAATAACTTGATTATTATTCATCAACCATATTATAATTTTGGTAAATCATATTATATTATTTTAAAATATATGAAATTTATTACATGATATTTTTTAATAAAACGATTCACAGTCATCCAAGGCCTCCAAAACCAGTTAATTTGTCATATTGAAGTTACTTTAATGTCTTAGGAATCATAAATCATCTAGAATCTCTAAAATTCCCCTATACATATTTCACATTGAAATATAAATCTCTATACATGGTCTAATCTTAACAAACATGGTCTTTATTTATGTATTGGTCATAGTACTATGGATATTTTAGTCATAAGAAGATATATATGTTTTAAAAAATAATTATTAGAAACTCTTACTAAGGAAGATGATTCATAGGATGAAATAATTATTTTTTTCTCCACATGCATCACTTTTATAATAGTGAATCACATTCACTGAATCTCACATCAAGCTTTATTTTTTATAGTTATCACTTAATAAGGAAATATATGACATCATCAAACAATATTATACCATGGTTCCCCATACACTATATCCATTATTACGAGTAGATCCACCAACATTTTTTTATTCTCAACTTTAATAATCCTATAACCTACTCACATTGGAAATAATCCTTTTCCACTCCATGCTAGGCCTAACTATATAGATTCTTTCCACCAAGTGGAAACCTTAATCAGGTTGGTTGAAAAGGATTTTTCCATTTTTTATAAATGCTTATATAACTAAATTTTCATGATATAGTTCAAAAACTATAATTCTACCAAATTAATAATATTATATTTTAAAAAAAATATAATATGTTTATAGATTTCCATATTAACTTTTTTTCAAAAACTCTAACATCTGAAATACTAATATCTGAAAAATGAGAACATATTTAAATATAATCTTCAAACATCTATGAAAAGGATTCATTATTAAAAATGTTCAATGGAATATTACCTATATATTGTAACTATTGAAGTCTTTATGCACTTTTAAATATGTCCATGCTACTCATTGTATAATTTTTTAAACAAATTATGCATATATTCTAAAGAACTCATTGCTTCCTTTAAACAATTGTATATAACTAATACTATAATTTATCAACCACTTCTATATATATTTTAAAAAAAATAAAAATCACATCTTTATGGTTTCAACATTATCCCCCATGTGATTTTTTTGAAATATCTAATAAAATCCATGCACATATTTTATAGTTATTTTTCCTTATCCCCATTTATTAAAAAATAGTTCTTCAAACATTCAGATATAACTTAGAATCATATATCCCTTTTAGTTTTACAATATTTTTCAATTGAAATTTATATCTTTTCATTCCATCAAGAATTATAGAATAATAAAGTATATTATCCCAAATCATATTTACTTCAATACTTCATTTAAATCAACATGTTGATGATCAAAAAAATATTTTTATATATCTCACCCATCCTTAATTGAAGCATCAACTTCCACGACACTTTCATATTACAAGTTCATTATTCTTAAAAAATTATAATGAGAAAAGTAACTATTTATTAACAATGCTTCAAAAAATCATTTAATTACATTGAGTTAAAACTCAATATAGGAAAAAAATATTGTTAACAGATTAAAATATATCCACATTACTTATTAATTTTCATGAAACCCATATAGATAATAAAATTAATTAAAAACACACTACCTATAATCTCAATAACATTATCACAAAATAGTCAGTTAATAAATAGAAATGCATAAGAGTGTGGGATATATCATATTTATTTTTAATTGATCTAAAAAGTTTTCCATTATATAAATTTTTTTACCTGTATTATACACATGCAGATGAGGCTAATTAATACCTTAATATCCACTATAAACTTGTATATCTATTATTAAATGGTTTGAACAAAGAAGTCATTTTTTATTATAAGAAACTATATATTGATCTATGATCTCACATTAACAATGTTGTATATTTTCCTTAATTAAATGTGTTATCTTTGATATTCAATTTCCAATTTTGGGCCAAATCTAATTGTTCTTTTTTTTATTTGTTTTCTTAAAAAAGTAATTTCATATTGAGGGTTTTCCCCACTCTAACTTGTTTTGTATAAGAAGGAAAAAGAGATATGCTACCATGGTAAATAACAACACCCAGGAAATGATTTTAATTATATTTTAGATTAGTTTATTTTAACTAAATTTAATTCTTTAAATTATTTTATAATTTTAATTCATGTTATATATGAATCAACATATTTATTTTTAGGCATTTGAAGAAAAGGAACCAAACAATTTTGGCCCAAAGGATTATCTGAATCAGGTATCAGGAGATGAGCATCATGGTAGAGTGTACTGTTTACCTAGGAAAAAGATTTTACTATCTAGATTCTAGTATTTCGATAGGTTTATTTGAGTTCCAATTTTGGTATGGTCATAGAGGAAAAAATGAATTCCAAAATAAAATAATAATATTAAAATGTAGAATAATATACCCAACATTAAAAGATGATAAATGAATAGACAATTAAATCAATATATGATCTTTCTTATGTAATTACACCAAAGGGTTATATAATGATTAATGCTTGTTTGATGATGATATGTCTATTAATGTGGATTACTATATTCCTACAACTTATTTAGGCAATGATTCATATGATGATTCTAATACCAATGATAATTCCTATGATAACGATGATGATGCTGGTGGATTGAGAGAAGGTGGTGATGATTTCAGTGTTTCTATAAGAGATGTTGATGAGGTCTATGATGGATCTTGTGATATTGATATTGAGGTTCATTTCTAATTTAAGTGGTATTATTGGATTATATATTGAATTTTATTATGTATTTTATCTTTATTATGATGATACTGATATTTTATTTTTGTATTGTTTATATTGGATATAGATTTAATTTATTTGATGTGATGAACTGTATTTTGGATTTTGATTCTAATTTTTTTCTACATGAGTGATTGAGAAAATGTGTTTTTTTATCATAGGTATTCCAGATCTATAGCCATAGGCTCAGCCTGTGGCTTTATAGACTAAATAAATGGTTGTGGTTACCTCTTGTATCCATGGGAGATGCCCATTGAAATAGACCTATTGTAATTGGTATAACCATGGTTATAGGTATATTTTCATGGTTAGGACAATGTGTATAGGTCTATTACCACATGCCTCACTTGTGCTAATAGATTTGTCTCTATTTCTATAGAAATATGAACCACAAACAAATTTATCATGACTATTACCTATAGCCATGGTTTTTACATCTACAGTCATAGTTTTTTACCATGGATATATGTTTATTTTCTAGTAGTGATACTTAAGATCAATATTATAGATACATTGTAGAATTGTTGTGAAACCCATTTTACATTACATGAGTTCATTATGATGTGATGAATGAAACCCATTTTCTTTCTAGGGGTTATATATGATATAATTAATGATTGATTTCATGTTCAATACATATGCATTAGTAATTTAAGGGTGGGATCCTATATAACCCTCCAATTCATTAGTTAAATTTTTATATCACATGTGATAATGATGTTGATCATGGGTATTTTGTTTCTTCACAATATATAGTGTGGAAATGTTTTTATTCACAATAAGAAGAATGAACATTTTTTTTTCACAAAATAAAGCGTGAACATTTTAATTTGTTCAAAACACAAAGCGTGGAATTTTTGTTTGTAAAAAACATGAATCATGGAAATTTTGTTTTTTTATAGTGATATAATTTCTCTATAATTATATTTGTTCCAATGTTCTTTGTTATGATTTTCCTCAAGGAAATGCTACATTTCCATGACATAAACCTATGATTAATTCTCCATGGATTATGTTTATTACCTCATGATTCCACACTCTTTTTCTATGGTATATGTTTGTTCATTTGAGATGGAATTTCAATATATCATGATTTATGGATAAATATTAATTTTATATATTTTTTAATTGGATATTTCTCCCCTACTCAGGTTTTATATTATAATTATGATATAAAACTTGATGACAAGTTGATAAGTTTCTCCCTTACTAATAATTTGAGCTCACCACATTCTTATGTTTCCATTCCCCATTTTACAAAGATTAATATAACTTAAGATAAGTCTAGAAGGGAGTCAAGTATGGATTAATTATTGTGGAATTTTCACAAGTTTTTTAGAACAAGTTTATTATATAACTAATCTAATAAGTCACTAAACCTTCAATTCTTGGATTTGTGCAATGATTTATGAGTTTTAATGTTTATCATATAAAATAGATATAAAATAATGACCTGATTAGATTTGGTTTGTGATACTTGGTAACAAGGAAGTGTTTTAGTTATTTTTTTTATGATTATTATAGGATAAGTATAAGGGTTAAGTCTATATATAGGATAAAATCCCAAGGTTTTGATAAATTATAGACTACATAGTTTTCCAGAAATTACATCCTTATCTAGATACTGGAAAGTGGATGTGTCTATGGAAAAATGCAGCTAGGGTGTCACACCCTGACCGTTTTATTAATTTTTTTTATTAATTCTATACTCTAGGTCCTGGCGACAAGGTTCGGGCTAGGTTCTGGTTTAATTTTTTTTCCATTTAATGCTTTTACTGGGTTTTGGGCCCATGCGCGGTCACCGCATGGTAGGCGGTAGACGCACAGTCAGCCCGGGTGTCACCCAAATGTCTAACAATAAAAAACGAATAATGATTTATTTAAATAAAGTGAGTTAAATGTTTAAAGTGTAACAATGATAATATTATTATTCAATTAATAATATTATTACTAGTAAGGCATTATTATCATCATCATCCTTATTATTATTAATATAATTTTGTTATTATAATTTTTTATTACCTTTATTAATGATATTTTTATTATTATTACTATTTTTGGTTCTTATTATAATTTTATTATTAGTATTATTATTATTAAGATTATTATTATTGATATTATTATTATTATTATCATTATTTTTATTATACTTATTATCATTATTATCATTTTTTGGTATTATTATTGTTATTATTATTATTTATATTACTAATCATATTATTATTAATATAATAGAATGAAAGAAAAAAAATAATAATAAAAATCTAACCCTAATACTACCCAGGCGACCCCCTCTTTTACCCCCTTTTCCGTCACGATCCAGCTGCCCCCTAGTTCCCTGCACAGTGCCCCGACCAGCCTCAACCTCCCCACCTCCGGCCTCTAGCGCTACGCACTCGCCCGAGATCTCACCCCCTGCCGTCACCTTGCCTCTCGATGCACCAGCCGCCTCGTCCCCACAGGCCCCCATCGCCTCACCCTCCTTCAATGATCCGACCCCAACATCTTGTCGTACCCCCTGACTTTGACTGCAGGACCTGCTTCCCTCGTCGGCTCTCCCTTCTCAGCACCGCTAGCAAGCGCCCCTCCAGCGTCACCTCAGCCCTGACCCCGCCAGCCCTCCGCCTTGCTCCAGGCCCTCATCCTTACCCTACTTGGTCCCAGCGCCCAACCGACCTAGCCTCCTCATCAGCAGTGCCCCAGCCTCCTCCCACATCCAAGACCAGCCGCCCTTGACCTCGCTTAGCACCCACCTTCACCCGTCGGACCTCGCCTCCCTCTTGCTGCATCGGCCTCTCGCTGGTCTGTCCCGGTGCCCTATTACACCCAGCGCCGCCCAACAGCCCTGCACAACATAGAATCAACATCCCTCTTCTCTACTAGCCTCGACCATCCGCGCTTCGGCCCACCTCCCTACCGGCTGCGCACCTGTCCGGTGAGTGAGAACCGACCAGTTCCGTCGACGACCGTGACCTCCCCTGGCTAGCGTCCCCCTTCTCTTTTGCGTGTGGCTCTACTTCAGGTAGACCCTCCTCCTTCCTTTCTTGGGTTTTTATATTTGTTCTTAGGGTTTTGATTTGGAAGATTTGAGTTGTTTGAGGTCCGAACTTTATAATGTTGGTTCGGTTCATTGTTTTAGGGTTTATTCGTGTTTTCTTGTGGTGTGTTTGACGTGTGTTTTTGGTTTCACACCGAGATATTCATGTTTTCTACCTTAAGGTAGGTGGTTCCATACCCTTGCATCAATTTATTAATTTAATATGTTATTTGGTTTTATAAATGTGTTTTATGATCAAATTTTGTGGTGCGAAATGTATTTTGTAGTGTTTTGACATGCGTTCAAGTGGGAAATTATTATTTTGGTATGTTTGCCTTGTTACGGACCCTTGAAATTAATTTTAAATTATTTTAATAATGTTCTTCGAGTTGTTTAGATAATTCATCAAATCATTCATTTGATGCAAATTCAGGTGTGAAATGGTTCTTGGTGTACGTTTGGTTTCAAAAGGGGGATTTTATGTGTATTTTGGTGTGAAGTCTTTTTGGTTTTTCTTGAAATGATATAATGAACAGTTTAATTATTTATTGAATTATTTAGATGAAACGAAAGTGGTATTTTGAAAGTGTAGAATATGAATTTGTTTTTAAAGTAGTGTGTTTATATAAAATAAGACATGTTCTTGGTGTAAACGATTTTTTGAGTCACTTAGTGGTGTTTTTAAATGGTGCAAACAATCCATTAAATAATGTAGATGGTACGAGTTGTGTTTTGAAAGCATGTAGAGGTGGTGTTTGTGCTGTTTATTTGTTTCAATTGTTTTAAGTCTGTGTTTATGTATTTTATTTATCATTGCGGTTGCAATGCATTGATAAGGTTTTTCCATGGTCCTGCGATCTTCAGCTTGTGTTACCATGCGAGGCGTGTCACGTCATCATGATTGGTTTGCGAGTCGAGGTAGGTCCCCCACTGCACTCATCTTCAAATTTAGTTTTTTTATTAATTACTTGATGTTTTTATTAATTTTAATAAATGGGAAATGATATAATATAATTAATTCTTAAATTATTATTTGGTGTAAAAAGAGCCATTTATTTTATACATAAAAATTGAAATGTTTTATTGATGAATGGACACTCAGTCGTGAAATAATTCCCATTTGACCTTTAAACATAATTCATGGAATTTCAAATGTAGTTTTAGTTTGAATGATAAATTATTTCTTTTGAAGTGTGAACTACTGTTTTGGGTTTTCTTGAGAAATGTGGTTTTTCTTTAAAATTGGTGAAGGCCCGTTTGGCACTTTAACAAAAATAAATTATTTTGAAAAACTCTTTTTGGGGTGACTTAGGGGTGATCTTTGGAGTACATTGATTGCATGAGTTGTGTGTGATATGTGTTCTAATTGATTTACTTTTCTGAATCACCCCTTTCCCTTTTATTATGCATGTTGACATGAGAACCTGTCATAGTAAGTGAATCTTCTGAGAACGATTGCTGCACTAGTTTAGATTACACACTGGCTAGTGGCCACATAGCAGGGGAATATTGATTTATTGCTCCTATGGGGGTTGGTCCCCTTGGTTAGTCCATGAAGGGCTATACCAAGCATTGGGGCATTATGATGTCATCGAGTTAGGGCATGCCTTAAGGATGAGTCACATGTATAATACGTTCTGGATTGTTCATGAGCTCCTAGGTTCGACCCATGTTTTCTTCAGTGTTTATTTCTATGTGGTAGATGTTTGCGAGGTCTAGTTCAGTTGATGGCCCCTGTGTACCACTTCTTTTACATTTCCCTTAGTGTGTGTTGTGTGTTGTGTGTGGTTTTCCATTTGACTAACAACTAAAATATGAATTTCTAAATTGCTCGCAGAAATGTTTTAAAATGCAATGCACCTGTTCATTTAAAATGTTAAACTTTTTTTAAATTAAAAAGGGCAATGGACTGTTATATTTTTTAAAAATTTAAGTGAGTGTGGAAACCAATATTTTTTATAATTTAGTTCAAACCTGGAATTAGTAAATTTCTTTATTTAAAGGTAGTGCATTGAGAATAGTTTGTTGGGAACGCCTACTGAGTTTTAATGCTCACACCTATAGTGTTTTCCAGTTTTCTTAGTTTTGTTGAAGGTTTGACTTGAGCTTTCTCACCGTGGGCGAGAGTTGGTGTGGACTGGTGAACGACTCTCGGAGTCGCAAGGAGTTTTGGTCGTGGTCAGGTTAGTTTGCTGTTATTGGTTGTTCTTCCTTTTTTGTGTCATTTTATTGCCTTGCAATATTATAATTTTCTGCTACTTTACTTGTATTTCATATATGGTAAAAATCATTCCCTCTTATTTAGTTTTGATGCCCAACACTAGTTTCTAGCCTGTGGGGATCGGGAACACCCCTCGGGCCATGTCGCGGGCCGGCTCGGGTGACCTATTCAGGGTTGACCTGGGTTGGTTCATGACATATGGGTAGTCACCACGAAAAAGGATAGTTTATTATCAACTCTATCTTCAATAAGTTACATGATGAGTGGGCATAATACAACACATCTAGCTAGATAATCATAGAGGATATGCTACCGTCAATTTATATTCTCTTTCTAAAACATTATAATTTATTTAAAAATATTTAGGTTAGAAAATCTAGGAATGACTATGGATAAATAAAATAAAATGTGAATATTCATGATTTAAGGTATATATCAATTGATATGTTCTTCTATAGATAAAGGGTAAGTCAAAATTAGAGATCACATATTTCAATGATTTTCCGGATTTGAATATTATAAGAAAATTTATGATAATTTTGGGACATTTCTTTTTTGGGATTTAGATATGGAATACAAGTAAACCTTACTTAATGAAATATAGATTGAACTAAAATTATCAAAGTATAAATTGAAGGCATCATTAAGAAAATAATATTAGGAGTGAGTTTTCATATTCATATAATAATTTACTTATATTTTAGTGATAAATATTTTGGGTTATAATATTTGGTTGAAACATGATCACATAAATGAAGAATAGAGAGGTATGTATCTAGAAACCACTATGGCTTATAACCGAATATGGGAGCATACTTAAATGGTTGAGTGTCTTAGTATATATATGATGTGACGGAATAGGTGAGTTTCATAGTCTCACATATGGTTGTGAGATTGATATCTTAATATAAAAAAATATTTTCACTCTTTATCTATTTTCATTAGTGATTAATATTCATCGATGTTATTAAATTATATTATGAAAGTTATGAGGAATATGTAAAACATCTACGTATTTTTATTTAAATGTTTGGAAACATATATTAAATGGTTTTAATAACCTTGAAATGTTATATTAATGAAATGTCATATTTTTGGGGATAACTATTAGAGAACACATGATTGAGATATGGATACCTAGTTGGATTTATATATTATTGATGCTGAGGTAAAAAAGGGATGATTTATTTTGATAAAGGTGAGTTAAACAGTTTTGATAGCCTTGTAATTTATTATTAATTTAATGAAAAAGTGATCCATGATTTTTTAGTGATGTTTGTCTCATTTTTGTGATTATTATATTTATAGAGTAGTTTGTTAATTTATAAACTAGTGATTAATACATTTCAGGGTTAAAGATAGAGTTATTTTTTGAGGGATATATATTCCCACTATGGTTTAATTGCCAGACTACTTTTTTGTTCTAATATATCTAAAGAAATTTATGTTTATTGATCTAAAAAACCCTTCATATGTTTCTAATGGTTTTATTTAAATATGTTTTCATCAGTTTTTTAATATTAATTAATTAATTTTTCTTTCATTATGAATTTTTTTAAGTTTTATGAAATTTTCCGTGTTCTATAAAATTCATCAATGTGAGGTATTTGGATACATGGAAATTTGGATTCATTGATAAATTGGATATGTAAATTAGATACCTCAAGGAATCACCTATGAAAATTTGCTACATCTCAAAATCAGCTACATGAAAATCAGCTATGTAGATAAATAACTTATATAAGAAAATAACTACATCGATAAAACGGGTATGTGAATAAGCTACATTTTCAATCGACCATGTGATTTGAATCCATGACATAGTCAACTATGTGATTCTAATCAGCTATGTGTTTACTATTAGCTATATGAAATTATAATAAATGATCAATATAGAAACACAATTTTTTTACATGAAGAAACTAATTACATGAATAATGACTACATGTACCAATTCTACTATGTGATTTTAAATACATGGATTTTGGAAATGCAGTGTTATAGAATTATCTATGTGGTTTTGAAACTCAATTATTTTTTACATTTTGTGTACTTTAGGTAGAAATTAATTCCACCATTGATGCATTAAATGTTGTATTATTTTTATGATAAAACCATTTTCCAAATGATTGAAAGTAATTAGAAAAGAAAATGGTATAGAGTAATTTATTTTTCAATCCTTTTTAACGAGGTATTTTTTAGGAAAGTAAAACTAAAGTCTCTATCATAAGACTAGATTTTATGGGATATAACTATATTCTGGTAAGTGAGAATAGATGAAAGAGTTTTCATATAAAGGAATTATATATAAGTAACAAGAACAACACTTTAACTCTTAGCTATCTATATTTTGAAGCATCTCTATTCTAATAAAAATAAGATGAAGATTCATGTTTTCTACAATTGTGTTTCAAACATTTGTCATACTGTGTTATTTAAGAGTCTCCTCGAGCTATAGTTCATTATCATTCACTTGAAAGGAGATCTCTTATCTACTACTTCATCTATAATATTTTATTATTCTTTATCATTTATGGAAGTCATAACTTGTTATACTGTTTATTTGAAGGCTAGTGTTTCTATAAATCCTTTCTAGAGACTGAAAAAATATCATGGTTTTGTACCAAGTGATATATGCTTTCAATCATCTGGGAAGTCCTCGAAACAAATACTGGTTCTAGTGAAATCACCAAACTCTAGGATCTAGTGAAATTACCAAGCTCTAGGAGTTTATTGTTAATGGAGTGGAATAAGAGATATATATTCCCTAAACCACTATAAATATCTCATGCTTGATATTTTTTATTGATACTTTTATTTACATTTCTTTCTTGTAAAAAAAAAATACCAGAACATATCATACCTTAAAATAAGGTGGTTTTAAGTGAATGCAATTTCAAGAAATTAATTGATCCCCTTCTTGAGTGTTAGTGAAATTATTTTATAACCAACAATTGGTATCAAAGGTCATGAATTTTGAGTTATCAACTATGAATGGTTAATTCATTAAATTTCATGTTTAAATGGATTATATGGATGAAAATAGAGAAGGAATTTATATGGTATATTCTCACTATTTCAATGAAAACAATTATGATTATTGGAAGGAATATATGATTTTTTAGTTGAAGAACCATAGTCTAAAGTTTTACTTAAATTCCGTTAATCTTTAAACTATTCCTAAATGAGATCCAAATAAATGGGATTCTATTTTGAATGTTTAATATGATCTTAACTCTCGATATATGAATGATATTATATATAAACTAATTCTAGATGAGTTCAATAGAGTTTCATAGTGTTCTATAGCACACGAGATGTGAAAATCTATATTGGTAGCTTATAAAGGTAATGATAATGTAAGAAAACTTAGGCACAACACTTTAAAGTTTATCTTTGATACATTCATAATGTTTTATAGAGAAAACATAACATATATGAATGAGAGGTTAATAGAGATTGTGAATAATATTGCTTCTCTATGAGCACCAATTCCTATACTGGATAAAGACCTGAAAGTTGCTAGAGTTTTACCAACCAATAGAAGTTTAATTTCAGCTACCATTAGGCATTCTACTAATGTTAACAATTTTAAAATAAAAAAACTCATTATAATACTCATTATGTATATGGTAGAAATGTAAACTAAATATGTTTATTACAAAATTATTTAAAATGATAATGATACTTTGAATATTTCAACTTCAAAAGATTATAATAAGAGAAAAGGTATACAAATGGATGAATCATCTAATAAAGAGACTTAAAATAGTTCTTCTTTTGATAGTGATCTATATTAATTTTCAAATAGGATTAATAGTTTATATAATAGGATAAGTGAATTTAAGAAATCCTCTATCTCAAACAAAAATTAGGATGGAATTTCTTAATAAGTCAAGTGTTATGAGTGAAAAAGTATTATACATATCAAACTAAATCATCTACAACTTCAATAAAAAAATAAATATGATAAGAAGGACAAACGTAATCTAAAATTTAAAAATAATATAAAAATATATATAAAATCTACATGGAGTGATTCTCAGGATTATAGTGATGAAATATATTCTGAATCAAAAGTTAAAATCTCAAATCAAAATTCCAATATTTTATTTATGACATAATTTGATGATGTAAAATCATTTTACTCTTATGATCATGAATCTAATTATGAAACTGAAAATTTTCCTTTTGAATAATTGAATAAAACTTTACCATTCTAGAAAATAAATATCAAATAATGAAAAAAAATAAAACTAAATCCCAAAAATATTGTTATAATGTTATTATAAGTGAATAAATGGACTTAAACAAATAATTTTTATACTTGAAAGTCAACATAGAATTTTTTTTGTTTCCTGTGTTGAACATGATAATAAAATTGAAATATTGAAAAAATAATTTCAATAATTGAATACTGCTAGTGTTATTTAAAAATGAGAAAATTATAAAAACCAAATACTTAATAACAATGAAGTCCAAAAATATAAATTTGGAATTGGAAGCAAAGGTGAAAAACCAATGTTGTATAAAAAACTATTTTGTGCCCAGTTCAAAGAATAATAATTTTTATAATTTTATTTCTTTTCATTATGATGAACATTGAAATTATGATGATGGTTTTAGTTTAATAAATACTAATTTTTTGGTATTAATCATGTTTTATTTCAATAAATTTATCAAAATGTAGTGCTATAATTTCAGGATAGCACAAAAAAATTTGGGTTCCCAAATTTTTGGTTTCTAACATTTGAAGACCCAAGAGACTTTGGGACTACAACTTTTCTTATTTTATTTATTTTTTGGGATAAGGTAGAAGAAGCATAAATAAAAACTGATATATTGATAGTGTATTGTTAATGAATATGAGTGGATATTTCTTAAATTTTCATTCCTTGTCTAAAATTATTGGAGGCTATATCCGATTTTCTGAAAATGATAAGGGAAAAATTATTAGAGTTATATTTTTAGAAATCCAAGACCAGTTGTCATCAAAAGAGTTCTTTATGTGGAAGCAATGAAACACAACCTGATAAGTATTTCTCAACATTATAATGAAGGTCACTTTTTATATTTTTCAAAATAATGCTTGTTATGTTTTTAAAGATAAACTCCTCAAGTTTATGATACCTAGAACTAAGAATTTCTATACTTTAGATATTAATTAATTCTATATAAAAAAATTGAACTTTTTTAAATTGTGGAACCAATGAATCTTGTATTTTTTTATATAATATTTGGAAATTTTAATGTTTATTATTTGAGAAATTTATGTAAGATAAAATTAATTTCCAATTTAAATCAACTGAAATTAAATAAAGAGAAACTATGTGATGAATTCCAAAATGGAAAGTAACACAAGTCATATTTCAAATCAATTAAAGTGGTTTCTACATCGAGGCCTTTAAAAATTATCCACACGGATTTATTTGGACCATCTAGAACATAAATAATTAGATGAAAATCTTTTGTTTATTTGTTAGTATATTATTTTTCAATATTTACTTGGGTTTTATTTTCGAGTCTTAAGAGTGAATCTTGTTTTATTTTTATAAGTTTTTTATATTTATTCAATAAGATAAATATTGAAAAACTATTTCATTGATAAGCTATCATGTGGGAGAATCAGAAAGCCACGAGGTCGATTCATATTGTTCAAAACATGGTACCAAATATAATTTTTCATCCCTTTGTACACCTCAATATAATGGTGGGGTTGAAATGAGGAAAAAAACCTTACATGAAATTTCTAGGACTATATTATGTGAATATAACCTCCCCAATTAATTTTGATCTGATGTTTTAAATATATAATTTTATGTCAATAATAGATTTTTAATTAGGCCTATTTTGAAGAAAACACCCCATGAGCTATAGAAAAAAAATTGGATACTTTAAAGTTTTTGGATGAAAAGTTTACCCTTTTTACACCAAGGTAAATATTGCTAAATTTGTTCCAAATGTTTATGAATAAATCTTTCTTAGTTATTCTACTACTTCTAAGACATATATCATTTTCCCAAAAATTTTAATCATAGTTAAAGGGTCAAATCATGGGAAATTTAATTAAAGTGATATGTTTGATCATAAAATGAACAAGTTGATGATTAAAGTGATTTCTTTGAAAACAAGATAGTTGAAATACTATTTTATAATAGAAAGGATGATTATTTAGAACTTGATTTTTGTGAAATATATCCAAAAAAGATATGTAATAGTGAAACTAAAAGTGTTCCAAATAAAACATCCTTAAACCTTGAAAAATAATCCATTAGAAACTTATTTTGGAAACTTAGATAAAGGAATTAATACTAGAATAAGTGAATAAATCCTTTTATTAATTTCTTCCCATTTATCTCATCTATATTAAAAAACCTTAAAAGAAGTATTAGTTGATGAAAGTTGGGTTTTAAATATACAAGAAGAGTTAAACCAGTTCAAGAGGAATAAGGGATGATAATTAGTTGAAGGACCCTCTAACTACCCTATAATATGAAAAATATGGTTTTTTATAAATAAATATAATGATCATGGTGTGATTAATATGAATAAAAAAATATTAGTAGCTAAATGGTACAACAAAGAGGAATTAATAGACTATAAAGATAACATTTCACCCATAGAATGATTAGAATTCATTAGGATCATACTAGACTATGAATCATTTATGAATTTAAAATTATATCATATGAATATAAAATTTTCCCTTTTAAATGGTTTTCCTATAGAAGATGTTTTTATTAAATATCCACTAGGTTTTGAAAATCCTCATTTTCAAAATTATATTTTCAAACTTACCAAATATATTTATGGACTTAAACACGTACATAGAGCTTGGTATGAACATTTAAGTTCCATTATTTTATCAAATTGATATTTTTCCTTAGTGGAAGATCCTAAAATTTTCAAGAAAAATTCACCTTCAGATATTTTTATATTTCAAATATATGTCGATAATGTGATTTTTGGTTCTATAAATAAAATATTATGTAATGTTTTCCCAAAAATTGTGAAAAAATAATTTGAATTGTGTATGATGAGTGAGTTAAATTTCTCTCTAGGTTTTCATATTTATAAAAAAGAGTTTGATAATTTGTTGAATTATGGAATATACAGACTCGACCAATGAAGATGTTTGGAATTGAAAATAGTAAAGTACATGAAGCACTATGATTTTTGATGAAAAAATTGATTTTAAATAAGTTGGGAAACTAGATTAGAACTAGTTTTACTGAGGAATTGTTAGGATTGTATTATATTTAACTACTTAAGGACCATAAATTATGTTTACAATATTTATATGTGATAGATTACAAGAAAACCATAAGGAATCTCATTTAAATTCTACTAAAATAATATTTAAGTATTTGAAAATAATAATTTCTCTTTATTAACATTTTCAAAAACCCATGAGTTTAATTTTAATTCATATTCAGATTCTAAATTTGGTGATTGTAGACTAGATAGGAAGAGTATCCTAGGATCCTGACCCTTTCTAGGTAAATTATAGTATCCTAGTCTAATAAGAAAAAACACTCAATTTCTTTATATATTTATGAAGCATAATATATTTTTGTTGGTAGTTGTTGTGCTCAAGTGTTCTAGATGAAACAAGCCTTTTTGGATTTTGGATTCCATTATCATAATGTCTCAATACAATGTGACAACACTAGTGCAATAAATTTTCTAAAAATCCAATAAATCATTCAAGAACAAAGAATATAGATTTACTTAATCATTTAATAAGAGATCATATTCAAACATGATATCTCTCTCTTGAATTTATCTCTATTGAGAACTAGTTATCATATATTTTTACTAACTCCCTTGATTGTGAAATCTTTAATTTTATTAAGTGGATTTTGGGGTTATTTGAATTTAAATGATATTAATTTTATTTATTTTTTATTATTTTTAATTATATTTCAATTTATGTATTTATTGTTTATTTATTAGTATTTTAATACATTTTTAAAGTCAAATAAATTCACTATTATTTTATATATATTTTATATTGATTCAATTTTAGAAAATAAAATTCAATTCCTCTTAAAAAGAGATGTATTTGGTAATTTTATTTTATTTGATTCTTTATTTTAAGTTAGACAGACCCCTAAAACTTAATTATATATGTAAGACTCTCCCAAATTGGCTACGTGACCTAAACGAAAGTTGAACTTCAACTAATTTTCATTTTTCTTAAGCCCCTTCATCTTATAATTTGAACAATCATATTCAATTATCTCAACCATCAACTGATACATCTATGATGGGGGATTCAAAGAGAGGGGACAAAAATGGTTCCAGATCTTCTAAGAAAGCCAAGGATGGTGGTATGCTACCTTGGGTTCTTGAGACAAAGGATGTGGAAATGGATTTTTTAAAATGAACCAAGATATTATTGAAGATTTTTTTTTCAATTACAGGGATGAGAATTTTTTTTATGAGAAAAAACCAAGTTATTTGTTTGAATATGAGGTTAACGAGTTCATGAGGAATGTAGAGTTCCAGTTTAGATAAACATAGGAAGTGGTTTTAGTGAATGTAAATAGGAAATCCTTATTATATTATTCTATAGATATGGATGAGAGTATGCACTACCCAAAAAAAGGTGAGTTATGTTTTAAGTTGGTATAATATTTTTAGGACCTACTGAGGCTTTCAAGTTTCTATTTGTGACCTCTACTTTTTTAGAAGAAGGTTTTAAAAGATTTTATAGAAAAATGGATGGTGTTGAGCTTGTTTATAAAAAGTTCTATTACTCAGAGATAAGGGTATATGGAAAAGGTATTATTGTAGGAAATGTATCTTTTATATTTCATGATCAATAATGTCAAGTTGAATCTCCTACAACATATGATGGGGTTCATTCACTTATACTACTAGGGTAAAGGAAAGTTGAATTTCTATCCTTATGGAAGGCATATTTATTTTGTTCTAAAGAAGAAATTTTTAGAAGTAAATAAATGATAATTTGTTAAGTTCCATTATAGTAACACGTTTTTAGAATTTATTTTGAATAAATTTGGTTACAACTATGATTATACCTTGAAATCTCTAAGGGCTATTGGATACGAAGATGATGATCATATTTTTATACCACCTCAAACACCAACTCAAGGGGATCCCTCCACTACCTCTCCTCCTAGGGATGTAACACCTATTAATATGGTTCTACTAAGGAAGTAGATGAGACTATTTAAACTAAATAAGAGAATATAGTTTCTGATATATGACCAGTAGTGTAAGTAATTTAGTGCTCAGAAGCTATATATGTTAGTTCTACTGAGTCTGTTCAGTTGGTTGTGCCTAATGTTGAGACAACCCTTGGAGATAAAGTGGAGAGGCTAGTTGAGACTATGAAAATTGTGCATATTGTTGTAAGTAGAGTAAAACCTAAGGCTAAGCACACTAAGGTTGATCCAATCCATGAATCACATCCTGTAGATAGAGATAGAAGTGGTAAAATAATCCTAGAGGAAGCTATTGATCATTCAAATACCCTAGTAAATACTCCATATCCTCCACATGTGTTAGAATATATCCCTTTTTTGAGAAAAATATGAAGGATCTGATGTTGAGAGACATATATATGACTTTTCAAAAAATGTTATTCTAAAATTTGATAATGTCAAAGGATATTATGATGATATAAAAAAGTATATTATTAATTATAAGGACACAATTAGACATATGAAGGAATTTATAGTTTCCCAAGGAAATTTTGATAATCTAGTTGGGATGATAGATTCCCAAACCACCTTAATCTAGAACCTAAAACCAGTGGTACCAGATTCATCTAGAGTAAATGTTTAGGAATTTGAATTAGTGAAAGATTAAGTGAATGAGCTTAGAGGAATCAGTGCTACCCAATTTTAGGTAAATAATCTTTAGATATATGTGGAATCTCAAAGGGATATGATTATAAACTCTCTAGTTGTTTAATTAGATCTTCTAGTGGATTTTGTTGATGAGATTCAATATTTTAGGATCAACATGAAAGAGAGATTAAACACTCTTAAAAGTGTATTTTTGAGTTGTTTTTAATTCCATAAGAGTTTTCTACCAAGTTACACATCTAATTATATATATATTTTTAGATCTATATTTTCATAATCACATTGACCAAATATTTTTGGACCTGAATTCAGTGACATCTTAGATTCAATCACTCCAATGTGACATGTTTACTCTAGTTCTTATGAAAAATTCCAAAAGGGATATTCTAGGTGTGTTTAAGGACACCAGAGAAGCTACTGGAAGATATGGTCTTAGAACTTATGTTTCCCTAAATTTGGTACTTTTATTTTTCAATTAACCAGTTCCTGAAGTTGAATATAGTGTGTATGAAAATATGGACGTATCTGAGCACATTAGATGCATGATTTCCACTTCTATTGATAAAATCAGTATAAATTTCCAACATTTTTCAGCTATGCTGGATAAAATTTATGTAGCGGCTCACCATATTTATATATAATCTTCTAAAGAATATTCCAATTATTTAGAGTGTGAGGAAACTCCTACTATACCAACCACAAACCAAGGTAATGAGATTATACTGTACAAACATCTGAGGGTAGTTTCTCTTATTCCAACTACTACCAGTGATTTAATTTCCCATGAACCATATAGTACTATGAATGATATTGGTTAAGTTATTATGGATAATCTATCCCATATGGATCATAATTTATATTCTTTGGAATGAGGGCTAATCAAGTTTTAGGTTTCAGATCACAGGATTCAAGCTAAGTTATATTCAGAACCTCCTACAACTCAATCTTATCCTAAACTAGAAACTTTAAATAGAATTCATTATTAATTTTTTTCCATATAATACCCTGATATTTTTTTACAACCCTATGTTTGATAGCATACAAGATACACAACATAGAGCCTAAAAGAACCATGAAATATTATTTTTAAATGTGATTGTTATTACCTAGCTATTAAATTTATGGTATGGATATGATTACTTGAATTACTATATATATATATACAATTTTCCTACTCAATATTAATTTATTGATAAATTTTATGTAAATAATCATTCAATTTTTAGTAAATAAATTTTATTATTAACTAAAAGGTTTTCTTGAAAAAACAGTTTTTATTTCTTTTTATGAGAAAATATTTTAGTTAATTTTTAGAAATTATAGAAATTATATATGATAAAAATTATATAATTTTTAATTCATCATGTCAAAATTATCTTAGGATTATTTTTTTTATCATTTTCTAAAAATTATGATATTTTAATATATAGTAAAAAATACTAATTAATATTGAAAATTGTATTTTCATTTCAAGGATGTAAAAAGTTCCATTTTTATATAATGGTTTCTAAGTAAAATTAGTTTTCTATGTTTTGAATAATTAAATTAAGTTCATTGTAATCAATTTTAATTTTGAATTTTGTATAAAAACATTTTTATATGTAAAATGTATTTTAATGAAAAATTGTTTTTATACACACAATGTATTTTAATATTAATAAATTAAATTAATCACTATTGGTGAATGATTTTAATTAAATTAATATATTATTTTTTCAATAAATTTTTGTAACATTCATTTAATATTTTCCTAATCATGGGATAGCGTAAACCAAGTTTTATGTTTAAAAAATTTATTTTCCTAAAAGGTTATTTTCATTGCATTTTCTGTGATTTTTTTTTAAATTTAATTTATTCCAATTATAGGTATTGAATTTAAAAAAATGGATTTCTGATTTTTAATTAGGATTTTAAAATTTGGAAAAAATGCCCCTTTTATTTTTATCAATGTGAATAGTAACCGTGGAATGATTTATCACCTCGATAAAGGGTAAATCGGGATAATCTAGGTTAAAAATAATTGATAAGGTCCTATTTTTCATCCTAATTATTATTATATGAACTTAATTCAAACCATACCAACATAGAATCTAAAATTACTTGTGTAATGGACTTTTTTACATGAAAATTACCTATATAATATTTAAATCAAAGAAAGTTAAAAAATGTCACTCTGTTAATTTTAAATATCTATTAAGTGTTCAGATAGGAAAAAATAAATAAATTGATGAATATATATTAATTGTAATTTTGTGAATAATAAAATTATATTTGTATTTTTAGTTTATTTATAATTTTAAATTATTAAAAAATTACTTAAAATTCTTGCACAACACTAATACAATATTTATTCAATTAATAGAAAAGTAAAATAAATAATTTTAAAAATATTAAAAGTGACATAATTTGAATGGTCTAATGCGTACCGTTAATTTCATAGTTCTATACAACATATTAGGGCAATTTTAAGGAATTATATTCAAATTTACCCTCTATATTGATGTATTTAAATTCAAATGAAATGAATAGTTCTAAAACAACTATTAATGATTTCTTATAATAAATAATATTTTATTAAATGATTTAAAATTCATAAAAATATTATATTATGAAAAAATAGAGGTATATGGTTCTAAAAATCAACCACTTTACATTTATTGTTCTTTTATCATTTTATAGCAATATTATTTACCCATTAAGTGTAGAAAACTTTACTATTATGGTAATTGTCGAAAGGGTTAACAAGGGGTTAAAAATAAAAGATAAAGGTGAAAAAATATCAAAAACTAGTATATATTTTATTTTATGAGGTGATATATACTTATATTAATATTATCTTTTAGTTATATATATTTTTATTCATTTGGGTCTGAAAAATAATTTATAATATGTTAATACTTTAAGAAATCCCAAGAGTGCCACTCCCCTCAATTATAAAAAGGAACCATCCTTTATATTCTTAACAAAACTTTTAGCCTTATAGATTGACAAAATATACTTTGTTTTTTCCCAACCACCAATATACATTTTATAGGTTTTTTTCTTCCCAAAATACTAACCATAAATCCCTTAATGTGAGACCTAAAGGAGTTATTTCAAAGAAGAGGCAATCAGCTTAACACATCACTTCCTTTTTAATTTTTTTACCTTATCTAAATATGTTTTATTATTAATAAAATAATAATTTTAGTATCCTTATTATAAGAAAATGTTATTATGAATACTAAAACACCTTTATTCAACCTATTTCCATCAAATGGGAAGTGAAATTATTTCTTTTTGGGTATATATGACTTACCATCTCCATGTAGTGATACAATTAATTTCTCAGCACCATATTTTAGGGATGGGTATTTTTATGGAATAAAATTTTTATATGGTAATAATTAAATAATTAAACTTATATAATCGTAATATCATATCTACCTTCTTACCTTCCAAACTATTGGAAAATGATAATTCCCCTTGTATGTACATGTGGACTACTACCTCCACAAAAGATGTGATTAAGTTTTCATTTATGTTGTACTTGGATAGTAATAAGGAATGTTTTTATGATTATATATGATTTATATTATATAATAATGATTCATAAAGGTAAATTATTAGACAAATTTATTTCATTCTATCCTTTGTAAAATGAAACTAGCGTTTATGTGGACATACGACCTACTATCTCCATGATCGATGCAATTCATTTTTCTATCTCTAATTTTATGAATGAATACTAAATTTTATATAATGAATATATATTATATTAATGTCATGATTAATGTTCTATATATTATGTAAACATGATGAAATTACAAGGATCGAAACTACCGAATCAAAACATATATGAAAAACGAAGCAGATATCACTAGGAACAATGCTTTTAATAAAGAATTGTCCAAAAAAAGATGATAAAATATTTTAAGTAAATCATATATGGTTGATATATATGATTATGATTCTATAATATATTTATAATAAATTTATATTTATTATATAGGATTTTCCAAAGTATATGAATGAATTAATACCTAAGTTAAGATATTTTCATCTAATTATTATTTTTTGAGATACATGCCATATTCACCACTTTTATATTTTATGTGGTGTATATAATTCCCATGAATTTATTTTTTGATTATTATTATTAATTTTATATGGATTTATATATCCATATATGTCTCTTTATTTCATAGGTATTACAATTCAAATGTTACCAAAGTGGTAAGTGTTATCTATTACAATCTCATTATTTATAGGGGTTGTATATGATTAAGTTTAAGATGATGAATTATTAGGATATAATTCTTAATAAACTCATATGTTTTCTTCTCCTCTAGCTATTTCTTAACAATACACGTTTTATTTTCATTTTCCTCACCTTAAGTACTCAATATACTGAGAATATGTTTTTAATAAAAACTGACTTTATTTCTCTCTTCAGTCAAAAATCGTTTTTCTTCTATATCCATGTTTTTTAAAAACAAATTAAATTTTTTTAATATTCTTTATGAATGTTTAAACCCATTTTCTCCAATTATTTATTTTAAAAAAACTTTTTAAAATGAATCTTCATGTCATTTTCTGAATGAGGAACTTTTTGACTTTTACCAAAAATGTAAAATGAATATTTTCTTTTAACTTATATGGCATGAATAAAATTTACCACCATCATGACCACTAAATGTTTTGAATATTAGTTTAAAAATTTCAAATATTATTTTCAATGAAACTTTTTTCTAAAATATATAGGAAATATTTTTATTTTAAAAGTGATTTTTAAAATGAAATTGTTATTGTCCTTAATAAATGTTTTAGGGATATTTTAAATGATTCTAAATATATGATAAAATTGTTTGATGTTAATTATAATTTTGTTGGGATATTAGAAATTGATAATATTATTTATCTTTTAATAAATGTTTTATGTTTATGTTGATGAGATGTTTATGAAAACAATTTATTTTACATGGGTTATGTTATGATGATTGGATGATTTTTTTACAAAAACAGTTTTATTTAAAAATTTTATGATTTGATGATATAGTGAATGTTTTATGATCTTGTGACACAAATATGTATGGTTTTAATTATGTAATGATGTATATTTTATAATCAAAGAAGGTGGTTACATTATATCCAAGGACGGTGGTTATGTTATAACTAATGATAGTGGTATGTTATAAACAAGGACCATGGTAACATTATAACCAAGGATGGTGGTTAAGTTATAAAAAAAGGACAATGGATACATTATAAGAATGGATGGGTTGGCCCAAAATTATATAGCCCTCTAATGAATTGGGTAATGATTGATATCTCATGAGATAAAAAGGGTTGAAATGAGGATTAAACCCTGTTTAGTAAGTGACTTTTCCCAATATTATAGTCTTGGGAGTGGACCTTGAATATTGTGATTTAATGGGAAGTAAATCTAATCCACTATGATAGTATAATAAATGTGACTTTACTAATAAAGAAATTATTTTATATGATTATTCCACAATTCCATGTCTCAAGAAAATGTTATTCTATCAAAACTCTTGTTCTTCGATTACTTTATGATTCATATCTTGTAAAACTCCTAAAATTATGGAATGAATCAATATTATGATATATGATATTTATGATAAGGTTTCCAAATGTTATTATCATGTTCTCATACCATTTTTTCATTTTTAGTTTAAGTGATCGTTAATATATCCCTTATATACCATTACCAAGAATTTAGGATCTCCATTTCTTATGTTTTATTTCCATAGGTTATGAAGAATGTTTTTGGGAATTATATGTCTAAGAATGGTCTTAGTTATAAATAACTTAATTGTATACTCTTATGAACTAGTTTTTTATGTGTATAATCTTCAAAAGACACTATACATATACAATTATAGTGTGAATCATTATGATATGTAATGAATATTCAAATAATAATATGTAATATCTATGTATCAAAAGTGTGGGTCATTATTTTTGATATCATAACAAGGTTTATTTAACCTTTGGAAACTAAGATGAGAAAACTTTAGAGAGAACCATGGGGATAAGTCTATGTATAGGATAATATCTTAACATTTTGGTGATGATTGTGGATAACCTATGTTAAACCTAAGGTTCCATAGATTAAAAGGGATGTGTCCTGATTTATACATCTAATAAATGGGTTTTCATAATTCCTCATTATGATTTTTTTATCAAAATATGATTTTTTTGTTTCAGCCAATGGATGGAACCAGGAGGATTCATGTTAACATTAATAGAAAATGGAAAGATTGTACTCATTAGCAATGAAATGAAATGATACAAGGAATGAAAAACCTTATGATTATTCCTAATCAGTTATCATGACATATGATTAACAATTTTCACCTTAAAAAACTCTTGGACTCACCAAATAGGGTAAGTACAAAGTTAATTGAGAGCTCAGATGGTGGAGACTATAAATAAAAAAATATACATCTTCAGATATATAGATATTGTACAAAGAATCACTCAAGTTAATATCTTACATGAACAAGAAAAATGTTTTCTATATGAAATAGAAGGGAATATAATAAATAATTGATGAGAAAAAATGGAGTGTTTTATAGGGGGAAAAAAAGTTCAGCCTAAGGTACCATTTATAGTTCAATGTCTTATGTGTGGGTAATATGGGAATTATCCAAGAAAATTCCATATTACAAGGGTTAAATTATTGACTAAATAAAGACCTTTGAAGTAAATGGATTTAAGTATTATAATATAATAATTATTTTTTGGAAGTGTTATATTAATGATATTTTGGATATAAGGTTTATGAAAACTTTTAAGTATTGTTCAATAGTAGAATTTTAAATTTTTTTTTAGTTTGGATAAAGAAATATTGGCATTGTTAGGATAGTATTGGTGACCTTGAAACTAATTATTTGATGAAAAAGTGATTTAGGTAATCTTTTATGAGGTTTATTATATTTTTGGATTTTTAGAATAAAATGAATAGTTTGTGAACTTAACTGTGGAAAAAGTATTGTGTTAATATTTGGAAGCATAGGTTTTCACATGTGGTTAACTTAAAAGTTATATACACTATCATGGAATTATTTGTTTAAGGATGGACATAATTTTAAAGGCACAAAACACCCTATTTAATGTTTCAAGTGATGGAATTTTGAAGTTATTTGAAGATTTTACTATGTATTAGGAATAATATTATATTGAGGTTTAAATAACCCTTTTTGGTTAGTATATTATTTGATGTTAAGTAAACTATGGTCTAATGGATAATGGGATATAAACAATCTTGATGTTTTAAGAGTCATTCATTGACAAGGTGGTATTTTTATATATATTTATGGTAACGTTAAGGATAACCTTTCAAGTTATTATCTAAATTTGATTCATCATATTTTAGTAAAATTCACTACATTAAAATATTGTGTAGTGATTTATCATGTTTATTAAACATATTTTGGAGATGTTTCATTAGGTTAGTGTATACATAACCCTTAATTTTAATAGTCAATTTAACATGAAATATTATTTAGTAAAAATGAAATTAAACTTTTAAAGATATAATATGGAGGGTATGATATATCATCTGAGATTAAAGCATTATTTAATGTTGAGGTTATTAAAGTAATTAATGATTTGTAGATAAATTTTTTATTTCCTAATATGATGGTTTATTGATTTTTATAATTATATTTTCCTAACCATTTTTGGTTTTTGTTAATTCCAAAATATAGTAGGAATATCTTGATTTAATTTTGAATTCATTAGAAGACTATTTTAGTGCTTTAGTCTTGACAAATTTATTTAGAAATCTCATATTTTAGAGTAAGAGATTAGATTATGGTGGAAAATGATTAAAAGATGAAATTATAATTTTTAAAAAATTATATTTTCATATTTTCTTAGTCTAGATGGTAAAGATAACCATAAAATCTAGGAAAATTATACTTGGAAAAATTGTTATCTTATAACCTTTAATTCTGATGAATTGATGGTATATTGACCCCTCACTGATTCTGGGTTTTGTGGTTGTTAAATTTCTCCTGACCATGTTCTCCTTCACTCTCTATTAGTACATGGGTGTTAATATTCTCCTCCATGTATATATTTTTACTTCCCACTGATGTAAATATAATTGGAAACCTAATTTTACGGGGACCTCTATGCTTCTCTTTCCCTCTTTTAAGAGGAAAATTTATTAACCCTCTTTACGATGTGGGTTTTCCATAAAGGAATTTCCAAATATCAAACCCTTGATTACTAAGAATAATTTAAAATTTAAAGTACACATTTACTAAAGGGGTATAATGTAACAAATTGATATTTTAAAAGAATATTATGTTTGATAGAATACAATACACACAACAATGAGCCTAAATGAACCATGAGATATTATTATTTAAATACAATCGTTATAACCTAGCCATTAAATTGGTGGATATGAATAGGACTAAATAAATTAAGAAAAATATATAATGTTCGTAATAAATATAAATTTATTAATACATTTTTAATAAATAATCACTCAATTTTTTGTAAATCCATTTTAATCTTAAAAAACATTTTCTTCAAAAAAAATTTTCGAAAAAAAAATATTTTAGTGTTTTTTTGTGAGAAAATAATATATTTAAACTTCAGAACTTTTGGAGATTATATTTTATAAAAAGGATATAATTTTTTAATAAATCATGTAAAAATTATCTTAGAATTAATGTTTTATAATTTTTTGAAAAGTATGATTTTTCAATAAAATATAAAAAATACTGATTTTTGTTGAAAAATGTATTTTCATTTCATGAATGTAAAAATTTCCATTTTTTACAAAATGGTTTAAAATTAATATTTTTTATATTTTTTTAAATAATCTAACTAATATCTTTGGAGTTAATTTTATTTTTTAATTTGGTATAAAAAAACATTTTTATATGCAAAATAGATTTTTAGGAAAAATTATTTTATGCCTGTAATGGATTTTTATTTTAATAAATTAAATTAATAAATATTGGTGAATTATTTTAATAAATTTTTATATTATATATCAATTCAATTTTTTAACTTTCATTTAATATTTTTCTAAGTATGGGATAATAATTAGCCATGTTTTATGCGTAAAAAATGTATTTTTCTAAAAAATGGTTTGTAGCACAATTTTCACACTTATTTTTAGAATTATTTTTTGATAGTTATAGGTATTGAAATTTAAAAAATGGATTATATATTTGGAATTATGAAGTTTAAATTTGTTAAATAGGATCATTTTATTTTTGGTTAATTTGAATAGTAATCGTGGTTAGATTTATCACCTCAATAAAGGGTAAATTAGGTTAATCTAGGTTAAAACTAAGTGATAAGGTCATAATATTTCGTCCCAATTATTATTAGAGGAATTTAAATCTATCCTTATCACCTTATTCTTGAATATTATTTCTTTAATGGGTACTTTTCCATGAAAATGAACAATATAATATTTAAATCAAAGAAAGTTACAAAATATCACTCTCTTAGGTTTAAATATCTATTATGTGTTCACATAGGGATAAAATCAAGTTGTAAAGGAATATTAATGGTAATTTTGTGAATAATAAAATTATATTCATGATGGTAATTAATTTAATGTTTTTAGTGATTAAATAATTATCTTAAATTCTTACACAACGCTAATACAATATTTATTCAATTAACAAAAAATCAAGTAAATGTTTTTTAAAATAATAAAGGTTATATAATTTAATTATTTGACATGTACCAAAAATTTTATTTATCTATATGAAATAATTTGTAGGTTTTTATGTAATATATTCTAATCCAACTTTGCTTTTATGCATTTAAAGTACAATTAAATGAATAATGTTCAAAATGAGATTAATGATATTTTATAAAAAATAATATTTTATTCAATGATTTAAAATTAATAAAATTATTATATAAAAAAACTAATTTTATATGGTTTTTAAAATATACCATAGTCTATATATGAGTTTTTTTCATTTTAGTGTAACATTATTAATAGTTAAATGGTAGAAAACTTTAATATTATGGTAATTGTAAAAAGGGTTAACATGGGTTAAAACCGAAAGAGAAGGGAGAAAACATATACAAAACTTGTATAATTTTTATTTTATGATATTATTTATAATTATAATCATCTAATATTTTAATTATATAAATTTGGGGCCATTTGGGCCTGAAAAATAATTTTTATTAATTTAATACTTTAAGAAATTCTAGGAGTGCTCCTCCCCATAATTATAAAAGGGCACCCCTCACTTCTCTTCTTAAAACAAATATGAGCTTTATATATTGACCAAAATCTGAAAAATTATCCTACTGACTCACATAGACATATTATATAGGTGTTTGTTTTCTCTAAAGGCCAACCGTAGAGACCTTAAGATGTTATCTAAATGAGATGTTTCAAAGAAGAAGTAATCACTTTAACCGATCACTTTATTTTCATTTATTCATTATGTCATCCAAATCTATTATATTTTTCAAAAAATAATATTTTATTTATATTAAATATAATAAAAATTTATTATTATTATAAAACCACCATTATTCACCCTATTTTTATCAAATGAGAAGTTAAAGTATCGCTTGTTCTTACATATGACTTTTCATCCATATATAGAAATACAATTCATTTCCCATCATAATATTTTATAGATGGGTATATTTATGGGTTTATTGTTTATATATTATAATTATTACATAATTATACTTCTATAATTTTAATATCATATCTACCTTCTTACCTTCCAAATCGTTGGAAAACAACATCGTCGCTCGTGCGTACATATGGACTACCACCTCCACAATGCGAGGTGATTCATTTTCAATTCCATTTTTATTGGATGGTAATAAGAGTTTATTTTATGAATTTATATGATTTATATGATATAATAATGATTTTTTGATGTTTAATTGTTATTTTTTATGTCTTTTGTTCTATTAGTTAAAAAATGAAAACAATGTTCATGCGTTTGTATAACCTACCATCTCCAGAAATAGTGTAATTCATTTTTTTATTTGTAATTTTATTAATTACTAAAAAAAATTATATAATAAATATATATGATATTTATATAATTATAAAAATTATATATATTATGGGATCATGATAAAATTAGAAGGCCCAAAAGTACTGAACCAAAACATACATGAAAAACGAAGGAAATGTCACTTGAAAAAGTGATTTTAATAATGAATTGTGAAAAAATGGGTGATAAAAGGTTATAAGTAAATTATATATTGTATGATATATATTATAATAGTTATATAATATATTTATAACAAATCTATATTTATTATACATGAGGTTCCAATTCATACCAAGGACATCAGACCCAATGTAATGGATTTTCTTCTCACTTTTATTTCTATGAGACACATGCCATATTCACTAGTTTTTTCTTTTATGTGGTGTATATAATACCCATGAATTCCTTTTAATATTATTATTATAAATTTTATGGTTCTTTAAATATTCATTTATTGTTATTAATTTCACAGGGCTTATGATTTCAATGTTACCAAAGCAGTAAGGTTTTTCTATTACAATCTCATTATTTTTCAAGATTGTTTATGATTAAGTTTATGATGAAGAATTATCAGTATTAAACTCTCAATAAACTTATTAATTTTATTAATTTTTTTTATTTTTTGATAATACACTTTTCACGTTCATTTAAATCACTTTAAGTACCCAAGATACTGGAAATTTAATATTAAGGAAAATTGACTTTATTTCTTTATTTAGTGGTCAAAGTAGGAAATTTTTTATTTTATATCCATGTCTTATAAAAATGTTTTTAATAATGTTTTTATATTATACTATGAATTTTTAAAGTTATTTTTATCCATGATTTAACTTTTAAAAATGGTTTAAAATAATTCTTCTTATCTATATCTAGATGATGTACTTTTTGACTTTTACTAAAAATGTGAAATAGATGTTTTCTTTTAACTTATATAGCATGAATGGAACTTACCACTATCATGAATTCTTAATGTTTTAAAGATAATTTCATAATTTTACAAGGTTATTTTCAAATAAAATGTTTCCCATATTTTTTTTGAAATATTTTTATTTTAAAAGGGATGTTCAAAATGCAAATGTTATTTCCTAAAGAAACATTTTAGTTATATTTTAAAGGAATTTTCATATATGTTAACATAATTTTATGTTAATTATTATTTAGTGTGGATATAAATCATTTCACCATCATTAATCTTTCAATGAATATTTAATATTTATTTTTTATTAGCTATATTTGAAACCCATTTATTTTACATGGTTTATTCTATAATGAATGGATGAAATATTAATGAAACCTATTTAATTATCAAATGTTATGATGAGATAATATGGTTAATGTTTTATGATTTTTTAGAAAACTTATGTATGGTTTTGATTATGTTTTTTTGGTTATGTTATTACAAAGAATGTGTTTATGTTATAACTAAAGATGGTGGTTATGATATAACCAAGGATAGTTGTTATTTTATAACCAAGGACAATGGTTATATTATAAACAAGGAAATTGATTATGTTATGACCATGGATAGTGGTTACTTTATAACCAAGTATATTTTTAACATTATAATCCAAGTATGGTGGTGACATTACAACTGAGGATGGGTGGGTTCGTAATAATATAAACCTCCAATGCATTGGGAAATGATTGATTTCTCATTAGATAAATAGGTTTGGAATGAGAAGTGATCCCAGTTCAGTAAGAGAAATTTTCCACAATAATAGTCTTGAGGGTGTACATTGACTATTATAATAGAATGGGGAGTGAACCCAATCCACTATTTTAGTCTTGTAAATTTGACTTTAATACTAAAGAAATTATTTTCTATGCTTATTCCATAATTACTTGTATTATTACAATTTTATTCTCTTAATACATTTGTTATTTGATTCCTTTAGGATTAATATCTTATAAATAACCTAAATTTAAGAAAGTAATCTATATAATTATCTTTGACATGTAGGGTATGGTTTTAAAATTTTATTATCATGTTCTCATACCCTTATGCTCATGTTAAGTGTATGGGATAATTTATATCTCCCTTATTTACACTTATTGAGCATTTGAGCTCACACTTTCTTATGTTTCCTTTAACCAAGTTACGAATAAAGGATTTAGGAATGATATATCTAAAAAGGGTTCTAGTTATGAAGAACTTAATGCGATACTCTTATTAACTAGTTGATTATGTCTCTATGTTTCCAAAGACACTAGACCTATATGATTTTGGTGTGGGTAGTTATGATATGTAATGGACATTCATCCAATAATATGTAATATATATCTATGAAAAGAATGGTTCTTTATATTACTCTATCCAAATTGAAACTTTTAGGTGGATTCTCAACAATTGTTTATCTACTATTTATTAGATATACAAATAATCTCATACTACATTTTTGGGTTTTTGTAAATCATAAATCATTAAGTTTCATGATATATGTGTTGATGTGACATTTTCTCTTAGAGGAAGAAGAGGACTCAATCCATAACCTCCAAATACTTATAGTTATTCTAGGTAGAGATTAAAAGTTATCTTGGATTGAGAAGAAATTTATAAGAGAGAAAAATTAAAAGCAACTATTGCATTTGGTGCTAAATTTTCTAAAAAAGGAGTTACACCTTCAAAGCCTACCAAAAAGTTTTTTTTGAGTTCAAGATCATATGATGTTATCAAAGCTTTATAGAGTAATGATGGAGTCTTGAATATTCCCACTTAGTGACCAATAGATAGATTAGGGTTTGGGACTAAACTTAGTCCATTGCATCTTGGTAGAGTAGTCTTACCTATATTGGTTGACCCTCCTTCCACCTATTCTTCCTCTCTAGACTATAAGAAACCTCCACCCAAACCTCTATTTGAATTTGAACCAATCCAAAAACTAGTTTCATATAACTGATTTGTGTATGTATATATATATATATATTGAGTTGAGTATTTGAATCTTTTTAACAATGTACATGATTAAGGAAATTTTGTAACATTCTTGAAGTAATTGTTTTGATTTAATGTTTTTATTTTTTTTGAATGTTTTACTTGTAGTAATTTTATGAATTTTAGTCCTAACATAATTCAAATTTAGTATTACATCTTTACCTTAACTATTCATGACTCTGGTTCAACATTAAAATATTTTTTTCCTCTCATTAACCTTTATTTTTAATGTCAAAAGGGGGATAAGATAGATAATATAGATAAAGGGGGACATGAAAAGAAAAACATAAAATTTTAAAATTAGTATACATTATAAAATTTTCCACAAAAATACTTAAATCCTTTAAAATTTCATATTAAATTTTTTAATGGGTCTTATGATCATCAAAAAATGGGAGATTATTTGAATCATAATTTTCTTCCAATATATCCCACATGATTTATATTTTTATAATATAAAAAATTTCATATGTTTCTAATGGTTTTATTTTTAAGTATGTGCATTATGTTTACAACATTATTTAGTCAATTGTATTGTAATTATGAAATTTTGGAAGTTTGGTAAAATTTGTCGAAGTTTAGAAAATTAATATATGTGAGGAATTTGGCTACATGATAATTTGGATACATAGAGAAATCTTCTATGTGAATGAATCACCAATATAAATTATCCACATTTTAGAATCATGTATGTGAAAATAATTCATTTAGATAAATAAACTACATGACTAAACATCTATGTCTATAAATAAACTATGTGAAAAAACTATATGAGAAATCTGTTACATGATTTCAATACATGGAATATTCAGAAATGTGATTCCAATCAGATATGTGTTTTCATTTGGGTATGTGAAATTCAGTGACATGATCAAAATGGTTATGTAATTTATCTATGTGAATAAATACATTATGTAAAGAATAACTACATGTATAAATTCAGTTACATGTCTACCTGGTGATCCATAATTGTCTAAGTGGTTCTATAACTCATATATTTAATACTTTTGGTGTAATTTAAGTGGAAATTAATGATACAATCGATGCATTAAATATTATACTATTTCATTATAATAAAACTGATTTAAAAAATATTACATGTTCATAGAAAAGAAAATTTTATAGAATAATTTATTTCTTAGCCCTTTGGACAAGATATTCTTCAAGAAAGAAAAACTGAAACATGTAACCTGAGACTAGATTTAATTTTATATCATGGTGTTATAGTAATAGAGAATAGATGAGAGAGTTTATTAATTAGATAAATTTATAGAAGTAACAAGAATAACACTTGAAATTTCAACCCTCTCTCTTTTAAGGCTTATCTATTCTAAGAAAAAGAAAATGTAGATTTATGTTTTGAACGAATTTGTTTCAATGTTTAGTCTTTCTTTATTATTAATGAGCCTTATAAAGTTATAATTCAGTAATATTATATGTCTAGAATAACTATTTTCTTCTGTAACTTTCACCTTTCAACTATGTGATTAATATGTAATCTTTCATTATTATTTCTCACTATTGGAAGTGAGAACTCCTTATATTGAGTGTTTAAAGGAAGGTGTTTTTTTAAATCCTTATTGGATACCATAAAAAGTTCTTGGTTTTTTTACTAAGTGTTGTATTCTTGCAGTCATTTGGGTAGTCCCTGGGAAAAGGATTGGTTTTAGTGAAATTTTCAAGCTCTAGGAGTTGAGTATTGGTAGAGTGGATTAGGGGATATCTGCTCCCTGGACCACTATAAATCCACTAGGTTTGATATTTTTCAAGATATTTTTCTTTCCACATATTTCTTGTGATAATAAAATATTATAATCTATTATACCACAAAATAGGGTGGTTTTAAGTGAAGAAAATTTCAAGAACTCAATTTACCTCATCTGGAGTCTTAATAGAGTTTTTCTTTGACCAATATTAATTTTTATTAATTTAAATTGTTTTGGAAAAGGTATGTTATTGAGAATATATTATTAGGGTATATATATACTTGGGTATATGAGTTTATTAAGGATTACTGTTGTTTGAGTAAAGATATGTAAATAATATAGCCTAAGAGAGTAAGGTTTATGAAATACTATAATTTAAATCCCGAAAGATGAATATGTTTAGAATACCCATACCTACCCTCATCAATGAGTAATAATTAAAATTGTGAGGACTTAATTTATTTAATAGGGGGGATGTAACACCATAAGTTTTTTATTTATATCATTCCTTTATAAAATAAATATAATACGTTCGATAGCTTTCTCCACCCATGACACAAAACAAAAATCAGCCAAATTATATTAGAATAATATTACTAATAAAATTATAGGAATAATAAAACCAATAATAAATAAAAGTATATTAATCAATTAAAAATGATTACATTTAGAGGATATATAATTAATATAATTTAATATTTGAAAAGATTATTTATTAGAAAATAACTGTGTAAAGTATTAATTAACTGAATGTACCACTTTTAAATGGTTATCATGATAATATATAATATTTATTTAAATAATAAAATAAAATTATTTAAAATGTAAATTAGTATGAAATTATATTATGGACACATAATGTTTAAGAAGGCTAGTTTTCAATAAAGGAAACATTTACTAAATTTATTTAAAAGATAAATTTATAAGTTTTTTATGTTTAAATTTAATAAATTAACTTCATTTTTAAATTCCACATATCAATATTATCTTAAGGATATTTTTTTGATATTTTTACGAAATAACTATTTTTTTGAATAGTAAAAAATACAGTTTTTTCTAAAATCATAGTAGTTATTACTGTATCAAAAAGGTATGGTAACTTTAAAACATATAAAACATTTTTATGATGAGGAGTAAAACCATATATTTCTAACTAATATTATGAATTTAGAAAATATATTATTAACAACTTAAGTAATATTTTTCAATAAAAGAAACAATTTTTGTATTTTCTTTTAAATAATAATCTTTTTTTTAAATTAAGGTATTGGATATCTTTTAACACCATACAATTTTTTTTATAATAAACCAATTTATATAATGAAAAAAAATATTGATAAATTTTTCATACATAGAAATTTTATGTTTTAAAGTACATTGTTTCAAAAAATGGGCTTTTACAAATTACATACGCTAATGTTAAAGTTTATTTTTATTAATAATATAAATTTTCTATAATAAAATTTATTTAATATTTGGAATTATTATTTCAAAATTATATAATAAGGGATATTTTATTTTTATAATTAAAACTAACTTATTATGGTAAAAATTAGTTACCACGGTAAAAAAAATGGTAAAATTAAAAATTATAAGAGTCAATGACATAAAAATATATTTAAAAAATGTGTTAAAATGATTTTTTCTGGGATTATCAGCCTAATATTATGCACCAATACAATATTTTCCATTTTAGTGTCTTCTTGATGTGTTAAACATGTTCTCTATTTATATTAATTTGAAATATTTACAAAAATTCTATTCTCACCACTTATGAAAAGGGCCTCTCACCACCCCTTAAATACCACCCTAAAAATTCAAATTACCCTCTAAAATATTCCATTTTTACTTATACTATAATTCTATCCTATTTTTAATATCCTGTGTTAAGAAACTATGACCTCCATTCCCAAGGAGCCTTTCAAGGGAAATCCTAAGTCCTCAATGTCAATACTATTTTCCAAAACTTCTAATATTTTTTTTCTTAATTTACCAAATATTATTTTATAATTACTATATAATGAATTAAGTATTATTTTTATTCCCAATTTTATCATAATAAATTATTAAATATTAACCACATTTTTGCTTTTCCATTAAAGAAAATAACCACCACTATTCGTGTATTGTACAATATACCACATCTATGAAACGAAGACTTACCTTTTCAACACCGCCTATCTTCTATGGTTATAACCATGTAATTAGAGAAAAATATGAAATATATAATATTATCATGAAGATAAAAATTAAAATTCAACTTTTTCCCTTCCCATTCATCAATTAATGAAAGTGTTAACCGTGAGTTTGGCGAACTACCGTCTTCATAGAGTAACATTTCACATTTTTCAACTAATTTCTTTATTATTTTATAATATATCCTAAAATATGATTCAAATCCATAAACTTATATAAATAAAATCATTATTCTTATATAATTGTTAAGTTATTCCAAAATAAACTACTTTCCTAATCAAAATCACCTATTAATTATGGTACGTTTATGTATGGGTCAGTTTAACCACAAAATTGAAACTTATTATAAAATAATATCCCAGATTAATATGAGAACTTAATCATAGAAAATAAAAGATATAAATAACTAAATAAATATTTTATTTTGGTTTTTAGCGCTCCCATTAATATTAACCTCCTTAATTAGGATACCAACATTCGTTCATTGAAAATCACCGAAACATACTCATCATTAATTTCATCTTTATGGATCACAACAGGAACTCCAATTGAAGGAAATTATATCATTATGAATAATTATAAAGCACAAAAGTACCTTTTATTATTTTTTAATTGTGAAATTTTAGAGAGTAATTGATAACCACACCTCTAATATGAAACTAGTTCAAAATGATCCTGATTTCCCACACCCGATATTGAAAATTAGTAATAAAAAACTAATATACATATTAAGAATAAATATAAATTAATTTTATCAAAGTTTATTTATATGAATAAGGTTTTTCAACTTTTAACTAATATATTTATTATTTTTATATATGAGATTTAAGAACTTTAGTGGAAGTTAGAAATTAAGGTAAGGGATTTTTTGTATCAAATTTAATTTCTTGAGACATATTTATTATTATGGACCATGATATAATTACTAGAGTGTTATTACTGATTAATTAATGTATTGTACCTTATTAATTTAATTCATGAGGTTTTAAGAGCCATTTCATGCTCTCTCTTTAGATGTCACTCATTTCAAAATATACTAATTTTTTATGTGTTTTTGTTAACTCAACTCCCTTCATTGAGTTATAATACTTATATTTGAAATTATTTATTCCAATATTGATTTATTACAACTTAATATTTCACATCAGGGTACATTATATTTTTATCTAGGAAAAATTAATCTTTTGATTCAAATATTCATCCTTGATTATTTTCCACCTTAAAATCTATATCATTGTTGAGAATAATTCCTATCTTATTTAACAAATAGTTTCCCTACCTTTTGTATATGTTCATTTCCCACCAATATTCTATATTATAATTATATGCATAGTTATGTGCCATCTCATGTAACCATTACATTTCTATTCTCATATTTTAAAAATTATGTTTTTTACACTTTTTATGTTATAGGTTTTCAAAAATGGTATTTCAAAATATTAAAAAGGATTTCCATACTTAAAAATAAATATATTTTATCATGCACTCCAAATTTCATTTTATAACATTTATATAATTTCAGGGATCTATTAATGGAGTTATATTTTCAAAATAATGTGTTTTATATAGATTCAAATTATATTTTTTAAACCTTTATACCTTTTTAAGGCTCTATTATTGAATATTCTTTATAAAAGTTAAATTTCTTAATAAAATTTAACTTAAACTTTTTGAAAACCTTATGTGTTATCTAAGGATTTATTACCAAATATTGATTTTGAAAATTTATTCTTTTCAATTTTTCCAAAGTAACCTTTCTAAAAATGTTTTTAAGGAAACTATAACTTCATCTATTACGCTAAATAAAAAAATCATATTTCAAAATCTATTTTATGATTTTACTATCATTTCCTCCTTTTCTCCAAAGGCTTTTTTTCATAAAAATTATTTTTCATGTATCATCCTCTAAGTGTTATTATAAAATACTCTTGGGGTGATTTATTTTTGGGTATCAATCATTTACATACTTTAGGTAAATATTGGTGATACCATATAGAAGTATCATAAAACCCATTTTCCTTTCTATGGTTTCTTTATGATGTGAAAAATGAAACCCATTTTCTTCCATAGGTCATGTATGATGTAATGAATTACTCATTTGAAGTGTAACACCTAGGTATGGATGATTTATGTGTAGGGTCCTATATTTCCATCAAATTAATTTGTTAATGATTAATATCACTTGAGATAATGAATTTGAGCATGAGAATTTTTCTTATTTACAACTTACTACGTGGAAATTTTGTTTGTTAACAATATATAATATGGGAATTTTATTTGTCTAAAATATAAAGCATATATTTTTTTTTCAAAACATGAAGCATGAAAATTTTGTTTGATCACAATATAAAGTGTGAATATTTTGTTTATTCACAACATGAAGCGTGAGAATTTTGTTTGTTCATTGTGTTATAATTTCACCATGATTATGTTTGTTCCAAAGTTATTTATAATGATATATCTAAAGGTAATGTTATATTTCCCTTACATAAGAATATTATTTTGCATCATGGATCATGTTTATTACATCGTGATTCCACACTCTTTTTCTATGTTATATGTTTGTTTATTTGATATTTCATGTCCTTTTATCATGATTTATGGACAAATCCCAATAGTTCATAATCTTTGTAATAAGATATTTCTCCCCTACTCATATTTTATCTTATTCTTATTATCCAACCATTGATAAAATTTTGATAAATTTTCCCTTATTAAATTTTTAAGATCAACCCTTTCTTATGTTTCCATTCCCTAGGTAATGAATATGACTGTAAATTATGAGAAGTCTAGAAGAGAGTCTAATCTGGCTTAATTATAGAGGAATTTTGTAAGACCCTGAGTTTTTCTTAAGGTGTGAATCTTTTCTTTTTTATGATAAATTATTATTTCTTTCCTTTTTGGATTATACCCTAAGCTGGGATATGGGCCTATTGGGTTGTACTTGGGAAAGAAGGGGAAAAGAGGCTGAAGGATGACTTTAGGCTGATTATAGACTGTGAATGGGGGATACATGTCTTGTAATCCCCAATCATAACGTGTAATAGTCTATATAGGACCAATAATGACATGTATGGCTTTTTCTTCAAAAAAGGAAAATTGAGCATTACATGCCATGTAATGGGATTACACGCCCTGTAATGGGATTACACATCGTGTAATTGCCCTCCAGGGTTTTTTTAATAATAATGGTAGTAGCCTCTTATTTTTTCTATATAAAACTCTTTTATATATTGTTTGAATCCTAAACTCCTATAATTTTTTTAAGATCTAAAATCCATTCGAACTCCGATTCTTATGTCGTTGGTCACATTGGAACTGCATTAGTAAGTAATCAATTCATTTTTATCTATTCTTGATTTTTTGGAACAATGAGTGTGCTATTTTGATTTAGGCTTGTATGTCTTAATTTCTTGTACTTTGTCCATTCTTCATATTTATCCTAAAGAGTGGAGGATCATGAGTTGATACTAGATGAGAAATCTTCTACCGATCTAAGGTAGGTGGTATATGATTTACTTTAGATTTTATAGTGAATTTATAACATTTTTCCTTTTCACCGCTTGTAAGACTTTCCGGTGTGACCCCACTTTTGAGAAAGCTAATTCTAGTGGGTTTGGTAAGAGCTAGTGTGGATGCACTTAGGTTCCATTTAGGTTCATTGGAACCCTTTTCTCAATTCATTGTCACACATGGGGTGCACCTTAAATAAATAAAATGTTTATGCATTTTTAAACCACCAAAGGGGTGTGTGTTTGTGATTTAATAGTTTGAAGAAGCCCAATGACGATTTAATGAGTTGAATATCTTTCTTAGAAGATGTACTGACTCCATTCTTCATATTTCCATGTTATACCATGTTTATTTTGAATTTTGTAATATGAGAGGGTTGGCCCATATGTTTTTTAAATGATTTATGGAATGCATGAGTTGGTATACTGATGGCTTGTAATCAGTTATGTGAGAGGGTATACTCACATGGAAATGGAATTCTTTGATTGTATGAAATGAATGAATGGGTTGATAGATGCCATGGATGACTCTCCATGGATTTGGAATGTGGTAGTGGATAGCTTTGGTGGATTATGCCATTGGGTCATAATTCTGTGGGATGCCTCAGGCCTTGGTACCCTATGGATCCAACTTGATTGGAATCACATATGACATGTTGGTACCCATGATCCTAGGACTCCAACTAGTTCCAAGATTGATTTTCCACTGGGACGCCCATGAGACTTAATGCAGATGCCTTGGATGAGTTCCTTGGATCTATCCCTTCATGGTCTAGATTTATTTTATAGATTCCTTGGTACATTGCACCTTGGATCGGACCCTTGGGTCTACACTTAATTATATAGTGTGTCTATAGGTTACTTGATATAAATGGATGTACGGTGTGACCATGGGTTACTAGATACGGATGGGACTACGACATGGCTGCGTGACTCGGTTAATTTTCTTATAGATGTATGGTTAGGAGTTGACATTTGTTCCAGGTAGCCCTGAGGGGCTGTTTATTTTTTATTGCAGTAGACTCAAGACATGGGCGTTCAATTTTATATTACTGATTTACTTATACTTTTTAGCACTTTGTATATTTTTGTTAGAACTGTATAAACCATAGGTGGTTACATACTGGGATTTTTATCTCACACCCTGTTTGGGCCTCCTCAGGGACCAAAACAGATTATATGGTTATAGGTGATGATATGGGAAAGAGCATAGGTAGAGGTTATTGACCATGGTTTCAAAGCAAGAGATCATATGAACAAAATGAGTCTTTCTATACTGTTGGGAATTTTTGGCCTTTTTGATCATTTTAGACTTATATTGTATTGCATCACCACATATATGTTATGGATACTTATTTGATATATGTATCATATGAATCATTGTATATGGGAAATATATAAACTATTTTTGTATTTTTGTCATGTCTTACTTCAGTTGACTATTTATTTATTCGCTTCCACTATTGTATGTGTTTGACTTCCACTGTGATATACTCTGGTAAAGAGGGAATAGTCTCCCCACTGACTCACCTAGGCCCTTGATACTAGTCATAAACCTCCGGAATTTGGGGAGATGCACTTGAGGCCATGTGGACAATTGGGTTCGGGGCACCGTTGGGTGGAATCCGAGTCCAGGGAGTTACAATGTGATATCAAAGGAGTTTTTTTCTGGTTTACCTTACCGTTTGGAAGCAATAGATGAGGATATGAAGGTAATAGAGTTTGTAAATAAGGTGTTCCTGAGAGTATCTACCCTGCATATAGGGAAAATCCAAATTCCCTCAAAAATATTTATGTTGTTCTAGATTTTTATGGTTAACATTATTTTGATTTCACCATGGGGTGACACACATGATTTATGCTATTACTATTGATGTAATTATGGGTTCTATTTCTATTGAAACCTGATGAGATGAGAGTATTCCATCTCATGAATCCCATAGATTCTTGTTATAAATCACATTCCATGCAATTTTCCATTCCATTTAATATGCATTACTTATTGCATGATGTTTTCATAGATTATGTAGTAGCTATGCCTATTGTTGTGATAGAATTTGTGAAGAGGCTAGAAAAGTAACATCATCTCTCAATTTAGAAAAATTATGGCCCCTTATGGATTGGAAAATGAAGCACCAATGAAATGAAAATTATAAAATTAATTTGATATGTATGGATTATATGGACATAAAACTATGTTTTATGAGGTGTTATGATCCTTCAGGGATTGGAACATGGTGGAACACTAGTTAAATCATTTTGAACAAATGACTATTGAATGAAAATTAATGAAATGGAAAATAGAGACTTGAACTAGATGAGGATTTTTAGTGGGAAAGAGACATAGTTTATAGTGGTTTGATGGTTGTTCTTTATATATAATTGGATTTAGGATAAGGCTTTAGGTTGACTTGGTTTCTAGGAGAGTTTTGAACTGTCCTATGCTTTTAGACTGTGAGCTTTGATGTTGTTCTTTTCTGAGGTGTGTGTTTGGAATTGTAGATAGATACAACCATGACAACCTCTAGTGGTATGTCGTGATGGAGACAATGACCATACTCCGAAGACAGTGGGCCATGGGTTACTAGTTGATCCTACTTTAGTGAATGTAGAGGCACCGGGGGCTGTTATAGACACAGGTGATGAGGAACAGTTTAACGAGGGCTTATTTCGCTATATGCAGACTTTTGAGGGAGCACCGCATCCTGCCTTGTCCATGAATGAGCTAACGTGGGTGTTCCAACAACAATATCCTCCCATGTTTTTGGGGGATGACGATCTATAGGCTGTAGAGTTGTGTCTAGATACCACGTTATAAATCATTGAGGATATAGAGAACCATCCTAAGAGGAGGGTTAATCTTGCTACTTATATGCTACTTAGAGCATAAAAGCGATGGTGGGGTGTTCTGAACTGGGTTGATGGTCTATGATATATGGGTTCAGCCGACTTCTAGACCCACTACTTTGACTACTTTTAACCCAAAAATATGCAAGGAGAGTGGGCTAGTGAGTTCATGAATTTGGAGAAAGACATGATGAATGTTATAGAATACTTGGTACGATTTACAGAGCTACAACGTTTTGCACCGATGTATCTTACTGGCGAGATTTTGAGGGAAAGATGATTTGGGAAGGTCTTAAACATGCTATAAAGTCTCAATTCAATGTGTTCAGGTTTACTTCTATAAATGATATTGTGAATTAGAAACTTATTATAGAGCAGAACCTAAGGGATGATGGGGGTACATAACATGGGAGTGCTATTTCTTGGCCCAGCGGATCTACATCTTTGGCATGAAGTTCCATTTCGAGGCTTTCAGCGACATGAGTGCTAGTCAGGATGTGGGTGCATGTAGCTTGGTCTTTTTTCATCAGTGTGGTAGGTGAGGCCACATAAAGAATCAACGTGAACATGACCCAATTGAGTGTTGTTCTTGTAGAAGGATAGGGAACATGTAGTGGTTTTGTAGTACATTCCCTCTAACTGTGAGTAGTAGGCGGTCATATCTGATATCAGGTTTAGGTGTAGGTTCTTCAGCTCTACGTTAGGCTGGAAGCTGGAGTAGTGAAGTCTAGTCAGGCTGATGCGATTGTGGTTATAGAAGAGGAATCCAGACACTGGTTACACCAAGACAACTGGGTGAATCAGCTCAGGGTATCCATGCAGTTTCACAGGGCCACGGTATAGGCCAAGCTTATATAGTGCAATAGAACCAACTAGAGAAAGATCCTAGACTATCTATGGTGAGAGGTATGATCTTAGTAGCTTCTACTATTTCGTATTCTCTCTTTGATATAGGTTCATCAAATTGTTTTATATCTTCACTAGTGGTTAAGATCCCCAGGCTTGTTTTGTTTCTTTATGAGGGCCTTATGATGCTAGACACACCATTGGGAGTTATAAGAGGTTATGTTCTCCAGTGTATGGAGTTTTCCCATGAGGTTGGTGGGTGTCACTTTGTTTGGGATATTTATGTCCTCGAGATAAAAGGATTTGACATCATTCTTTAGAAGGACTGGGTAGTAGCTTATCAAGATTACATTGAATGCTATCATCCATGGGTGAATTTTACATCACCATAGGGTGAAGTGTTTACTCACATGGGTGAATGGGATGTTCAGGTGATCCGAGATGGACCCAAGCATCATGGGATGGGTGGGATGACATATCATATTTCTAGTTTGTTTCTGGATGATCAGGGAGTGAGTCAGGCAAAATTTCCTCCAATGGTTAAGTGCTTCAAGGATGTCTTTCCTGATGATTTTTCGGGTCTACCTCCTAAGATAGAGGTGGATTTATCTATCGATCTAGTTCTAGGAGCTGCACCGATATAAATTCCTCCTTATAGGATGGCCATGATGGAGTTGAAGGAGCTTTAGAGGCAACTAGATGATTTGGAGGTAAAGGGGTTTATCAGAACTAGTACTTATCTATGGGGTTCGCCGGTTTTTTTGAAATTGGCGGATTGTAACCTTAGTATATGTGCGGATTATCAGAAACTGAACCGGTTAATAATTAAACACCAATACCCCTTACCGCAGATAGCTGACCATTTTGATCATCTTCGAGGAGCTCAAGTGTTCTTTAAGATCGACTTGAGATCGAGATATCATCAAGTTCATGTTCGACCTATAGACATACCTCGTACAACCTTTCATAGAAGTTATGGTCTATATGAGTATCTAGTAATGCCATTCGGTCCCACGAATGCGCTAGTGGTTTTCATGGATTTGAAAAATCATGGGTTCCATCATTTCCTAGATTATTTTGTAGTGGTTTTCATGGGTGACATCTTTGCGTATTCTCATAATCGATATGAAAATGAAAAACATATTGATATCATTTTGAATACACTAAGAGAGCATCTGTTATATGCTAAGCTTACAAAGTGACACTTTTAGATGGATAATATTCACTTCTTGGGTCACATTATCTTAAAGATAGGAGTATTATTGAACCTAGAGAAGGTGAGGGTAGTAGTTTCCTGAGAGAAGTTTAAGCAATTTTTTGAAATAAAACGTTTCTTGGGGATGGTTGATTACTACAAGAATTTCATATAGGACTTCTCATGTATAGCATCACCATTGATGGGATTGACTAAGAAGGGTGTGAAGTTTTTATGGTTGAAATCTTATGATATATCCTTTCAGGAGTTGAAAGGGAGGTCGACATAAGTATCAATCCTAATACTTTTAAAGAATGGTATGAGCTACATTGTGTATTGTGATGCATCGGGTATTAGGTTGGGATATGTACTGATGTAGGGAGATAGAGTCGTGGAATGCGAGTCTCAACCATTGAGGACACACGAGAGGAATTACCCTACACACGATCTAGAGTTAGCTACGATTGTTCTTGTTTTTCACTATTGGAGACACTATTTACTTGTAGAGAATTTTGTAGTGTACACAGATCATAAAAGACTGAAGTATATCTTTATGCAACATGATTTTAATCTGAGGTAACAGAGGTGGATGGAGTACCTAAAGTCCTTTGAATTTGAGCTTGCCTATATGCCTCGTAAGGGAAATGCAGTGGCCGATGTACTGAGCAGGAGGACTCAAATATAGGTAGTGTAGAAGGTCAATAAAGAGTGGTAGCATATATATTGTTTCTCTAAGATTTATCTGGAGGTGAACGAAAGAAAATAAAAAACTTTTCTGTCATCCTTAGTTGTGACCTCTACCCTACTGAATAGAGTTAGGATGATGTAGCTATCAGATTCAGAAGGCTTGGTTCTATGAGAGTGTGTTGTTATTGAGGACCCTCCTCCTAGTTGGATGGTGGATGAGGATGAGATATTGTATATCCATGGATGTGTTTGGGTTGCAATGTATATACATTAGGAGTTTATGTGGGAATTTCATGCTTCATCTTGGGAAGTGAACCCCAAAGTCACCAATATGTACCATGACATGCGTCGTCAGTACTGGTGGCTGGGTGTAAAGAGAGAGGTAGCTGGTTTTGTTTTGAGGTGTTCCACTTATCATTAGGTGAAGGTGGAACATAAAAGACCAACTGGGCTTCTACATCAGTTACCTATTCTTGAGTGGAAAAGAGATGATGTCGCGATAGATTTCATGACTTGTGTACTAAGGTCACCTAGAGGTAATGATGATGAGTGGGTTATTGTGCATAGGATTACAAAGACTTCTTATTTATTACTAATTAGGAGACCTTTAGTGTTGATGATCTTGGAAGTTTGTATATCTGTGAGATAGTATGACTTCGCCAGGTCTCACACACTACCATTTTAGATAGGGTTACATGATTTATGTCTCATTTTGGGGACAGTTTTCAGAGGGTGCTAGGAACATAGGTGATTCTGAGCAAAAAATACAACCCTCAGACTAATGGCCCGTCAGAGCATGGAATACATGTTCTAGAGGATATGCTTAAAACATGCGTTCTGGATTTTGGGGGCTCCTGGGAGAGGCACATTACCCTGGAAAAGTTTTCATACAATAATAGTTATTAGGTGACTTTACAAATGGAACCTTATGAGGCCTTATATGGTAGGCCATGCAGTTATCCCTTGTGATGGTTAAAGGTAGGTGAGGTAGCTTTACTAGGACCACGTCTCATGAAAGAGGCTTCTGAGAAGGTCTTGTTGATTTAGAAGAAGATGGATACAACACAGTCTCATAAAAAATCATATGCCAATCACCACAGATGACATTTAGAGTTTAAGGTCGTGGATCGTGTTTTCTTACTTGATGCACTAAGGTTGGGAGACAAGATGATCATGAGACATGGTAACATTTCACAGAGATATGTCAGGCCATTTTAGATTCTGTATAGAGTCGGGTTAGTTGTCCATCAGTTGCAGTTACATTAGAGGTACCAAGCCATGCATGAAATCTTCCATGTATCTAAGCTGTGCCATTATCATTAAACCCCATTTCTAATTTTTTATACTGAAGAGGTTGAGCTTTAGGTTGATTCATCCTTTGAGGAGAATCTGATTCGTATCATTGATAAGAGCACAAAGGTTTTCTAAGGCCAATCGGTTTCTCTGGTATGGGTGCTATGGTAGCAAAAATACTTACATGAAAAAAATTGGGAGAGGGAGGCTGAAGTATGTACTCATTGGCAAGAGTTTTTCTTAGATGAATCTTGACCATCTTGCAGAGAGAAATTCGGGGAAAAATTTCAATAAGGGGGGAATATTATAAGATACTATTTTTTTCTTAAGGTACAAATATTTTCATTTGTAGTTAAATGTTGTTTTATTTCCTTTTTTCCTTAGACCCTATGTTGGGACATGGTTCAGTTGGGTTATACTTGGAAAATAAGGGGAAAAGAGGCTGAAGGATGACTGAAGGCCGATTTCACACCATGAATGGGGGATAAACGTCATGTATGTTGAGTCAATAAGGTTTTCCTTTTTATTTTTCCATTCCTTCATACATGGGGGAGTTTTTTGAGTCAATAATGTTTATTTATGACTTTACCATTCCTTCTTGTTTTTAAAATCACAAACAACTTATCTCAAGGAAAATCTCATTTTACCCTGTTTTTTACTTCTATAAGGAAAAATTTCCTTCCCCAAGGAAATTTATCCTCACCATGCTTTTCATTATTCTTTATCTTGTCTAAGTGTAAAATTAGGTTTCATGCCTAAAACCTTAGAATCATATAATACTTAGATAAAGAGAATTCTATTTTTCAGACTCCGAGTTCTGACTTTGAATTCTCCGCATTCTGGTTACGAACTCTTCTGAGTTCTGACTCCAAATTCTCAGAATTCTGGTTATAAACTCTTCTAAGTTCTGACTACGAATTCTGAATATGAATTCTGATTACGAACTCTTATGAATACTGACTCTGAATTCTTGTTAGGAATTCTTCTGAGTTCTGACACCGAATTCAGGTTATGAATTCCTATGAGTTCTGACTCTAAATTCCAATGAATTCTGACTCCGAACTACGTAAGTTCTTGTTCCAAATTCACGAGAATCCATATTCTGAATTTCCTTGAAATTTAGACTCTGGAATTCTATAGAGTTCAGGTTCTGAATACCTTAGAATACAGAATCTGAATATCCTTTTATTATAGACTCCAAATTATTTTTTGGTTATACTCCAAAATTTTATTTTCTTGCATTATGAATATTGGATTTTGGTTATGTAACCATATTTTTTCTTACACTTGTTTTTGTTATAAAATGATGTCATGAATTCAGTTACTAACCATTGTTTGAGTGACACGTGTACAAGTCCCTCCTAAATTCAAGGAAAAATATGACCGTTGGATGAGGGAGCCGACTGTTGGAGCTGTGCCTATAAATAGGAGATCATTTGAAGAGCTCACAACTTTTTTGAACACTATTCTATGAATTTAGAGACTACATGCTGTTGAAGTAATTTCTAGAGAGAGACTCTCAGGCTTAGTGAGTACTAAACTTCTTGTTCAGATTTTCTTTGTGTGACTCTGATTGTTGTTGTGTACAATCGAGGGCTTCCGAGGATAGGAAGACAGAGATTCCGACTACCATGAAGTTGAGGGATTCCTTGATAAGGAAGACATAGGTGCCGACTACCATGATGTTGAGGGCTTGGTGGGATAGCAAGACAGACTCTGATCTTCGTATCGAGGGCTTACCCTGGTGTGGGTAAGACAAAATTTCTTGAAAGTATAAATCATGGGACCTTTATCCAAGTTTGTTTGGTATCCTTCTCTTTGGGTTAAAAGATTTACTACTTGTTACATGGTTTGTCGATACATTTTGTTTGTTGAGGAAAGTATAAATATCTTATACTTCCTTATACTTGTACTATGATTTAGTAAGATTCTATACACTTTAAGGTAGAATTTTTATCATTGTAAACTTTCATTAAGATTCATTTTAAAAAACCATCTTTCCAGATCCACTTTCTTGGAATCATATTTTATAAATCTAGAAAGTGTGTAGAACTAGAGGTTTTTTGAACTACATTGTTTAACCTTGTTAAACATAACCATCTTTAAAAGTTACAAAGGAATTTTTTTTAAAGAGTACAATTTACCCCCCTAGAGTATTTTGAGCATCATTAGATACTTTTTTCAGTATCTCTATTATTTCAATCCTATATTTGGTATTATAAAGTATATCATACTCACATACCAACTCAAAAATTGGTATCAGATGATTGGTTCAATCTGAATTAATCTAACGATTAAATTCAGAAGAGAATTCATCCTATTCTTATTCTCAGAATCAGTTTTTCAAACTCATAAAGTTCAGAATCATTTTTTCTTAGAGTTACTCTTGTTCTATATTTTCCCTTGTTGAGGAATATTTTCCTTGATTACAAAATTTTATTACTAAAAAGTTTTTGCGGAAAATGATTTTTTTTAAGATGGCATGAATCAATGTTGGTTCTATAGAAAACCTCAATCCAACCAGACCACCTATTTTTGATGGAAATGATTATGAGTATTGGAGAGATCACATGAAAAAATTTATTATCAATACTGGAGTAGACGATTTTTTTATGATTACTAGAGGATATAAAATCCTTGACAAGGAGGTTAGTAACTTTACCAATCAAGAAAAACATGAATATAAACTGAATTATAAGGTACCCGATACTTTTCTTTGTTCCATGACTATAAAAATATATAGCCAAATTTCATTTTTTGAAGTAGCAAATTGTATTTGGAATAAACTTGAATTTACTCACTTTGGAACTTCCAAAGTCATTGAAACTAAAAGAGCCATGCTCAGAGCTGAATATCATGGTTTCTACTTTCCTTATGGAGAACCCATATGTAAGGTGCAACACAGTTTTATGACTATTGTAAATAGTTAACAATCCATGGGTGAGAAAGGATTAGATGATGAAGCACTTGTTGATAAGATCATAGACATCATGCCAAATGAGTGGGAATCCAAGAGGAAAACTATTGATGAAAACATAAAGGTTACTCAGATTTCTCTTGATGAACTTTTTGGAACTCTTCTTGAACATGAGAGTAGAATGAAGAGAGATGCTGATAATGTTAAGAAGAAGAATGGGAATGACAGTGTTGCTTTTACTACAACCTCAAATCATATGAATTCCAAGACTCCTGAGAGAGTTACTAGATCCAAATCTAAGAATATTGTTATCCAATCCGAATCTTGTGGAAGTGAATCTTCAAAAAACGAGTTTTCCAATCTTTCTCGAAGGATGAACAAGATTTTCAGATAGAAGATCATTTAATCCAGATATATGAAAAAGGGAAGGAAAGATAAGAATGATTTAGATGTCACTTTTATGAGTGCAAGAGAGATGGACATATAAGACCTAATTGTCCTATGATTAAGAGAAAAGAAATAAAGGAAAAGTATAATGAGAGAAATAGAAAGAAGTAATACAAAGCTAAATCTAAGAAAGTCTTAAAAGCTAATGACACCTGGAGTGCTAGTGGTGGTGAATCTTCAGATGAATCATCAAGTTACGAATCATCTAGATAGAAGAATCTTTGTCTAATAACCAGACTACCTATTGAAAATCAGTGCTTAATGACTAAGGTACACAATGATGAATCAATGACCAATGTTTCTTTGAATTAAAACTATAGTGATAATAAATACTATAAATCTTCTAATGAATAATCCTCTTCTGATGAAGATAATAATTTACCTACCTATGAAGAAGTTTCTAGGTTTGCCAAACTCTTTGATATTGAGAACTCAAAACTCATGAAAAAGCGTGATAAGGGAAATTCTAGGAATAATATTCTTACTAAGGAAATATCAGATCTTTCTAAAGATCTTGATAAGAAAAATGTTGATTTTGAAAGTATTTCAAAACATCTTGAGGAAATAAATTTTGAGAAGAATAAACCTTCTAAGGATCTAGAAAACGTAATTTCTAAGAAAAATGTTTTCGAGCCTAACTCTAGTTCAAAATCAAATGTTTTAGAAGACAAGAATTTAGTTATCAAACTAAAATATGAAATTTTTTCCTTGATGAAGTGTTTGTCAAAATTTACCTTAGGTTAGGAAAATTTTGATAAAATGTATTCCTCAATCCAACCTCTAAGGAATAATACTGGATTTGGTTATACTAGTTCTAAACTGGTTTTTAGTAGCAATTATTTTTTTCCTCAAAGTAATCCATTATGTACTAAGTGTCAGTGTGGTGGACACTAGGAAAAAAATTATTCCTTAAATAAAACTCAGTCTTTAGGATTTAATAAAGCCTATTTTTCTAAGAAAATGTGGGTGCCTAAGATTTTGATTTCTAAAATTTCCAGATCCATGAAAGTTTGTATTCTGAAAAACTAACTCTTTTATTTTCAAGAATATAGAGAATGTACCAATAGCAATACATGGTACATGGATTGTGGATGTTCCCAGCATATGAATGGTATCAAAAATTACTTCGAAAATATTATCAAGACAAAAGGAGGAAAAGTAATTTTCAGAGATAATGCTTTGGGAGAAATTATTGTTATAGGTAACATCATTATTCCTAAAAAAACTTTGATTTCAAATATCTTATTTGTTAAGGTTCTTAAGAAAAACCTCATTAGCATAATCCAATTATGTGATGAAGGATTCCTTGTGAATTTTAGGAATGATAAGTGCTTAGTACATAATTCCAAGGAAGAGTTTATTCTTTCTGTCCATAGGCATGAGAATATATACACACTAAACTTAGAAGACCTTAAGATCCATGATCTACATTTCCTTAGTGCAATGGAAGATCATTCTTGGTTATGGAATAGAAGGTTAGGTCACTGTAACCTTAAGAACCTATGAAAAATCTCTAAGAAAATACTAGTTAAGGATCTACCAGAGCTTAGATTTGATTCTTCATAAGTTTTTGATCCTTGTCAATATGGAAAGAAACATAAATCTTGTTTGAAATCAATTGGTGAAGTCTCAACTACTGATTCATTACAGTTAGTGAATATGGATCCTTTTGGCCCAACACAAACTAGATGAATTGGTGGAAAATATTATGTATTTGTCTTAGTTGATGATTACACTAGATTTACGTGGGTTTATTTTATAGAAAATAAATATGATGTTTCTTCTTATTTAGAAATTTTTAGAGCCCAAGTTAAAAATGAGAAAAACCTTCCATTGAAAACTATTCATAGTGATCATGGAAGAGAATTTCAAAATTCTGATTTTGAAAATTTTTGTAGTAGAAAAGGCATTACTCACAACTTCTTAGAACCTAGAACCCCTCAATAAATGGTGTTGTTGAAATAAGAAATCGAATTATTCAAGAGATAACAAGAACCATGTTGAGTGAATATTCTATAGCCAAAATTTTTTGGGCTGAAGCTATAAGTTTGGCTTGTTATACTATAAATCGAGTTTTAATTAGACCTTTTCTTAATAAAAATCCTTATGAATTATGGAATGGTAGAAAACCTAGACTTTCCTACTTCATGGTTTTTGGTTGCAGGGTATTCATCCTGAATAATAAATACAATCTACATAAATTCACATCAAAATCTGATGAAGGAATTGTATTAGGCTCCTCCACAACTTCTAAGGATTATAGAGTTTTCAATAAAAACACTTGTAATGTTGAAGAGATAGTACATGTAAAATTTAATGAAATAGATCATTTTGTTTTTAAACAACCCCAACCCACATCTTCAGATGTGTTTTCAAAAACTGATTATGAACCTTTGATAGAAGATCCTTCTGATAAGGAAAATGCCCTAGAAAATGTTTCTAAAGCATTTATCCCAGAATATTTCCAACCCTATGTTGATGAACAGGTTTTACAAAACCCAAATCAGGTGTTTCCCAATAATCATCCCAGTGATAGCATCATTGGTGATGTGAATCAACCTGCAAGGACCAGAAGTTCCATAAGAAATGAAGTAAAACATATAATATTTCTTTCCCAATTAGAACCGAAAAGAACTAATGAAGCTTTATATGATGATGATTGGATAAAATCTATGAAAGATGAGCTAAATGAATTTGAAAGGAATAAAGCCTGGACCTTGGTTGAAAGACATAAGAAAACTTCTGTTATTGGAGTAACATTGGGTCTTCAGAAATAAGTGTGATGAAAATGGAATCATATTAACAAATAAATCCAGATTAATTGCCAAAGGATATAATCAACAATAAGGAATATACTATGAATAAACCTATGATCCAGTAGCTAGAATTGAATCTATTTGTATCTTACTTGCCTTTGCAACATTCTTCAATTTTAATCTTTTTCAAATGGATGTGAAATGTACTTTCCTTAATGGTTATGTACAAGTGGATATTTTTGTTGAAAAACCTTCTAGTTTTGAAGATACAAAACATCCTGACCATGTTTTTAGACTTACTAAAGCTTTTTATGGACTTAAACAAGCCCCTCGAGCATGGTATGATAGAATTACATGATTTTTTCTTCAAAATAATTATGTTAAGGGAAATGTAGATCCTACCATTTTTATAAATAAATATAAGAAAAATGTTTTGATTATTAAAATTTATGTTGATGACATTATATTTGGTTCAACTCATCAATCTTTAACTGATTCTTTTGCAGATCTAATGAAATATGAGTTTGAAATGAGTATGATGGGTGAGTTAACTTTTTTCCTTGGTGTTCAAATTTCTCAAAAACCAGAAGGAATCTATATATCCCAACATAATTATATTAAATATCTTCATAAAAAGTATGTATATGAAAACAATAAGAGTATAAGTACTCCCATCGGTACCTCAAACACACTTGATCTTGATGAAGTTGGGAAACCGGTAGATCAAACATCTTTTAGAGGTATGATAGGAAGTTTACTTTACTTGATAGCTAGTCATCCAGACTTAATGTTTTCAGTATGATTATGTGAAAGATACCAATCCAATCCTAAGGAATATCATTTAAAGGAAGTGAAAAGAATTTTTTTCTACTTAAAGGGAACTATGGATTTAAGACTCTTTTATACTTATGGAAATGATTTTTATCTAAAATGTTTTTTAGATGCTGAAATTGGTGGATGTAGAATGGATAGAATAAATACATCTGGAACTTGTAATTTCTTAGGAGATTCATTAGTTTCTTGGTCCCTCAAGAAGGAACACTCAGTAGCACTTTTCACTACTGAAGCTGAATATGTAGCAGCTGTAAGTTGTTTTTCTCAAGTGTTGTGGATGCAATGCACACTCACAGACTATGACATAATTTTTACCAAAACAAAAATTTTGTGAGATAATACAAATGCAATTATGATTAGTAAAAACCCTACACATCACTGTCGTGCAAAACACATAGATATTAGGCATCACTTTCTTAGGGATCACACACAAAAAGGAGATATCATTATTCAATTTATCAGAATGCAAGATCAACTTGCTAATATTTTCACAATATTTTTACCCTCTGATAGATTTGAATACATTAAACAGAATTTAGGAATTATAAACATAAGATAATCCTCCTCGTTAAACGTTCTGTTGAAACAAATCTCATTACAGTAATAAACTCCTTTTCATAGGCGGAGTACATTTGATTGTTAGTTTTTCAAAAAAATTTGTAATGAAGTTTTTCAAATTTCTGATTAAAGTAGGATATTGGAGGGCCTCTGAGCAGCGGGGTCCTTCTCTTATACTGAAATAGGGTTTCCTCAATAGAGTTGCCTCCTCCCCTCCTCCGGTGTGGACGATCGGTGTCAGCTTCTCGGCTCAGCGTGGCTTGGCCTTGGCTCCGACGTCAACTCCAGCGTGGCTTCCAGCTACGCTTTAGGTGTGGCTTGGCGTCAGATCCGGTGTGCTTGTAGGGGGTATTTTTCCTTTATGGTTTTGGATTTCGGTGATTCTATGACATCTGGAAGGGGCACAAAGCTTGGGTTTCTTCCTCACCCCCACCTCCTTCCGATCGGATTTTCACAGCGACCACCCCTGTGCTCGGAAGGATCTTGCAGGTTCATCAGTTCCGGTGGCTTCGTGGACTTAGTCATCTTTATCTTTCACCATTTCTTTCCCTTCCCACCCAATTAATTCTCACGGGATAAGGTTTTTCTTGGTGGTACGGTGACAATCTGAGACCGAGGTTTCAGATCCAGCAACCTGAGGTCCTTGCCTTGCTTCCAGTGTGTGCGGTTGGTGTCTTGTTACAGCTTTCAACTTCGAACAGGATAGTAGCGACAGGATCTGTGCAATGGGAATCCTCCTGGAACTTGTGTGAAAATTTCCTGCTTCATTTTTTATTTGTGGTGTTCTTCTGGATCTTATTATTCTGTGAGTTTTGCTTTGATTTCCTCATTGTAATCATCATTTCAGTATTGGAAGCATCTTTTTTTCATCATATATGTTTTTATCTGATCTCGATAGAAGGAAGTCGTTCTGTTTATGTGCTAATCTTGTGTTGGTGAATCTGTTGGATTGCTTTTGTGGTGATGTTGACATGCAAGGTTGGGCTGTGGTTCTTGGTGAAGTAGGATTCAGCGTCAGGATAGAATGGTCTTCCTCGATCTGGATTCTTTGTTGGCCTTATGTGGATGTGTTTTTCCCGGAGGATTTTTGCGAGTCCATCTCACGTCACTGGAGGGTTTGGGCGACCTTTGAATGGAGTTCGTTGGAAGGTTCGTGGATTTGGGCTGGTGTTGATGGTCACATCAGTGGCATTCGAGGAGGCCGATTCTGAGGTTTATTCATGCTTTTCTAAGGTTTGTCCTTTCTGCTTTCTAGTTCATGGTTCCTTGGCCTTCTCTTGGGTGATTCTAGCCCCTTCTGTGATGGCGGCCAGTTTGAATGATGGAGTGGTTGATTTTGTATGTTGAATGACTTTTTTGGTTGACCGTTTTATTTTGATCAATGGTGTTTGAATGTCGTATGTCGTGAAGTGATGCTTGATACACCACTTTTCCTAGTGTTTGTTGGTTTCTCACTTGTTCCTCAAAAGTGGTTGGAAAATATAAATTTTAATTTTCATTCAGTCAAGTTTTCAAAAAATTTCGTAATGAATTTTTCAAATTTTTTCGTAATAAAGTTTTCAAAATTTTTCGTAATGAAGTTTTCAAAAATTTTCATAATGAAGTTCTCAAAATTTTTCATAATGAAGTTTTCAAAATTTTTCGTAATGAAATTTTTAAAAATATTCGTAACGATGTTTTCAAAATTTTTCATAATGATGTTTTCAAAATTTTTCGTAATGATGTTTTCAAAATCATTAGCACTTGAAATTTTCGTAATAAAGATTTCCATATTTGATATTTTCGTAATGAAAATTTTTGTAATGAAGATTTTTGTAATGAAGAACTTCACAATGAAAATTTTCGTACTCAATTTTTTCCCATAATACAGTTTTTTTACATTGTCAAGTTTATTTCAAAATCTAAAGTTCTTCAAGAAGAATTTTCCTAAATACGATTAATCTTTCTAGAAATCCAAAAGTTTTGATTCTTCCTTGAGTTCTCATAATTACCTTTTACTTTCTTGGAGTTTCTTTTGTTTCCTTTAAAAATTTATTGGATTCTAGTTCCCATAAATCCAAATGTTTTCCTTTAAAACCTAAAAAGATTTGATCCTACCAAATTTTTCTTGTGGCTATAATTTTCAACTATTAGATCTAATCAGAAGAATTATCATCCATTGGATTGAGATGGAAAGATCAACTGTCACCTCCAACACCTATATAAAGGACCCCTGAAGGGTTGTCCCACATCAGTTGTCAAGCCTCTGAGTTCCGAAGCTCTGCCCCTCTTTCAAAAGCCCGTTCCGAACCTCTCAAACTTTTCTCAAATATGAATGTCTGGTGATGTTCGTTCTCAAGATATGTAAACTGTCAAGTGGATTTCAGAGGGGTATATTTACAGAGAGAGGTTGGTGTATTTTAATTTCTTAAACAAATATGATTCTATTATATCCAAGAATATCAGGTTGAATGGATGAGAAAGAATTTATATATCCAAGAGAGGAGCACAAGATTTGGTGTATCCAGATCTCCATATTGAGTTCTATGAATCAGTTATCTTCTTCAAGAAAGAAGGAAGAGATAAGTTTTCCTTTAAAAGCTATGGTAAGACCTATGTCCTATCATATACAAAGGCAGCCGGTTTGGTTGGAGTTTCATTTGAAGGGGAAGCTGAGTTCTATTCCCATAAGCTGTCTGATGTACAAGGTAGTTTTGTAAAAGTAAAATCCATGGAGTGTATTGGACATTCAGATATCAAGACTAAAAATATTGCTCATCTAAATACAAATAATTGGATCCTTGAATTGTGGGTTCAGGGATTTATCGTTATGAGAAAAGGTGATGAATACACCATGAAAAAGAGTGACATGTTTATCTTAGATTTTCTGGTGAATATGAGGAATATAAACTTGATGAAGCATATTCTCATTATGATAGAGAATTTCAATAATGGGAACTTGAATGATCATATTATCATGTACCCGAAAATCCTCTCTAAGTTAATTGTTCAGTGCCTTGAGTCCTTTAAAATTCCTTGCAGTTCCAAGCTGGGGAATTAAAAAGTCATGATGATCAGCGATGATACCCTCAAAAGGATGAAGGTTGGTTTTTCTAAGGAGTCAGGATAATTCTATGACTTGCCAGAGGAAGAGACTGAAGCTATTCTGAAGGTATAAGATGTTCCTGAACCATCGAATAAAGGAAGAAAGAAGTGAAATTTGAAGGAAGTAGAAGAGGTAGAGAAAACCTCTAAAGCTAAATAAAATCAATCTGCACTTCTAAATCCCAATAAGTAGAAAGCTTATCCAGATGAGGTGGTTTCCATGTGGAGATAAGACAAAAAGAATCGGAAGGAAGGAGATCCACAATTTGGATTGGATCTTGTAGAGGACAAAGCTTTGAAAGATAAGGCAACAGATGAGCTTGAGAAGAAATCCAAATAAAAGAAGAAGAAGAAGAAAATGACTGAGGCTGAGATTGTGCAATCCCTTTTGAGGGATACTAAAATAGCATCCGAGAATATCCCTGTATCGAAATTGTTTTTGGTTGAGGCTTTACCTGAGACTCCGGGGAAGAAATTTTTCACTCCAGAAAAAGCCCAAGAAAATATTGTTGAATAAATGATTGTTTAATAAAAGGTAGTTGAATAAAAAGGATAATAAGAGGTTGAAAGTAGTGGTGGCACTGAAGGCCTTATAAAGAAAATCGAAGATTATCATGAAAAGGAAACCTCATCCAAGAAACTATCAATCTGAACTTCTGAAGCATAGTCTTCAAACCTCCCAACTCCTAAGAAGAATGAGGAAGGTGAAGATGAGAAGGGTGAAGAAGTAGTTAACAAGTTATCTGAGGAATAAAGTTCAAACCATGATTTAATACATCCTGAAGATGCTGAGGCTAGAGCTGAGAAAGAGAAGGTAGTTGATGATAATATTGTTTAGCTGTCAGACTGTGAACATAAGTATCTGAATGAGGAAGCTTTTCCGAGAACTGATAAAGGAAAACAGGTGGTTATGGATAAACATACGAAATCAATTTTAAGGAATAAGGAAGCTGGTGGATCTTTGAAGAGGAAGCTTGTTGATCTAGATAAGGATCCCTCACCAAGGAAAGTTTCGGATTCAGAATCATCTTCTCTAGGACATGATTTCATAGTCCAATCCTTGAAGAATCTTGTTGGGACAATTACAATTTTCCCAAGCATTGATTCTAGATTCCAGATGCTTCAACATACTTTAAACCAAAAATCAGATTCAGTGTCCATGGCGATGGACAAGTTTGTCCAGCTGCAGACAGACTTCAAATCTTTCCTTATCAACTATGAATCCCACAAAAGATCTTGTAAGAAAATGTTGAGCTGGTCAAAGAATATAGTTTAAGATTTGAGAGAGCTTGATGTGTTTCAAGATGATGTTAAGGAAGCGTTTGATACCGAAGATATCCAAATCAAGGATCTCACAAATAGATTTGAGTGAAAGATAAACCTTGATCATAATACTCGGATTCAGGAGGATAAGGATCTGAATGGGAAGTTGTACTATGTTGTTAAAAGTTGGAAAAGAGAAAGGGATCTCTGGATTGAGATTAAAGAGAATCTAGTGAAGCAAGATGACTTTTCGAAGGCTCAGGCAGAGGCTCTAAAGGCTCACGAAGAAAAGATCAAAGCCTTAGAGAAGCAAACAGAGGAAGACCACATGGAGCTAAAGAAGCTGAAAACCATAGTGAAGAAATTGATACCCAATGAGAAGGAAAGAAAATAGATCCAATCCGATCTTCTGTTGTATTTTCTTTCCTTGTAAAAATTCTTCTAATCTTAATGAAATTTTAGTTGGTCGTTTTTCTTTGCATGCTTTGTACTAATATTTCAGGTACTATAATTTCTTTCTCACTCCCTAAAATTATTTTTGAAAATCATAAAGGGGGAGAAATGGAAAAATAATACTAAGTAAAGATGAAATATCCCTAAGTAAGGGGGAGTTTATCTAAGGGGTAGTTTTCATTACATAGATTTCCGTACTCAAGATAATGAAAAATATCATTCCAGAAATCTACAATATGATCCTTAGTGTTCCAAATCCTAAGGGGGAGTTAGTCGTATTCATCATTGTTCATATAATAATGGAGATAAGTTTTATTTTCAAAGTCTATAAAATTTTTCTATGTCCTTTTATTATTTTTGTAATGATGTTTGTGCTTTCCAAAAAGGGGGAGATTATTGAGTCAATTAGGTTTTCCTTATTATTTTTCCATTCCTTCATACTTGGGGGAGTTTTTTTGAGTCAATAAGGTTTCCTTACGACTTCACCATTCCTTCTTGTTTTGAAAATCACAAACACCTTATCTCAAGGCAAATCTCAATTTACCTTGTGTTTTACTTCTATATGGAAAAATTTCCTTCCCCAAGGAAATTTATCCTTACCATGTTTTTCATTGTTCTTTATCTTTTCTAAGTGTAAAATTAGGTTTCATACCTAAAACCACGGAATAATATAATACTAAGATAAAGAGAATTTTATTTTTCAGACTCCGAGTTCTGAATCCGAATTCTTAGAATTTTGGTTATGAACTCTTCTGAGTTATGACTCCGAATTCTTAGAATTCTAGTTACGAACTCTTCTGAGTTTTGACTCCAAATTCTAAATACGAATTCTGATTACGAACTCTTATGAATACTGACTTTGAATTCTTGTTATGAATTCTTCTGATTTCTGACACCAAATTCAGGTTACGAATTCCTATGAGTTCTGACTCCTAATTCTAATGAATTCTGACTCTGAACTTTGTAAGTTTAGGTTCCGAATTCTGGAGAATCCAGATTCTTAATTTTCTTGAAATTAAGACTTTATAATTTTATATAGTTCTGGTTCCGAATACCTTATAATACAGAATCCTAATATCCTTGTATAATAGACCCTGAATTCATTTTTGGTTAGACTCTGAAATTTTATTTTCTTACATTCTGAATATTGGATTTTGGTCATGTAACCATATTTTTTCTTACACTTGTTTTTGTTATAAAATGATGTTGGGAATTCAATTACTAACTAACTGTTTTTGAGTGAAAGATGAATAGGTCTCTCCAAAATCCAAGGAAAAATATGACAGTTGGAAGAGGGAGCCAACCGTTGGAGATGTGCCTATAAATAGGAGCTTATTTAAAGAGCTCAATACTTTTTTGAACCCTGTTCTATGACTCTAGAGATAACATGTTGTTGAAGTAATTTCTAGAGAGAGACTCTCATGCTTAGTGTGTACTGAACTTGTTGTTCAGATTTTCTTCGTGTGACTCCGATTGTTGCTGTGTATAATCGAGGGCTTCCGGGGATAGAAAGACAGAGGTGCCGACTACATTGAATTTGAGGGATTCCTTGCTAAGGAAAATAGAGGTGCTGAATACCTTGATGTTGAGGGCTTGCAGGGATAGAAAGATAGATTCCAATCTTCATATCGAGGGCTTACCCTGGTGTGGATAAGACAGACTTTCTTGAAAGTATAAATCAAGGGACCTTTATCCAAGGTTGTTGTATATCCTTCTCTTTGGGTTAAAATATTTACTACTTGTTACTTGTTTTGTAACAAGTTTTATGCTGTATTTTGTTTTTTGAGGAATGTATAACTATCTTATAATTTCTTATACTTGTATTCTAATTTAATAATATTATATATTCTTTAAGGTTGAATCATTATCATTGTAAACTTTCATTAAGTTTCATTTTCTAGAACCATCTCTCTGGATCCACTTTCTCGGAATCATATTTCTGGAATCTTGCAAGTCTGTAGAACTAGAGGTTTTGTGAATTACCTTGTTTAACCATGTTAAACATAACCATATTTCAATGTTCCAAAGGAATTTTTTGTAAAGAGTACAATTCACCCCCTCTTGTATTTTGATCATCATTAGATACTTTATTCAGTATCTCTATTATTTTGACCCTAAATCTGGTATTATAGAGTATATCATACACACATACCATCTCAACAATGTAATACTAGGTCACGATATGTAATATTATTTCCAGGAACATTCATGATTTGTATGAGTTAATCTTTAGAAAAGGAAAACTTTGTATTACATTCAACGTAATGGGAATACATGCTGTGTAATTTCCTGCTGAAGTTCTTAAAAAATAAAGGTAATAACATCTTATTTTTTCTATGTACAACCCTTTTCTGTCTCTTTTGAAGTCTAAACCCCTCTAAAATAGGGTTTAAGATCTAAAAGTCATCGGAACACTAATTATTACGTCGTTGGTAACATTGGAACCGCATCAGTTAGTCCTTGATTCCTTTTTAGGCATTCTTGATTATTCAGAATAATGACTGTGCTATTTGGATTTAGGTTCATATGCCCTAATTTATCATTCTTCATCCATTATTCAGATTTATCCTCAACTGAGGATAATTTTGACTTGATACTAAATGATCAATCTACTACTGAGATAAGGTAGGTGGCATGTGATTTTCTTTGTCTTTTTTTTGGTGTTTTTTTTGGTAATTTTATCCTTTTTGCCTCCCATTAGGCTTTTCGGAACGACCCCTCTTTTGAGAGAGCTACTTTTAGTAGGCTTAGTCAGACCTAATGAGGATGCCCATAGGTTTTATTTAGGTGTGTCGGAACCCGTTTCACAATTCATGGTCACCCATGGGGTGTGACTTAAGGAAATAACATGTTTATGCCTATTTAAACCACACAAGGGGTGTGTGCTTGGTATTTATGGGTTATAAGAATCCCGTTGAAGATTTAATGAGTAGAATAGATTAATTAAGAGATTTAATACCTCCTTGAATCTTGTTTCGATATTATTCCGTGTTTATTTTGATAAATTGGATTGAATGAAGGTGGATAGAAAAGTGGGTAGACTTGTAGGTAACTGTTAACTACCCAAGGGGTGTGTTGGGAAATGGTGATATGTGAGAGGGTATGCTCACATGAAATGTTTAAATGTAATTGTAGTGATATGAGTGGTTATAACTATATGAATTTATAAATGGAATGTTTTAATGGGTTTTATGGGAGGGTAGGACCATATGTTTTTTTAAGTGATATATGGAATGAATGAGTGGGTATACTCATGGCTTGTAATCAGTTATGTGAGTGGGTATACTTGCATGGAAATGAAATTATTTAATTCTATGAAATGAATGAATGGGTTTATAGATTCCATGTATGGATCTACATGGATCTGAAATGCAGTAGTGGATTACTTGGGTGGATTGTTCCATTGGGTCTTGATTTTGGGGGATGGCTCGGGTCTTGCTACCCCATGGATCCGGCTTGCTTGGAATCACATATGACATGTTGCTACTTATGCTCCTAGGACTCCAACCAGTACTTATACCATGTTTCCACTAGGCTGCCCAAGGGACTCTATGTGGATGCCTTGGACATGTTCCTTAGATTCGGCCCTTCATGATGTAGATTTATTTCATGGATGCCCTTATACATGAGACCATGGATCTAGACTTTGGGTCTACAATTAATTATATGGTGTGTCCATGGGTTACATGATACAGATAAATGTACAAAATGGTTGTGGGTTACTTGATATAGATGGGATCATGACAAGACCGCGTGCATTGGTTTCTTTTCACATAGATTCCTGGTTAGGAGCAGACATTTGTTACAGGTATCCTCGAGGGGCTATTTTTTATTATTTCGGCATAATCATGCCATGGACATTCACTTTTACATTACTAATTTACTTACACTTTCTAAAAATTTATGTATTACTAATAGGACTGTATAGACCCTGGGTGGTTACCTACCAGGATGTTTATCTCACACACTATTTGGGCCTCATTGGGGACCAAAATAGATTATATGGTTACAGGTTATGATAGGGGAAAACGACCTGGAATAGGTTGTTGACCATGCTTTCAGAGAAAGAGATCATATAACCAAGATGAGGCTTGTGATGCTGCTAGGACTTTTTGGCATTTTTGATCTTTTGAGACTCTTATTGTATTGTATCACCTTGTACCTATTCTAGATGCTTTCTAGATACATGTGGCATCTACATCATTGTATATGTGACATCTCTGGACTATTTATGTATTACTATCTTATCTTACTTTATTTGGATATTTATTTATTCACTTCCTCTATTGTATGTGTTTGACTTCCACAGTGATATACTCTGGTAATGAGGGTATAATATCCCCACTGACTCACCTAGGTCCTCACTACTAGTCTGTAGCCTCTGGATTTTGGGGAGATGCTCTTGAGGCCATGTGGACAAACGTGTTTGCGGCACCATTGGGTGGCATCCGGGTCCATGAAGTTACAAATTTGAATAGGTGTTGTAGAATAATATTCTTATGTAGCTAGTCCCCAAAGACACTAAACCTTATCTTTTTAGGAATTTGAGATAATTTTATGATTTTTAATGTTTATATTATGTAAATTATATTAAATAACGACATGATTTTATTTATAGGGATATATTTTGTATCAGAGTAGGGTTTAATTATTATTTTGTATTAGTGTAGTTATTTTGGGAAGTAGGATAAGATAAATTTGGTAGAAATCCGAGGGATAAGACTATGGGGTATGTCTAAGTGTAGGATAACATCATGAGGTTTTGGTAAATTATATATTATAGGGTTTCCAAAAAATTACATCCCTATATGGATATAAGCAAGTGGTTATGAATATACATGGATGCACCTAGGGTTAGTCACCTTCAAAAAGGTTTATTGAGTATCAACTCTATCTTCACTCTAGCGAACTCTTAGTGGTACTAATACTGTACACCTATCTAGACACTACCAAGCTATATGATATGGTTAATTCATATTCTATTTACAAACCATTATGAATAATTTTAAAATCAATAGGTTATAAAACCTAATTAGAAATGGATATAGATAAGTTATATGAAAATTTAGATATTCATGAATTAAGGCACATATTAATTTTTATGTGATTTTATGGTTAAAGGAAAATTATAACTTTAAGAACATAGATTTTAATGGTTTTTAGGTTTAGAATATTGTAAGAGAGGTCATTATAATTTTGGGACATTTAATTTTTGTATTTGGGTAAGACATATAAGAGAACCTTACTTAAAAAAATATAGATTGAACTAAAAGTATCAAATGATCAAATGAAGGAGTCATTATAGATGACATTTTAGGATTGATTAATAATATTCATTTGATCATTTAAAATAATTTCGTTTATGTCCATTTAATTTTTTCTATTTGTTTAAAATAGGACCATTTAAATGAAGCATAAAAAGTTATGTATTTATAAACTACTATATCATATAACCAAATATGGTAACATTCATAAATGGATGCGAATATTATCATACCCATGTTATGACATAATTTTCTAGTTTCATAGTCTTGACTAAGGTAGTGAGGTTTATATCTTAATAGAAAACATATCTTGACACTCTAGGATAATTTCATTAGTGATGGATATTAATCAATGTTATTATGGAATACTCTAAAAATCATACAGATTATGTGAAACATCTATGTATTTTTATTAATAATTTTGATTTAATGGTTTGGAAACATATATTAAATGGTATTAATAACCTTGAAAAGTTATTTCAAGGAAATGTTATATTTTTGGTGATAAATATTAGAGAATAAATGATTCAGATATGGAAATATATTATGTTTAATATATTCTCGATGTTGAGGTAATAAAGGTTGATTTATTTTTAGACAAGTGAGTTAGATAATACTGATAGCCTTGGGATTTAATATTGAATTAATGAAAAAGTGAATCATGAAATTTTTAGTGAAATTTATCTCATTTTTGGGATTATAATATATATAAACTAGTTTTTGAATTTAATAACTAGTGATTAATACATATTGGGGTTAATTATAGAGTTAATGTTTTGGGATATATATAATCCTTCTATGGTTTAATGTTTTGAAGATTCAAATGGTTTTAAAAAGGATATGTTATAGAGAATATATTATTAGGATATATACTTACTTGAGTATACAATCATATTAATGAGTGATTTTGTTTTGAAATATAATTAACATGATATACCAAAAGAGAGTAAGGTGGATGTCATACTAGAATTTATATCTCAAATGACAAATATGTTAAGAATACCATCACATACTCTCATTAAACAGTAATAATTAAAATTTTGATGACATAATTTATTTAAAGGGGATGGGTGGAATGTAACACCCTAAGATTTTACTATATATATTTACTTTAAATAAATGTACAGTGTTTGATATATTTCTTCACACACAACACCGAACTAAAATGAGCCACAAAATCTTAGATGAATATTATGTAGAAAATTATATAAGAAATGAAACATTTAGTAAATAAAAATATATTAAACTACAATATCCCATTACTCATTTTTAGGTATTATTAGAACCTAATTTTTATTTTAATTTGGTTGTGTTTTGTTTAGGGGTTCTTCGAGTGGAATTTTGGAAATTTTGGAGGCTCTTTAGGGTATGCATGGTTGGCGTATGGTTTTCCCAAATCGTGCACCCACCTAGTGAAAAATATAAAACCTCGAGTAGTGGGGGTTTGAACGGTTAACAAAAGGTTTGAAAAACCGTGTTCCCACCTAGTAGAAACCACGATGCCTAGTAAAAGGTGAATAGTTAGGGTGTATGGTTCTTCTAACCATGCGGACCTGCCCAACTAACCATGTGGACAATTTTTTATTTGAAAAAATGTTAATAAAATTTTTTAACTCCCATTTATAACCCATTCAACCCTAAGTCAGGATATCATAAATTTTTAAGTCTTTGGGGATCTCAAGAAAAAAATCTACCATCTCTAAACTCCATAGTTTACGAATTGAAGTGACAATGGAAGATTATATCCTTTGTCGATAAGTAGATATCATCCCATTATTTCTATCCCACACTATATTCCTTTCCCCAGAGGGTTTTTTAGATCATCATGAGTTCAATGGATCTAAACTCTATTTATTTGGATATTTAATCTATGTTGGATTTCTTGATCTCCATTGATATCATTTATTATTGGAAAATCCTACTTTGGGCGTTGAGTTTTGATACCATGAAAAATGGTAGGTGGATTCATTTAAGATTATACAATTAATTAAAAATTTTATTGATTGATGTTTGAAATTGATATCACTTTATTTTTGAAATATAAATTTGAGTCAAATTGGAATTTGGATTTGATTTAATAAGATATTTTTTAAACAAACCTCATTTTTTTGGAATTTGAAATTAGTGTGCATTTTGAAATTGATGGAAATTTTGAAATTATTTTTAGGATTGATTTTAAAAAAATGGCATAAATTAAATTGATAAACACCTATGAATGGTTTTTTTTATAAAAGGCAAGAATTTATGAAAAACCTATGTTTTTGGTTTTGTAAAGTGAATTAGAATTTTGAAAATGAAAAGTGGAAAATTGAATTAAGAATGATGATTTATTTGAAATGAAATGATTTTAACCTTTTTCTATTGATTGACTGAGAACATTTGAGCATAGGTAGTTATTGGGTTTTCTAGCACAAGAATGCTAGGATGATAATTCCCTAGAAAGATATTGATAATGAAAACTCTAAAAAAATATAGATAGGAAGATATTATTCCTGAGGGAAATTTGATGAGTCATATTTGGAAAGATCTTGAGAGACATGTGTCAAAAAATCCACGATCACTGATATGCGAGTGTAAGGGTCCTATAACTGGTAACTATCATACCGTAAGGCATATGACCATGGTTCGTGTTGTGATTTTTTTTATAAATTCCTTCAATATAAAAATATTTTACTCATGCCTACAGATTTTTATAAACTATTTTATATAAATTGTTTATTAATACATATTTGAAATGTTTTACATAATTTATAAATGAAAGCATGTTTTGTTTTAAATATGAAAATTTATTTCCATGCCCTATTTTGTTGAAATTGAAAGCATGATTTGGTTTATTATTATAACTTGTTTTTATGGACACTTGGTGATACCCTATTGGGATTTATAACTTAGACCCTACCTTTTCATTCGAGCATTTTTAGATTTTCTTCTTCCATGTACGAGTAAATGTATAGTTCATCTTGGAGGAGGTGGATGTTATTAATCCATTGGGATTAGGGTGATGTTCCCTTTGGGAAATTGAGTTCCTATTATCAGTTTTTGTTTACTTTTATAATGTTATATTTTGATTTTTTGATATACCTTTTTGGTTTCTGTTACTTTCTCCCTTTGGATTTTTGAGTATATTGATATGTATCATTATCTTTAGCTGTTTATATGTAAAATTCATTTCCAATTTCATCTTATATGATTCTAAGTGCTAGTCGCCAACCCATGGGGATTAGGAATTCCATTTGAGTCCTATCAGTTCCATATCAGGGATTAGGGTACCATGGTATCTAGGCTGGTTTAAAACATAAAAAAATAAAAATACTTACATTTAGAGGACATATATCCAATATGTTTTACTATTTAAAATAATTATTCATTCTTAGGTAAATGTGTAAATTATTAATAAATTGGATATACCATTTTTAAATGATTAATACAATAATATATAATATTTAAATTAACTAATATATTGAAATATTTTAATTATAAATTAGTGTGAAATAATATTGAGAACACATAATGTTTAAGAATATAATTTTCTAAAAAAATTAATTTTTATTTATATATTGGATTTTCATTTAATATCAACATTTATAAATATTATAATTATAATTTTACAGAAATAAATTCATGTTTTAATACCAAATATAAATATTATTCTATGGTGATTTTATATTTTTTTTCTAAAATAGTTGTTTTTAGGTGAATAGTGAAAAATATTGTTTTTAGTAATGTCTCAGCATTTATGAATATACCAAATAGTAAGTATTACTAAAAAACATAAAAAAAATATGATGAAATATGTATTCATGAGGAAAAAAAAATTTCAAAAAAAAAATACTATTATTAATTTATAAAACCAATTTTTAACAACATAAGTAATATTTTTCAATAAAAGGAAATGTTTTTTTATTTTATTTTAATTAAGTATTATTTTTGTAAAATTTTATTTTTTATTTATTTTAAAACAATTTTTCTAGTTTTCTAATAAACCAATTTATATCATGAATATATAATACATATATAATTTTATCTTTCACATAAATTTTAATCTTAAAAATATATATTTTTTAAAAATTGGTCTACAAATTAGATGTGATAATGTAAGAATTTATTTTTCTTAAACCAAAATAATTTATTTTATAGAATGTATTTAGTATTTTTTATCCTTATGTATAAATTATGTAATAAGGGTAATTTTAATTCTAGGAATTAAACATAAATTACTTTGGTAAAAATTAGTTAACACTGTAAATCCAAAAAAAGGTAAAAGTGAAAATTTTAAGAGTAAAGTATAAGAAATATGGTTAAAACTTGTGTTTAAATGAATTTTTGAGGTATTATTGAACTTATGTAATCCCAAATCCATTATTTCTCATTTTTAAGTATTTTTTACAAGTGAAACATGTTCGATCATTATATTAAGTTGAAATATTTTCAAAAATTTCAATCTCACCACTTATAAAAGTAGCCTCTCACCACACCATCAAGTCTACTGTAAAAATTATATCTCTTCTCTAAAACATATAATTTTAATTATCATATAATACTCTTCCATTTTATTTATTTTATGTTCACAAGATATTGGACTAAGACCTCTATTTTTATAGAGTCTTCCAAGGGAAATCCCAAGTCCTCAACATGAGTACTATTTTCCATAACTTTTTCTCCTTTTTTCATTAATTTTAAAAATATAATTTTCTAATTACTATAATACAAAATTTTTATTGTTTTATTCTTAATTATATTATTATAAGGTAATAAATTTTAACCCCATTTCCCCTTTCCATTAAGAAAATGAAAATCGCCATTCATGCGTTCTGTAGACTACCACATCCATGAGGCCACAAATTCTATTTATCACCCCAACTCTATGCACATGTTATAATAATATAATTAGAGAAAAATGTAAAATAAATAATATTATTATGAATATAAAAATTATAATTCACCTTCTTTCCATATCATTATTAGGAAATGAAAATATTAACTGTGCATTGTGCGGACAACCACCTCCAAAAAGTAACATATGTCATTTTTAATCTAACTTGTTTCATATTTGTTAAAATATATTAAAATATGATTCACCACCTTAAAATTGTCTAAATAGTATCATTATTATTTTGTAATAAATATTTTATAGAAAATCCACCACATTCATAATCATAATTATCTATTAATTATGGTACGTTATTAATTCGGTAGATCTAACCACCTACTTGAATGATTTTATAAAATAATATCATGGATGACTATGATAAATTTATTACTGATAATATAAGATATAAAAAATTAAATAAATATTTTATTTTGATTCTATAATGGTAACATAAATATTAAACCCATTAATTAAGATACCAACCTTCCGTTAATTGAAAATCACCCAAACATTCTCATCACTGATTTCATCTTTAAGGATCATAACCAAAAATATAATAAAATAAAATTATAAAATTATAAATAATTATAAAAACATTCCTAAAATTTTTATGATATGGTAATTTTATAATTTGGGATAATAATGGATAACAACACTACAAATATCAAACTAGCTCAAAACAATCAAGATTATTCACACCCGATATTAAAAATAGAGAATATATAACTAATAAAAATATGATATAATAATTTTAAATAAAGTTTATAAAAGGTTTATGATATGAATAAGGTTATTAAATAGGTTATTAATGTAGTTATTATTATTATTTATAATATTCATGTTCTTTAGTAGAAGTCAAGGATTATGGTAAGAGGTTCTTTGTCTCAAATTTAATTTCTTGAGGCATATTTATTATTATTCACTTTGATATCATTAATATGGTCTTATTACTAAGTAATTAATGAGTTTTACTATTTTAATTTAATTAACTAGGTTCTAAGTGTTAGATTTTGTGTTTTAGAACCAACTTTCCTTACTTTGATTACATAAATATTCGATGTGTTGAATATAAATAAAACATATTATTACATATTATTTATTGTTCTACATGAATCTAATTCAATAATGACCTATAGTATACATTCAATTGATAATTTCATAATAGTTCCATACTATGATGAGAACCTTGATGTGCTATGATGATATTCTCAAATAATGTTCTATAGTTGGATAACGTACTATGATGGGACACATAGTATGTAGACTTTTAGGTGAGAGTAATCATAAGTAGATGAGGATTATTCTCTTGAAGTTCACATGTGGTAATATTCAAGATGATATATTTTGATAATAAAGCCACCAGTAGTAATTCCACATGTTTTGGGGTCACCAGATATTCCTATATATGAGCGTTTGTGATGGTCCTTAGACTTTAAGATTATTATTAATACATTTCACAACTTGCACATTTATATGTATTTCATAAACCATGATGATAACAATTCATGGTGAAGTTGGATACATTGGGTTCATCATGAGTGACATTTCATTAATGAATAAGATGAGGACGGATTTTTCCCTTCTATCTTTATGGAAGGTGATATCACATCCATTTTGTTGAAATAGAATCGTCACATTAAATTTAATGGTCATTATGTAACAACGTGTTTATTTTAGATAGTCAAAAAAAGACATATCATTAATATGGTGTAATAGATGTGAAACCTTATTGATTACATATTGTAAAAAAGGGATTATATTACAAAATGAGCATTTGTATGTACTTTTTGATGTTACGACATTAAGTTATTTCTCTTGGGTGCCTTAACCCGTTGTTAGATAGTAATCTTGGACTTTAGGTAATCCCACCTAATGCCAATGAGAAAGAATCCACGAGGTTTACACACTAATTGAATTTGTTGATATCGTTTAAATTATATTTGAGTTTAATTAATGGAATAAATATTATTCTCAAGTTTGAGGAGTAATTTAATCAAGTTATTCTGGTTTCATAAATTAATTAGATATTTATTTTATGACATATGAATAAAATATTTTTTTTTATTTATTGAATACTTTAATAAATATTTATTCAGCAGATTGTGAATTAAATATTTATTTATGAATAAAATATTTGTTCAGTTATTTAATAAATTCTTCAGGAGTTTGAACATAAAATGATCGAGTCTGGTGAAATATATTAATTAACAAGACTGTTACGTAATATTTGTTAATGCACAAGTTCAAATGCCCTAAAAATTAGTAATAATAAAATTATTATTTTGTGGAATGGAGTTTATTTAAGGCCACAAATGTTATTTAATGGCCGATATAAAATTAAAAATATTTTAACTTAAATCGAAACTCTATAAATAAATGGATATGTCTATTTTGTAGAGTATCCCAAATTAAGAATAGAGAATTGTTGCACACAATGAACTCTCTCTCAACTCCTCCTTATCTCTCTCTCAATAACAAGAAGTTTAAGAGATATTTCTTCAAAACCAAAGAACGAGAGACCAATAAAGAACAACGAAAGACATTCTACTTTCTGTGATAGCACTCATAGATTAAGTGGTGTTTCTTAGAGATCATAGGAGCATGTGTAGATCACCGCTAGAGGGACTCTATCCTTAGATCCTCACAGCGCATCGAAGGTAATCCAAATGATAATTTTAAGACGTTCAACATTCACCAATGAATAAAGATCATAAGCCTAGGTATTTATTTATTCAAATATTAAATAAATTAATTATAAATTTTACATGCAAGATCCTCACTCTTAGTTTCAGATGATGATTATTAAAATAAATTTTAATATATCTCCCACATCCGCACACTTCCACTACACCTGGAACCAAAAATTTTTATTAGTACAATCACATTTAAATTTATTATTTTTAATTTTATTTTTGATCTATGCCCCATTATGGTTAGATATATATTTCATGTTATTCGTTGTTTAATATGATATGAATTCACATGCTATCAAAATATTAATCATGTTCGTTCAGTGTTTCATTTACATAATGTTTTAAGAACAAATGAAGAATGGCAATATATTCCATTAAGAAGTGCCAAATCATTGGCCGATAAAATTGGGTTACATGACATGCATTCAAAGCACACATCATATAACCATACACATTTTATCTAGATGTGCCAAGAAATTAATTACGCTCAGTGATTTTATTGCACACCGCATGTTGACTGGGCCAACCTGGAACACAGTAAGTAGATACCAGGAGTGTAGCTGACAAATACACACTATATATTTTAGACAAGTTAACATGATAAAGCCCCAAGCTTGTCACTTAGATATACGATAGTCAAGGTACATGGTGTGTAGCTTCATGTACATGTTTTTTAGTCTCTCATTAATGGCAAAAATTATAATTACATTAAATTTGAAAATTTCAATATTAAAAGTTTATTTTATTGATTGGAACAGTGTTTCAAGTTTTCGAATTTAATAATGGTTTTAAATAATTTTAATGCTGAATTATTTTTTTTAAAATTAATATATCATTATTGGGTTTGAAATTTATTTTACATGAATTTCAATAATTATGGGAGTCTTAAAATAATATTATATGAACATTAAGATGAAAATAGAATTAATAAATTAATTAATTGATTAATTAATACAGTAAAGTCTATATAAAATAATAAAAGAAAGAATAATGAAGTGAATTTTATCCATTTACTTTTTTTGTGTTTGTTGAATGTATAACCATTATGTAGGACCTACATATCTAAGGATATTTATGTAACCCCATTAAACCAATCATTTGACTCCCCTCACCTGCATGTGAGTAAAATATAATTTTAATTAATGGATAATCCCAAGGTGAATGGAGGTGGTACAAGGGGAAATATAATTATTCCAACCAAGGTGATAAATATGTGGATAAGTGGAATGTTTTAACTCAAGCTAATACCACTAATAAGAGTTATTTATCAAAGGTCAATGGTAAATTTAATTTATGCTCATTAAATCAACCATTAGCTAAATCTCATGAACATGTAATTTAATTAATTAATTATTTATCCCTAGTAAATTATTTATTTTATAGATTCTAGGCCGTGATCACATAAATAAATGAATTAATATGCAATTATAAAAAATTAAAAAAATGAATTATGTGTAAATGTTTTATCCAATATGGTTAATTAATTAAGTTACATCCACTTAATATTAACAAGATATGTAAAGGGTAAAGAAAAATAAAATTTATGCATAATAAATTAAAATCCCTCAATTAAATATTAATTTAGGATAAAACTTACATTACTTGATTGGGAATGAAACCATATAATAAGTGTAGTACATGGCCAAAGCCCGGACACTTACTTTTATCGGGGAGTTCTCATAAGATTTTTGGGTAGACTTAACTGAAATTGTGTTGAGTTTAACAACCAAAGTATGTTCAATAAAAATTTGGAGGCAAGTGTTGAGGAAATCTATGTCAAGATTTCAGGATAGGGGAATGCACTCGACTAATCAAGGAGCTGTAGGTCCGCAGTTGGAAAGACCACCCACATAATTACTTTATTATGGTTTTCTTGGCCAAAGTTTGGATCATTAATAAAAGTAATGAGGATCCTTTCCATTAGAATGTTAAATAAACTAGAAATCATGAGTTCAATGGTGAGGGCTATTGAAACTTGATTAAATAGTCGGAGGTTTAATAAAAAAATAAATAAAAACATTTAATTTTTTTTAAATATCACTAATTTGGTAATCAAGGAAAGTAATAATAATTTCGTCTTTTATAATTATAGAATAAAATTTAAATTTCATCATCAACATTATCCCTACAATCAATATTGGAGAAATATAACCTATTAACTTGTAGTAACTTCTAGAAGTTGTTTAGACACATTTAGGTTGTTCTACACCATGAATCGAAATCTTATGTGCTAGAATCCCCAGTGCCCGATCCACCTACTAAAGATACGAGTGATGAAGAGTTCCTTATATATGAATTTTTTTGAGGAATGTGGTCGATGTTCAATGTTTGATTCTATAATCAATGTCTAATGAACTAATGAAGTCTCAAAAATACATGGATGCATATATATTATTTGAGAATATCCGTGGTCTTTATGAGGAGAGAGATAGATAGGAATGTTTTGAGATTTCCAAGGTGCTATTTCAAATAATTCTTAGAGAGGGTGACCCAACTAGGCTTCATGTATTCAAGATCATTGGCTAAATTGAGTTCTTAGAGGTTGTAGGGTTTTAACTCCATGATGAACTGGGCACCAAACTCATTATTTCATTACTCCCCCATAGTTTCTCCATTTTTTGTGAATTTTAATATAAACAACATTGAGATGTCTTTACTAGACCTTCTTACTCTTATTCACCAAGTAGATAAAGATACAAAGAATGAAAAATATCCCTTCCTTATGGTGAATAGACAAAAATGGAAATAAAAGATCTTTAAGCCTAAATCATCTTCACACCCTTCTATAAAAAGGAAGATCAATGGGAAATCAAGGGAACAAGATTCTGTCTATTTCACATGTGGTATGAAGAGACACTAGAAGAAAAACTACACCCAGATGAAGAAACAAGGGGAATATTTAGGTGAGTTTTTTTTACCAAGTTCAATTTATCTATTTCTACGAATTGGGTATTTTATATATCTTATGGTGCTCACATATATATTCAAATATAAGAACCAAGCAGATTCATAAATATTGAACAAGGAGAGGTGGATATTTGAGAATACAATGGAGCAAAATTTCTACTATAGCTATCAGGGAACACCACCTCATGTTTCCAACCAAAATGATATTGGTTTTAAAGGGTTTTTATTATGTGCCTTTAGTTACCAAAAACATTATTTCTCTATAAAGACTTGATATGGATGGATTTATTTTCAAATTTGGAAATAAATGTTTCTTATTTTATAAATATAACATTTGTTATGGTAAGGAAGATTAAATTGATGATATTTATGCGTTGGATTACACAACCAAATAATCTAAATCAGCAACCAAGTAACTTAACATGAATCATACAACACACAACTTTTTTATCACTATCTAGGTCATGTAATTGAAAAGTTCTTAACTAAATTACATCAATATGGATATTTAGATTCATTTTATATAAGTCCACTTTGTCTATTCGATTCATGTTTATATGAAAAAATTACCAAATAACTATTTTTTTGGAAAGGATAAAGGGACAATGAGATTCTTGAATTATATCATACTGATGTGTGTGGACCATTTCCTATTGAATAAAGGGGTGGTTACTCATATTTCATAACTTTTACTGATGATTTTAGTAGATATGGATATGTCTAATTAATGAGGTATAAGTCATATTCTTTTGAAAAATTTAAGGAATATAATAATGAAGTTGAGAACTAGCTTGGTAAGAAGACTAAGAAACTTCTCTAAGAAGATGGTGGAGAACATATTAATCAAGACTTTATTGATTATCTATGGGATTTTGGGATTTTATCTCAACTTACTCCTCCCTATATGTCTCAGTGGAAAGGTGTAAGTGAATGGAGTAACCACACCTAGTTAGACATGGTTATATCAATTATGAATCATGAAAGTCTTCCATTACCCTTTTGGGGATACACATTACAAACAAAAACTTATGTACTAAACCGAGTGTTAACTAAAGAAACAAATAATATATCTTACCAATTATTGAATGGAAGGAAACCCGTGTTGTCTTACTTACATGCGTGGGGTTGTGAATCATTTTTAAAGGCCTATTAGAGTAATAAGATTATAACCTTAGGAAAAAAGTGTATCTTTTTAGAGTATCCCAAAGAAAAAGGGATACTATATATAAAATTCTTTATACAAAAATGTTGTGGTTTAAAGGCGTATCAAATTTCTTGAGGAGGAAATTATCTATAAATGAGAGAGTGGTAGTGATATAGAATTATATGAAGTACAGGCTCAAGATAAACAAGATTTGTCACATGAAAAGATTACAAAAATCCCCATGGAAGAATAAACTATTCTAGAGACACAATTATTTCATAAGAGATCTAGAGAGGTTAGAGAACTTGAACGGTATGAATTTTTAGTCATCGAGGATAGTGACTCATTATTAGATGATAATAATGATCCTATAATATACAAGGAATAATTAAGCGGAAAATATGTTTTCATGTGGAAATAATCCACGAATTATAAAATGGATTCTATGCACCAAAACCATATATGGATTTTGGTAGACCTTCCAATTGTTGTAAATCCCATTGGTTGCAAATGGGTATTCAAAAAAAAACTAGACATGGAAGGATAACTTAGTACCTATAAAGAATGTCTGGTCACAAAAGGTATTATACAACGTCAAGGAATTGACTATATTAATACCTTTTCTACAGTTTTAATGCTGAAATATATTATAATTATACTTTCCATTATTACTTTTCATAATTATGATATTTGTGGAAAATGGATGTCAAAACAACATTCCTTAATTGGAACCTTCAAGAAGATTTCTATATGACATAGACTAAAGGGGTTGTGACTCTAAGGGATGCCAATAAGGTATGAAAGTTTCAAATATCCCTTTATGGATTAAAGAAATCCTTGAGGTCATGGAACATTTATTTTGATGAGGCCATAATAGAATTTGGTTTCATAAATAATAAATGTGATCTATGTGTCTGTAAAAAGATTAGTGGGAGTGTAGTCATTTTTTTAATAGTGTATGTTGATGAAATATTACTCATTGGAAATGAGATACCATTATTAATGTTTTTTAAGGCATGGTTGAATACATGCTTCTCTATGAAGTACTTGGGAGACACAACATATATTATAGGTATAAGGATACATCATGATATATCTAAGAGGTTTCTCATCCTAAGTCAAAGTATATAAATTAACAAGAGTATGGAACAATACTAGAGAGGATTATTACCACCATCACATGGAATTCATCTTTCTAAGAAAATGTTTCCTTAGAAAAACGAGGAATGGAACATAATGAAAAGGATTCCATACGAATCAATGATTTGGTTAGTCATGTATGATATGCTATATACTAGTCTAGATGTCTCATACACATTAATTGTAGTAGGAAGATATCAAGATGATTTAAGTGACCAAAATTGGATGGTATCGAAGACTATCCATAAGTATATGAGGCATATTAAATATATGTGTAGGTTTTATAGAGGAGACATGGAAGTAGTCATTATAGGATATGCAGATGCTAGTTTCCAAACTGATCGAGATAACATGAAGTATCAAATGAGATATATCTTCACCATTAATAGAGGTGTTACGATCTGGAAATCTCAAAGTAGGATGTGGTAGTAGGTTCAATAATAGATTTTGAGTATATTGTGGCCTCTAAAGTAGATAAATAAGCAATATTGATGAGTAACTGTAACACCCTAACTCTAAAATCTCAGAGCCGGTGCATTATTTTAAAAAATTGGCATGATTAAAAGGAATAAAATCCCGAAGGACCAATCAATTTCGTAGTATTGAAGAAACTAGATACATACATGGAACCCATTTTACATTTTTAATGGAAACAAAATATGATACATAACAAAAGCTAATAAATCACATCCTTGAAAACTCAATAGTGATCACTTATTCTTAACCCAAGAAAGGAAAAAATGAAAGGGGTGATCTCAAATGATCAGTATGGGTTAAGAAACACAGCGGATGATAACATAAACATAAAAATTAGGCATGGTGAATAACTAAAACACATGCCTTAAAAATAAACTTGAACACATTATGGCAGGACTAAGAGTTGAATAAATAATTTCATAATAAAACATAATCATGGGTATTCTACTAGTCGAATAACCACATGAACTATCCATACTAATTTCATAATGAGGGAAATGCATATGCCAGATATTCTAAAATATAACGTCAGGGCCTTGACCAAGATGTCTAAAAATGATTAAGGCCTCATCCAAAACCACAAATATTCATTTTGTTGAGGCCTTATGCCAAAACCATAGTTTCTATCATGAGACCTACCAATACACCGAGGGGATATAGAGAGCCCCAACCATCAATTACTAAGTCCAATTCATTCTGCATATTAATGTGTATAAACATAAAAATTATACACATTCTTATTGAATCTATCATATAAAATATAAATTACTTTCCCAGAACATTAAGCATAATCACTAACCATTCAGAGTATATTGGTGAATGGTTGTAAGATAGAATATCTAAAATAAAACTAATCATAAAAAAATAAATTAAATATGGTAGATGATATCATAGGAGATAAACCTCAATGAAGAAAAAGATTTAACAAAGGACGTTGACATTGATGAAGATACTTTTAAATGAGACCATTGAAAAATGCTTGAGGAAATAATCCTTAAACATTCCAAAGTGTCACATACCACCTTGAAAAATTCTAATAATAATCCCTTATAATAGCATGAGAATAAGTAGAATATTTATTTGATATACAAAAGGGCATTACATACACCACAATAAATAAATAAGTGGTGAACAACGCATATATCTCATAAAGGTTAAAGTGAGATGAGAAAAATCATTTTTTACTTTGGAAAGAAGAGTTATTTTGAAAAATCCTTTTTATTTTCCATGAAATCAGTTTATAAAAATGAATATCCTAGAAAATAAAATACTAGGACATTGAAATTATATTTTATGCATACATGATGTCCCACTGAAGTGAAATCATGTAAAAAGAGTTCTTAAGATTCATTAGAACTAAATCATTTTAGATCATTTTAAAGAAAGTATTAAAGAAAATTTTAAAGTGGAAAGAAAAGTTTGTTCTATTAAATCTAGAAATGATTCAAGATAATTTTTCATTATAAAATGAGTGTTTTTATAAAAATAATGGTGGCTTAAAACATATTCTGGTGTACACTTGAAAATGGGTAACAATTCGAAAAGATCCCTTGAACCAGGTTTGTATTTCATAAATAATTTTGAAAGTTCAATTTACAACATGTAAATACTCATATAATAAGGAATTATTCTGGTTGGTAAACATATATAAAACAATCAAACATAATTTATTAGGATTACCTAATAATACATAATAATTTCATAGAGGTTAATAGACAATGAAAGTAACCTGAATGAAAATGGAAGTTCGGGTAGAAAACTCTTACCACTTTGTAATCAAAAACTTCGTATGCCCAAAAGGTAATAATATTAAAATTATACATTTAATACCATGAAAATAAATATATTCATGATATGTTACATCTATGTGCATTATACATACATCCTACATAAGTATTAGTAGTGAATATGAAAAATCTCACAAAAATTGGAAGTGAGATGAAGAAACCTTTACCTTAAGTCTGAATGTCTTCCACTCTTGAACTTAAGGTCCTATAATATGAAATTATACTTATTAATAACTTATTTCAAAACCTAATAGGCATGTATTTAGTTTATAATAATTAATTTTAGTTCATTTATGTTCTTATTGATAAGTTATTATATTGAATTCCGTCATTTCAGAGTGTTTGTGCTCTTGATTTTCATAATCGGTTCACTTTTTTTTAAGTAATGGAGTTCATGTGTTATGGTTTTAAATATCAATAATTGAAATTAAACATTATTTATGAACATATATAATTGTTAATGGTCATTTATATCATTTGGTTACATGTAATGAGGATGATTCATTAGATAACAACCACTTTGATTATTTGGCAGTATTTGGATTATTATGAACTAATTTTGTCATATAAATTAATAATATGTACATATATAGGTTCTTTAATATTAATTAGGTTATAATAAATATATTATAGTCTAGTTCAACCAAAATAATGGTTTCATGACCAGTAATGAATGTGAAATTTAAGAACGAAACTTTGTCGTCCACGATGGTTATAAATTGGAACCTCAAGGACGTTGATTACATTTATAAAAATAAAAATGAGGGAGTAAGATTATTTATGATGGTTCTTCTATTAACATGATATAATTCCAATATTTATATTATACTAGAGTTATAATGGTAATTTGGATAGAGGAGGTGAGGAGAGAAAAAAAGAGATGAACTTGAAAATTAAAGAAAAGTTGAGAGACCCCTTATAAAAATTCAACAACTTAACAACATCGCTTAAAATTTCATAAAATGAATTTTCTATAGAAAAAGGGTATCTAATAATATTAAAATAAAAAGGACAGAAATATAAATACATAATATCAAACCCCAACATATGATAATGGAAATTCAAATAGATAACAAAAACGAAGTGTCGACTAAAAGAGGAGGGTGGGGGATTCCCTTACCTTGTAGAGTAACTAATAGAACTTCAAGGTTGGGACCTTAGGGGCTTAAATAAAAATTATGAGGACTCATAGGTAGGTAAAAACACCAGATATTCTTGGATTAGGGATTTTAAATTAATTAAAATGAATGGATGAGTGGGTATTTATAGAAAAGATAGGGAGTTTTTTTAATAATTTTAAAGGGACACCTCATTAGTGGTTTTTCAAAAAACATGGGCTTTCCCATGGTATTTTCCCATGGTTTTAGACAATAGGGACACCTAATGTCATATGTTACTGTAAAAAATTAAAACATCCTTTTATTTTAATTACTATTTCATTATTATGTCATTAAACTACCGAAAACTCAAAACTGTATTTTTACTATTCACGAAAAAATAAACTATTTTAGAAAAATACCAAAAGTTCATCCTAACAATTTTTCAACGTTTATAATCCAAAAATGAAATTAATTTTTTTAAAATAATTTTCTAAATATTTTTAATTTAATTTTTAAATAAATTAATAATTTATTCCAAAAAACCACTTTAAAACTATACCTCGTTTTATAAGACCTTGAGAAATTAATAATGGTCTTGTAAAATTAGCTTATAATCATAAGACAATAAAGTAACAATTTGTGATTAAATTTTATGAAAATAAATTTCCCTTTTAAATTATTAAATTAATCAAAAAAATTTAATTTAAATATTTATGTCATACAAAAATACCAATACTTATACTATGATTGTTTTTTCACTTTTATGATGTCTAAATTGTATTTATACATTCACGTGTGAAGTTTCTATTTTTGTATATATGATTTACTATTTAATACTATTCATTTCTATTCATAAGGTTATGCCACTATTCATAAGCATATGCTATTATTCACCAAAAATTAAGTTTGTCTTATCAAACTCCAAATATCTTACTAAATATAACTGTGTATTTGAGTTCTTCAGAATTCAAATCATAGAGGTGGATAAATTATTTTTTCTTGACTAGGTTATAACAAAGTGGGGTTTTGTAGAGACTTAGTGTTTCATGCATTCCATAAAAAATCTATTTTTAAATTATTGGGGTGTTATAGTAACATCATCCAAGAGTTTTATGTGGTACCCAACAGTAAAGATTCTATCACACTTTATTGTGATAATACTACAGCGGTGGCTCTTGTAAAATAGATAAGGTCACTTTAGCAGAAAAAACATAATTAAAAAGTATCATCTTTTAAGGATTTTTTCTCAAAGAGGTGAATTTTTAGTGAGCGGTATTTCCCTGGAATACAACGTGGAAGAACCCTTGAATAAATCCTTAACTCAACAAGAACATGACTATCATGTGAGGTCTAGTTAACTGATACTCATAGGTGGTTAGATCTAGTCCAAGTAAGAGTTTGTTGGATTTGGTGTCCTAGGACCAAATGTTTACACTTTGATTACATAAATATTCGATGAATTGAATATTAATAAAAATTAGTATTTAATATTTTTTATTTTTCTAGATGACTCTAATATAATATTTTCTTAGAGTATACATCACATTGATACAGTGATAACAGTTCCCTGCTATGATGAGAGCCGTAGTTTGCTATGACAATATTCTCGAATAATGTTATTCAGTTGGATAACATACTATGATGGGACACATTGTACATAGAGTGTTAGGTGAGAGTACTCATAAGCATATGGGGAATATTTTAATGAAGGTTTCACATGGTAATCTCCAAGACGAGAGATTATGAGAATAGACCTGCTAGTAGGAATTCCACATTTTTGGGTGTCATCAAATATTCCTATGAATGAGCGTGTGTGATGGTATTTATATTTTAATATTATTATTAATTATTGTTACAACTCGGATACTTTGATTTATTTCATAAACCATGATGATAACAATTCATGGAGAAGTTGGATACATTTGGTGCATCCAGAGTAACATGTCATTAATGAATAAGTTGAGGAAGTATTTTTCCCTTTCATACTTATAGAAGCTCATATCTTAGCCCTTTGATTGTAATAGAACCATTGCTTTAAATTCCATGGCCATGTTGTAATGACATGTTTATTTCAGAGAGTTAAAGAAATACATATCAAGAAAATAGGTTGGTGACACAGATGTGAAATCTACTTGATGAGATATTGTGAAAAAGGAATTATATTACACAATGAGTATTCATAAGTGGTTGTAGATGTTGTGAAATTAATATCTTTCTCTTGGGTGTCTTGACCTGTTTCTAGATAGTAATATTGGAAATTAAGCAAGCCTGCCTAATGCAATTGAGAAAGAATCCTAGAGGGTCAGACACTAAGTGTTTCTGTTGATCTCGATTAAATTCTATTTGAGTATAATTAATTGAGAAAATATTATTCTCAAGTATAAGGAATAATTTTATTCAAGTTATATTGATCGCATAAATTATATATATATTTATTCCCTGGCATGTGAATAAAATATTTAGTTTATTTATTGAATACTTTAATAAATATATTTTTTATATAGTGAATAGAATATTAATTTATGAATAAAATATTTATTCAGTTATTCAATAAATGTTGGAGGATTTAAAATAAACTAAGACCAAGTCTTGTGAAAGATATTAATTAACAAGATCATTACATAATATTTATTGTTATGTATGTTGGAATATATAACAAAATATTAACAATATAATTGTTATTATGTGAAATGAGGTTTATTAAAGGTAATTAATGTTATTTAATGGATAGTATGCAATTAAATAGTATTTTAACTTTAATCATTACTCTATAAATAGACAGCTATGAATATTGTGTAGAGTATCCAAAATTGAGAATAGAAAATTATTCCATACAAAGAATTATCTCTAAAATCATCCTTTTATCTGCCTCTAAAGAATAGGAATTCTGAGATATGTTTCCTCATGACCGAAGAATGAGAAATCAATAACGAACAACACAAGACATTCAACTCACCACACTATCACCTAGAGATCGAGTGGCGTTTCTTGGATATCATAGCAGCACGTGTGGATCAAAACTAAAGGTATTGTATCCTTGGATCCTCATAGAATAATTAATGTAATACTAAAGGGTCCTTTGAGATGATCAACATTCACCAATAAAAAAAGTTCCTAAGTCCAAGTATTTATTTCTTCAAATATTAGATAAATTAATTATAAATTTGATGTGAAAGATCCTCACTCTTGGTTTTGGGAAAAAATTATTAGGACAAATTTTAATATATCAACAAAATACCCATGATTATTTCGTGCCTGAAACCATCATGATGTCCATTCCATATTATCTCTTTAGATGGTCTTCATTTCAAAAGGTACCGAATTTATAAGTGTTTTTGTTAACTATACTCCCTTAATTGAGTTATAATGCTTCTTTTTGAACTTCTTTCTTCGAATATTGGTTTCCTCCACCATAATATTTTACTTAATGGTAATTTCTATTTATATATAGGTAAAATGAATCTTTTTATTTAAATATTCTTCTTTGATGTATTTTTTACCAATAAAAATTATATGATTACTGAAATTAGTTCCTAAACTATTTAAGGATAGTTTCCCCTAATTTAAAATATTTTTCTTTCATACTAATTTTTTACATTGTAATTGGAAATATAATTACTTTTTATCTCATTTTAACTTTACATATTCCTTTTCCCATTTTCAAAAAGATTTTTTTGCACATTTTATTATATGGGTTTTCAAAAAAGGTAATTTAAAATATTAAAAATGATTTGAATAATTTCAAAATATACTATTTTATCTTCTAATACAAATTTATTTTGATAAATTTCATAGATATATTATTGAATTTTCATTTTAAAAATTTATTTCTTAAATTGATTTCAATTTACCATTTTGAAACCTTTTATCATTTTTAAGGCTCCAATATTGAAGATTATTTTTAAATGTAAAAGATTTCAAAATATTTTCACTTCACATTTTTTAAGATTTTATGCATTTTAGAAGGATTCATTAATGAAAATTCTTTCAAAATAATAATTTTTATATTATATTATTTTCAGTTTTTTAGAAGTTTCATTTCCAAATAATGACATTTTAATGTAACTCTAACTTCATTTGTTACAACAATGATAAAAGATTTTTCTTAATACTATTAGGATTTCTCTCCCATTTACAATTTAGATTTAAATTATTTAGTTACTTGGAAATTATTTTTCATGAATCATATTATAAAGGTTATTATAAAATACAATCTTTGTGTGTTTTAATTATGGGCATCAACAGTTTAAATACTTGTGTTCAATATTGGGGATTCCATCTGGAAGTGTTATGAAACCCACTTTACTTTCCATGGGTACTTTTTGATGTGATAAATGAAACACATTTCCTTTACATGTGTTCTCAATGAAATAATTAATGATTGATTTGATGTGACACAAAAATATATGTATGATTTATGGGTGGGGTCTTATATCACCCTCTAATTCATTGGTTAAAATTTATATTACATGTAATAATAATGTTGAGCATGGGAATTTTGTATGTTGAAAACATATAACATGGCTTTTTTTTCACATGATATAACATGGGATTTTTTTTCACAATACGAAGCCTGGATATTTTTCATGTTCATAATATGAATTTTGATTTTATTTTGTTCAAAACACAAAGTGTGAACATTTTGTTTGTTAAAAATATGAAGAATAGAAGTTTTATTTTTTTACAAAATTATAATTTACTTATGCGTATGTTTTTTAGAAATTTATTTTCTATGATATGCTTCAAGGGTGTTTTACATTTCAATGACATAATCGTATTATTATACTCCATGGATCAAGTGTATTACCTCTTGATTCCACACTCTTTCTCAATGGTAAATGTTTGTTTATTTGAGAATGAATTTCCTTCTATCATGATTTATAGAAAACTCTTAATATTATAACTCATTTTTAATAATATATATTCTACCCTAATCATATTTTATAATATTATAATTATATAACCCTTTATGAGATATTGGTAAATTTTCCATTACCAAATGTTTGAGCTCAACCATTTCTTATGTTTCTATTCCACAAGTTATAAAGATGATTATAAATGATGAGAATTATAGAAGGGATTTTAGTGTAGCTCAATTATAGAGGAATGTTCAAAATTATTCTAGCATAAGTTGATTATGTATCTAGTATTCAAAGATACTAATCCTTTTGATCTTTAGATTTTGATAATGCTTATATTATGTAAATGATTTAAAATAATGGAATAACTAGTTATGGGTCACTATATTTTCTATCAGAGAAGGGTTTAATTATTTTTGAGTATTATTGTAGTTATTTATGGGAATAAGATTATATAAATTTAATGAGAACCCAAATAATAGTCATAAGGTTTAACTATATGTATATGATAACATCATATTGTTTTGGTAAAATTGTGAATTTGTGGTTTCTATGAAATTACTTCCCTGTCTGGATACTGGAAAGTGGATGTACCATGGAACTAATGAACCTAGGTGTAATCACCCTAAAAAAAGGGTGATTGAGTTTCAACTCTATCTTATTTCTGCTGTGAAATTATTGGGCCTAAGATTTCAAAACTATCTAGAAAATATCTTGGGGAATATGATATGGTTAATTCATATTCTCTTTATGAACCTGTATAATTAATTTTATAATCTTTAGGATATAAATACTAAAAGTTATTGACTATGGATAAATTATATAAAAACACATATATTTACGAGTTAAGGTAAATATTAGTTTATTTGTGATTTTATAGATAAATTCTAAGTAAAACATTAATATCATAGGTTTTAATTATATTCACATTTATAATATTATATGATTGTTCATGATATTTTTGCGACATTTATTATTGTTATTAGGCTTATACGTACAAGAGAACCTTAATTAAAGAAATATTGATAGAACTAAAAGTATAAAAGGATAAAATAATGTATCCATTGGAGATGACATATTAGGATTGAGTTTTCATATTCATATGATAATTTAATCTGATTTTATTGATTACCATATTAGGTTTTAGTATTTCGTCGAAACATGATCATAGAAATAAAGGACAGAAAGGTATGTATCTATAAACCAGTATGTCTTATAACCAACTAAAAGAGAATAGTTAAATTTTTAATAATCTCAGTATGTACTTGTTATGATAGAATAGGTGAGTTTCCTAGTCTTACCTAAGGTTGATATGTTTATATCTTAATTATAAAAAGAACATCGAAACTCATTGCTATTTTCATTGGTGATTGATATTAATCATTGTTATTCTAGTATATTCAAAAATTTATGAGGATTATGTGAAATACATAATCATTTTTCTTTATTAATTTTACTTTAATGGTTTTGAAACATATATTAAATGGTATTAATAACCTTTAAAAGTGATTTTTATTACAATGTTATATTTTTGGGGATAACTTTTGGGAACATATTATTGAGGTATGTACATATAATTGGTTTAATAAATACTTTATGTTGAGGTAATAATTGGTTGATTGTTTTTGAGAAAATTGAGTTGGATAGTATTGATATAATTGCAATTTATTATAGATTTAATGAAAAAGTTATCCATGATATTTCTGTGTAGTTTATCTCATTTATGGGATTATGATATATATATATATATATACACTTGTTTGTGACTTTATGAACAAGTGATTAATAAATTTGAGTGTTAACGATATAGTCAATTTTTAGGGGATATATATTTCCTATGTGGTTTAATGTTTTAGAGATTTAAATGATTTTTTAAAAGGCATGTTATAGAGAATATTTTATTAGGGTATATAAAAACTTGGGTATATGATTGTATCAATGATTAATGTTCCTTAAGGAAATACATATAACAAGATATAGACTAAGAGAGTACGGTTGATGTCATGATATAATTTTTATATCAAATGATGAATATGCTAATAATACCTTCACCTAATCTCATTAATAAGTAATAATTAAAATTGTGAGAATGCAATTTATTTAAGGGGGGAGAATGTTACACCCTATGATTTTACTATACATATTTCCTTTAAATAAATCGAATGTGTTCGACAACTTTCTCCACACAGAACATCAAACTAAAATCAGGTGAAATATATTAGATTAATATTATCAAATAAAATTATAAGAATAATAAAAATTCTATTAAATATAACGATATAAAACAATTAAAAGTGCATATATTTTGAGGATTCATATTTAAAATTATTTAATATTTAAAAGTATTTTTCATTCTGAAATAAATTTTTTAAATTAGTAATAAATTAAATCTACCAATTTTAAATGACTATTATTATAATATATAATCAAACAATAAATGATATAATAAAATTCTTTAAATTATAAATTAGTATGAAATAATATTGGGAACACATAAGGTTTAAGAGGGTCATTTTTCAATAAAAGTAGTTTTCTATATATTTTGAATTATCACTTATAAGATACATTTATAAATTTTATAATTTTAAATTTAAAAAATTAAGTTTATTTTTTAATTACATATATCAATATTATCCTATGGTGAATTTTTGATATTTTTCTGAAATAAATTCTTATCTGAATAGTGAAAAATATAATTTTTTCTAATATAATAGAGTTTATAACTATATAGAGAATTAAGTGTAACTTAAATAATTATAAAAAAGTTTTATGATAAAATATCTATTAATATGTAAAAATATAAATTTTTAAATTCTATTATGGATTTAGAGAACCATCTTTTGAAGATATAATTAATATTTTTCAATAAAAAAAATTCTTTTTGACTTTTATTTTAAATCAATATTTTTTTTATGAAATTTTATTCTGGATTGATTTTAAAGGAAAATATTTTTTATAATAAAAGAATTAATATTATTAAATTTAAATACATTGATAATTTCATCATACACATAAATTTAAGCTTAAGAATATTCTTGTTCTAAAAATGGGTTTTTACACATCGCATGTGCTAAAGTGAAAATTAATTTCTCTTACAAAAAGAAATTTTATATGATAAAATGGATTTAATATTTTGTATAAATAGGTATAAATTATATAATAGGGTAAATTTTATTATTATCCATTTAAACTAAATTACTTAAGTAAAAATTATTTACCATTGTAAAATAAAAAATGGTAAAAGTGAATATTCTTAGAGTAAAGGACATAAAAAAATGTTTAAAAATGAATTTTTTAGGGATTAAAGAACTTATATCATTCCAAAATACATTATATTATAATATGAAGTTTTTTTATTGGTGTAACATGTGATATATTTATATTAATTTGAAATATTTACAATAACTCATTTCTCACCACTTATAAAAGGGTCCTCTCACCACCCCTTCAAGACGACCAAAAAATTAGCATTCCTATGTAAACATGTCACGAACCCTCCCTCCAAATATTCCACTCATGATATGTAAATAGAGAAATAGATATAATAACCTTCGAGTCCCGCCTCCATTAGGCCCTGGTGTGGCGACCAACACCAAGGGTATACAAATCTCACAAAATGGGAGACATTAATCGTTTTATAGTAATAATTATCAGGAGATAAGATATATCAAACTAAAAACAACTCAAAGAAAGATATATAAAAGAAATCGAAAACCATCCCACAATCATGTTTAAAACAAAACTAATATATATATAAATAAAATCCAAAGTAAGTACTAAATACAAGGCTAAGCAGTGGCACAACAAATATCCCAAAGTCTAAGCTAGTAATTCCCAGCACAATCCCTATAGTCCTCATGGAAACCTGAAAATAGTTTTATAAACATAGGGTGAGCATTCAAGTATAATCATTAGGAAAAACCAAAGTCTATCGTGCATAAGTGGGAGAATCATACTAATGCTCCCGTGAGAAAACAATAGAAAAAAATATCACTTAGAAAGGTAAATTATCCACCCCAACCACACCAAAGGAACACTCAACAAATAACACAGGTAATGTAAGGTAATATAGAGCACATAAATGATAGGGTACCCCAAACCACTTTCCAACTGATTAGCTTATCTCACACCCTAACAAAAAATTTCATCGCGCTCCCACCTCTTCCAAAAGTACCACGTCACAACCCACCTTCACACACCTAAGACTCACTCTAAGTCCTATAACCGAGGAAAATGTAGCTCATCAAATCTCTCCTGCACAAAATCGGGCCTCAAAACCATGTACCACCCATAGAAACTTGGGATACATACCACACAACATCTTGAAAATACCTGAGAAAGGAGAACAGATCTCATCCTGAATACACCTAGGAAACCAAAAAATCATCTCATCCTGAAGACACATGGGGAAACATGACATGTCCAAACAAACTTGGGCCCCAAAAACTAGCACCTACATAAATAATCTTGGGCCATAACCATATGGAAGAGGGAGTAGGGAAGAGTGGGTGCCCATCCATCCATCCTCCCACTAGGATGTTTGGAAAAGACACCCTCCCTCGTAGCAATGGGGGTGTTTGGAACATAGTGCTCAACTGGGGTGGGGTTCATACAAATAACACATAGAAATATAGGTATACATATATAATATCATAAAATCAAGACCAACATATGGGTTCTTAATCAAAAAATAAACTAACCCAAAATATTGCTGACTTTTCTACTACCTCCGAATGATTTTATTAGAGACGGTCACTTCCAAAGTTGATAAATGAAAGAAAATTTTAAAAAATCCACAAATCAAATCATACCCCCATCCAATAAAATTTAAATATTTTTATTCCTAATTAACTATTCATTTATTTATTCTATCATTATAGGGGAAATTAAAATGTACACCTAACAATAACCCGGATAGAAAAAGTCACACAAAGGAAGCAGAACCATGGTAAATTAACCCACTTCATATTTCTGCTCTATTTAACACCCATTCATGTCATAATAAAACCAATCCTGAGACATGGAGTGAATATTTGGTCATGATACTCATGGAGAAACTTTGGGTGAATTACCCATACTAACCACCACCATCACCATTCTCTAAATTAATTCCTCATAATCCATCCTCTCAACAGATCAATCCCATGAATTAAAACCACACTCATCAACACCTTTCATCACAAACATACTCAAAATCCCCATCACACAACACTTCCCATCTATTCCACAATCAATCAATCTCTCTACATGAGACTCCATTAAACCACCGATTCCACCTAATATCACATAGCGAATCTCACAACCCTCCTACAACACAATTAAAAAAACCAAATGCAACACACCACTTCACAGACCAAGGAAAGGAATATTAATATTTAACAAGGCATTCATCATTCAATTTCCTCTTGTTAATTCATGTATTATGAGAAAATAGTGTGATCCTAGGGCATCTGTTTATTATCCATGTATACAAGGTTAATAGTTTTCATGTTGAAACATCAACCAAAAACAAACATCATTCATCATATAAATCATCTATTGTGAAAAAAAATACCACCAAGGGCCATGATTTTTAGTAGGCTTATAGCCTATACAATTCAAATCATGGATTTAAATAACAATAAAGAATAAGCATGCATCACTTTCCCCAGCCCCTTCATATTGAACTTAAACCGATTCAATCATCTTTATTTATTTTTAATTCTTCTATCCTCACAAAGGAAAACATCATACACCCACCCCACATGATACAAAAATTAAAGAGAGACAAAGTGATCCCAACTTGGAAGAATAGACGACTAACAATTACTTATTGTACAAAATAGGGGGTGCACAGGAAATAGGAATAACCTCCAAGAAAAACCTGATCCAATATTTATAACACAACACATGGATCCTTGAAGAAGAAAGGTTCTATGTGCACCAAGAGAAAACAAGAGTAAATAAGGAAGAGGGGATCTAATCTTTAACAAGCCGATATCCTATATCAATGGAAGGAATGATTTTTTAAGGCCATTAAAGGAAGATCATGACTAATACCACATGATTTTGAAATAAAAGGAAGCATCAAGTTTTGATATGGATGATATGATTTTAAATGGCCCCAAAAACCATTAAATATTGTATTTAATTTATTTTATGTCAAATAAAATGTTAAAGGGTAGAAACTATAGAGAACTGGAAAACCTGAGAAATTTTGGAATTTTAAAAAACTGTTTAAAACGAGTCACCAGTAGATAAGTCACTAGTGTGAGCTACCAGTGATAGGCTATCAGTGGATGAGTCACCAGTGGATCAACTAATAGTGGATTGGTCACTGTTGGACAAGCTACCAGTGGATGAGTCATCGTTGGAAAAGATACCAGTGGATGATTCACTATTGAACAAGCTACATGTGGATGAGTCATTGTTGGAAAATCTATATATGGATGAGTCGCCATTGGGTGAATCATCATTGGTGACCTACCATCATGACATACCATTAGTGACTCACTTCTGGTTACCTATTGGTGAAAGTCATCAATGTGACTCACTGGTGGGAGTCACCATTGCGACCCACCATCGCGACCTACAGTTTCCACCTATCAGTCCAGACTCACTATTGGAAGAACTAGATATTTGACAAACTCTTGAAATGAGTCACCATGACCTCTTAGAAAAATCCAAAAATAGAATTTTCACAAAGTAATGGACTAGAGAGGTCTGGTTCATTACATAAGATACCAATAAAAATATTATCTCCCAAGAGAATTCAAAACCTAACCCAGAAGGGAAAGAGGGGTTCGAACAACCAACCCATGAGATACCTCTCAAGGATCTCAATACAATTGAAACACCACTTCCATTATCAAATTTCAACGATAAACCAACATATGTTGTTCAAAAGTAGGAGTGAAACCTCAACATACAAGAAAACCTCCTCCAACATCTGATAACACAACCGACTAGAAGACACACCACACAAGTACAATAACCACATTGTCAGAACACATAGATCATAGAATCCCATCATCCATGTCAAGACACTATACGCTCTGGGTGTCACTAACTCACCCGCATGGGTTTAATCACATAAAAATTAATGCATCTTTATTAAGAAGTAGGTCCTCCAATTTTCACATGTCAAGACATTACCAGAAATCACAGAATGAGGAAAGAAATCCTTTCATAGAAAAATGATTTCAACATTTAATTTCCATACAAAAAATAACAATGATAAAATCAAAACAACTCTGGGTATTTCACACACATATGTTCTTCTCACTCCCAAGTACTCTCTTCCATGCCACCATGCCTCCGAAACATGTGAACCAAAGGAATGTTTTGCCCATGAAACACCATATACCAATGATCATAGATCTCTACTGGACACTCCATGTATGTCACATCATCTTCAATATCCAACTCTCCCTAGTCGATGACATGGGATTCATTGTGAAGATACCGGTGAATCTAAGATATGTGAAAGAAATCATGAATCCTCTACGACTATGGTTGTAGTTCTCACTGCTATTCCACCCTACAAACTCATCCCAACACCTCAAAGGGTCCAATGATCAGAGGAGAAAGCTTTCTCCCTCTTCCAAATCTCTACTACCAATGTCAAGGGAAACCTTCAAGAAAAATTGGTCCCTAACCTCAAAATACAAGGGTATCCCCCTACGGTCGACATACAAATTCTAATGGTTCTACACTACATTTATCCTCTCAATAACGAGATGAACTTTCTCTATCATGATCTGCACTACCTCAGAGCCAAGAACAACTGTTTCCCCAACCTTTTTCCAATACAACAATGAATGAAACAGTCTTACATATAAAGCTTAAAATGGATCCATTCCAATGGAAGAGTGATAGATATTATTATAAGAAAACTTGACCAAGGGTAAGTGTTGCACCCAAGATCTTCTAAAGGAGAAGATGCATGATCACAACATATGTTCTAGCATTTGGATATCCTGTTTTGTCTGCCCATATTTCTGAGGGTGGAAGGTAGTGTAGAGGTGTAATTGAGTGCCAAAAGAATACTAAAATCCCTTTCAGACCCATGAGGTAAAGTGTGTATCCCAATTTGAGAAAATGGATATCAAAAATCCATGAATCCATACCACCTCATCGTCATACCTCTTGGCCAAGGCATCCACTGTGCTTGACTCCTTAATCGATAATAAGTGAGCTTTTTTCATCATCTGATCCACTACTACAAAGATGGCATTATATCCTCCCTAATCCTTGGGTAACCCTATTAATAAGTCCATTGATATTTCATACCACTTCAACTTGGGGACAACTAAAGGCTGCAATAAACCACCAATAACATGGTGCTCATCCCTCACCAACTAACACACTAAACTCTTCTCCACAAACTATGATTCCTCCCATTTCATATCAGGCCACAAAAAATTCTCCCTTAATCCATGATACATCTTGAAAACTTTGCAGTGAACTAATAAAAGTCATATATGAAACTCACAATGGAATCCCTTATGCATCACCATTGGAAAAAATAGAATCCCACAGAACATCACCTGATTTTGACTATCCTCCGACTATCCTTCTAGAGCATTACCATGGTAAATGTGATAGTGCATCAACTCTACCGATGAGTCTCCCCACTAAGACTCCCCAACCTACTGTATTACATAAGACTACACTATCATCTGAAACAATAAGCCTCTACTCCCATCCTCCCTTGCATCTAAGTGAAAGGCTAATAACTCCTCCATCACTTTCCAAGCGTACGAAGATTCTCAACCTACCTACTTTTGTGACTTTTATCTCAAGGAATCAGTAATGGAATTCCCATTTCCTAAGGTTTAAGAGATATCAAAGTCATAACCTAGGTGAAACCTCATCTATATATACTATATCCAGTTTAAGTATCACAAGGAAAAGATATACCTCAAACTCTTGTGATCTGTAAATATCACAAAGTGGTCCCCAATGAGGTAATGCTGCCACAGTTTCAACACATACACAACCACTTCCAAATCCAGATCATGGGTGGAATAGTTATTTTCATGGGGATGTAATTTCCCAGACCTGTGAGAGATAATTTCATACTACTACATTAGCACGCACCCCAATCCTAGACAAAAATCATCACAAAACACTTCAAACATCACCCCTTCCTCTGGTAGCCGGAGAATTGGAGCACTAGAAAACATCTCGAAAAGATAGTAGAACACTACCTGATACTACTCACTCCACGAAAAACCATAGTCCTTTCTAGTTAGAGCTATCAACAGAGCTACAACTTGAGAGAAATCAGGTAAAAATATCTGGTAATAACCTGCCAGACTAAGAAAATTACAAAACTCTGAAACAAACTTGGGTGATGCCCAATAAACTACTATCTCCACCTTCAATGGATCCAGTACTACTCCCTTCTGTGACACCACATGTCCAAGGAAATTCACCTCTCATGTCTAGGACTTTCACTTAGACAAACTTCTGTAGAGATATTGGCATCAAAGAATGTGAAAGATAATCATGAGATTCTCAGTATGCTCCTCCTCAGACTTTGAGTAGATCAAGATTTCATCGCTGAATATGATGATGAAACGGTCTATAAAATCATGAAATATGGAGTTCATAAGACCCATGAACATAGATGGTGCGTTCATAACATAGAATTACAAGACTATGAACTCGATGTTCCCATACCTACACCTAAAAGAAGTCTTCAGGATATCACCCTCCTTCACCCTCAACTAGTGTTATCCAGACCACATATTGATATTAGAAAACCAAATTTCCCCCCAGTTGGATGAAAAAAGATCATCTATCCTTGGGAGAGGGTAATAATTCTTGGCCATCACTTGATTAAACCTATAGTAATCTATGTACAACCTCATACCACAATCTTCCTTCTTTTCAAACAACACCAGAGCACCCCACAATGACACACTAGGCTAGATAAATACCATCTTCATCAAATCAACTATCTGGATAATTAACTCTTATAACTCAGAAGGTTCCATCTAATAAGGCTCCCTAGAAATCAAACAAGCACTGAGCTATAAGTTTATCCTGAAATCAACGTCACATCGAGGGGGTAGAGTCACAAACTCCTCAGAAAAAAATACAAGAATTACCCCAAAACTATAGGAACCTCTACCATCTCAGCATCCACCAATCCCACTAACAACTCAGCCAACAAAGAATGAAGAGGCTCCGCATGGTAACTATCCACCTGGAAACCCCACTCGCCGATGAATTCCACATGCCAACCATCCATTTCTAAAAACAAAACTATTCTATAGAATCAGTCAATAAGGTCATGCTTATAATACAACTGATAAATGATGATAATTAAAACATATGGTTGAATCTATATAAATAATAGATCCCCATAGGAGTTGTGTGGTCCCATCATTAGTCTACATCCCGGACACACATCAAACACATTTCTATAACCTCTGACTAGTGTACTCAAAACTAGGGGCATGAGAACACTCTATATTAATAGTCCCATATAATTGGATAGACTTGGATAAAAAAGGAGTTCGAAGATCTTGAATTAAAAAAATCACAAGAAATGGTAATAAACAAGCAGACCAGACATCTAACGATCTATGGACCTACTAGAACTAGTACAAATATTGAGTGTAACTAACCACACCTAGCTCCTCTTCCCCTATTATTATGACCACTATCATGACCATGCCTAGGTATAGGTTTCTGAGGAACACCCTAAGGTCAGCCTCTACCTACTCTGCCTCCCCTCAGTGGATCATGAGCTTTCTGTTCCTACAACTAAAACTGTCTAGCTGGCAGCTATTGTTGAGGATGGAATGAAATCTTCCCACCCCACCAAAATGATCTCTAACAATCCCTGGGTACTGGTTTTGAAGATTCCCATAGAATCCATAGAAGAAACACATTGGCCCTAAACCCATGGGAAGGGCATGAGGACCAGAAGGTTGAAATGAAAATTGTGGAGGTCGACTCCCCATTGGTCGAAACCTCCAAGGCCCTAGTGATTGATAATTTCTATTGGAAACCCTTCCTCTAAAAGAACCGTACTGGATCCCCTCTCTTAGTAGACCTCCTTGTGAGTGCATCCGCTCGATTATCCCCACCTTCTTTTAGACCTCCAAGTACGTCGACAACATAAAGAGGAAAATCAAATAATGGATAGAAGGATGAAGTGACTCCTCTAGATGCCTCGAATGATAATCCTCATCTAGAAAGAGATTTAGAAAAAAATGAAGGAGATACTTGAAATTTATCCCCATATCCAGTACCGACTTACTCCCTTATTAGAGGGAGAGAAACTCCTACCTCTTCTCAGCCTTCATGGTTGACAAACATAATTCTACTCAAAAATAATTCTAGAAATAGTCCCACAGAACATCCAACTCCTTCCTCACTCCCAAGTAAAACATACACCACTGACTCGTATCTCCCCACATATGGCTCACCACTAAAGGAACCCAATACTCCATCGAAGCTTGGGTTAAACTGATGGTGATCTGAAGATCTTCGATCCAGATCTGAATTGCCATGTTCGAAACACATCCCTCATACTTTCCCAAAGTATACTGCTGGAAAGTTTCTAATTTTCTCTTCCACTAGTCATCCTCTCCAACTTGATCGAACCTCCTCCAATCAACCATGTCTTCCTGCTAAGCCTCAACTTCCTGAGCCACACATGGATGATGACCGAGTGCCATATCTAAAAAATGTAAACAAGGAATTCCTAAGACCAAGTAGTATGTAATTTTATTTAAGATTAATTTTAACTCATTAAACTCATTCCATTATCCATTTAAAATAACCTAATTTAAACAAAAACACAAGTTATTATGGTTCATGTACCTTTCTTGGGGTCTCTACCTTGCAAACAGTGTAGCCTGACTTGGTCACTCGGTAGGCTCAAAGTCCTTACATCAGATCATAGGGGGCCTTAAAATCCTGTGTCCTAGATGGTCTTCCCTAGCCTATGTCACCCAACAAGGTCAATTGAAATGGTTTCCTATCAACCCATTAAATCCTCATTGTTCCTAACTCCAAACTCCATTTTATCTCTCAACCTACCTCTAATACCATTCTTTCATGACCCCCTCCCTCCAAATATTCCCCTATTGATTTGGAAATAGTGAAAAGGAGATAATGACATCTGATTCCCACCACCAATAGGCCCTAGGGTGTCGATCAACACCAAGGGTATACCAACATAACAAAATAGGATGCATTACCCTTTTATAGTAACCAAGATCAGAGGATAAAATGTATCAAAATAAAAAAAACTCCATGACAAATATATAAAAGAAATCCAAAACCTCCCTACATGAATGTTTAAAATGAAACTTCTACAGATATAAATAAACTCCAGAATAAGTACCAAAAACAAGGCTAAAAGGAGACACAAAAACTATCCCAATGTCCGAGCTAGTAACGCTATAAACGGTCCCTATAGTCCTCCTAGAAACTGGAAAATGTTTTATATATGTAGGGTGAGAATACAAGTATACTAAGTATGAAAAACCAAATTCTCTCATTCACAAGTGATAGAATAATACTAATGTTATCATAAGAAAATAGTAGAAACCAACAACACCTAACAAGGTATACTAGCCCCCCAACCTCACTAAAGGTACCCTCACCAAATAATGTAAGTCAAGTATAGTAATATAGAGAACATCGATGATAGGGTACCCCACACCACTTTACCATTGATTATCCACTATCACACTCTAATGGAAAACATCTTGGTGATCACAAATATTTTTAAAGTACCACATCACAGCCCACCCACACACATCTGGGCCTCACAGAAAGTCCCAAAACCTAGGAAAAATAAGCTCATCACTTCTTTCCCTAACACACCTAGGCCTCAAAACCACATCATGACCACAAAAACCTAAGAAACATACCACGTCACATCCAAAAAAAACCTGGGAAATCACAAAACATCTCATCCTAAATAAAAATAGGAAACCAAAATTCATGTCATCACAAAGACACCTTGGAAAACACAACTCACCCCCACAAACCTAGGCCACACAAACCACCACATGCTCTAAGAATCTTGAGCGATCACAGCCTTGAATAGGGATCAGGGAAGAGTGGGTGGCCATCCATACATCGTCCCACTACGATACTTGGGAAATACACTAACCCCCATAAAAATGGGCGTGCTCGGAACATAGTGATCAACTAGGGTGGGGTGCATACAAAAATCAGAAGGAAATACTGGTATACATATGTAGTATCAAACACTCAAGCCCGACCTATGGGTTATCAATAAAAAAAATCAACCACCCCATAATATTTCCAACTTTTCTTGTACCTATAAATGAATTTATTAGTTACAGTCAGTTCCAACTTTCCTGATTGAAAGATGCTTTATAACATTCCACAAGTAAAATCATAACCCCATTCAATACAATTAACAAAATCTAGTTCTTTATTAACTATTACTTTTCTCATTCCATTACTATATAAGAAACTGCTAAGTACAAAACACAATAAGACACATAGAAAAAGTCACATAGAGGAAGAAGAACCATGTTAAATTAACCCACATCATATTTTCAATCCATTTAACACCCATTCATGTAATTATAAAACCGATACCAAGATATAGAGTGAAGATTTTGGCATGCTACTAATGGAGGAACTCTATGATAATTACCCATACTAACCACCTCCATCACTATTATTTAGAGTAATTATACCCAATCCATACTCCCAATAGAATAAACCCCTTGACTTATACCCACAACCAGAAAAACCATTCATCACAACCAAACTTGGAAACCCTGCTACACAACACTACCAATCCATTCCACAATCAATCAATCACTCAACATGAGATTACATTACACCACCTGTGTGGCCCCACATCACAGAACGAAGACCAAAACATTGATACAACACAAGTTATAAGAAATCCACACATAACACAACACCACACAGACCAAGGAAAATCATATTCATATTTAACAATACATTCTTCATTCAATTTCCTCTTATTAATTTAGGGGTTATTAGAAAATAGTTTGATCATGGGGCATCCATTTAGTATCCATGTATATGTGGTTAAAGGTTTTCATGTTGAAACATTAATCCAAGAAAAAAAATCATTCATTCCATGGATCATCCCCTGCGCAAACAAATACCACCAACAAACATGATTTTCAGTAGACATATAGCCCATAAAATTCACAACATAGATCAAAATAATAATAAAACATAACCATGCATCACATTCCCATCCCATTATTATTAATCTTAAACCAATTCAATTGTATTTATTTATTTGGAATTATTCTATCCTAAAAATGGAAATCATCATACACTAACCCCGCATAATAAAAAAATTAAAGAGAGATGAAGGGATCCCTACTTGGAATAATAGATGACTAGAACTTCCTTATTACACCAAACAGGGGGAGCACTAGCAGTAAGAAAAACCTCTAGAGAAAACACAATCCAACATCTATATCACAACAAACGACTCCTTAGGTAAGAAAGGTTTGAGGCACACTAAGAGAAAATGGGAGCACAAAAGGAAGAGATGATCTCATCTTTATAAATCCCATATCCTATATCAACGAGGCCATTAAAGGAAGATCTTGACTAAGACCACATGGTTTGGATGTCAAAATAAGATTTAGGTTTTTATAAGATAAATACACATTGAAACAACATAAAAATCAATTAAATAGGGTATTTAAGACATTTTAAGTGAAATAAAATTTTAAATGGGAGAAACTGCAACAAACTGGAAAATTGGAGAAATTTTATAATTTTGAAAAACTTTTGAAAATGAGTCACTGGTGCGAGTTACCAGTGATGGGCTACAAGTGAATGAGTTATTCGTGGATGAGCTACTAGTGGACGAGTCACCGTTGGACAAGGTACTCGTATATGAGTCAACATTGGAAAAGATACCGGTGGATGTGTCACCATTGGACAAGCTACCCATGGATGAGTCACCATTGGACAAGCTACCTTTAGATGAGTCACTATTGGGAAAGTTACCGGTGGATGAGTTACTATTAGGTGACTCACTGTTGGCGACCAATCATCACGTCCTACCGTCAGCGACTCACCACTGGTGACCTACTAGCGAAATTTAATATTGCGACTCCCCAGTGGGAGTCACCATTGTGGCTCACTAATGCGACCTACCATTGAAAACTACTGGTTCTGATCACTATTAGAAAAATTTTATTTTTGAAAAACTCTTGAAATAAATCACTATGACCCCGAAGAACACTCCAAACACTGGATTTTCTTAAATTAATGGACTAGAGAGCCCCAAACCATTAGAAAACTCCAAAATTTTGAAATATCTTAAAATCCTATACCTTTTTATTGATCATATGGTTCCAAGATTTTATGTTAATACCTCTATTTTTGAAGAGTATTCATAGGTAAATCCATAGTCCTCAACATGAGTACTATTTTCCTTAAATTTCTTCTATATTATTTATTGCTTTCAAAAATCTAATTATATTATTAATATATAACGACACGCATATTTTTTATACTGAATTTTAATATACTAGTTTAATAAATATTAACCACCTATTCTCATTTATATTAAAAAAATGAATACTGTTATTCATGTGTTGTGCAGAATACCGCCTCCACGAAGAGACAACATCCATTTCACCATAGAATCTATTAACTTGTTATAATGGTGTAATTACAGAAAAATTTGACACATACAAGATTATTATTAAATTAAAAATTATAATTCACCTTATCTCCCCACTCATCTATAAATGGAAATGTTAACTGTGCATTGTGTAGACTACCACCTCCACCAAGCACCGTATCTCATTTTTCATATAGTTTCTTTATTATTTATTAAAATAAATTAAAATGTGATTATTAAAATTAAAATTATATAAATAATATCATTATAAATATTATTTAATAAATATATCATTCCAAAATAAACCACTCTCATAATCATAATCACCCACTAATTATGTTATGTTCATAGTTGGGTCAGTTTATCCCCCTACTAAAACCATGCTATAATATAATATCCTAGATGTCAATGGGAACTAAATAACTGATAATATGTGACATAAATAAGTAAATAAATATTTTATTTTTTTTATGTAATGGAAACTTTAATATTGAACACATTAATTAAGATACCAACGTCTGTTCATTAAAAATCACTGAAACTTTCTCTTTACTAATTTCATCTTTATGAATCATAAAAAAAATTAAAATTAAATTAAATTAGTAAATTATAAATAAATATAAATCATAAATTATATTGATTTTTTGTTTGGTAATGATGGACATTGAGAGAAGGATAGACTACAACACTACTCAAATTAAACTATTTCAAAACGACCATGATTACTCACTCCCGATATTGAAAATAGAAAATATATAAATAATAAACATATATAGAATAGTTATAAATGATGATTATAAAATTTTATGGATTTTTATATGGTTTTTAAAAACATTATTAATAAATTTATTTTTATAATATAGGGTAATCTAGTGCTTTAGTGGAAGTTAGGAATTAAGATAACGGGTTTTTTGTCTCCAACATAATTTCTTGAGACATATTTTTTATTGTGCATCATGATATCCTTAATATAGCATGAATATCACTTAATTAATGTAATATATCATATTTATTTAATTAAGTAGGTTTAAAGATACACATCATGTTCTTTCTTTAAACGATATTCATTTCAAAAAGATACCAATGTTGTAAGGGTTTTTATTAACTCAACTACCTTTGTTGAGTTATAATACTTCTTCTTGAGCATATTTCTTACAAGAATGGTTTATTACACCCAAATATTATACTTAATGGTACTTAATCTTTATATATTAGAAAAATTTAACTTTTAATTCAAATTATAATCATTTATTATTTTTATCCTCATAAAAAGTATATTGTTGTTGAGAATCAATCCTATCCTATTTAAAGATAGCTTCCCCTAATTTTCCATATTTTAATTTATCACTAATGTTATATATTATAATTGTAAACTTTATTATGTACTATATCAATTTTCCTTGATACCCCCTTCTTCCCTTGTCAAAAAATTGTTTTATTACTCATTTTAGTATTTGGTTTTTAAATAACGGTATCTCAAAATATTAAAAAGGATTTCCATTTTTCAAAATAAAATATTTTATCTTCCACTTCACATTTATTTTTTTAATACTTATATCATTTTAATTATATAATATTGAATTTTCCTTTATTAAAATTAAGTGTTTTCCTATTATTTTAATTCAAAAAATTTAAACCTTTATGCCCTTTTCAAGGTTTCATTATTGAATATTGTTTTTAAACATAAATGTTTTCAAAAAAATCACTTAACTTTTTTGACCCTTAATATAATTTATAAGTATTTATTATTGATATTTATTTCAAAATATATATATTTAAAATTCATTTTTTCAATTTATCAAAAGTGTTTTGTTTGAAAACATCTTTTCAAAGTGACCATAACTTCATCTGTTACACCAAATATAAAATAATTTGGAAAAAACTATTTTATTATGTCACTAAAATTATCCCTTTATCTATAAAGAGTTTATTTCCTTAGAAATAATTTTTCACGAATCACACTATAAATGTTACTATAAAATACTCTTTTAGAGTGATTAAATTTGGGTGTTGAACATTTACATACTTGAGATTAATATTGGTGATAACATCTGGAAGTTTTATAAAACCCATTTTACTTTACATAGGTTCTTTATTATGTAATGAATGAAACCCCTTTTATTTCCATGTGTTATATATGATATAATGAATGGTTAATTTAATTTGGAACATATTGGGGTCCTATATCACCCTATAATGAATTCGTTAAGGTTTGATATCACATGTTATGATGGTGAAGAGCATGGGAATTTTTCTTTTTAACAACATTTATTATAGGAATTATGTTCGTTGATGACATAATGTGTGGGTATATTTTTCGCAACATGAATCATGTGAGTTTTTCTTGATTACAAAATAAAGCATGAACATTTCTTTGTTTACAACACAAATCATTAACATTTTTTGTTTTTTCATGACATGAAGTGTGTAATTTCTTTTTGTTCACAACATTATAATTTCTATATGATTATGTTTGTTCCAAATTTATTTGTAAATATATTTTTCAAGGGGATATTACATTACCATGCCAAAAGGCTATGATTATTCTTTATGTTTCATTTTTATTACCTCATGATTCCATAATATTTTTTTTATGTTATGTTTTTGTTAATATTAGATTTAATGTCCTTATATAATGATTTATGGATAACTATTAGCATTAAAATTTATTTTTAATAATATATCTCTCCCCCAGTAATGTTTAATATTATGCTTATGATATAACCATTGGATAAATGATGATATGTTTTACCTTACTTAGAATTCAATCTCACCAATTTCATATGTTTCTATTCTAGAGGTTATGAAGATGATTATAACTTATGAGAAGTATTAAAGGGATTATAGTGTGGTTAAATTATAAGGCAATGTTAATAAGTTTTGTAGAATGATTTTATTAAGTATATAGTCCTCAAATACACTAAACTACTGGATCACAGGATTATCAGGTGATTTATAAATTGTATTTTATTTCTTATAGAGATGATAAAAAATAATGACATGATTAGATTGGGGTCTCTATAAGTGTAAAATACAGTGATTTTCCCAATAATCAAACAACTGTGATGAGATATAATGTTTGAAATATTTTGGCAATGCTTACACAACTATAAAAAGATATGAATAATAACAAAAATTATGTTGACCTCACAAACACACTAAGGAAGGATTAGTTTTCTATTGAGTATTTCATCCAACAATATCAACAATCCATTAGTATATCTTATAATCCACTTATTTTTTAGTAATTGATCAATGTCATGGAAAATGTATTTTCCTTTCTCTAGTTCTCAGAGAACAAGAATATTTTCATAGCTATCTATCATTTCAAATAGAAGGATGAGAAATGGTGGACTCTCATTATAAACACCACAAAGAAGGAGAAAATAGAAACTATAGAATAAGTTCAATAAAGTATTCTTCATTAAACACATTCCCCGAACTCATCACGTGAGGATGGAGAAAGAATTATTGGAAGTGAAACAAAAGGAGGATGAGCCTAATAGAACTTCTGAATAAACCTTCACGATGCTCATGGGGTTTGACTTTGGTTGTATCTCCCAATATCAAAGAAAGATTGATTGCTTATTTAGTGGTTTAAAACCAAGTATTTTAAGGGTGCAAGCCACAAGATTCTTTTGGAGATACAAGGATATTTTTAGATGTTCACTAAAGATGGAGATGAAAATTGGAGACTATCATTATTTTGGGGATAAGAAAATAAACGCGTGATATTAAGATAAATTTGATTATAAGTCAAATGGGGGAACAAATTTAAACCCCCTAATTAAAAAAAGTGTGAGAAAAAGAACTCGAGTAATTGAATCATAGTATCAATGAAGCATTTTAAGTTTGGTTAAGTGGGACACCGAATCCACAAATACCAACGTAAGGCTATGATGTCGATTAAAACAACAAAATATAAGAAGGTCCCAATTAATGGACCATCCACCCTAGAATTATTAAACTGTAATGATTTTGTAAATTATGAAAATAAATTCCCAACCCTCAAGAAAATAAAGATATTAAGCCACATAAAACCTCCCAATCTGATGGAATAATGTCATTCAGGATCAATACTACTGAGACAGATCATAATAATGAAGTGATGTGAGGTATACTTGATCTATTTTATAAACTATATAATACAATATTTGATTGTTGGTTAATTAAATTATTTTAAATCACACAATTTTTATAGGAATGTGGAATCACGACTTCAAGGAATGGATACTAAACTATCTATGAAAACACATGGAGGAGTAATTATTTTTTATAAGATATATAAAATTCAGTTGACTAATATTTGTGGGAGGACACTTCCTATAGATCTAATTGCATTTTTCATTTGTTTAATATAGAAATAATATTTTCTGTAGATTATATTTACTAATATAAGGAATTTATAATTTAAGAGGGAAAAGTGATATCATTTCATACTTTAAATCCTGTTATCAAGTATCAATATAGAAATAATAATGGAATTACCTTGGAATAAAATTCTATATTATGGGTCCTAATACCCATAAATGTGGGATTTATATCTCAAATGACCATGAAGGATGTTAATATTTAGGATATTACTATTATCTAGGAATATAATGATGTATTTCTTGATGATCTGCATGGTCTTCCCTAAGAGTTTGTGGTTGAGTCTTTTTATTGAACTCACACAAGGATACATTACTCTCTCAATGAGTCCATATAGAATATATTCCATTTAATTAGAGTAATTTAAGAATATACTTCTAGAGAATATAGATAATGAATTCACATGACTGAGTGATTTTACATTGGGTAAAATAGTCTTATTTCTGAAAAAGAAGGGTGAAAAAATGCATATTTTCATTGATTCTCATATGATTAATAAGATTACAATAAAAAGGTATCTTCTAAACCATATCAACAATATATCTGAAAAATTCCAAGGATCTAAATACTTCTAAAAATAGGCCTCTAATCAAAATATCATCAAGTAAGGTTAAAAAAAAGGATATTTAAAAATAATTCCACAAAAGGTATAGACATTAAAAATATAGTGATTCCATTTTGAATTATGAATTATCGTACTGTATCTATGGATTTTATAAAAAAGGTGTTGAGGGATTACCTTGAATTTTTTTAAGTATTTATAGATGAAATTCTCATATATTCTAAGATTAATGTAGATCATTAAGATCATTTTTAGATTTTATAAAAACATTAATAAATGATAAAGTGTATTACATATTTATAAAGTGTATGATTTTTCTAACAAAAGAATCATTCATTTTTCATGAAATCATAATAAAGGGCATATAAGAAAATCCATCAAAGATATAAGTTATTGAAAAACAGACAAGATCAACCACTATAACCAAGAGCCATAGTTTTCATGGGTTAGTAGGATATTATTGAATATTTTTGAGAAATTTATCAAAAATATAAAATCCATTAACCCTATTAACATGGAATAGAGTTAAGTTTATTTAGATTGAAGAATGTGAATAAAGTTCAATGGAATTGAATAAGAGGTTATTCATTGCACCTGTACTTATATTACCTTACAGGGGGAAGGGTTTGTAATATATAGCGATTCTTTGAAAACAATCTTAAGATATATTATCATATATAAAGACATAATACTTTCTTATTCCACATGTCAATTAAAGACTCATGAGAAAAATTTCATGATGTCTGATTTAGAGTTAGCTGTAGTGATATTTGTATTAAAGATTTGTAAGCATTATATATTTGAAGAAATGTTTGATATATATACCGATCAAAAGATATTGAAATATATATTCACATATAATGATCTAAAAATTATCCAAATGAAATGGTTGGACTTTATAAAAGATTATGAATTCTCAAAACAATAGCTCTCAATGATGGAAAATAATGTCGATGATGCTTTGAGTAGAAAATATCATGATACTATATATGTGATGAGGATTGAAAATGAATCAATACACATGAATTTGTAGAGGATGAATCTTCAATTCATAATAGGAGGAGATAAATCCTATATTTACCAAATGACTACTCAACCGTCCATTCATGTGAAGATCAAAGAATCCTAGAAATATGATGCACAAATATATAATATTATAGTGGTATTATGAATTTAAACATTGATAAATATGAAGATATAAATTTTAGAACACATATATGTGTTCCATAAAAACCAGAAATGAAGAGGGAAATTTTGGATGGTTTTCATAGATCGTCCTTCTATATTTATCTAGGAATAATAATGATTTATAAACATCTAAATAAAAAATTATGGTCAGATAACATGAAGATGGATATTGTAGGATACATATCTTAATATTGGAAATTCCAATTAGTTAAGTCATACTGAAAGATTTATAACTGTATATTTCAACCATTACCCATAAATGTATGGAAATGGGAAAAATTATGATGTATTTCTTCATATGAATCCCCAACACATCTAATAAGAATATTTATATTTGGTCTATAGTCAACTTACTTACGAATTCAATTCATTTTATTTCCTTCAAATAATGTTTCTCTATTAACCAAATTTCCAAGATATTCCTAAGCGAGATGGAAAGGCTACATGGAGTACCACTTCCCATTGTATCTAATTAGGATCCATAGTTTACTATTTAGTTTTGGATAATTATTTATAAATAATTAGAGATAGAGTTTTGTTTCAAAATTTCTTAACACCCTCAAACATGTGGTTAAAATGAGAGGAATATTTAAACTATAAAAGATATAAAGAGATCATTTTTGATGGAATTATAATTATGTTGGGACCAATACCTTACCTTATAATAGTTTCACATAAATAAAAGTTTTTATTATAGAATTTAGATGACACAATATAAGGTTCTGTATGGGAAAAGATACATGCCTAAAACATGTTGGGATGAAGCTAGAGAGAGGAAGATGATATGTACTTACATTTTCCAAGAAATAATAGTGAAGTTTAAAAACATGTAGTGGCATATAAATGAAGTAAAAATCTGAAAAAATATTTCTATATATAATCATTGATGAGATCCTTAGATTGAAGCTGGTTACATGGTGTTCCCCTAGATATCCCCATGGAAGCAGGTCATGAGTTCGAGGAAGAAGAGAAAGCTGAGCCCTAGGTACATCAGTCCCTTCAAGATCTATGATCATATCAGGGGGTACCTTATCACATATCACTCCCTAAAAACCTATTATAAGTGAATGTTGTGTTCTATGTATCACATTTGAGGAAGTACACACCAAACCTGCCACATGTACTGAACTCAGAATCCGAGAAAATATAACATGAAATCTCCTAGGAGGAATAATAAGGGGGAATTATGGATCTAAAAGACAAGGTATTATAGAAAAAGAACACTCATATGATTATATTAATATGGAGGAATCATAAGTATGAGAAATCTACATTGGAAATTAAAGATGCAATGATTCAAAATTACTCTAACTCATTTTCATTTGAGTAATAAATGTTTTGGACAAAATTATTTTTAAGTGGGGTAGAATGAAACAACCCTTGATTTTAGTGAAATAATACCTTATAGATAAATATTATGTTTTGTGGTTTTTTTCGCACAAAACACTTAACCTAAATGGACCATATACATTTTAATAAAATAGACATTTACCACTTTATTATAGATGATAAATGAATAGGTATAAACAGTTGTCACCACATTATGAAATAAAGGTCCCTTTAAAAATTATTTTAACTAGTGCAACCAAGTATATAATAAAATAATTATATTTATAAAATTTAATTTCTAAATTTTATATTTTTCAAGTGTGATATATTTTTGGAATAAATAATATACTAACACTAATTTTAGAAGAATAGTTAATATACCCAAATAATTATCTCCTATAAAAAATATTTTTTCATGATAATTTATGATTTAATTTAGATGTTAAATTTATGAATTATAAAATTATAAATTGGAAAAATTAAACTCATTTTTGAACTTATCATGAAAATATTTTCTTAATATTATTTGTATTTTTCTAAAAAGAATGATATTTGTGTAAATAGTACAGAAATATCGTTTTTGAAAATACCGTGACTTTCATATGATTATTAGTATATAAACATGAATTGGAAATTTATGAAACTATTTTCTAGGAAAAAATATCTTATAAGTTACTTTTTAATATTTATTTTAATTTTAAAATTTATATTTTACATTTTAGAACATAAGTTATAATTTTTAAAAATTATTTCAATACATTATTCACTTATTTTATTAAAATTTATTTACACCACTTTTTTGAAAATGAATATAATAAAATGTATTTAATATATATAAATATAAGGTTATAATTATTTAATAAGGATCATTTTATTTTATGGTTACAAGATAATTTAGCTTGGTAAAAAAAATAGTTACCATAGTAGAAAATCTAAATAGTAAAAAGTGGTAACCAACAAAGTATAATAAAAAAAAGTAAAAAATTATTTATAATTGAGTGTATGTTGTTTGGATCAACTAAAGATTATATTAAATTAATTATTTTTTATTTTTATATCAACTTGAAATGTTTAACATGTGATCCATTTATATTAAGTGGTTATAATTATAAAATTCCATTCTCAACAATTATAAAAGGGGCCTATCACCACACGTTCAATACAAATCCTAGAATTTGGTTTCCAAATGAAAATATTACCATTATATTTTATTTATAATCCAATTAAGTTTACTTTACCCTCTAACCAAAATATATTCTCTTAATAAACCCATTTACAATTATTATTCTAGGGGAAAGCCTAAGTTCTCAACATGAGTAATTTTTTCCCAAAATTATTTTCTTTTCTTTATTACCTTCCAAATAGAATTATATAATTCATATATAATAATATAATTATTGTTTTTTATAATTAATTAAATTATTCCTAGTGAATAATTATTTACCACCTTTTTTATTTTCTATTAATAAAAACAAAACCTCCATTCATGTGTTTGGGTGACTATCACCTCCTTGAAGCGATGGATTCCATTTTTAACCAGTGGATATATTTACTATTTATATGGGTAAATTTATATAAAAATGTGACATATATAAGATAATTATAATTATTATTAATATAAATATTATAATCCACATTATTTCCCTCTCATTACTCATGAAATGAAAATATTAACCGTGTATTGTGTAGACTTCCACCTCCACAAAGTAACACATCTAATTTTCATCTAGTTTCTTTATTATTTGTTAAAAACTATAAATATATGATTCAAAATATTATAAAAATCAAAATAATATAATTATTCTTATGAAATATCGATATTATTCTAAAATAAACTACTTTCATAATGATAATCATCTATTAATATGGTATGCTGAGGTTTGGATCTATCTAACCACCTACCTGAATAATTCTATAAAATAATATCATATATGACTATGGGAGCTTAATTAATGATGATGTATGATATAAATAATCAAATAAATTTTTTATTTTGGTTCTATAATGGTAAACTTAATATAAATCTCATTAATTAAGCTTCCACAATTAGTTTGATAAAAATCACTAAAACATGCTTATCGCCAATTTAATTAAAAAGAACCATAAAAAACCACCATAAAATGAAATTATAACATTTTAAATAATTAAATATAATAAATTATTTAACCTTTTATCATATTGGAATGATGAACTTTGGGATGATAATAAATATCAACACTATTATTAGGAAACTAGTTCATAATGATCAAGATTTTTTACACCCAAAATTGAAAATGGATAAGAACTAACTAATATAAATATAGATTATAATTATAAATTATATTTATAAGAGGGTATTGATACAAAAAAAGTTATTAAATAGATTATAAAATAGTTATTTTTTTATATAAGAGGTTAAATAACTCCCTTGTAAATCAATTTTAAAGGTAAGGGTTTTTCTAACTCAAACTTATCCCTTTGAATTATACCAATTCTTATTGAATTTATTTCCCATATTTTCACTAAATTAATTTATTTAAAATATTAAACGATGTTATATTTTATATCTCTTTGAAAAATAGTTTTTAATTTAAATCCACTACCATTAAGTGTTTTATTTTTCTTATTAAAAATAACAAAGTTGTTTTTAAAAAAAGAGACCCATGAATATGGATTTTAAATAAATGGTTAAAACATGTTTTTCAATAAAACTAATTTGTGGTTTGGTTTTAATTTTAATAATTACCTTTAAAAAATAAAAATATATAATGGATTTATTTTTAAAATTTAACCCTCCATTTTTCTTTTATATTATTATTTTGGGAGTATCAGGTTTTTAAAGTCAATCGATATAATTCACATTATTATTTTTTACTATTTAGAAATTTTATGAAACCCATTTTTATTTTTTTGGAATATTTATGATATGAAAGTTGAATTATGTTAATTTTTATGTTTTATCAAACCCATTTATAATTGTATTTATTCTTTATGAAAAGCGATTGATTTTCATTTAAAATTTTTATGATACCTATTTTATTTTCACTGGTTCTTTATGAGGTGATAAGTGACTAATTTTAATGTGGAAGTAATTAGTATGTATAATGATGGGTAGGGTCATATATAACCCTCAAATACATTGGTTAAAAGTTTAAATCTCATGTTATATTCATACATGGGCACAATTTGGTATTTCTCAATCATGGGTGTATGTATGTGACTCTTGGTGGTAATATATACATGGGTGAAATTATGTTTTCTAACAAGCATGCATGAAAGTGTGTAACTAATAAATGTAATGTTTCCCTATGATATTTTTTTTGTTTCATAGATGAAGAATGTTATATGGCTTTATCTTATTATCTCATTATTCATTATTTATTTTAAAATTTTTAATCCATGTTATGGATATCATGTTTTTTTGATGTTACTCATTTGTGGATTATGTTCATATACCATACACCATGAAGATCAATTATGATTTATGATTATCACTACTGATGATATGATATTTCTCTTTTGATGATGTTTTTTATTCTTATTAACTCATCCTTGATGAAATTTTTATTCACCCCTTACAAATATTTTGAGCTCACCCCTTTCTTATACGTTCAATCCTTGAATTTTAATGATGAGATTAACTAATGAGACATTTTGATGATTCTCAAGTTTGGTTCACATATGAAGAAACGAGAGAAAGAATTGTAAAATAATCTGATTATGTAGATATATCCAGAGACACTAAAACAATCAGTCCCTAGTATATTATTATTGTTTATGAAATTTAATGTTCATATCATGTAAAAGATGAAAAATGAAGGCATTTTTATCTTGGGTCTCTATAGTTTTCGAGTTACATAGGATACATTCCATGACCATTTTTTTTGAGATATTAATTTCTAATACATGATGTAGAGGTGAATACATGAGGGTTTTGGGACTCATTTCTCATTGAGTTCAACATTCTACCCTCAGACAGATCAAAAAATTGAGAGAACCATCCAGATTCTAGAGGATATATTGAGGGATGATGTACTAAATTTTTGGCAGTAACTATGATGATCACATACCATTATCATATTTCACATAAAAATATCTGTCAATACACTATTATAATGAAACCATTTGAGTCCATCTATAGGATACTCTATTGGGAACCCCTGTACTACACTAAAATTGGAGAATTTTAGATGATGGGGCTGATGTCTGTGTGACTGAAGACAAAGAAGATACATGTGATCCAAGAGTGAATTAGTAAAACTTAGATCCATTAGAAGTCCAATTAATATATAAATAGTAATAATTTAGAGCTATAGGAGAAATATATTGTGTTTCTAAAGGTCTCCTCCTGATGTGGTTTTTAGTGGTTTAGCCCAAGAAGTAAGCTACCCCTTTATTCATTGAGCCATTCCAAATTCTACACAAGGTGGGAGAGGGTTATTTTTTCACGGTGTTACCCATTTTATTAGAATTAGTGAAATAAAGATTTCATTTTTGGTAGTTGATAGTATATGTTGATTAATTATTTTAAATCATCAACCAGGGAGATCCAGATAAGAAGGATAATTTGATCTTTTCAGAGTACTTGATGATGATTGAGGATCAGCCAGAGAGGACCCTTCAAGGTTAGGAAATACCATTTGTGTGTGTGATATGACACTATGGAATCCTTTGGGATTTCTCAGTGGAATATGATAGTAAAGTACAGGCTTAGTACACTCAAATTTCTAGGTATATTATGCATTTTAGAGATGAAAATCCTTAAATGAGGGGAGGATGCAACAACATTGATTTTTTTCCATTAAACCCTTTTTTAATTTTAACATTTAAGATATTCCTTGTGCCATGTTATTTTATTTTTAATTATGATTGAATTTATTTTCCCATGGTGTTATAGCTTTAAGTGTGATGTAACATATAGCTTAAAATTAATCTTAGACATGATCATTGTGCTGTGGTAGTGGGAATTGAATTATGGCCTTCATTTGAACCTTTGTTCATTTTGACATGGGAGGAATTTCACCTTAAAAACCTTGGTCACACCATATACAAGGTTGATACACAAGAATTTATGAATATTTATTGAGTTTCTAGGATAGTTATAAAGAGAATCTATCACACTGTGTAGGGACTTTGTGGTGTTATAGTTCACGTTTCACTGTAATTTTGGTTCAGCATTGAGGGATTACACTAAAACCATTAGAATTTAATTGTGAAATAAAAAACCTATGGTTTAATTATAAATAGTTTTTACCCCCCCTTTCTCACCCTATTGAATTTCTTTCCTAGCTCTGTCCACTAAAAACCTAATGGTGTGTTTTAAGATCACTATAATCCTTAGATGATCCTTTAACTAGAGAAAATTGCATGGTGACCCCTTGGTTATTCTAGAGTATGGATTCAAGTGATATAGATTAAAAATATCTGAGATTTTATTTTTTTTAATGTTAAGATCTATTGTCACATGTTTTTTATTTTTTGTCTATTTATTATTATTAATCCTTTAAATTATGATATTTTTATTAATAATACACTTCCAACCCCTATGAGGATTATACTTTCATATTTAATCCTCATTGTTTTGTTTATTTCATCCGATGTCACCTTAAAAAATATCTCTGTAGAATTCCTTATTCTTATCATGGTCAGATTTAGTGAAAAACACTGGTCTTTATGATGATTTTTTTGGCACTGGTGATCAAAAATGGATGTGTGATATAGGGAAAATAGTGTGGGATAAAAATGATGAGAATATTTAGATTACTATGCACATATTCTCATTGTAGTGTGAAAAGTATTATCACATCATGATACAAGGGTATCGTAAATCCCCCTTATCCTTAAAAAGGGGGAGTAGGCTATAATATTATAGGTTGTGTTGTGATCACCCCTTCCTAGTGGCTCACACATTTATAATTAAACTTATGTTGATTCTAGATATATTGAGTCAATACAACAAGAGGCTATATATGTTTTTATAGTTATAACAATGGAATGATGGAGGTGGCTATGGAATGAACATGTAGATTGTGGAATATAAAGGATAATAGTAGCCACTAACTGTGGCACATAGAGAATTACTATGGTGTGAAACCAGTGAGTTTGACATTGAAACATGACTGTATAGCTCACTTCATGACTATGTAAAACCCCTTAGAGAATGAACTAACATGATCCTTTCTTGGTCATTTTCATATGTTTTCATCTACATGAAAGGTTATGGTGAGGACATAGCCTATAATAATTATTTTTCAATGTAGAGAATGATGGTACACTCCTCTATAACATAAAAGGTGAGGTGTGAGGTGATTCAGAAATATCATTGTTCATATATCTATAAGTTTTATGACTAGTTTTTGGAAAGATGAACAGAGTAGACATAGGGTATGTAACTCCTATTTAAGTATGTGACTAATTGGGAATGGATCTTTTGTATTTATCCTGGAGTTATTACTTCTCTATATACTCAAGGATTGTGTCCTCTAGACTAGGAATTGGGTTGATACTTCCTTAGTACATAACAAGGTGTGCACCCACTATACACAATTGATAGAGTTTAGTTATCCCTCACTCAATCAGGGAATATGTCCTTTATCCATAGAATTTGGTACTCTCTTGTCTGACACACACACACACACACACACACACACACACACACTACTTGATGTGGTGAACATCTGATAAATATGGAGTTTGATACTCTCTCATCGAGTACACACTGATCAATGAGGTTTGGGTCCTCTATTAGGGTTCAACACTCCATTGAATAAATTTTTTACCTCGATGAGGCTTGGGTACCCTGTTATGTACTATAATAAATGATGTGGGTTTTTTTATTTGGGTAGCTTAGATTCTTGGGTTTCTCAAGATGATATACTTTCCTTGCAGGGATGGGTTGCTGATGGGTGGGACTTAGTGTCCCAGGTTCTCTATGTTAAAGTGTATTTGGGTTTGATCACATATTTTTGTCTCTTCTATGAATGGGTTATACAATAATTTTGAGATTTTAAGTTGAGTGGACCATCATTTACACCTTTTTGGGGTTTTAGGGATTATACTAATAATATTTACAATCACCCCTATTGAATTATTATTTCCATGTGTCATGTCTTATGAAGATGATTGTTGGTTCAATGGTGATATTTGGGGACTGGTGGTAGTGGAGTATAAGATTCGTGGTACCCAAAGGTGACAGTAAAGAATGATATTTTAGTATTGTTCTAGTTCATGGTAGATAACCCTTCACATTAGTTGCTTTATGTTGTTCTCCCTTTGGGTTTTCCGGGCTCGTAATTCCCTCATTACTCTATGGTTTATATATTGTTACTCTTTTAGGGATCTTAACATCTATCACATGAATTATATATATAATAGTTGGATTTTTTATCTAACCTACAATAATATATCTTATGTGGAGATGTGTGTTGTGCACAAGTGAATTAGGATAAGGCCTCCCATTATGTGTGATATTTCTATCCAATTCTAGTCACCAGCCCCTAGCCTATTAGAGGTGGGCTTGAGGTGGCACCCATGGCGTACTACTAGCCAATGTGGGGTCTTGGTGGGTTGGGTAATATTAGTATGACTTAGAAAAATATACCACAAAAAAAATATTTGATAATGTAAAGAGAATAATCCATATACATAACCAATCTCTTTCATTTTAGTAAAAAATTTCATCAAGTTTGGGATCATTATTAAAATTTTAATATTTTTCAAACTGAATCACAGACAACAATCCCATAATTGTAAAACATATATCTATATGTTCTTTCCAATGTTTTAATCCCAAACCAATAAAATTTTAAAGGTTTCCTCACATATTTACTTTAGCAACAACACCAATTCTATAATCAAAAAATGTTATTTTAACAATAATAGGTCATGCTATATTAATATAGAATATCTTGTTTAAGTTTATTGTAAAGACAAAAACTAAACAATATACCAAAATACTAATTAATCTAGACTAACTAATTATATAATATAAGATAGTGTATGAGAAAGGTAATGGAAAAAATTTATATATAATATTAAAAGAGAAAATAGAAATATCTGGGAGTACATATCATGAAAAATTATTGATTGAATCATTGAGTAAATTCAACTTACCTTGAAAAAGATATTACCTCACTTATAGTGTGATGATTTTCATAAAATCAAATTCTAGGATATGATATTTTATATTTGAATCACTATAATCTACAATATATATTTTTAAAATTTTCTTCAGTTTCCTTGAAATCAAAAAATAAAGACTTTTTTTCATAAGAAGAGAGGAAGGTAAATGTATAGATTAGTAAAAAACATTATGGATAAGAAATTCTATACTGATACGCTAACCTCACTAGTCAAGAAAATAATCCAGATTTTTTTTCTATTATTAAAAATTAATGAGATACTAATGGCAATTTAATTTTTTTCTATTGCACTTTATAAGATCTTTATTTTTCTTTCTCTTACAGTCTTTAAAAATTATTATAAAAGTAATTTGTAAAATCATGTTTATTTATCTATATATTTAAAATTCATCAATTCTTTTTTACATAAATAAAATTTAAATTATATTTATACCAAATAGATCATTAGTTATGTGTTTTTTGACCAATAAATCAACTGATTCATAATTAATATAACCATTGGTCAACCATATGGGTGATCAAAAAAATAATTTATTTCTAATTAATATAATAAATTTTGACCATAAATTTTATTATTTAATTAATTGATTACCATATAATACCATAATTGGTTAATCATAGAATATATGATGTGTGTGATCCATAAATTTTTTATTTTGATTATTTTATATTAAGTTATTTATTTTATTAATTTATTTTTATATTATTATATATATTTTTTGTATTTATTATAACTATTTTTTAATCAATATTTTTACTTTTAATTAGTATATTATGGAATTTAGAAGTGAAATATTTAAAAAAACATATGTTGTGGCGTTTGTCTATATATAAACATTTTTTAGAAACTATCCTTAGATATTTGTTATATTAGGTGGTATATAGCTTGGGTAGGTAGAGATGGGAGCTCAAGGTGAGTATTTTCTGGGAATAACTATAATGGATCTGGTTTCAGTGGATTGATCTTTTAATCTGTACATACCTCTAGATTTTTCCTAGGATTTGGTGCGGTGTTTTGGTGTAATAGAACCCCAGAGTTAATATATTAAACTTATTAATATATATTATATAACATGAATTTATATGTTTGGAATAAATGATTTTCCTATTGATTGAGAGCTTATATGGGAAATATGATACCATGATTGCTTTCAGAATAAAGGGTTTACCCTAGGTGAAATATAAAGTTGTTCAACATCAGCTATTTTGTTGAAGAAGACCATTAGAGGGTGAGTTAATTAATTAATTAATCTATTCAATTAATTTACTTAAATTCCCAATAAAACTAATACATATCTATTTGTATGCCATTATGGGAAACTTATAGGGTTATCCATATAACCATATGTGATTATATTGGAGGTAAAGAGCTTTGTCAGCATTGGAAACTTGGGAATATAGATCATTAACATAAATCAAGTAGAATTATGGGATAGATAAAAAACATAGTGGGATATTTACCTTCATCACTAGTGAATGAATTATTCACCAATGATCAATCCATTATTCTGGTAGTGAATATTATTTCCTGGATTTCTCCCCTTTTATTTATTTAAAAACATGGATTTATTATCTTATTTATTACATATGATGTACATTCGTCACATGAGACCAATTGAATAACCTTCTTGAACCTATTTTTATTATATTATATATTCCCTTTTTTTCACCCTTGGTTTCTAAAATTCATGATTTTTGGCTGGGATCACATCGACCAATGATGATCTTACCTAGTTCTTATGCTTTTCCCACCACCGTTCTTCACGTTCTTCAGAATTGTACAAAGTGGTCCAAAATTGTACATTTCTAGGATTTGTTTTGAGCATGATCGAACCCCAAAATTTATTGAATATATGTGAATGACCTCAATATCATAGTTTTATTGATTTATCAAGGTATATTGTGAGTTTTGGGTGATGGATTTGAGAATTAAAACCCTGAAAAGTAGCATATGACCCAATGAATTATAGATTAGGGAATTAGAGTTTCGAATAATAGCCACCAGAGGCTTGAAATCAATAATTGATGAACTTACCCCTTATATTAGGCAATTTTAGGAAAGTAAAATAGAGGTTGTTATGGAAAAAATTGTGGACCTAAAATCCACATGAAGGAATACTTCATGTTCTGTGAGATCCATGACTACACACCATGTATGTCATAGGAACACACATATTTTAGAGTGTGTTATTGTGGAATATATGATTTTTTATGGCTTTAATTTCATACACCATGTGTCTAGGACCCCATTCCATGTTATTATACCATAGTAGAAAAGTCATGCACCAGAAGAAAACAACCAAGACCCCTTGTGGCCAAACATGCCATGTACTCAAAGGGACATACCATGTAAATGTATATGGCTAATTGATCCCTATTACTTTTGTACAAGACTAGGGAGCTAGGTAAATTTATAAATCATGTGAAACCATGTACACGTCATGTAGTGTCAAATGTCTCCCTAAGTGGTGTCAAGATAATGACATGCCCGAGTGTATAGGTGGATTCACAAACTGTGTGACCCTATGTACACACTGTGTACATTTATTTTACATGATAAGTATAGTAAGGGGACACAACTAGGTTTTAGTTTCATGAGACACACCATGTACCCAAGTAGGACACAACATGTACTCCCTTTAGAACCATATACCTTGTTTATATCTTTTATTTGGACTCATATTCAGGCATGTGATGAGCCTATCATAAGTTGTTTTTCAAATGGGATTCAATGGAGGGGTTTGTTTTGGCATTGGGGGTATAATGTGAGGTGATTTTAATAGGATTATTCTTTCAATAATTCTTATCTAAGGTAATTTTTTAGGTGGGATCATTAGATTGTTATAGAGGTCGGTACTCCCATGCATCTTCATGTGGTGGGTTACCCATATCTTTAATATTGGTAGAGAAGGAACTCACCTACATTACATTGGGTGAAGGTCCTCTATATGTGGAGTTGTCTCCCCGTATTTAAGCTTTTGCAATGGGTAGGTCCTCTATTTGAGTTGTGGTCCCTTGGCCGTTGCACACAATGGATAGGTGTGGGGCCTCTATTCTCATTATTGAGAGGTTACATGAGATACATGGGTAGAAGATAGTTCTCCCTTAGATTTTATACACAATAGTGAGGGGTGTACCCTCCACTTTTTATCTTATGAAGTTGTGCGGGGTGTTTGGAATCAACAGTGGTATCATTGGAAATGTGGGAAGACTCTTAATTCTCAGTTGAATGTGGAGGTGGATATATCTTTTCCCTCTTTATTTGTATTTATTTTGATCATATCTAATTTTGGGTTTCAATTATAAACTTAATCTATGGGTCGAGCTATCAGTTTTTGTTTCTATCTATTCCATGTCAATTTTGGGGTGTCTTACTAGATATGTATATAATCGCACATGCAAGGTATTTTTCCACACAAGTTGTGTCTTATAAAAATTAAAGAAAGGTCAGTGGTGACCTTAATGGACTTGGTTTTAGTGGAGCATAATGGTAATTGGTGTTGACCATGTTTGGTAGTCAAACATAGATATTTTTATCTTTAATATTTTTATTTTCCATTTTTATATTTTTTATTCAGTTTGGGAACCAATTTTCCTCTTTTATATCAATTAAAATACATTTCTGCTCATTGATGTTTTCTTAGAGGTTGTTGCACGCATGGTTTACAATATAGACATTTAATTATTTTATTATATGTCTTTATTGTAACATGTAGTTGGTTGTGTGCGTGTATACACGTACTTTAGGCTACGACCTCCCATTTCAATGTAATTTCTACACAGTGAATTTTTCCAGCCCCTAGCCTATTGGGGCTGATCTTTGGGTTTCACACTGGGATTACTACTGTCAAGGTGGGACCTAATGGGTTGAGTTGTGAAAAAGTTGTATTAGAGTTGGTTTGTACAATAGTTGGTGTTTGGAGTTGGAATTATTATGAGGTTTGGTTTGAGAACATATGAAAATAGTGTTAGAGTTCCTCAAGTTCAGCTATTTGGCTTGGAATCCTAGTCATGGTGTGGTGAATAACCTATCCATACACTATGACTCTGATTACCAATTTTTTTTGACTCAACATATTACAGAATCAACTTTAGGGAACGAATGGTGCATGAATCATATATTATTGGGTATTTTTTACTTTTATGTTCTTGAATATGCTCCATATATATGATCATTTAACTATGGTATGTCTTGTAAACTTTTAGGGTGAATCAACAATGAAAAGTAGAAAGGATACCAATAAATGGTCATAATGATGACTAGTTGAGTGAGGATGCCTCAGTGTTGGGTGGCCATGAATTACAATATAGTATTGAGGCTCCGATTCAAGAGCCAATTTGTGAGATAGTTTTACTAGTTGGGTAGGGAGTCACATTTCTACTAATTGAGTAATGATAGAACCCACCCCCAGTGAGTAAGTTTTATGTTTCACACTAGATGAAATATCTGTTCATTCTCGATATTCAATATGATGATGCATGTATACTGATCTTATTTCGAATGTTACAGGATAAGGCAACACCTAGATTATAGGCTGAGTTAGACCCCCAGGTGGTAGGGGCTTGGCAAGAGTCTATAGTTCAAGTTTTTAATTTTATATGAACACCAACCAAAGAGATGGTTGTATTTTCAACCAGAATATTTTGTGGTGTATAGAGTAATTTTTAGGTATTTTTTACCCATCCATATGATGATGCAAAACTCACTTGGGTAGAGTGTAGTGCCTATTCCATAAAAAATTTTATCTATCCACAAGGCCTTCAGTTCATGTTCAGGAGATTCATGAGCTGTATTGAGATATAGAGAGATTATTAGGAAGGGAGAATTTGGGAACTAGAGTTGGTAGTAGAAATCATGGAATTGAGATATATGAAATATCTAGAAACCTCTATTCATTAGGTTCACAGTGTAAGAGGAATAATAATTCTTAGACTCTGATGATGAGATTTTGATTATAATAGAGTCATGGTAGAATAAGTCATATTGAAGCTTATTTATTGTAGAGGTCTTTTTGAAGACCCCAACAAATCATGCATCATTAATTCAATTCATATGAAGAGGAAGTTCATATTTCTTAGGACTTCAGTAACCGTAATGAAAAAGGGAGAGGATGGATAGTTGAAGCTTTCAATCTAGGGGCTCTGGATATGGCTTTTGGTCAAGTTATTATCCCTTTATCATTTTTCTTTAGTTATTTTCTTTTAGAAGCTCTACCTTGTTCTATGTTTAATCCTTTTTAGTGATATACGATGGGAATTTGATCATGCAAGGAAGTGGGATGCTTCCCCCACTAATATACGTTTTCTTATGATGCAATTTAAAACCATATTGATGAGTTAGTGTTTCCCAATGAAGATAGTGTCATGGTGTGGTGGATGAGTTACTTGATTTGTATGTTTGAGGTTGTTTTATTGGTTTTAAGGGGTTAGTTCTAACTATGTTTTTGGGAAACTAATTGGAAAATGGATGGATAGCTTCAGAATGTAGAAGCTAATAACCCAAAGGCACCTGAGAGATCAATGGTACAAAAAGTGGTTTCTTTAATTTATCTATACAAAGGGGAAATTCACTCCTTCCTTATCGCACCCCTTTTTGGATACCTAGAGTTTCTATTGGATCCTTTTTCGTGACCCTTGAAATCATATAATCATACAAAGGATGTTTTGAAGATCACACTTCACTTCTAGTAGTGTGAATTTACTATTTGAAGAGGGAGCTTCTTGTGGGATTTTTCTATAGCGACGATGATATCCTAAAAATTTGGTTGGTATCTTATAGTGGGACGAATGTGTTTTTCCAATTTTTGGAAATAGTAAATCATAGGTAGGGAAGGATGGGATTTTATTTTAGAGAATACAATTGAGTTATCTTTATTTGTTCACTATAAACATTAGAGTGGTAAAAATATGATAAGGGTTCTTCTAGGGACAATGTGTTACTATGGGCTAAACTAGTGTTTTTCATGAAAAGGGTGGATGAGAGTTTTAGGATTTATGTTGATTATCACTTTTCGAATTAGGTAATGATCAAGAAAAAATATTCCTTGCCCAGGATAGATGAACTTTTTGACCAGTTGAAAGGCATGAGTTGTTTTTCCATGATTGATCCCAGGTCTAGCTACCATCATTTGAGGCTTCATGTGGATGATTTTCCAAAAATGGTATTCCAATATCTCTATAGACACTGAGTTTCTGGTGATGCATTTAACTATAACTAACATCCCCACTATGTTCAAGGATCCTATGAACCAGATATATTATCCATAATATGATCGATATGTAGTTGTATTCAATGATGTATTTCTCAAATGATCTACATGTGGGGGGATGTAGAGAATTTGAGGATTTTATTATAATTAATTATTGTGATCATATTTATGGTAATATCTCAAAGTTTCAATTTCTAATCAAAGAGGTTAAATTTATAGTTTATGTCATCTATGATCATGGTGTAGTTGTGGTAATTTCAATGAATGATGTAGTGAATTCTAAGTAACAAACCAATTTCAAGTTAGTGTTGAAAATATTTATTAGTTTTTTTGGGGGTAATATTGAAGGTTCATGGTAGATTCTCTTATTATGAAATCCCATTCTTTTTTGGTGGAGTAGACAATTGAGTATTTTTCCTTGTTACAGGAAACCCTAGAGGAGGATAAGGGTGCATCATGTCTTTAGTCGATAGTGGTGATTCCATAAATTCTACAACTTGTTAGAGATGCTCAGTTTAGAGATGAAGACTATAAATAATTTCATGAATGAAAATCATTAGAAGATGCATTGGATATATTTCATAAAGGTGGGGAGAACATCATTCTTTTATAGAGATGAATAGTAGTTTTGATCAAATTTCATAAGGAGTTGTTGAGGTAGTTTCATACCTCTCCCTTGGATATATATCTAGGGGTATCAAATATTTAAAAGTACCTTTAGTTCTAGTTTTGGTTAGCAGGCATAAAGAAGAGCATGGACGAATTTCTCTCTCAGTGTCTCACATGTCATCAAGAAAAGACTAAACATCAGGATCCAGTAGGCTTGTCTCAGTATCATCAGATCTTGAAATGAATGTGGGATGAAATATTGACAGATTTTGTGATGGGTTTTCCCTAGAAAGAGATATTCCATGATTCCATATAGGTGGTTATCGATTGACCAATCATTTTGGTACACTTTTTATCCAATTGATAGAGGAGTTTATTCGAAAGTTTGGGGGTGGATTTTATGTACATGAGATCATCGAGCTTCATGGGATACCAATAAAAAAGATCTCCGATCAAGATTATATGTTCATGTGAAATTTGTGGAGAGGGTTGCAGGAGGATTTTAGGATCCAATAATAGATGAACACAACATTACACCCCCAGATGGATGGAAAAAATGAGCAGATTAACCAGGTTTTGGAGGATATACTGAGAATCTATGTGTTGGAATTTAGATAGATATAGGAGGATAAATTTACATTAGTTTAGTTTTATTATAGTAACAAATATCACTATACAATTGGCATATAACATTTTGAGGCTCTATGTGGGAGACCCCGTAGGCCATCCTTGTACTGGATTGTGATTGCTGAGACTTCTCTTGTTGGTTAATATCTGGTGTAGGTAATGAAAAATAAGATTTAGGTGATCCATTAGCGTTTTAAGATAGCATATAACAAAAAAAGAATATAAAAAAAATGATTTCATAGGCATTTGGAGTTCGAGAAGGGATAACATGTGTTCATTAGAGTCTCCTCATTATGAGGATTGTTGATATTTTTTAGGGGAATAAATCCACCCTAATGGATTATTAGGTTGTTCTAGTTCTTTTGTAGGGTTAGAGAAGTTTCTTACCCCTTGGTCATTCCCCCACAATTTTACCTAGTCTATGAATTCATCTATGTGTCATAGGTGAGGAGATAATTGTTCATCCCAACATATGTTTTTGAGTGGGGTGAGCTGGACATAGAGGGTGAAGTCACCATCTCGGAGTACACTTGGATGATGGAGGATTGATAAGAGATAATCCTAGGAACATGAGTATAAGGCCCCAGCCTTAAACCTTACTTAATCTTGAGTTATTACAAGATTACACATTGAGGATCTTTTCAGGTTTAGAGTTTTAGAGAATTAGATCATGAATCTTGCATTACATTCCACATTTAAACAAAGTGGTTATATAAAAGATAGTATTCATTCTTCCCATCAACAGAAGCATATTTAAAATAAAACACAGATTCTTTCTTCACACATCCTTGACACTATCATCACATCATGTACCTTTCCCTTGACCTGTGGAAAACATTTCAAAAACTTGGGATGAGCATAAGAAGCTCAGTAAGGGTTATAAAAATATGGAAAGGAAACATGAGGTCATATATACATAAGAATGAAATCATACTTTACTCATAAAACATTGGCACTTTAACATACCTCATCAAATCATGAATAAATCATATAAATCATAAGACATAAAAGGTAAATATAGGCATTCATAACATTCTTACATAGGGAGTAACCCTCTTGGTTACGTTTGGAATACCCACCACAGTATATTCCCTAAATCTATTCAGAGAAACCTTAACGTTTCACTCCTTCGCCTTACCCAATGCATTGGAGAGATATATCGGGATCACCCGCCCTTAGTTTATCACAGAACCACCCTTCTTCATAACAATTCCCAAGAACCATAACATAATCTTATCACATAAAACATGCATAAAGGAAATATAACATTTCCACCTTACAATAACAAGATATCAATACAACACATTGATATAAATACATTATGAAAACCATTTTCAATACCAAAAGAAAAGAAAAGTAAAACATGGTATTTATTTTTCTTTTAAAAAGAAGTTATGGCTTGTAGAGGAAGCCAAAACTCAAATAATGGTCACGGCGGAGGAGAATTTGTTGTCACCGCATACGTACGACAAAAAAAATTCCCTTTTGTCGTTTAGTAAAACGCTTCGTATAAAAAGATTCCTTTTGGATAAACATAAAAGTCAAAGGGGTTTATACACCGTATAAAATAACGTTGTGTATAAAACAAAATATGCCTCAATGGATGGAGATTGAGACGAAGTCCCTTATAAAGACGATATCCTTGGTTTAAGGATAAATCAATTACATAATTATGTGTGACAAACGAATACACCAAATATAAGTGGATATTAAGTGTAAAATAATCAAAGGTCATTCACACATATTCAAAGGATGATATATTCAATAACTACATGTCGAACCCAAAGAAATCAAAATTGGGTTAAGAAGTTCCCTTGACAGCCTAACGACGTCACATCAAAATGAGTTGATGACAGATTAAAAAAAAGGGTATCTCATCACTTGGAAATAAAATCTACATCAATAAGGATATATGAGAACATATCCCAACATAAAAATATGTAAATTAAAATACCCAACAAAAGAAGTCTTTTAAAAAGAGGAGGGTGAAATGTTCCCTTACCGACTTGGGGTATCTTTCAAAACATACACCCCATGAAAGAAGGAAAATACATCATTGATGTAAATACTCATAAACTAAAGTATATTACACAAAGAGTAGAATAATGGGCAGTACATACACCACTAAAAGGAAATTTTGGAAAATGTAGCATAAATCTCACAGGAATAAAAGTGAGATGAAAAATCCCTTACGAAAACTCGGCAGCCTAACGGCGCCACATAAAACTTACAAAAATGGATTGATGAGATCAAATAGGGTATCTCATCATATTAACATAAAGTTTATAGAAAGAGGAATATAAAATAACATCCCCCAACATAACAAAGAGGAGATTAAAAGAAGTGACATAAAGGAGAGTACTTAAAAAGAAAGAGAGAGGTTAGATCTCTTACGAAAATCCGGCAGCCTAATGGCGCCACTCAAAACATCCAAAATGGATTGATGAGAGAGAATAGGGTCTCTCATCACATGAACATAAAAATTACAGTAAGATTAATATAAAAGAACATCCCAATAAAAATAAAGATGAGCTTTAAAAGGAATGACATAAAAGAGTGTACTTAAAAAGAAAGAGAGGAGTAAGATCCCTTACCTCAAGTCCAACTTGTCTTGTTCGTTTATTTATATTCCTTAATAATAAACTTTGGTCAATTAATAATTGCATAAGTACCTCCTTTAGAGATTATTATTCAGTTCATATCACATATTATAATGTTATAATAATTGTTTAATAATGTTAGTTCATATCAGATGTTTTTGCCGATGTTTGGTACATGAGTCAAAAATGAACTTCTTTGAAAAAAGATATCCCATGTAGTTATAAGTAAATAATTTAAAGAATAGTATTAATGATTAAAATATCATATATATCTGGTAAATATTCATTTTATACTATTCCATATCATTTGGAGATAAAAAACGAAAAGCACCGTTCATGGAGACGGTAGGCTGTACGTACGTATGAACGCTACTTTCATTTTTTGTCATATTAATGGAATTAAAACAAAATGAGAAATATATATATATGTTATAATTCCATAGTGATATCCATAATTTATATGTAATATATTACATATATATCCATTATATATATGTACTTATAATATTACATAACATTTGGAGATAAGAAATAAAATGTACCGTTCATAGAGACGGTAAGCCGTACGTACGCATGAAGGCTACTTCCATTTCTATTTCATATTTAATGGAATTAAAACATAATTTTACATAATAGTATTTTAAATCCATTATGGTATCATATATAATATAATTAAATATATCCTTTATACGTGCCACATATGGTATTAATGAATCAAATCACTTTGAGGGGGCGGTAGTCCGCACTTCCTTAAATGAAGATATCACGTTTACCCATAATGGAAACCCTAAATGTACACCATAAATGACAAATACAGAAGATTAAGTAAAATATAAACATATTATATATCATATATAAATATAGTGTCATCTTAATGGCCACCTTTGAAGGTGTTAGAAGAATGTTGAACAATCATCGTTTCGGGAGGCAGAAATTCGCCATCCACGGAAACAGTACGTTCTTTAACCATTAGATGTAGGTGTGTGTAAGTGTAGCTCTAATACTTATTTTAAAAACATCCTAGTATATTTAAGATACTGTATTTGTTACAAAATAATTGAATAAAAAGAGTTTAAGGGGTTGGAGAAGCAAAATAAAACAAAAGGACACAAGTGAAGACATTACCTTAAAATCGGGTAACTCCCTTTGGTTTGAGCTAAAAGGCTTCCTTGGGAAGCCTTATTCCCCAATTGAGGATTCAAGGAGTAAGAGAGGTAAGTGGAGAGACAAAATGAGCAGGGGTTGGCTGAGCCAAATGCTTTGGGAGTGTGGGTAAGGAGGTAGAGGTGGGGGCCTTTTATAAGAGGAGAGGAGGGGCACTCTTGTAAAGTTACAAAATGTTACTTTATTTTCAAAAGAGTTTCAGATTTTAAAGGTAAAAAATTTATGTATTTAGAGGATAAGGTGATAAGGGTTCTAAATCCACTAATCCAATAGGTTTTGGACATGTTTAGGTCTTAGATGTTACATTATCTTTCCATTTTATTTAAATCGTTAAATAATGAGGTCATCGCTGCATCATCATGCTGTCATAAATAATTTAATTTATTTAATGACTAAAAATTATAAAAAAATACAATGATGTAGTAAATCTTTTTAGCTTTCCAATGAATATTTATAGTCAAACATCTGACTTGTATAACCCCATGTAAAAATTGATTTAGTAAAACATCTCATGTTTGTGTCATTTTTACTTTAACATTAAATAAAAAGATATTTATGTCATTTTCCAACCAAAGTGGCTCCATGGGGTCCCCAAGTTGGCCCATGGATTGTATTGGTCGTATATAACACATAAAATGATGATAGGACATGTTTATAGGTCATTTAATGTTATTAAAACATTATTCTTACCATAAACTACACTAATTACCTTTAATCGCGATTAAAAACTTAATAAGTTACTATTCACCAAAAAATTATTTGTATCCCATTGAACCACATTTTACTTATTAATGACAAACATGTATGTAGGATTTTTGAAATTCAAAACACAAAGATGGAAAAATTTCATTTAAACGGAAAAATCAGTTTTTTATAAGTACCTCTTAGTGGTTTCACTATTTATCAAAAATTGATGTTTTTCAGAAAAATCCCAAAAATTCACCCTAAGCTATATTTGATATTCCGAATTCAAAAATGTGGTCTATTTTAAAAAACTCAAAACATATAAGTCACATTAATTAATTTAATAATTACTTCTCGCTGTCAGAGAAAATAGCATGTTTTTATGAAACAATAAGTATCAAAAGATTGACACAAGTTTAAGTCTGATTTCAAAGTGAAATTAATTCCAACGACCAATATTGGATTTAATGGTAAAAATATATTCTATTTTAACTTTAAAAACAATTCAAAAGATAATCTAATCATATATATAAATTATATTAAAAAAATGTTTTGAATTAAAATACAACATTTTACACAATTCATTAAAAAAATGAACTTTATCGGAAAGATACCAAAAATTTACACAAAGTAAATTTTGATGTCCCAATTCTTAAGAAGAGTTTTATTTGGTCCAATAGAATGTATAATAGCGAACAAAACTATATTTAATGACGGTTCGCCATCAAAAGGCGATAAGTGAACCTTTAGTGAAAACTAGGGCATATACGCCTAAAATTGAATTCTTTCCGTATTTTAAGCCTTTATATTTTATTGGATAAATGTAAAAACATTTAAAAAACATATATAATCATATTTTAGTTATTTCTATACATTCCCGCCAATACAACGGCTACATGTTAACTACCATTTAAAATAATATTATTTTATTATTAGAGTGCAATGTAAGATTCCCATGAAACTCGTTGTTGCGTGTTGGGTATGCCATCGAGCATAGCATCCTCTTTAAAGTCATATTAATATTTTATTCACAAATATGTATAAATATGAAAATGTCATATTATTTATTTATCTAGGGTGTTACATCCTTCCCCCCTTTTGGGAATTTCGTCCTCGCAATTTTTAAAATTGAGCTTGGAAACATCCTTGAAAGTCCCACATCGGAACAAGAGTTGGTAAAACAATCACTTTAAAATAAAGGAAGATAAGTACAGAGGTCACCCGAGTTAACCCATAGTAGGATTCCATGTAGAAAAACATGGACATGGAAGAAAAAGCAAAGGGTCATGTTCTTGAGGGAGAGTGATAGTAAACATGTCTAGGAGAAAGTTAACCATAATAAAATCACAAACTTGTGATGGGTTAAATGGTATTCGATTCCCCAGTAGGAAAAGTAAATAGACAACATTTTTGTTTTAAGTTACTTTTTATTGAGGAATTTATTCATAAGGAAACATAATCACTTATCATGTTTACTTTCATCTTTTATTAGATTCCTTACACAAACTCATATTTTCTCCAAAAGACGCGTATTTAGGAATAATTGTTCACATTAAAAGTACTATAATCAACTTCTAGAGAATAACCTAATCCACAAAAGATAACTATATACTTACCATGTCTTTAGACATTAACCAAAACCAAACCAAAAAGGTTAGTATAAGATCAGATAATCCAGAAAAGGATAACCCCTTTATAAAAAAAGAAAATCTATGCTTAATCTTCAAAATTTGTCCAAAAAAACCCAAAGTTCAATGAGGACCATTCGATAAACAATTTTTCCATTAAATTCTTCAATGTAAACCAAACTAAGATTGAAACCTGAATATTTGAAGGATTTAGTCACATAGTCTTCCATGTTAAATCGTAACATTTATCTCCAAACAACATCAGTTGCTCCTAAAGTCTCGTATTGAAAAGTAATTAACCTAATCACATATACTCCATGATAGGTTAATCATTTTCATAAATAACCCAAAATCAACTTACTCTTAATAAATAAAATCATTTAACTAAAAAGAATCAGTCAAACTAACCAGGGTCTTCACGTAGTCCAGTGGTAGGTGATAAATACCAGTCGCACTTCAGTTGTGGGTTTGATACCCGCAGCTTTGTCCGACGCGACGGGTTGTCACACGGTCTGCGTGTTGTCCTTTTTCCAAAACTATATAATTCTCAAAACATTTCCCAAAACGAGATAAAATCTTCAAAAATAAACATAACATATTTTAACCTCAAGTTTATCTCATGCCTGTCACTTCCATCATAACATATAGTAACCCATAATTACCTCAAAAGTAACGATCATATAAACACAAATGGTTCTTTATAACTATGTCCACAAAAGAAAAGATAACTATTCCTTGAATAAAATTTTCATATATTAAACATCAGGGTTACACATACTATAAAAAGTCTTCTAATGTAACCCCATCATCAAAAGAGACTTAATACTCTTAAGAATTTCACCACAACTCTTGAAGCCCTTATATGTTGACTTCTTACTCATTCAACATTCTTCAGGATCCATTAACCATTCATTTCCAACTTATTCTGAAATACTTATTTCCTACAAACAAAATCATGAATCATATCCTAAGATTCCAAAATAGGAAAAAAATAGTTATAAAATAATCCATACCTTTGATTGGTCATTGTCAGTTTCTTTATCCTCAATCGGATTGGAATTAGGTACTGGTAAATGAACATTTGTACACTCTTGGTGATCCCATTAACGAAACTTCTTCATAGGACATGTGTTTGCATAATGATCATGCACACCACATTTAAAACATTCAATTGATCCCTCAGAAAGAATTTATTTCCCTTTCCTCGAGTCAACTGGATGATTCCTTTTTCCACGGCAGGTTATTGCTTTATGACCTTCATTTCCACATCTATAGCATATTTCTGTCCCTTTGAAATATTTTCTTAGGTGTTTCTTTCCACATCTTTGACACATAGGTTTTTGAACACACTTACCTTTATGATTATTACCTGTACTTCCGTAGGGATTTGTTTCTCACATATATGATGCCTTAGAGAAATCACCAAGGTTTAGGTGGTCAATCATGACTCCAGATAATTGGTTGAGGATAATCGCAAGAGTTCTCATTGCAGCTCCCATATCATTCAGTTGCATGCTCAAAAAACTGTCACAGTTTCCTTCACATCCACTGCTACTTTGGTGCCTGTGAGATCCATCCATTTACTAAAACCAAAAAGGCTAGTGTGAGTATATCAAAAAACCATCATGTACTAATGAGGAAGATAAACACTAAGATATACTTACTCATTCACTTTATCTAAAACTTGGACTCTTTATGAAATCATAACCATTATGGTAATGCCACTAATGCTTAAAGAATACCCTAACCTTTAAAGTTATCTAAACCGACCTCTGATAATAACTATAAGGCCCCAGCCTTAAACCTTACTTAATCTTGAGTTATTACAAGATTAAACATTGAGTATCTTTTCAGGTTTAGAGTTTTAGAGAATTAGATCATGAAACTTTCATTACATTCCACATTTAAACAAAGTGGTTACATAAAAGACAGTATTCATTCTTCCCATCAACAGAAACATATTTAAAATAAAACACAGATTCTTTCTTGACACATCCTTGACACTATCATCACATCATGTACCTTTCTCTTGACCTATGGAAAACATTTCAAAAATTTGGGATGAGCATAAAAATCTTAGTAAGGGTTATAAAAATATGGAAAGGAAACATGAGTTCATATATACATAAGAATGAAATCATACTTTACCCATAAAACATAGGCACTTTAACATACCTCATCAAATCATGAATAAATCATAGAAATCATAAGACATAAAAGGTAACTTGAGGCATTCATAACATTCTTACGTAGGGAGTAACCCTCTTGGTTACGTTTGGAATACCCACTATAGTATATTCCCTAAATCTCTTCGGAGAAACCTTAACGTTTCACTCCTTCGCGTTACCCAATGCATTGGAGAGCTATATCGGGCTCACACTACCTTAGTTTATCATGGATCCACATGTCTTAATAACAATGCCCAAGAACCATAACATAATCTTATCACATAAAACATGCATAAAGGAAACATAACATTTCCACCTTTCAATAACAAGATATCAATACAACACATTGATATAAATACATTATGAAAACCATTTTCAAAACCAAAATAAAAGAAAAGTAAAACATGGTATTTATTTTTCTTTTAAAAAGAAGGTATGGCTTGTAGAGGAAGCCGAAACTCAAATAATGGTCATGGCGGCAGAGAATTCATTGTCACTGCATACGTACGACAAAAACGTTCCCTTTTTTCATTTAGTAAAACGATTCGTATAAAAAGATTCCATTTGGATAAACGTATAAGTCAAAGGGGTTTATACACCATATAAAAGAAGGTTGTGTATAAAACAAAATATGCCTCAATGAATGGAGATTGAGACGAAGTCCCTTACAAAGACGGTATCCTTGGTTTAAGGATAAATCAATTACATAATTATGTGTGACAAAGGAATAAACCAAATATAAGTGGATATTAAGTGTAAAATAATCAAAGGTCATTCACACATATTCAAAGTATGACATATTCAATAACTACATGTTGAACCCAAAGAAATTGAAACTGGGTTAAGAAGTTCCCTTGACAGCCTAACGATGTCACATCAAAATGAGTTGATGAGAGATTAAAAAAAAGGGTATCTCATCACTTGGAAATATAATTTACATCAATAAAGATATATGAGAACATATCCCAACATAACAATATGGAAATTAAAAGACCCAACAAAATAAGTCTTTTAAAAAGAGGAGAGTGAAAGGTTCCCTTACCGACTTGGGTATCTTTCAAAACATACACCCCATGAAAGAAAATCAATACATAATTGATTTAAATACTCATAAACTAAAGTATCTTACACAAAGAGTAGAATAATGCTCAGTACATACACCACTCAAAGGAAATTGTGGCAAATGTAGCATAAATCTCACGGGAATAAAAGTGAGATGAAAAATCCCTTACGAAAACTCGGCAGCCTAACGACGCCACATAAAACTTACAAAAATGGATTGATGAGATCAAATAGGCTATATCATCATATTAACATAAAGTTTATAGAAAGAGGAATATAAAATAACATCCCCCAACATAAAAAATATGAGCTTAAAAGAAGTGACATAAAGGAGAGTACTTAAAAAGAAAGAGAGATGTTAGATCTCTTACGAAAATCCGGTAGCCTAACGGCGCCACTCAAAACTTCCAAAATGAATTGATGAGAGAGAATAGGGTCTCTAATCACATGAACATAAAGATTAAAATAAGATTAATATAAAATAATATCCCAATAACAAGAAATATGATCTTTAAAAGGAATGACATAAAAGAGTGTACTTAAAAAGAAAGAGAGGAGTAGGATCCCTTACCTCAAGTCCAACTTGTCTTGTTCGTTTCTTTATATTCCTGAATAATAAACTTTGTTTAATTAATAATTTCCTAAGTACCTCATTTAGATATTATTATTCAGTTCATATCACATATTATAATGTTATAATAATTTTTTAATAATGTTAGTTCATATCAGATGTTTTTGCCGATGTTTGGTACATGAGTCAAAATGAACTTCTTTGAAAAAGGATTGCCCATGTAGTTATAAGTAAATAATTTCCAGAATAGTATTAATGATTAAAATATCATATATATCCGGTAAATATTCATTTTATACTATTCCATATCATTTGGAGATAAAAAACGAAAAGCACCGTTCATGGAGACGATAGGCCGTACGTACGTATGAACACTACTTTCATTTTTTGTCATATTAATGGAATTAAAACAAAATGAGAGATATATATATAAGTTATAATTCCAGAATGATATCCATAATTTAGATGTAATATATTAGATATATATCCATTATATATATGTACTTATAATATTACATAACATTTTGAGATAAGAAATGAAATGTACCGTTCATGGAGACGGTAAGCCGTACGTACGCATGAATGCTACTTCCATTTCTATTTCATATTTAATTGAATTAAAACATAATGATACATAATAGTATTTTAAATCCAGTATGGTATCACATATAATATCATTAAATATATCCCTTATACGTACCACATATGGTATTAACGAATCAAATCACTTTGAGGGGGCGGTAGTCCGCACTTCCTTAAATGAAGATATCGCGTTTACCCATAATGGAAACCATAAAGGTACACCATAAATGAAAAATACAGAAGCTTAAGTAAAACATAAACATATTAGATATCATATATAAATATATTGTCATCTTAATGTCCACCTTTGAAGGTGTTAGAAGAATGTTGAACAATCATCGTTTCGGGAGGCAGAAATTCACCATCCACGGAAAAAATATGTTCTTTAACCATTAGATGTAGGTGTGTGTAAGTGTAGCTCGAATAATTCTTATAAAAACATCCTAGTATATTTAAGATACTGGATTTGTTACAAAATAAATGAATAAAAAGAGTTTAGGTGGTTGGAGAAGCAAAATAAAACAGAAGGACACAAGTGAAGACATTGCCTTAAAATCGGGTAACTCCCTTTGGTTTGATCTCAAAGGCTTCCTTGGGAAGCCTTCTTCCCAAAGTGAGGATTAAAAGAGTAAAATAGGTAAGTGGAGAGACAAAATGGGAAGGGGTTGGCCGAGACAAAGGCTTTGGGAGTGTGGGTAAGGAGGTAGAGGTGGGGGCCCTTTATAAGAGGAGAGGAGGGGCACTCTTGTAAAGTTACAAAATGTTACTTTATTTTCAAAAGAGTTTCGGATTTTAAAGGTCCCACATTGATGTATTTAGAGGATAAGGTGATAAGGGTTCTAAATCCACTCATCCAATAGGTTTTGGACATGTCTAGGTCTTAGATGTTACATTATCTTTCCATTTTATTTAAATTGTTAAATAATGAGGTCATCGCTGCATCATCATGATGTCATAAATAATTTAATTTATTTAATGTCTAAAAATTATAAAAAAATACTATGATGTAGGAAATCTTTTTATATTTCCAATGACTATTTATAGTCAAAAATATTACTTGTATAACCCCATGTAAAAATTTATTTAGTAAAACATCTCATGTTTATGTCATTTTTACTTTAACATTATATAAAAAGACATTTATGTCATTTTCCAACCAAAGTGGCTCCATGGGGTCCCCAAGTAGACCCATGGATTGTCTTGGTCGTCCAGGACACATCCAATGAGGGTAAGACATGTTTCCAGGTCATTTTATTTTATTAAAACATTATTCGTACCCTAAACTACACTAATTACCTCTAATCGCGATTAAAAACTTTATAAGGTACTATTCACCAAAAAATTATTTTTATCAAATTGAACGACATTTTAATTCTTAATGACAACCATTGATTTTGGATTTTTTAAATTCAAAACACAAAGATGGAAAAATTTCATTTAAACGGAAAAATCAGTTTTTTATAAGTACCACTTAGTGGTTTCACTATTCATCAAAAATTGAAGTTTTTCAGAAAAATCCCAAAAATTCACCCTAAGCTATATTTGATATTCCAAATTCAAAAATGAATTCTATTTTAAAAAATTAAAAACATATAAGTCACATTAATTAATTTAATAATTACTTCCCGCTGTCAGAGCAAATAGCGTGTTTTTATGAAACAATAATTATCAAAAGACTGACACAAGTTTAAGTCTGATTTCAAAGTGAAATTAATTCCAATGACCACTATTGGATTTAATGGTAAAAAATATTATATTTTAACTTTAAAACCAATTCAAAAGATAATCTAATCATATATATAAATTAGATTAAAAAGATGTTTTGAATTAAAATACAACATTTTACACTATTCATTAAAAAAATGAACTTTATCAGAAAGATACCAAAAATTTACACAAAGTAAATTTTGATGTCCCAATTCTTAATAAGTGTTTTATTTGGTCCAATAGAATTTATAAGAGTAAAAAAAACTATATTTAATGACGGTTCGCCATCGAAAGGCGATAAGTGAACCTTTAGTGAAAACTAGGGCATATACGCCTAAAATTGAATTCTTTCCGTATTTTAAGCCTTTATCTTTTATTGGATAAATGTAAAAACATTTAAAAAACATATATAATCATATTTTAGTTATTTCTATCCATTCCCACCAATACAACGGCTACATGTTAACTACAATTTAAAAAAATATTATTTTATTATTATAGTGCAACGTAAGATTCCCAAGAAACTCATTGTTGCGTGTTGGGTACGCCATCGAGCATAGCGTCCCCTTTAAAGTCATATTAATATTTTATTCACAAATATGGATAAATATGAAAATTTTATATTCTTTATTTACCTGGGGTGTTATAATGAGAGTAAGATGCATGCTTAGTACCCCCTTTTTTTATAGATTTTTTCTTTTTTAGGGTGAAATGTATTGGAGGATGGAAGAATGTAATGAATTTTGTTTTAGAAGTTTAATCCTTTGATCTATACATATCTCTGGATTTTCCCCTAGAGTCAATGGAGTGTTTGGGTTTTACAAGACCCCAGAGTTAATATATTAAATATATATATATAAGTACATGCATGAATATTTTCAGAATTAATGGGTTTCCCATTGATCAAGAACTTGTATTGGAAATCCAAGTCCTTGGTTGTTTTTTTAAACACAAGGTTTACCCTCGGTGTGACATAAAGTTGGTTAACGCCAGGTGTTTAGTTGAAGATGACAATTGACCTTTTCATTAATTAATTAATTAATATATTCAATTAATTTAATTAAATTCCCAAACACTCTAATACATACCTATTTATATGTCATTATAAAAATTCTCTAGGGATATCCATGAAAAACTATTATATTAGATATAAGGGGGAGTGATTCATTGGTGTTAGAAACTCATGATTGTAGATTTTCAATAACGATTGAAGATAATCATGAGATGGATGAAGAACAGAGTTATATCTTCACCTTCATCTCTAGAGTAAAAATTCTTCATCAACAATTAATATATTATTGTGGTAGGGTACATAATTTCATGGATTTAAAAATTTTGATTTATTGACAAGCATGGATTTGTTATCTACCTTGTTATCTATGATTTACATTCTTTGTATGAGACCAATTAAATAGAGTTCTTGAACCTATTTTTATTATACTATATGAAACTTTATTTCCACCCGTATTTTCTACAATTCATGGACATTGGTTAGTATCATATCTTCTAATTATGATCTTACCTTATTCTTGTGATTTTCCTACCACCATTCTTTAGGATCTTCAACATTGCTCTACAGGGTTAGTGATTTGACATTGCTATGATGGATTTCAGTGCGACCGAACCCTCAGATTCATGTAGGATGTCTGAATGACATAGATATTAGATTTTGGAAGATGGATAGAGATAGATTGTGGGTTTCAAGTGAGGTATTTGAGGATTAGAAACCCAAATAGTATAGGATTACTGATCAGGTAATTTGAGTTCCTATTCCCAACCACTAAAGGAAAAATAAATAAATAACAAGAGACCATCCCCCATTATATTTTTTCATTTTAGGTGATGAAAATGGTGGTGGTTTTGGTGGAAATGGTGTGTGTAGAATCCTTATTAATAAATACTTATCTTTTGGTGAGATCCGTGAATACATTCCATGTATCCCAGATGAACACATGTTATGTTGTCTTAGTTCTTACAAATTCTAGGGTTTTGGATAATCTAAATATCACATTCCATGTGGTTGGACCCACACACTATGTGATACTATTGATGTATCAATTCCATGTGATGATAAAACACACCCAAGCCCCCATGTGGTCAGAAATGCCATGTACCCTAAGCAACAAATAATGTAAATATACATTGCTAGTCAAGGTGTGTGTCTTGTGTTCACGCCCAAAGCCCCTGGTGAACGTACATTCCATGTGACCCCATATACATGCAGTGTAGTGTAACATGGATCGTCAATCCATGTCTAGGGAAAGACATGCCTAGGAGTCCAGATGGAGTCAAATGTCTTGTGATCCTATGTACATGTTGGGTATTTTTCTTTTACACATTGATTATAGAGAGGGGACATGACCAAGGTTTAGATTCATGAGATGATCCATGTATCCTAGAAGGAAACACCATGAACTTCATCAAAAACCTTATAACTTTAATATATACTACTTCAGGACTCATATTTAGGTTCACAAGTAGACTATCCTGAGTAATTTTTCATATGGGATGCGATAATGGCCTTCATTTCAGAATCGACGGTATGAGAGAAGGTGATATTAATGGGGAATTTTTTTAAGGGTGTTTATCTGGTGAAAATGTTTAGGTTGGATCATTATAGTGTTACTAGGGTCAGTACTCCACTATCTCTATAGGTTTTAGGTCCTCATATCATTTATAAAGAAAGAGACAGACTCAACCACATTATAGAGGTAATGTGTCAAATCTATAGAGTGTAATCCCTATTTTTTGAGCTCTAGTAGTGGGAAGTCCCTCCATTGTAGTAGTTATCCCTCAGCTACGACACATAGTGGTAAGAAGTGTTATATCCATAATCATCATTGAGACGGTACACATGATGCATTGGTGGGAGATAGTCCTACCTCAGATGTGATACATAGTAGTGAGGAGTTGTCCCTCCACTTTGTATCATACAAAGTTATGTGGGGGTGTTTGGAATCCAAGATCAGATCTTGGTAGTTATGAGAAGACTCTTCATTCTTAGATGGTTTTGGATAAGGGTATATCATCTCTCTCATTGTTTAGGTTTCTTTTGAGAACATATAATGTTGGGTTTTCATTACCCCTTATTTATGGATTGACCAAACTTTTGTTATTTTTATTTATTTCTTTTTAGTTTTTGGGTCGTTCTACTTGGTACGTATATACGCAACCATTAATGTGATGTTTCCAAATTTTTGTGTCTTATAAAAATGATATAAATATGTACAATGACCTTGATGGACCTACTTTTAGTGGAAAATAGTGATTCTTAGGTTTAATCATGTTCGGTAGTTTTCCTTAGAGATTTTGAGTCAAGATGTATTTAGTTTCCCTTTTTCTATATATTTTTTCAGATGGGACGACATTTTTGGTAACACACATATTTTCCCCCTTTTATATACTTTACAATACATTGTTGTCCTTTGATGTTTTCCTAGAGGTTGTAGCATGCATGGTTTACAATCTATATGTTTTAGTATTTTATTATATCTCTATACTATTTCATAGAGATTATTGTGTGTGTGTGTGTGTGTATAAGTACTTTAGTAAAAGGCCTACCATTTATGTGTTATGCCTAATTAGTTCTTGTCTTCCACCCATATCATATCAGAGGTAGGTTTGCGGTGGCAGACTCAGCTTATAGTTGTCCATGTTGGCCCAAGTGGGTCAGGTAATGACACCAATAGTGAAGTGAGGCATGTTCTTGAGTAGCTAGAGTAGGAGATGAAAATTCACATCTGGGCTAGGACTAATGGAATGGATAGATTATTAAGGGGCCCTAGAGGACAATTCATTGTGGTAATGGAGGGAAATGTAATTACATAAATCAATGAAGGTGGTAGAGTGTGAGGGAAAATCGGCAGGATCTTGAGGGGCATCACAGAATCACAAACAAATCATATGAAATAATGGAAATGTTTGGTAGAAGTGATGAAGTGAATTAATAAATTCGGTTTGTTATTTTTTTTACAAAATAAATTGTTTATTTTTTATGTTTTTTCATGTCATGTGTTTAATATTATGATTTCCTGATAGTTCGTACATTTCCTGATTTAGTTTTATTATACCACTATTTGGTAGTTTTTAGTTTTATTTTACCCTTATGAGAGGGTGTATCACCTTTATCTGATGGTGGTTTTCTATTACACAAGTTGGGAATACACTTACATGACTATCTATATACCTAGTTACCTTTAAGTGGTTGTGGTGTTGGGTGGATTTACCTTATACCTGTGTGTAGTGGTTGAGACAACATTTCATGAGGTAATTCCCACCTATACATGGGGCACACTAGCTTTATATGGGGGCATTTTACCCTAACTTTAAGTGTGTAGAGGTCATATTACACTTATTAACTAGATTTTATAAATCATAACATAACATAGTACTATGATTAACTTTCCAAAGTGGTTGAGTGACATTTATGTGGAGGTTTTTGTTACCTTTATGTAGCATATTTTGGCACCTTGACATTTAAGGGATACCCTAACCCAAAAATCATAATTCTTTGATGTAGTGACAGCTATTCAAATTTGTTAGAACCTATTTTTTTTTTAAATTTTTATGATTGAATACATGTACCTAGTTCATTTTGAGGTGATGCCTATTCTAGATTTATCTTCCCAGGGGAAAACGTTTCTGGGGAAATTTTACATATAAGATAAGATAGATCTAACGGAAATTGTGAGTATAAGGTGATGATTTAGAGAGTAGAGGGGTCATTCAAGTATCTAATGGTCAAAAATCCCACAATTTAATTCACTAATCTGGTTATTATGGAGTTATCATGGAATATAGGTTCTGAGGAGGATCAAATTAACTACAATGAGTTTTTTCTGGGATTCGATAGATGAGATTTAGCCTTGGTAAGGGGATCACTTTTTGGTTTCTCCTTCATCATTAATTTCTCGCCTTGTTTTTTTGTTGGGGTTCATTTATTTATATTAGTGTGAGGTTTATCAGAATATTATTCATATTATTATTTATTTTAATATGTTTTTTTTCTAAAATTTCTTATTATACGGTCCCATTGGTTTTTTATAATAAAAAAATGGAGTAGTGTTCTTGCTATGGAGTTGGACCAAAGTGGTCCGAAACACATAAATTGTTATGTATTATTTTTTTTTCTGAATTTTATTTTTAAATTATGGGATCTTGTTTATATTTTCTAGGCCACGTTGATTTTCTTTCTATTTTTTATATTTTCATTTTGGAAGATCATTTGTTGACCTGATTCCCATTTTGTATTTATTGCGTTGTGGTTTTGTGACATTTCATCCTTTCCGGGGATGTTTTGTGTTCCTTTTGGATACCATACCCATAAAAGTGGGTATTAGATCTAGTTTACTTATTATAAATAATCTATTGGATAAGTTTGAAATTGAGAAGTTTTATAGAGATAAAGATTTTTATATTATGAATAGTTTAGATGTATGCTCTTCTTTTCCAAAATGAACTTAAAGATGTGTTGGTTGGATTAAACGAAATGATAATTAGTTTCTCTAATATTGGTCATACTTTGAACTATTATAAATATGCTTACCCTATTATTTTAATTAAATACCACTCCCTATTATTATTAATTGTAGGTGATAAGGTCCTATAAGAAGTGGTCTGTGAAACCTCTACTAGCGACATGTGGTTGAATCTTGAGAATATTTATATGACCGAGGCCCTTTTTTGTAGGTTGTAATGGAAAATGAATATCTATATCTTTAAAATGGTCTATGGAATTCATATAAAAATTCATTTAGTTGAATTTAATATTGTAACATCCTAGTTAAATAAAGAATATAACACTTTCATATTTATTAAATTTTTTGAATTAAATGTTAATTTTACTTTAAAGGAGATTCTATTTTTGACGGCGTACTAGATATGCAACAACGGGTTTCTTTGATATCTTATGTAGCACACAATGCTGAGTCATACTGAAAAATAATAATATAATATTATTTTAAATTGTAGCTAACACCTAGCTACTGTATTGGTGGGAACAAACAGAACTAACTACAATATGAGTATACATTTTTTCTAAATGGTTTTACATTTATCTAATAAATTTTAGAGGCTTAAAATAAGAAAGAATCTGATTTTAAGCATAACTACTCTAATACTCATTAAAAGGTTGATTTACTGCCTTTTGATGGAGAAACCTCTTCCAATATAGTTCTGGTCACTTTTATATGTTCTATTTGACAAGATAATATTATTCTTTAGAATCAAGAAATAAAAATTCACTTTGGATAAAACTTTGGTATTATTATGATAATGTTCATTTTTTATAAATAGTGAAAAATACTATATTTTAATTTATAACTGCCTTTTAATCTAATTTATTTATATGGTTAGATTCTATTTTTAAATTATTTTAAAGTTTAATTAGATTATAATCTTACAATTTAATCCAATTTTGGTAATTTTAAGTAATTTCAATTTGAAAGTGGACATAAATAAGTGTCAATATTTTGATAGTTATTATTTCTTAAAAACACATATTTTGTTTTGACAGCAGGAATTAAGTTTAAATTAATTTCTGCCACTCTGTGTTTTGAATTTGGAAAAATGGATTCCATATTTGGAATTATAGGGACCAAATTGTGAAAATAGGTAACTTTTATTTTTAGACATTTTAAATACTTACCTAAGCAAATATTTTATTTACCATGGTTAAAGGGTAAATCTGTTAAATAAGGGTAAAAATATTATTTTAATAACATTAAATTACCCTAACTTGTGTCCTAATCCTATTGGTCGATACAATTCTGACCGTGGGAATCCTTGGGTCGATTTTGGGACCCCATGGAGCCACTTGGGAGTGATAATGACACTTTATATTAATTAATTTAAATTAATGAAAAAAATGGCATAGACATATATCTTTTAATAAATCAATTTTTACAAAGGGTTATATATGTTATCTCTTAGACTATGAATATTCATTGAAAAGATAAAAATATTTCCTAAATCGTGGTAGTTTTTTTATAATTTCTAGACATCAAATAAATAAATAAATTTATTACACAATAATGATGCATTGTTTACCTCATTAATGAACGATTTAAATAAATAAGATTATAAATATTAAAACAGTATCCAAAACCTATAAAATTATTATTGGATGATTTTATTTAGAACATGAGTCATATTATCTTCTACTTTAATAAGTTTTGGCCCTTTGGAAACCGAAAATAATTATATAATAAAATATTATTTTTAAACAATCCTAAAGAGCCCCTCCTCCCCCTTATAAAAATCCATCCCTTATAACAAATTCCTCACACTTTTCAAGCCCATTGGCTCGTCCAAACTCTACCAAATTAATCTCTCTACACCCCTCTCCTAATTCTAGAATCGTACCCTTAAGAAGAAGGCAATTCAAGTAATCCTTTTTGATTAAACCAAATGGAGATACTAGATTTAAAGGTAACAAATTCTCTTAAGTTATTTTGTTTTATTTTACTTCTCCAACTCCATAAAATATTTTTATTCCTTTATCTTATAACAAAAATAGTATTACTAAATAAAATAGTCTGTTTTTATGATATGTATTGTAACTACACTTACACACACATCCATCTAATGGTTAAATAACATACTTTTTCTGTGGACGACGAACTACTACCTCACGAAATGATGATTGTTCAATTATCTCCTACTGCCTCTCACAGTGTCCATTATGATGGCACTATATTTATATGTGATATATATTATAATTATATTGTTTCTTTTTTTTTTCTATATTTTTCATTTATATAATACCTTTATGGTTTCTATAGTAGGAAAAATGATAATTTCATTTGAGGAAGTGTGGACTACCGCCCCCTCAAAGTGATATGAATCATTGATGCCATATGTGGAAAGTATAAAGGATGGATTTAATGAAATTATATGTGATATTAGACTGGAATTATAATATAAAGACTTATCATTGTGTTTTTATTCCACTAAATATGAAATAGAAATGAAAGTATCCTTCATCCGTATGTAGGACTTACCGTCTCCATGAACGGTGCATTTAATTTCTTGTCTCTAATTGTTATTTACGATTATAAATACATATATATAATGGATATATATTATATATTTTATATCTAAATCATGAATATCATTCTAGAGATAATTAAATTTTGAAAACATGGATAATTTATAATTATAACAAGTTCAATTTTAACTCAAGTTCTGAACTTCGACAAAATGTCTGATATGAACTCAAATAATTAAATAATTTTTATATCAAAGTAATAATTGATATAAAAGAAATAATAAACTCGAAAAATGTTCTTAAGAAATGAAAAATTATCTTTATTTTATTATTCAAGAGATTAACTAATGATCAAGTCAAGCCAGACATGAGGTTAGAGGTTTCCTATCTCACTTTTAATTCCTTGAGATTTCCATTGTTCAACACCTATTTATTGCATGTGGTATGTTGTGTACTGATATTTGATATATATTATAATGATTATATTTATATTCATGGTATTATATGATTAATTTGGTGGTTATTAACTTTTTTTCATACGACTCCATTGATTACAACGTGGTAAGGGGGTTTCATCTAACTTTTTAATACCATGAGTTTGATGCTATATTTTCCACTATTTCCTTTTTTTGGTGTATTTACTGCCCATGAATTTTTTTAATATACTTTAATATATGGGTATTTAAATCTTCATTGTAAGATCCTTCTTTCATGTGGTGTATGTTTCATAAGTTACCAAATTGGTAAGGGAACTTTTCAACCCAATTTTCATCCCTTGGGACAATCTTTTAATTATTAATTATGTCATGTTATGATTATGTGTAGAATCACTATTTATTTATTTATGTTTTAATTTCCACTCCCCTTTGTGGGGATATACTTTTGATACACATAATAACTCCATTGAAAAATTCTCAAGTCATCGACATGAACTTGATAAGAGTAATTTTAACTCAATTTCCATTCACTGAGTTAAACATCCAAGTCATTGGTTTTGTTTTAAAAAGAACATATGTGAATGTACTTCGATTGATTTACACTGAAAATCCAATCATATTTAGTGTATTTATATTTTTCACATATTATTATGTAATTTATTTTCTTTAATCTAAGGATACAATTTTTATTACGGATTTCATCTCTAATTACCTTCCATTGAGACTTAATTGTTGTTATACTCCAATTCACTTATATATGATGTATACACTATCCTTTGGAATATTATATCATGAATACCTTTATTCTCATGATATTATAATGTTTTTATTAAATTTTATTCGTCAATTATTTGTATTCAAGCATCTCTCATTTGGTCAAGAACTCTTTAACTAAAATATCATTTTAAATGTTTTAAAGATTTATTCTTATAAATTATTATAATTGATGTACATGTTTTAAAAATGGTTTTAAGGATTTATTTATATGGAAATTAATGTTTTAAACTCTTAATTACTTTAAAAAATTCAATGTGGTATGGGACACTTTGATTCAAAATCTATTTATTAAATGTTTTAAATGGTTTTGAAAATGGTTTGATAAAGCATTGATTATGTCAATATCTTGAAAAGATATATTGTGATTGTAATGTGGAAATTTTATCTTTCTTTTATGCTTGTTTTATGTGTTAGGAATATGATATGGTTATTGGGAATTGTTTAGGTATACGGGTGGTTCCATGATAAACCTAGGGCAGGTGAGTCCGAGATAGCTCTACAATGCTTTGGGTAATGTGATATAGGTAAATGTTAATGTTTCTCCAAAGAGATTTAGGGAATATACTGTGATGAGTATTCCAACACAACTCCCTATGTAGATGTGATAACTATAATGTAAGTATGTTTTTTATTCCATAATTTACCTTTATGATTTATGAATTATGTGTGTTATTCATAAATATTATGATTTCATAAGGTATGTTATGATTGAAAAGTATGGTTTCATTGAATTGTATTTATTGATGGGATAACATTTTCATTCCTTATTTTATAACCCTTACTGATCTTTTTTTCTCATCCCATGTTTTTTGAAATGTTTTCTATAGGACTTAAAGATGAATAGGGTCAAGGATGGGATAAAGGAAAAGCCATGTTTCTTTTTAAGTGTTTTTATTTTTTGAAAAAAATGGACACTGAGTAGTAGTGTCTAAATGTAATTTTCAAGTTGATATGTAATAGTTATGGCCTAATTCTCTAAAACTCTATACCTGAAAAGTTCTTCAATGTGAATAATTCATTTAATTCAATATTATGTAATGTTTTAATGTCGGGTCCTTATAGTTGGTATCAGATGTCGGTTTAGATCACTTTAGAGGTTATGGTTTTATTTAAGCATAAGTGACATAACCATAATGGTTAGCATATTTTAAAGAGTCATAGTTATTTTAGAGGTGATAAATGGTTATTACATTTTGTGGTGAAAAATGAGAGGTATTAAATAACCTTTGAGGATAAAATATGTTATGGTTACTTTTTAGGAATTTCTCTCTCTTTTTTTTGGAATGTTAAGAAATTGTATATTTAAAAAAAAATGACAATACATAGACCATTTGACAACCCATCACATCAGACAAATATGTGGGAATCGAAACCAAAACCAAAGTTTGATTGGGATTTATCACCTACCACTATCCTACTTGAAGTCCCTGGTTAGTATGTCTTATTATTTAAAGTTAAATGATTTTATGGATCAAGAATAAGTTTATGTGGGATCTTATGTTTTATCAAATGTAAATCCTTAGTATAAAAAAATGATTTGGTGATTAAGTGATAAATTTTATTTTATAAGATTTTTGCTATTTTGGAAACATTATATGCTTAAGGGAAATATAATTCTATGACATCTCATTTGTGGAGTAAAAATTGAAATTTTATTTTGGCTGAATCTATGTATTTATTTTAGACATATGATGATTTGTTTTATTTATAGAAATGATTAACCTATCATGGAGAACATGTGATTAGTTTAATTACTTTTTAGTATGATACATTAAGAGCAACTGATGTTATTTGGAGATAAAGGTTAAGATTTGTCTTGGAAGACTATGCGATAAAAGATTTTTGAGATTTGGGTTTCAATATTATTTTGGATTAATTTGATAAATTTTATAGACATTTGTTTATTTAATGGTCTTCGTTGAACTTTGGGTATTTTTTGAAAATTTTTGGAGATTAAGAGTTGTTTTTCTTTTTATAAAGGATTATCCTTTTGGGGATTATCTAATCTTGTACTAACCAATTTTGGTTTGGGTTGATGTCTAAAGATAGGGGAAATATATAGTTCATCTTTTGTAGATTATGTGATACTCAATATGTTTATTCTAGCACATCAGGTGTGACCAAGTCATATTAAATACTTACTGTTTGGAGAAAAGATGAGTTTGTGGTAAAATTTTCTTAAAGGATAACACTCTACATGAAAAGTAAGTATATTTCCTTAAGATATTTGTCTATTTATTAATAAAATTCCTGAACTCTATGAAAAGTATCATAAAGAAAAAATGTTATAATCTCTCTTTTATCTTCATACTTTTACCCAACCACAAATTTATGGTATTGTGGTGGTTAAATTTCTGTGATCAAGTTCTATATAACTCTTTATTAATCGATGAGAGTTAGTTTCTCTTCCATATCCATGTTTTCATCGAATCCTAGTATCTGTTGTCTCGGGTGACCTTGGTACTACTTTTCCTTTATTTTAAAGTGATATTTATATAGGCACTTTTTTCAATATGGGACTTTCAATAATGTTTCCAAGCCCAATTTTAAAATTGTGAGGACGCAATTCCCAAAAGGGGGTAGGATGTAACATCCATGTAAATAAATAATATAACATTTTCATATTTATTAAAATTGGTGAATTAAATATTAATTTTACTTGAAATGGGATTCTATGTTCGATGGTGTACCCGATACGAAACAACGAGTTTCTTTGAAATCTTATGTTGCAGACAATGATGAGTCATACTGAAAAATAATAATATAATATATTTTAAATGGTAGTTAACGCCTAGCCGTTGTATTGGTGGGAATGGACGTAACTAACTAAAATATGAATATAAATGTTTTTTAAATGTTTTTACATTTATCCAATAAATTTTAGAGGCTTAAAATAAGAAAGAATCCTATTCTAAGCATAAATAATCTAATATTCATTAAAAGGTCGATTTACCACCTTTTGATGGAGAACCCTCTTTAAATCTATTTTTTGTAACTTGTATATGTTATATTTGACAAAATAATATTCTTATTTAGAATCAGGACATAAAAATTTAATTTGGATAAAATTTTTGGTATTTTTATGATAAAATTCATTTTTTATGAATAGTGAAAAATACTGTATTTTAATAAATAACTGCCTTTTAATCTAATTTATTTATATGGGTATATTATATTTTTACATGGTTTTAAAGTGTAATTAGATTATATTTTTACCATTTAATCCTATTTTATTTATTGTAATTAATTACAATTTAAAATCAGACAAAAATAAGTGTCAATATTTTGATAGTTATTATTTCTTGAAAACACACTTTTTTTTACAGCGGGGAATAATTTTATATTAATTTATTCCACTTATTTATTTTGAATTTTTAAAAATGGATTCCATATTTGGAATTAGGAGGTCCAAATTGTGTAAATAAGTAACTTTTATTTTTAGAAAATTTAAATATTTACCTCAGTAAATATTTTATTTACCATGGTTAAAGGGTAAATCTGGTAATAAGGGTAAAAAAATATTATAATAATAATATTAAATTACCCTAACATGTGTGATAATCCTATTGGTTGAAAAATTTACGACCAAGGGCATCATTGGGTCGATTTTGGGACCCCTTGGAGCCACTAGGGAGTGATAATGACACTTTATATTAATTAATTTAAAGTAAAGACAAAATGACAAAAAACATATATCTTTTAGTAAATAAATTTTTACATTGGGTTATATAAGTTATATCTTAGAATATAAATATTCATTGAAAACATAAATAAATTTCTTACGTCATGGTAGTTTTTTTTTATAATTTTTAGACATTAAATAAATAAAATTATTTTTGACACAATAATGATGTAGTGTTTACCTCATTAATGAATGATTTAAATAACTAAGATTATAAAGATTAAAACAATATCCAAAATCTGTCCAATTATTATTGGATGATTTTATTTCGAACATGCGTCATATTATCTTCAACTTTAATAAGTTTTGGACCTTTAGAAATAAAAAATCATTATATAATAAAATAATTTTTTTAAACAATCATAAAGAGCCCCTCCTCCCCCTTATAAAAATCCCTCACTTCTAACCCATTCCCTACACTTATCAAGCCCCTTGGATCATCCAAACTCTTACAAATTAAGTTCCTACATCCCTATACTCCTCCTAGAATACTTCCCATAAGCATAAGGAAATTCAAGTAAACCTTTTGGTTCAAACCAATGGGAGATACCCAATTTAAAGGTAACATCTTCTCTTAAATTCTTTTGTTTTATTTTACTTATCCAACCCCATAAACTCTTTTTATTACTTTATATTATAAAATAAAATAAAAAAATATACTATACTTTTGTTATTATAATTATTTTAACTACACATATACACACCTCCATCAAATGGTTAAATAACATATTGTTTCTGTAGACGACGAACTACTGCCTCACAAAATGGGGATTGTTCAATTATATCCTAACGCCTCTCATGGTGGCCATTAAGATGACAATTTATTTATATGTAATATATATTATATTTATATTGTTAAAATTCTTCTGTATTTTTAATTAATATAATACCTTTATGGTTTCTATAGTAGGTAAATATGATAATTTCATCAGAAGAAGTGCAGACTACCGCCCGTTCAAAGTGATATGACTCGTTCAGGCCATAAGTGGAACGTATAAAATATGGAGTAAATGAAATTACATATGATATTATACTGGAATTACGATATAAATATGTTTAATTATGTTTTTATTCCATTAAATATGAAAGATAAAGGACAGTATCATTCATGCGTACGTACGACTTACTGTCTCCAAGAACGGTGCCTTTCATTTCATATCTCCAAATGTTATGTACTATTATAAATACATATATATAATTTATATATATGATATATATGATATCTAAATCATGAATATAATTCTGGATATAATGGAATTTTTACCACAAACAAAATTTATAATTATAACAAGTTCATTTTTAACTCAAGTTCTGAACATCGACAAAATGTCCGATATGAAATCAAATAATTAAATAATTTTTATAGAAATGTAATAATTGATTTAAAAGAAAAAATAAACATGAAAAATGTTCTTAATAAATGATAAATTAACATTATTTTATTATTTATGAGATTAAATAACGATCGAGTCATGTCAGACACGAGGTAAGGGGTTTCTTATCTCACTTTTAATTCTATGAGATTTCCATTGTTCACCACTTATTTATTGCATGTGGTGTATTGTGTACTGAAATATGATATATATTATCATGATTATATTTATATACATGTTATTAGATGATTAATTTTATGTTTATTAACTTTTTGTCATACGACTCGATTGATTACAACGTGGTAAGGGGGTTTCATCTCACTTTTTATTCCTGTGAGATTCATGCTATATTTGCCACTATTTCCTTTTGTGTGGTGTATATACTGCCTATTATTGTGTTATTTGTGTAATATACTTTAATATTTTGGTATTTACTTCTTCATTGTATGATACTTCTTTCATGTGGTGTATGTTTTGTAAGTTACCAAATCGGTAAGGGAACTTTTCAACCCAATTTCCATTCATTGGGTTAATCTTCTAATTCTTAATTTTGTCATGCAATGATTACATGTGGACTCACTGTTTATTTATTTATTTTGTATTTTTCACTCCCATTTGTGTCTGTATACTTTTATACACACAATAAATCCAATGATAAATTCTCAAGTCATCAATATGAACTTGATAAGAGTAATGTTAACTCAATTTCCATTCATTGAGTTAAACACCCAAGTAATTGTTTTTTTAAAAAGAACATGCGTGAATGTCCTTGGATTCATTTACACTTAATATCCTATAATATTGAGTGTATTTATATTTTTCACTCATTTTTATGTAATTTATTTATCCTTAATCAAGGGATACTATTTTTGTAACGGATTTCATCTCATTTTACATTCCATTGAGACTTCATTGTTGTTATGCACCAATTCACTTTTATATGGTGTATATATAGTAATTTGGAATCTTATATCATTAATAAATTTATTCTCATGATATTATAAAGTTTTTATTTAATGTTATTTATCAATTATTTGTATTCAAGATTCTCTCATTTGGTTAATAACTCTTTAACTAAAATACCATTTTAAATGTTTTAATGATTTATTATTATAAATAATTCTCATTAATGTACATATTTTAAGAATTGTTTTAAGGATTTATTTATATAGACATTAATGTTTTAAAATTTTAATTCCTGGAAAATATTCAATGTGGTATGAGAAGCATTGATTCAAAATATCTTTATTAAATGTTTTAAATGGTTTTGAAAATGGTTTGATAATGCATTGATTATGTCAATATATTGAAATGAAATATTGTGATTGCAATGTGGAAATGTTATCTTTATTTAATGATTATTCTATATTTTATTAATATGTTATGGTTATTGGGCATTGTTTAAGTATATGGGTGGTTCTGTGATAAGCCTAGGGCTGGTGAGCTCGAGATAGCTCTCAAAATCATTGGGTAACGTGACGGGGGTAAACGTTAATGTCTCTCCTAAGAGATTTAGGGAATATACTGTGATGAGTGTTCCAACATAACTACCTATATATGTGTAACAAATATAATGTAAGTATGTTTTTTATGCCACAAGTTACCTTTATGATGTATTATTTCAGTGTGTTATTCATAAATCTTACGATTTTATAAGGTATGTTATGATGGAAAAGTATAGTTTCATTGAATTGTATTTATTGATGGGATAATGTTTTCTTTCCTTATTTTTCAACCCTTACTGAGTAATTTTTATCATCCTAAGTTTTTGAAATGTTTTCCACAAGACTAAAAGATGAATAGGGTCAAGGATGAGATCAAGGAAAAGTCATGTTGTTTAAAACATGGAACAAGACATGTTTCTTTTTAAGAGTTTTTATTTTATAAAAAAAATATATACTGAGTAGTAGTGTCTACATGTAATTTTCATGTTGATATGTAATATTTATGTTCTAATTCTCTAAAACTCTAAACTTGAAAAGATCTTCAATGTGAATTATTCATATAATTCAAAATATGTAATGTTTTAAGGTCGTGTCCTTATAAATATGATGGTTTTAGACATATATAATGGGGATGTTCAAATATTGGATGAGGACTAAGAAAATATACTATTTAATTACATATATAATTCATTTAATCCTATTATGGACTCAATGATATATGGTGGAGATACAATTACTTTGGAGGGAGGGAATTTCACTATCTTTTATGGGGATCTTCAGATTCATGATTTGAATATGGCGGGTAATGGGGTAAAATTTGGGCCTGATTTACTCAGTGTGATGGGTTTTACAAAAAGAAATATCAAATAAAAATAATAATGGTTAACAGGTTTAGAAATTTTAGGTAATATAAGTGTAGAAATATCGACCCCATTAAGAGATACAACCTTGAACATATGCATTAGGATTGTATGGTCCCAAAAAATGTGGTATACCATGATTATGAATGTGATAAGGTTTTTTGAGTTTGTCTAGAAAGAATTAGAGAAGTGTTAGGTATAGATATATATTGTCTTGATTCTATAATCCTTGTATTGGATTTTAATGTGACTTGAAGGGGCAAATTATTGGAAGAGAGGGTGATGTATAGGCTAGTGTCTGATCTATTTAGGTTTATGTGGAGTCTTATCTTTTTTCATATGTCTCTGATTTCATACTGCGTGTTTTCTAATTATTTTACTTTTTTTTAATTTTTGGTTTGATATATCTATGTTGTGTTTATGTTTATTTATTTATTTTCTAAATAAATATCTTGTACATTCAATTTTTGATTGTCTATAAGATCCCATAGTGTTTTTGGTTGGAATGGTGCCAGTGTTTTTGTGGATATTCACACAAGGACCACTAGCTAGGGTGGGAATAATTATATGGTAGATAATATTTGATTAATGATTTTATTCATATATGTTGTATCTCGGATAATTTTTTATCACTTTATAGTAGTAGATGTGTTGGTATGGGAAAACATGAACCACTGTGGTGCATACCCAGTGATGATCATATTGGGTTAATCCTGATTCAACATTGGGTTTTCTATTTGTGATAACTTACTAAACTTGATGATAGGATAAGCTAATATAGTACTTCCAGATAATCACTATAATATTTTACATTACATTTTGTAAGGTGCACATTTATTGAATTTTTCCTGTCATTTGATGTTAAAAATTCAAATGCTTGTTTTCTAGTTTTTTGATACTATGTGCTTATTATTGTAATTTCATGTTAATTCATGCATTTTTTGTTTTAGTTTTAAGCTATTATTTGAATTTTTTGTTTATTTATTTTACCATTAAATGTGGGTGGATTAACTTTACATGATGGGGGTTTACCCTTATACAATGTAGGATGACCTTACATGAGGGGTGCCTTTACCATCACATGACTATGTATATAGATGGTTACCTTTATATTGATGTGAATTTGGGTGAATTACCCTTACATGAGTGATAAGTGTCTGATCTACCCTTATGAAGGAGGTTTTCACCTATACAAGGGGGTCAATCTACCTTTACAAGGGGCATGTTACCCTTATGTGATGTGTGCAATGGTAGTCTTACTATGAAACATTTGGATCCAAAGTATCTTACCTTGAATTAGTGTTGGTATTACCTTTCTATAGTGAGAGATAAACCTTGATAGTGGGTTTTATTATTTCTATTACATATTGGCACATGCTACCTTGGTGCAGTGAGGACACCATGATGTAGTAGTTTGAATACATTCTCACAACACCAACTATTCAGGTTTATTGAATCAGTTTCTTTCACAAGCCTTGTGACCATAAACGTGTCCCTAGTTCAGTTGGGGGTGATTTTTGTTTCAGATTTATGGTCATGAGGACCTTCGTTTCTTAGGTAAATGAATATATCAGAGAATGGAGTGTTGCACCCCATGTTTTTGTGAAATATTTTTTTCCGAATTAATTTAATTTTTTTAGGTTTTTAATTTCATGGAACACTGAATACATATTATGTTATAAGAGAGAACAATGTTTTTATTTCTTTTTAATATACACCATTATAATATTTTTTTATATGATACCCTAATATATGTTTTCACTACACGCAACATTGAGTTTCTATGAGACAATATATTTTTTGTTATAATTAATTAAAAGAGATAGTAATAACATAATTGTTAAACATAATAATATGAAAATTAATAAACATTTTATAAATATTATTTATAATGGTTTTATATAAAAAACATAATTATGATAGAAAATATACTTTTTGGTTAAGTCTTTATATGTTTAGAAATACTATTTTCTCAAAATAATTGTTTTTTAATTCTTTCTATGAACAATAATAAAATTAATTTTATAAAATTTTAGAAATTTAAGTTTATTAAATAAACCAAATTTTTGAATTCAAAATGTTTAAATTATTTTAGGTTAATGTTTTGGGATTATTCTGAGAAACTTCATTTTTGGATGAACAGTGAAAAAATACAGAATTTTAATTCAAAAATGTTTTTTCATCTAATTTATTTATATAGTTAAATTATATTTTAAGATGGTTTAGAGTAAAAATAGTTAAATTATACATCTTTTAATCAAATTAAAGTCATTTTAATTATTATTATATTGAATTTATATATAAAACCTTATTGAACTTTTGAACATTCTTACTTCAAAAACCCGATTTCTCGCCACTTCTGCTGGATAAACGTTGAACATAATTTCTCCACTTCTATGAATTGAATTTTTAAAAAAGGAAATAAATGGTTTTAATCAGTATAATTTTTATATACTAATAATATCAACTTCATTTTTTACCAAAAATATTCTTGAAAGAGATTAAAGTTAATTACAATAATTCAGGTAAAATTAAGCTTAATAAGAAACTAAATATTAAAATTAAGGGCCAAAATGATCTATCCACTTGTCCAAAACCCATTGGATGGTAATATTTCATCCAATAAACCTATAATTTTCCATAACTACCAATTTTTATTCATTTTAAAAAAGTAATACTTGGGGAAACACCATTCTTTTCAAAAAATACTAAGTGTCTACTTTCCCCACCTATAAAAGGCAACAAAATATCTCCATTATTCACACCTCTAAATCCACTTAAGTGGAACATATATCTACCCAATTAAATTAACACCATACATTCCTTCCTCCTTCAATCATTCCATTGGGTAGAAATACAACCAACAAATCTCTTTTGTGCAAATCAAAAGGAATTACCCAAAGAAGAGATAACATCCTTCCTCTAGCTCCTTTCTTTTATTTTATTATTCCACCAACTCAATTATTCTTAATCCATGATCATATAAAAACACATGTATCATAAATATAATGATATTATTTTCTTCTAATGTTTTGACCTAAAATTACATGCACATCCATCTAATTTGTAACAAACTTACCGTTCTTTTGTACGGTGAACTACCGCCTCACGAAACAATGTTGTTCATTTTAACTTTACCACCTATCATTGTTGATAATTATGATTGAAAATATGTTTATATATAATATATATGATATTTATGATGTATTTATACTTATTTAGTTATTATATAAATCCTACCTTCATGCTTTCCTTTTTGTGTAAATACGACAATTTCGTTTGCGGAAGTCTAGACTACCGCCTCCCCAATGTGATGCGTTTCGTTAACACACTACATGGAATGTATTAAGGATTGGTTTAGTGAAATTATATGGTGTATATGAAATAATAATTCTACTTTAAAGATACTATATATATACATGTGTTTCCTTTATTTTTTTTTAATATTACAAATAAAAACGGAAACAACGTTCATACGTAAGTACGACCTACCATCCCCATGAACGATGTATTCCATTTCATATTTCTATAAAATATACATTATTATAAATACATATATATTTAATATAAATTAAATTTATATCATGGTTTAAATTATGGAAATCATTATATAAGTATGTGGATAAAAATATATCAAATAAAGACACATGCGAAAAACAAAGCGGATATTACCCAAAGCGAAACCATAACTTGGAATAGTTAATAAATGGGTAACAAAAAATCATAATCAAACCATATATGTTATTATAAATAATAATATTATTATTTAAAATATTAATAATAACCATATATTTATTATAAAATAGTTTTTTTGGGTATAGAGAGAGTCAAGACATACGGTAAGGGAATTTCATCTAATTTTTTATTTTCCTGAGATACAGGCCATGTTCACCAATATATTCTTGTGCTTGGTATATATACTGAAAATGAATGTAATATATGATTATTATTCTTAAATTTATGGATATTTACATATCCATTTTATGATCTTTCTTTCATGGGGTTTATTTTTCAAAAGTTACCAAATCGATAAGATATTTTTTTCATAATTTTCCTTCTTTGAGACACAAGTTTTTTTTATAAACCTAAATTATTTTTCCATGTATATATAATTCCATTTGAAATGTTATATCATGAATAAAATTATTTTCATGATATTTTAGGCTTCATTTAATTATATTTTCTTATGTTTAGAGTATGATCCCAAGTTACCATGTGGTAAGAGTTTATTGAAATAATCTTGTCATTTCTCTGGATTGTTTATTATTATGCTTCATTTGATGAAATATTATGATCCATATATTAATAAAACTCATGAGTTTTATTATCCTATATTTATTCAAGATATATCTATATACTATTATCATTTTCCCACTCTTTGGTACTTAAGATACTTAAGAAAATGTTTTTAAGAAAAATATGATAGTGTTTTTCTCTTCGATTAGAAATCTGTTTTATTTAAAAAACCATGTTGTTAGAATTTTTTTCAAATGATAATTGAAGATAATTTTCCTAGAAAAATGGATTTTAAAAATCTTTTATCATTTTTAAATATTTATTTTTAATTTTTCAAATCTATTTTCAAATAATAATGTTTTCAAAAATGTTTTCTATTTTAATGTGTTCTAAATGATTTTTAAAACATACTTTATATATTTTCAAAATATTCTTTTCAAATAAAAGTATTTAAATGATTTTTAAGATTATGTTATATTTTTTAAAATTATTTTCATACACAAAGGTTTTCAAAATATTTTAAATATTATTTTATTACTTTTCAAATTATTTTCAAAGAAAAAGGCATTTAAATGTTTTTAATATTATTTTACATGTCTTCTAGGAAAATGAATTTACAAATGTTTTCAAGCTTATTTTACAAATTTTCAAGGTGAATGGTTTTTAAAATAATTTCAGGCCTTATTCATTTGTTTTCAAATTTTTGGAAAATAAAATGGGTTTGAAAAGGTTTTATGTTTTAAAAATCCTTTTTGAAAGAAGAAATGATATTTTCCCTAAGAAATATTTTTTTAAAAGATATTTCAAAATTATTTTCATCTAATATTACATACTTTGGTGTTACTCATGACTTTATGTGGAAATTATTTAATGTTTCAATTCATATTATTTTTCTGAATGGTTTATGTTTTGATGTCATTATGTTTATGAAACTTGTTTATCTTTCACATGATATACTTTTATGAAACTTTTTCCTCTTGCATGGGTTTTATGATTATGGGCCCCGATTATTTTCATGTGTTATGCTTTAATGAAATTATTATGAAACCTATCTTTTTTTATAAGTTAAGATATGATTACTTTTTTATGACAACCATTTAATTTCATGGGTTATGATATGATTTTTTATGATCTTTTGGAACATGTATGTATGATTTCATTGTAATATGGGTGGGACCTATACCTCAACCATATATATTAGGTAAAGATTTATATCTAATTTGATTGACAAATATGGTCTTGGGAGTCATCCTTGACTACTAATATGACCATGGGATAGTACAATTACTACCAAGATAGTAGGGCGAGTGAAATCAGACTACTAAGATTACCATGAGAGTGAACCATGTCTATCGAGATGGTATGGGGAGTGAACCCATACTACTAATATGACCTTGGTTGAGATTCCTTTACTACTAAAAAAATAATTTTATATGGTTATATATCAACCAAAATCACATTTTTATTCCTATTTTGTTATTTTATGTCTCATGTTATTTATTTCTTTTTGATTCATGTCTTATTAACTACCAATATTTGTTCCAAGATTCATGATTATGATATTTGATATGCTGGGTATGATCTTATAATGTTATGATTGGGTTCTCATACACTTATGATCATATTTATGCTTATATATCTCCCTTATTTACCCTTACTGAGCATCTGAGCTCATCCCTTTTTGTGTTTACTTCCACAGGATACAAAGATATATTATAGGTATAATATATCTAAAATGGGTCCTAGTCTTAGAGAACCTAGTGGGTGATAATTTAGCTCACTCATGTACAAGTGTTTATGTTTCCATGTTTTCGAAGGAACTAAACTAACATGGTCTTTGTGTGTCTTTTTTTAATGTGTTAAACATTATATACAAGTACTATAATGTTAATTAATGAATGGTGAGGGTCGCTATAATTGGTATTATAGTTAAGGTTTAGTCATCCTTTGGAAACTAGGATGATAAAACTATTGTGATATCCCTTGGAATATTTCTAAGGATATATCTAAAGATATATCTAAGGATAATTTTAAGTATAAAGAAATGTATTGTAAGATTTCCTATAATTTTGTGTAAAAGATAGAGTGAGTGGTTTCCTTGAAATAAGTCCCTATCTGGATACTACAAGTGGATGTGGATCTAAAACAAATGTACATAGGGGTAACAACTTCGACAAGTTGTGTCGTTCCTGGCTCAACATAACCTGGTACATGACAACATGCCTTACTTCACACATGGTTTGACACTCTTAGGGGATATTATTTGGAAATTGAAAATCTCTTCATGAACCATACTGAAGAATTTAAAATTAAGTTGACTATTATAAACCTAGGATGTCATAGATTAAGGAATGTGTTATGATTTAGATATATTATAAGTAATTATTTTTCATGATTATGTGGATTTCCGCTAGGATAAGTGTTTCTCACATTCTACTTTCTAGTCCTCATCAATGGAGGGAACCAAAAGGAACTAGGTTAACATTGAATGTGATGTATAATTTATTGAAGAGCATTCAAATACAGTGGTTAATATAGATAAATATAATGTGATTATGCTGAATCAGCTATCATGATATATGATTAACAATGTTATCCTTGGTGATATTCATAACACATAGAATAAGAGGAAGATTGACATTTATAAATGTTCAAAAGGTAAGGAACATAGAGGAAAGAAGATTCGACTTATTACTTGTTAAGAATAAGGGAAGAATAACCTTGAGGAATACCTCAAATGGAGGGGAATATGTTCTCTTTGAGGGAAAGAGGGTCATAGAGTGATGAATTTTCATGTAGTTCAATGTATTATCTAAGGATAACATGATCATTACTTAATTTAATGACATGATCTATGAATTTACTTATAAAATTAGGAAGGAACTATTACATGCTAATCATTAAAGGGGAAGGATTTAATTATTTATCAATTTGGATTCCAAAATTATGAATTGTGAATTATATAAGGATTGTTCATTTTTTGTTTTCTCTAAGTATTTAAAAGAATATGTTGAATGGTTATGACAAAATTAAAAAGTTATTTAATGAAAGGTGATATTATGAATAAGGGAAGATAAATATTAATTATTTTTTCTGATGTTGAGATAATGATGTTTGGATAAATATATGATGTACGATAATGATTGACTTAGAACTGATGAAGGACTTGTTAAAAAATTAGTCAATTTTATCCTGGATGATGTTTAAAACTCCCTAGATTTAAGGAATATATCTGGTAATATTTGTAATAAAGAAGAATGCATGTTTTAAAAAAGGTTTTATGCTAATTTATGTTAGTACCATGTTTTAAGAGAATATATGGGGAGGATATTCACATGTTTTTCATTTGAAAACCAAAAGTTACATTGTGATATTTGAGGGAACAATGTTGTGTTGATTTTATGGACGTATTTATAATGTTTTTCTTTTTTATCTTTAGTAAGGTTTATAAGGTTAACTTTTTATATAAATTTTAAGTTAAACTTCAAATGAAGTATTTACGTATTAGGGATACATTGAAAAACATAGTTAATAGTCTATTTAGTGACTAACCTAATTTTAATGATGTCTACCATATTTATTTTTGAAATTATATCAATGTGGTTTTATAAAAGGATAACATATATTTTGAGTGAAAACCAATCAAATACAACAAGTCCGTGGGTGTTAAACCCATGAACGATGGATGATAAGGGTTTGACACCTACCTCTAGACTACGTGATGTCCTGGTTAATGTGTAATTAATATTTTTAGTTAAAAAACACGATGGATTAATATTAATGATAGAACATTAGTGTTACTTTTTATGTTTAGAGATTAATTTATCAACCATAATGATTTTGAATAAAATTTATAGTCAAATAGTTTTACTTTTAAATAATTTATTAGCCTTAAGATCCATTAAAAGTGTACTTTGCTTCTTCAGGAATTAAAGTCAATTTCTGGATATACCTTTCTTAAATTAAAGGATGAATTAGGAATTTTTCGAAGCACAAACAAAAAATGAAACTGTGTTTATAGAAATATTTAAAGTCAATATTTGTCTTTATATTCTTGGTCAGTAAAATAATTACTCAATTTTAGGAAAATTATAAAAAAGGTTATATTAATACATTAACTTTTCATGAATTAATGACCTTTTTAAATCATCATAAATTTATGAAATTGAGGACCTCAAATTTTCATTGATAATTCACTTTTTTTGTGATTGATGAACTCAATAAATTTCAATACATATTTATTCTTTACCATTAAGTCCATGTTTTCACTTCCCAACCATGTTCTCCTACGTGGAAGGTAAGCTATGAGTTACTCTGGGAAACCGTTATTGTTCTAACTTTCCCTTTTATAAAGAAAGTTTTTGTGTCAATTTTTTTTATATGGGATTCTAGTAATGGAAATTAAAAGTATTAAACCATTTATAACCCAGATTAATTTTTAGGGAGAAATTAATATCAAGGGGTTAATATGTAACAATTTGTGTTTTTGTGAAATATATATATTTTGAATTAATCTAATTTTTTTGATATTTTTCATCTCATGCAATAATGAATGTATCTTGTGTTATATGATAGAACCGAGTTATTATTTATTTTTGATCTATACCATGATAAGATCTTATTATAAGATACCCAAATACATTCTTGCGCTATACAAAACACCGAGTTTCTACAAAAAATTATTTTATAATTATAAATAATTAAAAAATATAGTTATAACATAACCATTAAACATAATAATGTTGAACTCACCTTTTTTGATAATCCCAAATTTTGTTTTGATAATCCCAAATCATTCAAATCATGTTTTATTTATATGGTAATTATGTTTCTCTTACATGATAATCATTTATGTGAAAATTAGGTTTATATCAAAGTGATAACTATGTACATTTAATCTCACTACTCTTCTGTTTAAATTTCACAGTGAAAAATTTCTCCAAGTGCAAAGGTCACCGATGAAAAGGTCACCGATTTAAAGGTCATTGATGCAAGGCTACTATTTAGAAGGAAACCGATGGAGAATTACCAATTGAAGGTTACTGATAGAGATTTATTGATGGAACCATTGGAGAGGTTTCCGATGAACAGTGCCGATGTGCACTTACTGTTGAAGCCTACCATTGTAATGTCCTCCGTTTCTCGTCTACCATACTCTTCTACTCTATAATTTGTCACATTGTTAAGATTATTCTAACAGTTATATTTTCTAAATTTAATGCTTTTGATTTTAATTAATGCTTATTGTAGACATATCGAGAGACTGTATCTGGGGACAGTACGAGGTACAAGAAATATTTCACGTGATGTACTTATACCTATTGTCGGACCTCAAATATAAAATAAGAAAAAAAGGAAGGTGTGAAGATATAAATAGAGGAATAGAAGAACGTCTGAGAAAATGAAGAAACTTACTCACTAGATCAAAGACGAACCATTCAGCACTTACACTGAGAACTCACAAGCCCTACAAAGACCATTTGACGCCAAACTCTGTTCTACCTTCTGTGCTTCATTAACTCTCAATCAACACAAGAAGCAGAACACATAATTTCTGAAAGCCAGAAACTGGAGTTGCGACACTCTGTTTTTGAGACAACTACAAGAGAAAGACTCAAACATAAAATTCTTCACTTTAAAGAGTCAAGAGATGAACTGTAAACACATAAAGCCTTGTAAAATCAATCTCATCATATTTTCTCTATTGTGTTCTTTTATTTTACATTTTTGAGAAGTGTGTGTTTGTGTCACACACACTATATCCTATGCTTGAACTTGAGGATACTAAAATCCCCACACAAAACTTTGTTTACTCCTTGTATTCCCACATATAATTGTGGAAGAGACCATGTGTGGTCTGTGTTATTTATTTTTCCCACGTAGAACTATGGTAGAGTGTGTGAACCCTGGATAGTTTGTGAAAATTACTGTAAAGATCGATACAGACTGTGTATCAAGTTTATTATTAATATAAACTTCTTGGTGGCAGGTGATCACCCAGTGGAGAGGATTGATTCTCATCTTGAGACTGAACCTCTTGTTTAACCTTTCTGTGCACTATATTTTGTTATACTATGTTTTATCTATTTTATGCTGCTTATTTCTAAAACATTAAACTGTTTTGCATTCACTTTGATAGTTAGTTTTGGTAAGTGTGTGTATGTGTTTTATTCAGTAAACATATTTCAAAAGATGAAGAAGTGTTTTACACTAATTAAATTGAGGAGTAATCACCCTTTGAGAAACTTGTTAACAAATTAGATATCTATATCTCTACTGCCTTAATTAACTGGGTCGTTTTCAAAATTTGGGGGATCTTTAATATAAATTCTTTAATAGAAATTTTAAGTAGGAACTCAATTCACCCCCTATTGAGATTCCACTCCGACCAAAAAATAATATTAATAGTAATAACCAAGTTTTAAATATTATTTAAATTTTTTTATATAAATAATACCTAATGATGATAAAACATATATTTTTATGGTGAAGCCTGTATATGTTTGGAAATACTATTTTCTCAAAAGAACTGGTTTTTATGTCCTTCTTTGAATAATAATAAAATTAAATTTAGTCACCTTATGGAATTGAATTTGAAAAAATAAAAACCATTTTATAATTATTATGTAAAAATTATCTTAGGGTGAGTTTTTGGTTTTTTATGAGAAACTAAATTTTTGGATAAATAGTGAAAATACTGAATTTTAATTCAAAACTGCTTTTTCATCTTATTTATTTACATAGATAAATTATATTTGAAGTTAGTTTTAAAGTAAAAATAGATCAATTATCCATATATTAATCCAATTTATTTCATTTTAATCATTATTATTTTTAATTTTGATATAAAATCTTAATGAAATTTTGAACATTGTCACTTTAAAACCCACTTTCTCACCATGTCTATGGGATTAACATTAAAATCAAAATTTCAATTTATGTGGATTGAATTTATAAAAATGTACATAAATGGTTTTAATAATTAAAAAAATTATATACTCAAAATATAAATTTAATTTTTTACCTAAAAGATTTTTGAAAGTGATTAAAATTAATTACAATGATTAAGGTAATATTTAGCTTAATAAGGAACTAAACCTTAATCTTATGAGCCAAAATGAACTATAAACTTGTAAAACACCCATTTTATGGACATATTTAGGAAAATAAACTTATATTTTTTCATAATGATCCATTTTTACACTTTGGGTGTAACACCCCAAGATTTTATAGTAAGTTATTTTCTTTAAAGTAATTCAATAGCTTGTTCTACATGCGACACCGAGTTCGAGCGCACAGTGACTTACCAAACTAGCCGTTCAAAAAAGCGGTTATGAATAATATTAACTTAATTTTGAATTTTATATACTCCATATAATTTTAACATCCATATTATGTGTTTCATAGACATAATATAAGAACAAAATCAAATTTTTAGATAAAAGTAGTATTTTTCAAAAAATGCAATTTACCACCTTTTAATGGAGAACCAATTTTAAATAAAATATTTGAAACTTTTATACATTTAATTTGATGAAATAAACTTATTCTTTAGAATAGGGACATAAAAAATTTAGTTTGGATAACCTTTTTGTGCTTTTCTGATAACTTCCATATTTTGATGTATAAAGAAAAATACTAAATTTTAATTAAATTTTTTTAATCAATATAATTTATAGTGTTAAATTATATGTTTGAATTTTTATGAGGTATAATTAAATTATATTTTTATCATTAAACCAATTTTATTCATTGGAAGTAATTTTACATTTAAGATGGACATAAACACATATCAATCTTTCGATAATTTTTACTCCTAAAAGACCTGCTTTCTGGTTTTTACAACGGGAATATTTTTTAAATTAATTAATAAAAATTATATGTTTTTAATTTTGTTAAATAGTCATAATTTTTGAATTTGAAATATAAAAATTATATTAGAGCTAATTTTTCATTTTTTTGATAACTTTCAATTTTTGATGAATAGTAAAAAACACTCCTTTATTGTTTAAAACCAAATTTTTATTTAAACAATTATTTATTTAATTTAAAATTATTTTAAATGAAAATAGATACATAATACCTATATAAATTCAATGTAATTTTCTGGAGTCATTTTATAATAAGATTAGATGTATAAAATTTTATTAAACTTTTTACCCTCTTTTACCCACCTCCTAGGCACATTTTCAAATTTGCATAAAACGTAATTTTACCATTCCTTTGGATTGAATTTCAAAAATATAAGAGACATGGTTAAAATAAGTAAGTAAAACGCGGTTCAATAAGATGAAAATATTTTTTGGTGAATAATAACTTTTGAATTTTATTTACCACAGTTAAAAGTAAATAGGGTAATTAATGGTAAAAATGATATTATAATTACCCTAAAAAATTTCCTAATTATATTGGATAATTTTATTTCAACCAAAATAATCCTTATGAATAAAATATGATCCTTTTGGTCCACTTGGATTATATTAGGATATTCATTATTATTTTATTTAAAGAAGAGTTAAAAGAGTTAAATTCAATGTTTAATAACCAAAACATTTTTAATATAGGGTTATACATAAGATGAATTAGACTATATGTATTAATTAAAAAGATAAAAATATTCCCTACATAGTGGTATTTTATTTATAATTTTTAGACATTACGTAATTAAATTTATTTATGACACAATGATGATGCAGTAATTACCTTATTAAAGAAAGATAAAAAATAATTGATATTATAAATATCAACATAGATGTAAATGGAGATTTCTGATGAATTACACTAATTTATAGGTTAATATGAAATTTTAGGGTTTATTAAATAATTTTTTTCGAAGTGTTAAAGTTTTTATGACTTTCACAAAAACAAAATACCAAATAGTGTCAAAATTGTCAAAAATGAGTTTTTAAAACAAATACTATATTATTAATTGATATAATATTACTAAAAATATACTTTTCTCCAAAAGAAAATATATTAGGTTATATATATCAATAATTAACCACTTGGGGTTCACTTTTCTTTTTACAATAAGTCTATTAACCATTTTTATAATAGTAAAAGAATACATGGTAAAAGTTAAACTATTTAACTAAGAGTTAAATCTAAAAATTAAGGTTAATATTGTGACCTGGACCTTTCTAAAACCTATTGGTTGAGAGGTTTTTTAGCCATAAAAACCTTATCCTCTAAATAAATCTATTTTGAGACATTATAAAATGAAAATGAATTTATAATAAATAATATTTCAATATTTTCCTAAAGTGACCCTCACCTCTCTTATAAAAGGGAACTTCCCCTTTTCTTAATTTAAAACCCACGAAGACATTTTTATCTACCAAAACCTACACTAATATACTCCAAACTACTGTCCCTATATCCTAGAGGCCTTAAATATATCATAAAGCCAACTTAAGGAGTCCTTTTGATCAAATCAAAAGGATGCACCTCAAGAAGAGGTAATAATTTCATCACATTTTTCAAAGTTATCTTCTTCTTCCAATTCCTCTTTCATTATTGTTTCCATAACAAAATAATAACTAAAATACCTTATACATACTTTTATGTTATTATAAATATGGTACAACCATATTCATTACTCTATCGATCCTATGAATGACAAAGTCAACGTATGTGCGTACGTATGGCTCACCGTCTCCACGTCGTGGTGTTGTTGCTATTCAACACTTCATTATTTGTATGGATATAATAATGATGTATAATTGATGTAAATAAAAAATATAACATGTTAATTATTCTGTATATATGATATAAAATCCAATTATATACGATCTCACCTTCAATTGAATGCTATTGTCCCTCGTGCATATGTACAGATTACCGTCTCCACGAACATGGTGAGATTCATTCACCATCATAACCATTCAAGAACAATTTTCATTTTATCATTAAAAATAATGTTTAAGAACTTAATATAATTCTCCATATGAATCAAATACATCCTATCCATACCAAACATGACTTATTTAATAAAACATATAATGGAAAATGAATCAGTTAACACCCAAAACAATAATACTACTGAAATATTATTAACAAAGCAATATTAGAAGATTATATATGATATTAAATTTATGTATTTTGTTCTTGTATAATTTAATAATAATTATTTAACTTTAATACATAAAGTTAACGTACCCTCGACTAAGTAAAAGTATAAGTTAATGAGTTTCTTATCTCACTTTTTATTTCGTGAGATTTCCATTGTTCATTACTTATTTATTGCATGTGGTGTATTTTGTACTTAAATTTGATATATATTATCATTAATCTATTTATATTTATGGTATTATGTAATTCATTTGTCTATTATTAACCTTTGGTCTTATGACTCGATTGATTACAACGTGGTAAGGGGTTTTAATCTTACTTTTTATTCTAATGAGATTCATGCAATATTGGCACTATTTCCTTTTGTGTGGAGTATGTACTTCCCATGATTATATTATTTTTGTAATATAATTTAATTTATGGGTATTTAAATTTTCTTTGTATGATCCTTTTTTCATGGGGTGTATGTTTCGTAATTTACCAAATCTGTAAGGGAATTTCTACTTTCAATTTCCACTCATTGGGGTTTACACAAAATTCATTGATTACATTACTCCAAGATTATGTGTGAAATAACTATTTATTTACTTATGTAGTAATTTCCACTCCCCTTTCTGTGGATATACTTTTGATACACATAATCAATACATTGATAAATTCCCAAGTCATCTATATGAACTTGATGAGAGTAATCTTAACTCAATTTTCATTCGTTGAGTTAAACATCAAAGTCATTGGTGTTGTTTTTACAAGAATATGCGTGAGTTTACTTTGATTGATTTACACTGAATATCCTATCATATTGAGTGTATATATATTTTTCATACATAATTGTGTCATTGATTTATCCTTAACCTAAGGATACTGTCTTTATAATAGATTTCATCTCAATTTACATTCTATTGAGACCTCTTTGTTGTTATGCTCCAATTATTTTTTATATGGTGTACATACTGTACATTTACATAGTATATCCTGAATCCATTTATTATCATGATATTATAATGTTTTTATTACCTCAATTATTTTTATTCAAATTTCTCTCATTTGGTTAGGAACTCTAACTAAAATATCATTTTAAATGTTTTAACAATTTATTCTTCTAAAAATTTCTCATTGATGTCCATGTTTTAAAAATGGTTTTAAGGATTGATTTATATGGAAACAGATGTTTTAAAATAAAAATTCATTTTCAAAGATTCAATGCGGTATTGGACAATTTGATTCAAAAATCTATTTTTAACAGCTTCTTGATAAATAGTGATACTTTAAATTTTTTCAAGAAAAGGGGATATTTCTCTCAAAACGTTTTACTAATAATTTTAATCTATGTAAATATCATTAATTATTCTTGATTGAAGATGATACAATCATCCATATTGTATTGAATGAGTTATGTTTGACTCTGGATGTGCTATTTTTATACCATTCTTGGTTTGTTGTTAAAATATTGACATTTTATATGATAGTTTTAATACGAATGTTTAGATTATGTTTCAACCTTTTCATATGAGGAATGAATTGGACTTAGTAAGTGATAGGTGGAGCCCTCTATAGATCCTTAATGCATTGGTAGGTCACGTGAGGAAAAATAGTGTCTTGGAACAGGGCCTTTACAAAATCTTATTTGTAGTATTGGTCTGAGGCCTTGAGTATGTGGTTATGATGTCCAACATTATGCGTTCTATCATTTTGAAATTATCTATTGATATTACATGTGATTATTATACTAGTAGAATATCCATGTTAATATTTAAATGTAATTATTTGATTTATATTTTCCATATTATGCTGAAGTTTATGATTAAAAGGCTTGTGTTTTAGTCTTATACATTCCCTTAAACATTTATGATTATTTATGATAGTTTCCGCTATATTGTTATCCTTACTGAGAAACTGAATCACCCCTTTATTATGTTTTATTTTTCCTAGTATGTGAATTATTATATTATGATTTACCTGTAACAATAGTCTTAGGGATGTAAGAGTGTTCAAAGGAGACACAATGTTGTTCTTTTTTCATTTGATAAGGTAATGTAAAACTTATGTATGTATCTAGTAATTCAAGGGTACTAAACTAATATGTATTTTGACACTTGATCTATTGTGACCATGCCAATGTTATGTAATAATGCACTGACTTTGGGTAACTAGGGTCAGGGCGTTACATTGGTAATATGTAATACTTGGGGAATACACAATTCTTTTCAATAAATACCAAGTGTTCCTTTACCTCCCATATAAGAGCACACCAACTCTCCCATTATTAACACCCATAAAGACACATAATTTCAGACAAAATCTGACCAATTACCTTCACAAAATTCCTCCCTTACTCTTTGAATAATATCTTTGGTAATAAATCCAACTAAAGAATCCATTTTGTGCAAATAAAAAGGAGTTACCCAAATAAGTGGTAACATCCTAACATAAGCTCCTTTATTTTATTTTATTTTTCTAAAAACTCAATTATTTTTATTCCATGACCCTATAATGAAAATAATACCCTCAATATAATGATATTTTTTTATAATTTTTCTACCTACAGTTAGACAAACTTCTATCTAATGGGAAACAAACTCACCGTTCTTGTGTATGGCGAGCTACCGCCTCACGAAACGATGTTGTACGTTTTTCCTTTACCACCTCTCATGGTTTGGGATTATGATGGAAAATATTTTTTTATATAATATATAATATATTTATGATTTACTTATACTTATTTATTTATTATATAAATCCTAACTTCATTATTTTCATTTTTTGTAAATGTGATAATTTTATTTGGGGAAGTGTGGACTACCGCCTCCTCAAAGAGATGTGATTCGTTCACACACTACATGGAACATATTATGGATCATTTTACTGTAATTATATGATATATATTACATAATAATTATAATTTAATAATATTATATATATACAAACATATATGACCTTTACATTATTTCTTTCAATATTACAGTGGAAAACAAAAACAACATTTATACGTACGTACGACCTACCATCTCCATAAACAGTGTATTCCATTTCATATTTCTATATACTATAGATTATTATATATAATTATATACTAAATATAAATTATATTTATATCATGTTTTACATTATGGAAATCATGATATAATTACAATGACAAAATATATAACAAATTAAGACATATGAGAAAAACAAAGTGGATATTAGTCGGAGAAAAACCATAACTTGGAATCATTAATAAGAAGGTAATATAAAGTCATAATCAAAATATATATGGTATTACAAATAATAATATATTTATTTAAAATATTTATAATAAACTTATATTTATTATACAAGAGGTTTGTACAAGTACTGAGAGAGTCACGATATAAGGTAAGGGAATTTCATCTCACTTTTTGTTTCTATGTGATACATGCCATGTTCCCCACTCTTTTATTTTATGTAGTGTATATAATGTCCATTAATGTGTTATATGATTATTATTATTAAATTTATGGGTATTTACATATCCATTATATTATATTTATTTCATGGGGTCTATGTTTCAAAAGTTATCAAATCAGTAAGATAGTTTTGTCTCAATTTGCCTTCTTTAAGATATATGTTTTGTTATGAACCTACATTAATTTTTTGAGGTGTTTATAATTACATTTTACATTATATATAAAGAATATATTTATTTTAATGATATTTTAAGATTAATTTTACTCCATTTTATTACATGGAGAGCATGATCCCAAGTAACCATGTAGTAATATTTTATTGAAACAATCTCATGGTTTATCAGATTTATTTATGATTATGCTTCCATTGATGAAATATTAATATACATATCTCAAGAAAACTAATGAGTTTTATTATAATCTATTTATTCAATATATATTTGTGTACTAGTACAATTTTCCCACTCTTATGTACTTCAAACAATTAAGAATTGTTTTTAATAAAAATCTGGTCGCATTTCTCTCTTCGGTCAGAAATATGTTTTATTTCAAAAACCACGTTTTAAATTTCTTTCAAATGATATTTGAAGATAGTTTTCATGGAAAAAGTATTTTAAAAATGTTTTATAGGTTTTAAGGATTCATTTATATTTTTTAATTTTATTTTCAATGAAAAAGGTTTTCAAAATTGTTTTATGTTTTAAAATCATTTTAAATGATTTTCAAAACTTACTTTATTAGTTTTGGAAAGGTTTTTTTGAAATAAATCCATTTAAATAATTTTTAATATTATTTGATATGTTTTCAAAATATTTTCAAATAAATATGTTTTAATAATTTTTAAGATTCTTTTATATGTTTTTAAATTATTTTCAAATGAAAAGTTTTTAAAAATGATTTTAAGATTATTTTATAACTTTTCAAGGAAAATGAATTTCAAAATTATTTTAATCTTATTTTATAAGTTTTCAAGGATATAGGTTTCTGAAATTATTTCAAGAATCCTTTATATTTTTTCAAATTATTTCCAAATAAAGTTGTTTTAAAATGTTTTTATGTTTTAAAAATCATTTTTAATTAAAAAATTATATTTTCCCCATGAAAGGTTTTTTTAAATGATATCTCAAAATTATTTTCATCTAGATGACATATATTGGTGTCACTCATCCCTTTTTGGGAAAGTGATTCAATCTTTCCATTCATATTCTTTCTCTGAATGGTTTATACATTGATGTAATGATGTTTATGAAACTCATTTAATTTTCATGGGTTATTAGTTTATGAAACCAAATCATCTTCCATGAATTTTATACTTATAAAACCCACTTATTTTAAGGGGTTATTCTTTGATGAAATGATTATGAAACCTATATTTTTTCAACTATTTATGAAATGATTAAATGATTATGACACTCATTTCATTTTCTGGGTTATGATATGGTTGGTTATGATATTTTAGAACATGTATGTATGATTTCATTATGTGATGGGTGGTATCTATATCTCCCTTAAACGCATTAGGTAATGATTTATATATCTTGAGGTAGAATAAGATAGTCTTGTGAGTGAAACTTGAATACTAATATGTCTATGGGAGTGAACCATGACTATAAATATGGCACAAGGAGTGAAATCATACTACTATTATAGCCATGGGAGGGAAGCATGAGGACCATGATGGTATGGAATGTGAACCCATACCCATAAGATGGCCATGAAAGCGATGCCTTGACTACTATAGAAATCATTTTATATGCTTATGTGTCTACCACAATTCCATATAATATTCTTATGTTATGCTTTCAGGTCTTATGATATTTAAATCCTTTTGATTCATGTATTATGATCTACTAATATTTATTAAAGGATTCATTATTATGATCTTTGATATGCAGGGTATGATCTTCTAATGCTATGATCACATTCTCATACCCTTATGATCAGGTTTATGTTTTCATATCTTCCTTATATACCCTTACTGAGCATCTGTGCTCCCCCATTTTTTTGTTTCATTCCTAGGGTTATGAAGATATATTACAGGTATGATATATATAAGAGGGGTTATAGTCTCAGATAACCTAGTGGGAGATAATGCAGCTCACTCATATACGAGTGTTTACATTTCCATGTTCCAAAGGCACCAAACAAAAACTGTCTTTGGGAATATATTTTTTTCATGTGTTAAGTATTCTGAAAAAGTAATGTAATTTTAATATATGAAAATTAAGGGTATCTACATGGAGATCAGAGATAAATTGAGAGGAGAAAGAGATGATCTAAATATAGGATTGATTTTTTATGTGACATCTCTAACCCAGATTTCACATAATAGGTTCCCCAAGTTTAGTGGGCTACATGGACTCAAGAACATCTCCCTAAATGCCAGAGGCTTCCAACTAGCAGTGAGGTCCTAGGGTGTGTCTATGGGGAGACTATTCTCTCACTACCAGAGTGTTGCACACAAATTAAATAAAAACATATGTAAATAATAGAAGCTATGTAAGTAAATAGAGGAACCATGTAAAAGTAATAGATAGAAAAGGATAACAATAACTGTATAAACTGAAATCACTGATGATGATATGTAAGGTCACTAGAAAACTAGAAAACATTTTCCCAAGATAGTAATAATAACATGTTTCACAAAAAGTATAAAGGAAACAATGACTATCCTAAGAATCCTGAGATCTATCTCAGTCATTTTGTATCAATCTCCATAATAAATAACAAGAAATTAAGTGTTTTAAGCCATATTCTTCCATTTTTCAACATCTGCATACATGTAATATACCCCAGGTACCGAACGAAACCTGAAGAGGGTGTGATATAAATCTTAGTGGGCCATGACCAATGATGTTTGTAACATTCGACCCGTTTAATGAAAATATAAGAGTGTGAAAACATGAATATATAAAGTAAAGAATTAGAATGTAAATAAATACCCATGTACCTACTTTAGACATCAGCTAGTGTCTGAACAAGTAAGCAATTTTTTATTTGGTTTCTATCAGTTTATATTTAAATAACTTGTTAATAATAGTAAAGTTTCCAAGATGTTATAAGGAAACCTATAATGAAATTAATAATGATGCTCCAAGGTAATAACCAAGGAAATGTTGACTTCAAGGGTCACCAACTCAATAATAACTGTATCCTAGATAAGGTAAGAGTGCAATACAAGGAGCATAGTATAAGTAATTCCACAATGATATGACTACTGAGTCCAAGGAGTTCATCCTAGGTAAAATGCGGCTAAGAAATTACTGGTCCCAATGGGACTTAAACATAGAACCTGCTTCTCAATGCTGAATCTGAGGAGTGTATCTAATTCTTCCTATAGTACTACATGTGGTATCCTATGGTTCTATACAAGGAATCCAAAGTTAGAAAAGGATCCGGTTCTAGGTGGGTATTAACCTAAGAAAGATATATCCTTGAATTCAGAATGGGGTACTCGAGAGATCAAGGAATTAACTCAGGAATATAAGGAGAACTCAAGTTAGGACAATCATATTTTGATTAAGAAGTATTATATAATTTAGAAGGTTCAATAAATTACATTTAATTAGTGTGACAAGGCTAATTGATCATGAAACCATTTATTCATGTCATAATTAATCAATAATCCCATTTGGTTCAAGCTTATCCTTTTATTAGTTTGACAAGGACAAGTAGCATACAACCATTTATTTAATCCATTTAAGGCACTTTAATTAGCAAGGTTCACTCCACTACCTTCCATCAACTTGGTAAGGGGTGCTACAGACATGGAAACTATTATTCAATTACATTTAAAAAGGTAAAGTCATATAATGAGTATACTTTACAGTTTCCAATTCATGTAAGTTTATTAATTTAAGCACTTACCTTTGGTGGGTAAAGTGTTGAGAATACATGATACTTTTCATTACACAATTCACAAAATAATCAATACATTTAATATAGAAAATCTTACCCTTAGAAAGGTCAATCCAAGGCACACCTGAATAGTGGCTCAAACGTGTCAAAAATCTAAAACGATAATATGGTATAACATCCTACATGGGATGGATGTAGTTTTGGGTGTAACCACTAAAAACTAATCACATATTTGGAGAGATCATAACTATATAGTCGTAATGATTATAATCATGGCATATAAATTAAATAAACGGCCCTCGATGAAATCGGAGGGGCCCACATGACAATTCCAAAAATCAATAAACTCGAGGGATGAGTTATTGACCACCCAACTTAGGCTTGTATGAATCAACTAGTCTAGTATTAGTCTCAAATTAAACTTGTATCAGAGTATATCTAAGAAAAGATAAAAAATTCTTACACCTTGATAACTAGGTAGAGTGCAAGAGAGACAAAAAATGGCTCAAATGAACTCGAGTACATACCGTTGCACATCAAACGAGACAAATAGAAGCTTGAATGTATCCCATATGAAGAAGATATCTCGATACCTAGGTTAGGCCATAAAAAAGAAACAAAATGATAGAAAATGGAGATCATCCTATTGGAAAATTTTATAGGAAGAAAGAGGAGGTTAAATTAGATCACTGAGGGAAAAATGTAAAATTACCCAAAATTATATCTTGTGCAAGGGTTGTATGCACAATTTTCCAAACCGTGTGCAAACCGTGCATGGGTACCTAGAGAAGGGGGTGTACCACATGGTTAGGTTGCAAAGTTAGTGAAAAAATTCCCTGACTATGTGAGATGGCTCTGCCTAAAAATGCATGCCATCCACATGGTTAGATCTAACCATGTGCCCAACCTGTACGGTTTTCTTTAACCATGCAACAAGACAATTTCCCCCAAAAGGATAGGTTCTAGGATCTGAAAAAGCATCGAACCCCCATGGGACCTTCTATAACTCACTAGGAATCCATATTAGGTCCAAAATTAATTATTATAACGAACCATAAAGGATCTGTACCTGAGTGAAAATCTGGGTTCTTACATTTTGATGCACTATTGACAATACCGCTTATAGTTAACTCAGATAATCTTATTCTGGTAGAGATATATTGGCTCTACTAGTTTAAATACAATGGGGGGGGGGGGGAGGGGGGGGGGGGTGTTAATCCTGGAATGAAAAATTACAATACTCTCATGTATAGATGTTATTTATTCATTAAACAAAATTATATCCTATCTATTTCCTATACTGTTGTCTGAGAAAAATTGAAACCATGTATCAGAAACAAATATTTAACTTGGTTCAACCTTAATTTGGAATGTACAAGGAGTACATAAAGTCTATGAACTAATTTACCAAATATACTAAACCACGTATCTATTTAATGTTTATATTGGACTCACTATCCCTACTGATTTGCCACTGTACACACTTTAAAATCTCACCACTCTCTCAATTAAAGTGTTCTCACTAATCCTTTGTAAGATTATTTGGTCAATTAATTGAATAATTATTTTTTAAACACCATTTAGGGTAACACAAAAAATTTATCTTGGTTCACACTTAATTGGGATAGTATAAGGATTATATAATGGATATGCATCAATTTACCAAATCCACTAAAGCTCATTGATATTACAATGTTTGGAGTGGAATCACATTCCCACATACTTTGTTATCAACACACTTTATAATTTCGTCACTCTATTAACTAATGTATGATCATTAATCCTTTATATTATTATTCTACTAATTAATTGAATAATAATTATTTAAACCCCACATGGTTCTTCATGAAACTCAACCTTTATCCAACCGATGAGTATCAATTTACCACATTATTTCCAGGAAATCCCTATAAGTTTTCATAAGTTTCACTTTCATGCCACCCTTTCACAAATTTTACATAAATTTCCAATTTTTCATAGAAAATTTATTTTAAAAAAACCCACAACCTTTCATTAATCTAGAAAATATTTCACAAAACTACCTTATTAAGACTGATACATGTTCATTTCTTTGTGGAACAATTTTTCTTATTAAAAATTCATGTAAGAAAAAAACTTTCAATGCTATTTCACAAATTGAGAGCCTTGATATCTTAATTAAGGATTCCCATATTTAAAAGAGGGTTAACCACCTATTTATAGTAATTTCCTCCCCCTTTTCAAAACATTCACACTCATAACCTACCCTTTATGAATTTATTTATTTTTTAACACAACATTCAACCTTTATTGATAATTTGGGAAGCTATTTAATTTCCATATATTTATAAAAAACATACCACCTCATTTCTTAATTTTCTCATGAAACTATTAATTTTCAAAAAACTCACAATCATGATTAATATTTCATGAAATAACCAATTTTAATGATTTCCATTCATTTTCCTATATTTAAAGTTGTGACCATGAAAATCCATTTTCATGAAAGTTCATCAACCATTTCACTCTTTTACCCAACTTCTTCATTTACAGAAATACAACACTCTTTTTCTTCCATATTTTGGGCCCCAAAATTTTTAAAAATACTGGATGAAAGATCCACCTTGTAATTATAGATTCTTAAAAAACTTACAGAGCATCCATACATGTTTCCTAAATCTTCTTTAACATAAATTGTCAAAAAACATTCTAGAATCACAAAACTGACCTTATCAAATATCATTTTCAATAAATACAATCAACCCAAAAATACTACACTATCACTTTGAGGAATTTTCATCTAACAAGAGATCATGGATTGTGGGTTTTTAGGAGGATAAAATGAATTGCAATGATTTTTGGATGAGATTAGACAAGTGAAACTAATACTTGGTAAGAGGGATTCACTATATTTTTTTCTTATCCATTCATTTCACAGTTATTTTATTTTAGTTTATTAATTCCATTTTATATGAGTCTTATTGGATTATTTATATAGTTTTATTTGTTTATATAATATTTTCTTTATCAAGATTCTAATTGTATGATTCCACTGGTTTTACTTGCATAATAAAAAATGTGCAGTGGATCTATTTCCATGGAGTTGGACCATAGTGGTCCGAACCATATAAATTATCTTCTATTTGTTTTATTTTTATAATTTTTTTAGGTTTTGGATCTTATTGAATCTGTTTCCATCACATTTAATTTATTATTTTTCATATAACTTTTGCTTTTATAAGTTCATTTGTAAGATTGATTCCCTTTTTGTTTATTTTTTATTGTGGATTTTGTGACACTACCTCCTTCTAGGGGGAGATTTGTGTATATTTTAGATAAATTACCCATAATAGTAATTCAATAAGATATGTGGGATGGTACAAGCTTCATGAATAGATCATTTTTTTCTTGGAGGTAGTTTTTGTAGGCATGCACTTGGACGTAGGGTATGAAGATGCACAATCTTGTTAGAATATTTGAAGATGAAGACATAGATTCTCATGTGGATATATAGGGATAAGGTGTGTAATATACTAGATTCCAGTAATCCACCATCACCACTAAGGTACTATTATGTCACCATTCTATCTATATATTAATTTTGAAAATGGAATATGTTTTGTGTCAATATTTTATATTTTGTGTCATATTTTTTGATATAATTATTATTGTTTTTTGGTTTTATAAATTTATTAATTTTACTATATATATATATATTTATGTTTAATTTCTCATGTTTTAATTTATAATATTTCTATGAAGTAAAAATTTGTATAACTGAATTACGAATTATATTTAATTATATTAAATACATATAAATTCTAAACCATCATAATTTTTGTACTTGACATATACCACAAAACATTTAAAAAATTAATAAAAAATGATATAGAATATAGTTTATTATCATAGGTAGAAGGGACTATTAAAAAAATGACAGACACACACCTAGGAACCCTAGAGGGTTAATCCCCATTCTTACCCACAAGGAACTAAACTCACCCACTGTACCAATTTTATTAAAATTTAATGACCAAAAGGACCATATTATTGATGGATCAAAAATTTAGTTAAATATGGCCCAAAGGCCCCTAAAGGAGATGACCAAAGGCCCTGATGACCAACCAATCATCACTCGAGACACTAGTCTTTTTATATCGTGTATACATTCCATCTAAAACCATCACATCATCTTGATCCATCAAACCATGGAAAGTCACCCCTCTATCCCACATCAAAATTATTTGTGAATAGAGTGATGTTTGATTAATGAAAACATACCCATCCATTTTTGATCAACCTACTTAGTGATACTTATAAGTCTTCACATTACATCACCTTCTAGTTGCACCACATCGTCCACCTGGTCAAATTGGAAACATTGTCACCAGGCATCAAGCCACGCCACAACCTTCCAACAACTATTGTGTCATTATTCCCACCGCTACACTGTGGAAAGGAACCACTCCACCGACATATAAAATATGAGTGGCTATAGGGATGGACGATAAGTTCCAACAAACTCATCACTATTTTGAGCTTCCCACCGGACGAAGCTTGTGTGCTGTTATGACTTATTTCTTTCTTAGTCATGCATAACTTGTCCCATTATACCAACTACCAGCCTTCCATTAGTGGAAAATCCGCATAGAGGCTCTAAGACTCAATACATGGCTCAAAATTCCAAATCACGCTACTAGTACCACTTCTACAACACTCTTTATAGTAATTAATATGGTACTACTATAACACCTATGACAAACCTACCAAATAAACAATTTTTTAGACACATCGATAAATAATTTACCAAAAATGGATTTATTTGTAAGATTTTGTATTTAAATTTAATTAACAAATATTATGAAGATTAGATAATAAATTAATAAAATGTAAATTTTTATCATAAGGTCTAAGATGAGAAAACATGTGCATAAAAAAATATTTCTAGAAAATATAATAATTATTCAGAATTTTTTTTATTTAAATAATATAACATTTAAATTAATAAATAATAAGTAAAAATATATTTAGTTAGAAAAATTAAAATTAAACAACACACATGTTTTTTTTTCAAAATAATTTTTTAAAAATATGTTGTAATTAAATTTGATATAAATTAACAAGCTCAGAACTAATAGATTATGATATTTAAATACTTAAGAAAATATATCATTTCACACATGAAATATTATATAGTTAGTTAAGATATATGGACAAAAAATATTTTTTATATTTAATAAATCAGTTATAAAGTCCATAAAAAACCAATTTTAAATAAAAAATATTATAAATTGAATATATAAAATACTCATAACATTGCACATAAAATAAAAATAATTTTAAAAAAAATAAATTTTAAAAAAATAAAAAATTACTAAATAATAAATGTATAAAATCATAAAATTATACAGAGCATATTATCACAGCAGAATTCATATAATTTATGTTTCTTATTATAGTATATATTTATAAATTGGAAAAAACAAAATTTATACAAGAAATACATCATAATAAATTAGATTCAAAAAATAAACATAAAATAAAACATAAAATGAAATTAAATTAAAAAAAATAAATCACAGAGCCTTAAATAATAGAGATATGAAATTATCTGATCATATAAAACATAATATTTATGATGAATTAATTAGAGATATGCCTTCAAACCATATTATAATGCATGATATATGGTGGTTCATAATGGAATACATACTTGTATACATGGCATATTGTATGCATTAATGTTTTATATATCAAAAAATCATGCTATCCAATATCATGAAACTGCTAACTAAATATTAACAAGTTAACATTCAAATAATCACCCACATAAGCTATCATTAATAAGAAAATTTCATGAAATGAAATGTATGTGATAATATGGATTGGGTAAAGGTTAATAATATAGTAAGTACATACCATTCCACTTATTTATACATTTCAAACATATGAGTAAATTCCCAAGGATTAGGGAGTATCCTTGGAAGGATTATATAAAGGTATTCACCATGAGATGGTTAATACATGAGTGTTAGAGTTGGTTCCCAAGAACTAACTAATTTGGTCATTATATTTCTCAAGTATTCATATATTTGTATATTATTAAATACCTTATCATATTTCGATTATTATTTTGTGTAACTTTAATGTGATAATTTTCTAAAGTATATATCACATTGAGAAAGCCATAATAGTTCTCTAATATTAAGAGAAGATTAAATTAGTATTATGATATTCTTAATCTATATATCCTATGGTTGTATGGCATCATTTTATGAGATATAGATAATACATAATTTCTGGTGTGTGTATTTCTAAGTGGAAAATACTTTATCTCATGAAGATCAAATATGATAATATCCAATATGAGAGATTATGAGGATATATGCTCCACTAAGAATTTCAAATGTTTACATGCCATTATGAATTCCTATCCCCCGACGTGTGTAATGATCCTTAGAATTTAATATTATTATTAATGTATATTATGTGTTCTATACTTAGTTGTATTTTTATAAACTGTGAAAACATATGTTCAAGATGAAGTTGGATATATTTTTTGCATATCAGGTGATATATTTTTGATGAATAATTTGAGGAATAATTTTTACCTTCCATATTTATGGAATATGATATCTCAACACTTTTATTGAAATGGAAGTTTCATATTTATGCTTATAGACATGGTGTATATAAGGGTTCATTTATGACGGTTAAAGAAAGACATGTAATGTATATAGGATGATGACCTGATTATGAAACCTTCTTGATGTCATATCGATAAAATGGATTATATTATGTAGTGAAAAGTTTAATGTGTTTTTCATTGTTGAAACATTAACTTACTCCCCTATGAGTTCCTTTATACATTTCTAGAACCTAATAATGAATATCAGGTAATCCCACCTAATGCAACTAAGGAAGAGGACTATAGATTCACACTCATATTTTTTTCATTGATCTAATTTAAATTATATATATTGGAATGCTTGTTATTTTCAAAAATAAGGATTGATATTAATTATAGATTTATTAATTGTATACATGAATTCACTATCAAATTAAAAATATTTTTAATTTGAGGTTTGGTAAATGTGAGGACATGTTGATGGGATATGCACGGTGCTAGGTAACAAAAAAGATATACTAAATATCATTTATTTAAATATTAATTAATTAATTTATATTTATATTATCCATGAGAGATGAACAGACCAGAGAAACAATAAATATAATATTATTATTAGACTTGGGGTTTTATAAGGATTAGGAAATTGGCTAAGTTAGTTTATAAAATTACCAAACATCAAACCTGAGATCAATATACATATGATTATATCATTTCCATTAATGTGTGGGAATTATTTTATTGTGCATAATTTTTTCTTATGTAGAGATTTATCTCTATGAAGAATATCATTAGGGATTCTCTAAAGATAGAGAGAACTCTTTCACTTACCTCCATCCTCTCAATAATGAGAGAAAAATCATTAATCCATCCATCCTAAAGGATTTTGCTGCAATAAAAGGTATGTGATGTATACCGGTTAGTGCCACCACACTAGAACCTGGAGTACCATTGACAATACATAAGAATCAAAGGATCATGCTTGAATTATCATTCGTGGGATTCTAATTTGGATACTATTGACACAATCATGGTTTAAACCAAATAGAGTTTCGGTCGATTGACATCTACATCGAAAAAATTAGTCATTATTGAGGTAATTTATTATTAGTAAATCATTTATAAATTTAACATGAAATACCCTATCTCTATTGGTTCAACGATTCTTCCATTATGGTTATTTAGATATAATCATTAGATATGTATTTATTCATTATGTTCTTATAATTTATTAATTGGATTCAATGGAAAAACTTCACTGAGAAGGGTCCAGATCAACTTCCACTGCACCTAGAACCTTTTAGTTGTATCCGAGTGACCATGTTTAAATTTATAATAATTTTTTGAACATTTATCTATTTAGGAATTTGAGTTTAGTTTCTTATTCTAATTTATTCATTATATAATATGAAGTTAATTATTTCTTATTCACTCACATTCACATGAATAATAAAATTTAAAAAATTGATAAATAGCATAAAAAGAACACATCTACAGGAGCCTAGAATTATATCTCGATAACATGGGACTACACACCATGTAACACGAAAGTGCACACTATGTACCCATATTCACGACACTAGGATCAAGACAAAAAAATGGATAACAGTATTTATAAAAATATTTAATCATTACATGCTACATGTTGAACAGAATTGGTTAAGACATAGCTTAAGGGACTACACACCATGTAATTGGGTTACACTCATTAAAATTCTACACAATTTTCCACATATATTTGATGAAAACCATTTGGTAAAATGTGCATCATGTAATAAATACATAATGACTAAGGGCTTGAAGTCAAGATACAATAGTAGATGGGATTACAAGGCATGCAGCTAGTGTACACACCATGTAACCAATAAATATCCATGCATAATATACATCGAGTCATTTGACATGTATCGTGGAAAGTGGTACATTATTCATGTATCCTTACACATGTTCTGTATCATAAAACCAATCAATTTTTATTTAAAGAAAAAATAATTATGACATTAAAAATAATTAACATAATTATATGCATTATTTAATGATAGTACATTCCATGTGATTAGTATTAAATAATATTAAATATGATATTAATTTCCATGTAGAATATATACCTACATAATATTTATGGTCAATACCGTTCATATACTCCATGTACATTAAAAGTGGAATATACCCATACCGACCCATTAGGGCCCCACCTAGGCTAGCTATAAGTCGAGTGTGACACCCCAATCTTACATCCAAGCGGCTAGGGGATGGTGACTATCATTGAGTAGAAATATCACACACATGGTAGGTCTTCTCCTATTAAAACCTATAATAGAGACTTATCTACAATGAATCAAATAACCTAATATATACGATACAAATGTATTATCAACTGAATTTAAAACAACATATTCATGTGACATCTATTAAAATATACAAGATAAAATGTGGAAGAAAAACAATGTAAAAGAGGGGAAAATATATTTACAATGACATAGAATTGAATAATTGACAACCAACAAAGGTGAAGAATCTTTCACTATAATATTCCACCAATTAAGAGAAATATATACTACCATTATCTCTTGGTAAAACCAATGATCCACCAAAAAACACATCCTCCAAGGTTTCCAAGTGTCATATTTGAACTAGATATTCCAATTACATATGTATGAAACCATCTATAACATATGCATAACCTGCACCAATACAACATGTGTGTGAGAAAGGATCTTGTAGAGTATGAGTATAAACATACTTATTAGGATACCCCATAAATCATAAATGGAGAAAGAAACAATAATCAACTAGACTCCTAGAAAAATTGGTGTCTAAGTGGATGAAAAGAAGCTGAAATAGAAAAACAAGTCAGATCAGGATTCCTTTCACTAAGGAGTATCTAAAAGAAATTCAAGAAGGCTGATCTAGATATTCTAATCACTAAAAGACTCAAAGATGTTGATAAGTCCCAATCATCATAGATCAAATCCTAAAAAAACTTCCTTGCACAAGTAGCAAGAGATTCTAAAAACACCGAAGAGTCCATGAAGCTCGAATTCAATAAATATCTTCAATATCTAATCACTAAGGCAACCCATTGTGTGTTGACAAATTACAAGTCTCACAGAAGTTACTTTTGGATATGATTTCTGTAGTTAGACTGCCTTTAGAATCCAAAATGGGGAGTATGTATAAACCTAAATCATGCTCATCTATATTTTTAATGCACATGACCTAAGGTAAATGGATAGGTCTTGGTATGGTTGTAATAATAGGTACTTAATTCTAAGAGTAATATCTCAGACATCTGAACCATCTATTTTTTCATGCAAGCTCTCCATCCAAAATCCTTAGCAATATATGTGGTTATTGATCAGATGACATTGACAGATCCATTCCCCATCATAATGAGGGAAATACAAACTCTATTGGAGAATCCTTATATAGATTGACTTATGAAGATGAGATAAATACATACTTAATGGATAAAGTATCTCTACCCCATAATGTGTGTGAAACACTAAATCCAAATTCTATATAGGTGTTGGGTCCCGGACCGATACTCACATTGGTAAAATACTGACTCCCCAGGAGGATCCAAGTCCCAACAAGTGAAATAATTATGTTAATGGGATAAAATGGGGGGTTAAATCCATTTTCACACAAACTATTATAGAAAAATGGGAAGTACACAATATGTCCTATGGGCACTTGAAATGTTATCCTAGGTCAACTAGCTAGACATGTTATTTTATTTACGAGGGAAAGTCTCTTCTAAACTATACAATGTGTAAAGTTGGAAAAATTAATTCCATGTAAATGGAGGAACTCAAAATGTACCTTGTCTACCCATGCCATGTACTTTTTAGGTTACATGAGGTGTATCCCAACACACATGGGGTGTGTGGCCACATGAGTCCCTGGGAGAGTACTTCTAGTACACACTAAGTTGACCGAGTAGGGGAAACATAATGTATGGACCAATCACATAGAAAATTTATCTTTAACTATATCTTGAAACCCTAACACTATGTTAAAATAACTACATGTTGTGTGTTATTGTGAAATACATGTTGTGTAGTAATGAAATTTAAAAAATTCACGATATGTGATGATTCTTCGAATTGTTGTGTATCCTCTATAGACTCTGCTAAAAATAACATCCTTAAAGTATTTTAGTCATGATTACCATCATTAATGATTGTGAGGAGTCACGTTATAGCCACTTCCCTTTGAAAAAACAAATTTCCATCATATCCCATGTTTTCTGCATGTATCGGCTGAGAAAAACTACCATCAACCGATCATTCCTAAAAAATAAATCGTCATCATTTATCCCACTTTATCATTAATAATCGTCATCTATGATCGGATTGATGTTTCTTAATATGAATAAACAATTTTTGAAACCAAATACCTACCAAACAATGAATTTATGTCTATTTTAATAGTCAAACCATCATTAAAATGACCTCCTATAATGAATGCTCATAGAATGAAGGGAGAAATCCATAAAACAAAAAAGTGAGGATCGAATGATGGATGTGTTTATCTTGGAAATAAATCTTTGTTGTAAATATGAAAATCATGGATGGAATAAAAAAACGACGAGAAATTCACATCACTAACAAAATTGAAGGCTAAAGGGCCTATGAAATCTCACAGTCATGGATTTTATTTATAATAATTAAATCCATACTCACATCAATATAAAATAGGGAATGAATAAATTAATAATAAATACATACCTCGTTGGTGAATTTATGATGCTTAAATCCATTATCACAACGATATATTCATTTTTACCCACCATCAAAATCCATCCAAATACATCACCAATGATCTGACCACATTCCTTAATATGTTTTCACCACCACTATGTTCCATTCTCTACATTCCTATATCAATGGTTCATAAAAAATACAACTAACCATAGAGAGGTTTTATATGGAAGAATAAATAGATTTTTCCTAGGGTTTTTCCTTAAAATGAATCAATTAATTAAATAATAAAATGATCTAATTAAGCCACTCAAGATAGTGAGCACCCAAGAACAACAATGAAGAATAAATAAGAACCACACTTAGGGTAAATGTTGCATTCTAGACTCAATGATGATCTCAATTTTCCCATCTGATGACCTAATCAAGCAAGAGAAGAATGAATCAAAAAAATTCCTGCACAAACTATAAATAATTTAACATTCCTATTTTATTTTTTTTGATGTCACACATCATTGAATTTTCTAAACTAACTCAACCTTAGAGTAAATTCCAAATTCTGGAACCAAAGGAACCCTTATTATATTTTTAGTATAAAAACTATCGTAAAAATAAAATTTTACTTATGTGGAGGACTTAGGACTTTAAAAAATTAAAAAACAAGCTAAGTCTCAATTAGGTGAAAATCAAGGTCACTAATTCCTCCCCACCTTAATGTTTTATCTAAAAAGGCATGGAGACAAAAAATATTCAGATTTAAATCATGATAAATTCCCACACCATCACACAAAATACCTTCACAATAACGATGAGTTATCTAAGATAACTCACTACATATTGATTTATATACCAGGTCACGTTACTTAGTCTTTGAAGATATTGAGCTCATCCTATATTGAATAAAGAACAAAAGGCGCATGCATCTTCCTAATGAACAATTTACTCATCCTCTTCATTTCATTTGAAGGTTTTTCTAACTAGTAGAATTAGATAAATCCCAAAAGTCTCTAACAATTACCCCTAATTAATAAATAACAAGATCAAACCTGGTGGGAGAACCTTACTCCCCAACATTTAAATAGAATTTTAGATGATCTTCATAGAGGTAAACCTATCTATGCCACAAAACCACACTAGTAACTTATAAAATTTTCAATGTTTACATTATAAAATATTCAAGGCTATAAGATTTTCTAGATTCCTAGTTGCATCCTATACAAGAAATTTCCAAAAAATCACCAGATCCATCATATCCATCATATAGTCTATAGTAAACATGATCTGTCCACCATATCATTATCACAAAACAAATGTGGATTCCACATTTATGCGTCAATATATTGAAAACATACATAATAAATATAATATATGATAATAGGTTTATCATGTATCATTTGAAAAAGCTATTGATTAGCACATTAGTCATAATAACTAACCCAATATACTGATTAACGCCTCTCCTCTACTCATCATGTAACCCAATCTACCATTATTTAAAGTATATGATCCTAAACATCTAGGTAAACATTATCTATTATCTTTATATTCAATTAAAGATCCTATTTTAGCAATAAACATCTATAATATCCCTTGAAAACAACCTCCTTCACACAAACAATTTTCACCAAGGGATGAGTATACCCAAACAAAACCTCTAGGAATGAAACAACATAGACCAAACATGAGAATATAGGTATTCCAATGGAATTCCTATATCAATAACCATCACACACAATAGAGATGGATCTATTTATACTAAAGGAAGTGGATGGAATTATTTTACATTCAAGTAAAACCCTTCCAATTTTTGGTCTGGGAACATATAGTCACATATGAGCACTCATCGACATCACACCCATAATATAATTGAAAAAAAATAATGGTGTAAGGACACCACAATTAAACAAGGGAAAGAAACATATCTCTTTTCCTAAATAACAAAAAACATCTAGGAAAAATTACACAAAATATTATACCATTGTCTAGGAATAGAGTCCCATTTTGGAAGATGCTAACAGCTATTCCAAGATTTCCCTACTCCAACCTTCTTAGCCTCTATGATATTAGTTATAAAATAATGAAATTACTCTATGAATTCCAGTTTTATATCACATGAACCTGAAGGCCTGATAGGCTCCACCATAAATCCTTATAAAGAGATATTTGATATATCATATTTAAACTCGAAAAATAATCCCATCTTTAGTATAAAGGTTGATTCCTACTTCATCTTCTCACCAGGGGTCATCCATAGGTCATCCTTCTAAATAATCAAACATAACTATACATTAAAATAGATGAAATGACTTATCTACATAAAATTCATATGATTCCAAGTACACTAACTAATGGGGAGAGAACTCAACATCCAAAGGGTTGGATATACTTTTGATATCTAATGGGTCTTAATCAATACTATATATAGAATTATCCTCATTCACAAAAATTCCAAAACCTCATGATACAATAAAGGGGTATAAAATTCACATCAAGGTGGATTCCACCACACCACTTCTCCACCACGATCTTTTTTCATAAATGCCTCTCACTGAACTAGAGGTAACTCACTCCACAATAAGGATGAGTGGAAAATACTCAAAATCAACGGTATCTTTCTGGATGATGAATTTTCCAACTTAGGTATATACATCTAATGAAAATTCTACCAAACAACATAGTTCATTGATATTTTATGCTTGTCATAAACTAAACCAAAGTTAGTGATCATGAGAAAGAATCAACACATTTCCAAATACCAATAACTCTTGAACCACTAGTTATCTAACGAAAATATCTGGAAAATATTTGGGTCTATAACAAATAGAATCCCAAATATATCATCCAAAATGTGGAAACTACTTTTAGAACAACCCTCTAGGTATCTTCTCATAAAAAATATTACCTACTCCCACATCAAGGGTGCAGTTGTTATAATATTTTGAAACTACCAAGGCTCATAGATGGACTATGAAATTGGATGAACTATAATAAATTTCAACAAAATCCAAAAGAATATTCTTTTAGACTACTCTTAAATAAATATAGTTAAAAAACTTATCCCATAACATTCATGGAAAACCCCAAACAAAGTCTGTTTTCTCCCTTATGTACTTAACCATAGTCGTGCCACCTTGAATAATGTTTTACATCAATTAATGTGATTTAAATCCTAGAAAATGGTTCAAACTATAACTATATTAGTGTATTATCATTTTGATTTTACGGAATACATAAACCTATAATATATCATAATTCTATATAGAAAATGTAATACATTAACTGATATTTTGCAGTATATGAATAAATCAGATGTATTAGTGAGTCACAAACTCTATCATAATCCTTATCGACCAACGTATAAATTCACCTCCCAAACATGTGAGGCATATACAATCAAACTCATACAGCACAAACAATATAATAGTAGTCACATCCAACCTAGGGGGTATTATCATCCAATCAAAAATAAATATCTACATTAAGTTCAAGTAAATAGAGGTTAAAAAAACATAGGGTGCGAAAACCACTTAATTTTTTTTTAAAAAAACCATTCCTCATGGATCACTATATTATTGTGAGAGGTCCATCCAAAGGAATGGTCTCTTTATATTCCTATCTCTATAAGAAATCATTCTATCAGTCGGTGGAATCCTATAGTTAGTTTGTCACACTTAAAAGGTTTAGAGAATTTCTTAATGAGAAAACACAAGAAGGATATAAAAAATCATATCTTCCCACTATACGATTCATTTATAGACATAATTATACCCTAAAATCAATGTATGTGGGTTTTGAGTTTACTAAAACATTATCGGATTCTTGGTGAAAGGAAATATGAACTGTCGTACCTATATTGGTTTCCCTATCCTATTAACTAAACTCAAGACCCCTTAAAATAATTACCACATATTTTCAATAAAATACTAAAATTACTACAAAAAATAATTATTTTCACTTGAAAATTAACACTTTGATACCAGTTTGAAATTACCCAACTCACTAGGGCCTCACATGGGATGGAAATAAACTGATTGTTACACCCCAATCCCACCTATAATAGGTTAATAGATGGTGAATATCACTGAGTAGGAATATCACACACATGGTTGGACCTAAAACATCACAATTTACTATATGAAAATATATCCAATGAAAAAATTTGATAACAAATAATAGGATATACATAAATGATCAAATAAAGTGAAAGTAAAATTTTCATGAGACATCTACTAAAATACACAAGATAACCAGTGCAAAAAATGTAATTTAAAAAGGGGAAAAATCATACACCAAAAATCCTTAAATAAAAACTACTAATTATAAATGGTTAAGAGTCCCTCAATGAATTATAACTCCAAATAAAAAAACGCTTACTACCATCAGCTCCTAGTATGACCAAAGCTCCACCGAAAAATGAATCATCCAATTTCATCGGGAATTAGCTCCGAATAAAATATGTTAATTATACACCCAAAAAAACTATATCTTAAATATTTTTCATATACACCAACACATCTTGTGTGAGCACAAGGACCAGGTATGGATGAGTATTATAAAATTAAAAGTACACCCAAAGAACCATAAATGGATAAAAAAGTAATAATCAACTTAAATTCTAGAAAATATGTTGTCTAAGAGGAGTAAAATAAGTAGAAATAGAAAAAAAAGTCAACTCAAGATTCCTGAAACTAAGGAGTATCCAAAAGGAAGCTGAGAAGAATAATCCTGATATACCCATCACTAAAAGAATAAAGAATGACGATAAATAAAATTCATCATATACCCAATCCTTTAATACCACCTTGCATGAGTAGCTAGTGGTTTTTGTAAAACTCATGAATCCATGGTGTTTGAAGTTGATAGGCCAAAAAAATTATATCTTAAAGGATGCCGCCAAGAATCTGAGAAATCACAAGTCTCATAAAATCCATTAATGTATAGGATTCTAGTATCCACGTCAACTTTATAGTCCAAGACTATGATTCTACTCAACCCCAAAGCATTCTCTCCTATTGTGGTAGTGTATATGAATTGAGGGAAATAGATCATCCCATGTATGGTTATAGATTATAATCAAGTGCAAGAGTAAAATATCAAACTTCAAGCCAACCAAATAAACTCTTCAATACCAGCTCCAATTTTAGAATAAAAAAACGTTATGTTCCTTCTCTAAAACATTTCTTGAGAATCCATCATTGATGATGATGTGTGAAATAATGACTCCAGCGGAGGATTATAATCTCAATTGAGATTTATAGACAAGCTAAATATTAGCTCCAGAAATAAAGGATCCCAACCCTATAATGTGGGTGAAATACCGACTCAATCTAATTCTAAAGGTAGGGGATCCTATCCCCATACTCACATTGGTGCAATAACAACTCCCCACAAGGATCCCAATACCAATGGGTAAAATATCTTCCCTATATGGGATTAAATGAGGTGGGAACTCTATGTCCAACTAAACTATTCCAGGATAAGTGGAAGTACATGATGTGTCCTAGGGGTACATGATGTGTTATCCCAGTTATCCCACCTATGAATGTTTTTTAATTGAAAATGTTGTGTCTCTATATAATTTTATTGTGTGTATAGGGGATACACAACATTCCATGACTACAATGGTACTCAACACATACACTATATTCACATGTTGTGTGCCTATGATGGTGTGTGGGTTGTGGAGTAACACACATAGAGTGTGGGGAAAAACAATTTTTTTGTGTGTGCAAAGTTAAAACATTCCAATCGGGCTTGATGAGCTCGCACAATATCTGGATCAATCTTATTGCCATGTGAACATTAAATCTAAATTAAAACCCCAATATGTGACACATCAATTGATTATGGAACCTCTTCCCAAAAATCCATCACAAATCAAGACAATGAAGTTATCTAATCACATATACCATCATCAAATCTTGGACAGAGTTGAATTATTTCCACCACTCGTTGGAAAAATGAATAATCTTCACCTCCCATGTAATTCGCACATTCCATCTCTCAAAAACATCTATCAATCAACCCTCCCTCAAAAATTCTTCACCATCATTGATCCCCCATAATCATTAACAATCCTACGATGTTCCATGATTCACAAATCTATTCCCATAAGATTAATTAATTGAACCAATGATTGACCACCTAATTTTTTTATGTGATAATTTTCAAACCAATTTCCAAATGAACATCAATGATAAATGAATGTAGAAAAGATAGAGAGATCCATAAAACACAGAAGTGAGGATCAAATGTTTGTCGTGTTTTGATTGGACCTCATTTTTTTCTTAAAAAAAATAATCAGATATGGATTTGAATAAATAAGGGTAGAAATTCACATCACCAATAAAACCAAAGGCTTATAGGGAATATTCAAACTCATTGTCCTGGATTAAATTTTGGAGAATTAAATCCATGTTCTCATTAAGAAATAAGTTGGGATGAATCTAATAATGAAAAATACCTACCTTGATGGTGAATTTATGATACTTAGATCTATTATAACAACCACATATTTTTTTATTTTCACTATAGAAATCCATCTACAAAAATCACCATGGATCCAATCAGGTTCATCGATCCATCATTATTTCCCCAATGATCCATTCTATCCCCTCTTTTTATAGGTTTTGTCAATGAGAAATATGGATAACCATAGAAAGGCTGCATATAGAGTATTAAATAGAAATTTCCTAGGTTTTCACCATAAATTGAAACAATTAATTAAATAATTAAAAAATTAAATTAATCTTCTTGCAATAACAAACCCCCGAGTAAAAAAATTAAAACTAGAACAAAATCACACCTAGGGTAAATACCCAGTTATGGACTCAGTGAAGGTATTAGTTTTCTTATCAAAGGTCCTAGTCGAGAGATAAAATAATTTCATCTAAAATTATTACATACACAATATAAATAACTTAACATTTATATTATATTATTTTGAGGCCACACAACACTATAATTTCAATAGAGGCTCTACTTAGGGATAAATCCAATATTCTAGAACCAAAGGATCCACCCAATTTTTTTGGTGTCAACAACTATGGTAAAAATATGATTTTACATCTAGGAAGGTCTTGAGATGAAGAAACATAAAAAAGATATGAGTCTCACTCATCTTAAAACCTGGGTCACTATAGTTATACGTCATGTAATTCAACACTTGTTAGTGTGTCATTAATTTATAGTACCCATCATGTAATTATATAACATGTCATTTATTATATAGGATTTATCAGTTTACATTACATAACTACATGATCATTCACATGTGAATGATCATAAGTATAAATGAAAACATTATGCATTTGATTAAATTTAATTTATTGTTTTTTGTTATTATTAAATGAAAATGATGTCATGTGTGTCATATCTTCCCACCTTTATTATATCGTACATGTATTCCAATGGTTTCTATTATATAAAACCCTTAATCATTCCAACGGTTTCCCTCACCTGTGTGTGAGTAAACATATGTAAAGGATGGATATCCAAGGAGATGAGGTAGTTCAGGGCTTTAGCCATGGTGAAATCAACCTATAAGATACATGGTTGATAGTGGAATGGTGAAACTCAAGGTGAGATCAACTCAAGGATTTTATTTTCATAGTGTGACATGTTAAATTATTATCCACTAAATAAATCAACCATTATAATTTTCATTACTAGTTCACAATTTTAATTATTTTTTGGGTACAAGGTAATCTATTTTATATGAATTAATATTTTACAATGATTAAACTAGGTCATATAAATTAAATAAGATAACAATAAATTCATGATAACACATAAAAAAGATTATATATAAACTTATTTTTTCAAATACATAGATAATTAATTATGTAAATTTTTTATAATATTAACAAGACAATTTTACCTAAAATAAAAAAAATCCAATAATTAAAAATTAAATTGGAATAAGTATTCCATTACATGATTATGAATGGAACTATAAAAATAATTTTCAGTTTGGACCTCATCTGGAAACATAATTTTATCAAGAAGTTCTTATGAAGGGTTTGGTTATACATAACCAAATAAGAATCATGGGATGTCCCCACCACTAGACTTTATATTATTTAGAGGATGTTGTGAGAAAATCCAAATTAATATTTTAGGATTGGTGATTACACTTAATGAATCAAGGAGAGTCTACCCATCAGTTTGAAGGACTACCTATCTAAACACCTTTGAGTAAATGACTCGGATCTCACTTGGATTTTGAGAAGGGAAAAATGAATCCTTACCACTATAATTTCATTATGATAGGAAATTCTAAGTTTAATGGTAATGGATTTGGGAATTGATAATATAGTGAGACACTAATAATGAAATTAAATTTTATTACGTCACATATTTTACTTATAGATATAAAGTACATATTTTGGATTTTATAATGTTATAGTTAATGGAATGTTCATTAACCAAGATATACCTAGAATTTATTCTAGATAAAGAAAATATAATTAATGTCATTAAATTCATGGAATTTTACATGTTGTTTTTAATTATATTACACTATGCGTAAAAGATTTACTTACTAAAATACATAGTTTGTTATCCTCCAACTAAGGAGGTGGGCGATGATGAGCTCATTATATAAGAAAAAACTAATATGATGTTCTATATATCTAGTGTTTAATGCTTTCATCCATGTCTGATGAACTCTATATGTGTCATGAGAGCATGGAATCATATTGTAGGACAAAGAATATCCATTTTATTTATCAGGAATGGTTTTGATAGGAGTGTTTTGATATATTTGAGGCATTATTTAAATTAATTCTTAGAGAGGGATCACCAACTATACCTCACATATTTAAGATGATTGGATATGTTAAGAGTATATACAATCTGAGGTTTAACTTACCATTTGATTTTCACAAAAAATTCTTTATTTATTCACTCAATTGGATCTTCTCAAGTTTCCTTAAATTTTAATATGAACTACATTGAAAGTCTCTTCCATATATTGTTATGCTACTTTTAGAGGTTGATAAGAACATAAAAAATAAAAATACATATATACTTATGGTGAATAATAGGGAGGAAAAATTATAAGGGCCTAAGAAAAACTCTATTTCTAAGGAATCTACAAAACATTTGTCCAAGAGAAGGAGGATCAATTAGAAATTAAAATAATATGATGCTATTTTATTATGATGTATTAATAAAGGAAGCTGGAATAAATACTATAATGAAATTAAGGAGAAGTAACCAGTTACATATACTTCTTTATATTACTTATTATAAACAAAAATTCAGTCATACTTCTTATGGATTAAATAAAATATGATTACATTCATGTGTGTAGACAAAAAAATAATGAAATTAAATAGGGATTAGAAGATGTTTGGGGTGTTCTTAAAGAAGCCGAAGAAGGGTGATTACTAGATCCACATTGAAAGGTGAACAACTTCTTGATTACCTGATAGAATCAAGTTAATTAATTAATTTCTTATTACCAGAAAAATTATCTCGTTTTTTAAATAGACACAATGAGATGTTGTTTTATATTTGTAAAAGATACCATTTTGGTATCTCATACTCAAATAAAAGTTTAATAATTATTGAATAAAAAAATATTCTAAATAAAAAATCAGGGATGAATATAATCATAATTCTTATAATACCTTATTATGGAAATATAATTATCATTCTAATAAATACTATTGTTATTCAAAAAGTTTATATCCATAAATCTATACTAGTATCTTTTGAGATAAGACACCAGTGATTTTTACTAATTCACTATCATGTTTTTGAGAAGGTATTCTTTAGACCTAAGGGTACCCCATAAAGATACTAATGTTAGTCATGTTAAACTGAATGGATTATTATAAAAGGTGAATTTAAGAGTTAAGGTCATATATTTCATGATTTTACTTTAAGGGATTTTAGGAAAACTACGTAAATGAATTAATACACTGGGTAAAGGATACAAGATCCTCTGAGATGGATTTTCAGAATTTTTCATAAATAAGTATTTTTTCTATCATTAATATGTGGAAGGAAGGTATTCCCAAACTAAAATTACCTTAAAAAAATTGTTATGATTATATTAAATGTGGATCCATGTAATTTCATATATGTATTGAAAAGTTTCTATAATTTCATCCTATAAAAGTTTCAAAAAAATTAAAAAAATAACTATGATTTTTCTAATTATATTAACTAACTTATATCATATTGATATGATAAATAATCAATTAGGTATAGTTTATAGTGTTTATTGTGAATAATTTTTTAAAATATTATTTATATGTAAACAAAAATCAATAAAACACTATGTTTATCTCTATTAAATTATCCCATAGCCACTATGGATATTAAAATCCATTATTAGTCTAGAACAACAAAATTTTTATAAGAGGGGATAAAATATAATTTTAAGATAGTGGGTACAATTTAGACATTTATGAAATCTAAGATATGAGTGATTATGATTCGTGTATATACACTTCACTAAGCTTAGTGGATGGATTTATTTAAAAGGACACATATTATGTAGAAAGTTTTAAGAAAAAATGATTTTATATTCCCAAAAATTGGTGAGATATTATTTAATATGAATAATAAATCTTACAATGAAGTAGTAAATGAAATCATTTTAGGGTTGAAATTATTTAATAATTTAGTAATAGAATCCAAGTACAGAATTTTTGGGGCACCACATATTGTATATTTCCATACATTGTAATATCTATGAGTATCCAAGAGAAAATATATATAGATGCTGCAGGTAAGTACCAATAAAGAATGATTTATTATTATAATGTTGTTTAAGAAATAGTTTATAAAAAATTCACACATTTGAATTACACTTTTCATAGAAACATGTTTTGATCATTTTGGTAGGTGATTGGATGTCTTGGATGGTTTCCCTAAAAGAGACCCTATATAAAATTACTATATGACATAACCAAAAGGGTTGTTGACACCAATGAATGCCAATAAGATATGAAAATTATATATATATATATTTATTTATGGATAGATGTAATCATAGTGATCATAAAATAATCATTTGGAATGAGGGAGTCCCATTTATATACAAAGTATTATTGGGGGAATTTCTGTTTTCTCGAAAAGATATGCAAATAATATATGAAAATAGATAGTTAGTCTTAGAAGTTTTAAAAAAATAAAAATTTCTCTAATAATGAATAAAAAATTACAACATATATTTATGGAGCATGATTTATAAATATGTACATATGGGGTTTCTTAATCTAGTAATAGTATATATATTGACCATGTATTTAAAATACATAATTGAACAATTCAATATTGAGTTGTTGCCTAAATGAAATGGGAAAAAGTATCTCTCTAATAATGTTCATGGGAACATGAGGAGATTATGAATAGAACTTCACATACATTAGTGTTAATAATATATCCAATATTTATTGATATGTAATGATATTTGATATTACGTATTCATATTGTGTAGAGTGATAATATTAAACAAAAATAGTTGATATAAAAATTCGTGTAGTTATAAATATCAAAAAGTACTTATGAAAGTAGAACTCAATGAGTTCCTAGTAAAATGAGAAATGTAAATACTAGTGTTTAATGGGATATAATAGTAGTCTTATTCAAATAATTTTTATTTGGGATAGTAGTGTGGAAAAGGTAGCATGACAAATGAACTCATTATGACCAATGATTTCCTTATCAATAATAACATAGTACATTAATTCTTCTAATGAAACTTAAGAATAATTTTAGCAATGATTTTTTGAAATTTGGGTTATACTAAAATACTAATAGTATTATTATTATTTTGATAATATTTTACTGTGGTATTATCCATGTTCTAAGATTTATGATAATGGAACATGAAATTGATACTTCTAATTTTTTTTTTCTAATTAAGTGTTTTCTCAAGGTAGTGAGATAGTTATAAGTTGAGTGAAAACAAAGATGAATTGTAATACCTTCATTAACCACAAATATTTTATATACCCTAAAACTATAGAAATAACCAAAAAAATAATGCTTAATTTGTGATAACTAATTTGTTAGTTAATATCCCTCTCTATTGGATATGGGAGCCTATTGGAGTTGGTTCCCCAGAAACAAAAAATTTATTTATTATATCACCCTATATTCATGGACATGAAAATTAGTAAATACCTTATAACATATAGATTTTTATTCTATGTAAGCTTAGTGTGATAATTTCATATTGTATCTATCACTTTGAAAATGTTATAATAGTTCCCTTTTATGATGAGACCTTGAAGTTCTATGAATAAATGCTTCAAAAATACACCCTCTGTTTGTATGATGTCATCTAATGTGATAAAGATGATTCATATTTTATAGGGAAAATACTAATTGGAGGATGAGATATTATATCATGAATTTCTCACTTAGTAATCTCCAAGAAGATAATTTATGAAGAAAAATCCACAAGTAGGAATTATGCATGTCTATGTGTCATTATATATTCATGTTTGCAGATTTGTTTAATGATATTTGGTCATTAAGATTATTATTAGCACATATAATATGTTATGAACCTATATTAATTTCCACAAACTATGAAGTCATATTTTCTTGGTGATTTTGGGCATGTTGGGTGCATTATTAGTGATTTATTGTTAATGAATAAATTGAGCATGGATTTTCCCCTTCCATATATATAGAGGATATTATATTGACACATTAATTAAAATAGAACTATTATATTAAATTATTTTTCCATGGTGTATTAAGAGGTTCATTTAAGATAGTCTATGAAATCCATATCAAGTATATTGGTTGATGACCCGAGTGTACAACCTACTTAGTGGTATATTATGTCAAAGAGATTATATTTCATAGTCAGCCTTTATATGTGGTTATCATCATTATAACATTAAAATATTAATTTATGTCTGCCTTTATGTTTTGAGGGATACTAATATTGGGATTTAGGAAAATCCACCTAATGCCATTGAGGAAGAGGCCTATTGGGCCACACACTAAGTGTTTCCATTTATCTCAATTAAATTCTATTTGAATTTAATTATTATAATACATTTTATTTTTTAGACATAGGATTAATATTTATTTAGGATTTACTTATCTCATATATTAAATCACAATTTTATGTGAGTTGAATATTAAAAATAAATATTAATTAAATTTATTTTGAATTTTATATTAACTTATTTATTAAATTAATAATATTTTATATTCAAGTTCTGGTAAATGTTGGAAATGTGGATTGGATGAGTAAGGTGCCTGATAAAAAAAATTATATACTGAATATCACATAAATTAATGTTAATTTCTTTATTAATATTTATATTATCAATGAGACATCTATGTGTTAAATAAATAATAATAATACTATAATTATTAGATGTGTGGTATATAATGGATTAAGAAATTGGGTTAAGGACTTTGTGTAATTACCAATCCTTTAACCCTAACTCTATATATACCTGATTATTTCATTTTTTTAATGTGTGGAAATAATTTTTTCATGCATAAAAATTTCCTCTAAAGATATTTCGGTACATGAAGATTATTTCTAGTGATCCTCTCTAGACCTAGATAACCCTTTCACCCCCCTTTATCCCTTAATGAACAAGAGAACGAGAATCAATCCTTAAATAAAAAATGATTATGTTTTGATCAAAGGCGAGAAACACAAGTAAATTAATACCACCACACCATCATATATATCACCATCATCAACTATAATAAATCAAAAGATAATTTGTGAATTACTACTAGAGGGATTATATTTTCGATCTTCTCAATGAATGGATAGTTCAACTAGAATTGAGGCTCGATTGATCAACACTTACATCAAAGAAAATATTGAAGGCCGAGATAATTTCTTATTATTAAATTAATAATAAATTTAACATGATATATCCTATTTATATTGGTTATAATATTATTTCTTAATCATTATTTGGATATAATAATGGGGCATGTTTTTCTTCATTACGATCTTATAATTTGTTCATTTGATTCAATGAAACACCTTTATTGTGCATAAAACCCTTAGTGGGCTTTCCCAAGCCTTGGTTGAACACTTATTCCCACAAATGTATCTTCCTCCTCTCTTACTTAGACACTATAGAGATACTATAATTTTTGTGTTAGAAAATAAGAATGTTTGGAAGCTTAAATATAGGGGGAGGGGTGAATTTAATTCAAAAACATCATTTAAAATTTTCTACCACTAAGAGCATAAGTTGATTGAAAATTATAATATATGGTCATACCAAAGTTTCAAAGTATAAATGTAGTGAAAAAAGAACTATTTTAATTTTAAAAAATAACTGGTAAAATCAATACATATGATACAATAAGAAGATATTATTACAATATAAATATTGTAAAATGGACAAAAAACATGGGGTATTGGATAAAAATCCCAATACTCATATAAAGGGTATTTATTACCATAATATTTCCAATCAAGGGATGTATTACTTTTTATACAAAAGTGGAAGGTGGTTCAATAAGCTAAACTAAGGTATCCAAGTATCTCACTAGAACTTAAAAAACATAAGACATTAATAGGTACATGTTCTGAACAAGGAAATTATTTGATCAATAACCGATAAGAAGATAAAATATAAAGTAACACTTCTCTAAAAAAATCTGTAGTAGACAACTCTATCCCTAAAATTAATTTTGATATAAAAAATAAGTGGAAAGTTCAAATAACCTAGAATTATTCAAATAAAAAAATTATAAAGTAACATATTCGACACCTAAAATCATGATGATCACAACAATTGGGGAAAACAATTATAAAAAGAAAAATACGATATTTTATAATTAGTTCTCTCACATGGAATCTCTTATAAAATCACTCAAGAAAAGATACAATCCACGCTTTCCAAGGTAGTGAGATGATGTGAAATCAACAAAGTGAATGTTTATAGGTTTTATAGTTGAATATAATTTTTCAAAGTCCTACATCTAATTTATAGAAAACATTATAAACAACATCAATAATAACATTATGACTCAACCATGTATGGTTGTAATATAATTGAATGTCATAACATCATCTGAGGAATACAATTTAATGAAACTTCCCAAAGTTTGGTGCACCTTTTCCCAGTTGTATAAGGTAAGAGGATCAATTTAACTCATTGGAACATCGCTAATCAGATGTTATTATTTACACAAAAAATAAAAATAAAAAATGAACATAATGTAAAATTAAACTTAGTATAAAATTTATTGTGATTTTGAAAAAACAAGATATGAAAGAATTAATTTGACTCAACAATATCTCCCTTTTTGAAAATCATAATAAATAAAATAAAGAGTATGTTATATTGTAATTTTTAAAGAAAAAATCACTATAACTCCTTATAAAACTATAGATGAATTGAATATCTGAAAGGATTATACTCTTCAATATCCCCAATATCTCTCATATTTCATTAATTTATCTCCCATGCATTATTCACAACTAAACTCAAAAAACATATTAGTATTAAAAAGGAAAACTTAATATTCTAAAATATCTCATACATTGTGAGTTAAAAAGATAAACACAAAAAGGGAATAATTTATGAAGAAAAAAATTCAATAATTTATAAAATATTTTCTGATTAATATTTTTAATGGATATATAAAAGAATGATTTTCTCACCATTTTTTGGAAAACTTCTTCCTTTTGTCTTATTATCTCTCCCTAGGATGAAATTCTCCCTTTTATGAGTAATAATAAATATTAAGATAAATTTATTTCTTTTCTTGAATTTCTTATAGTCATCCCATAAACTAAATCAATATAAAATAAGAAAACTACTCCCCTTTGTTATTGTAAAAAGGTAATGATAAACCATGAAAAAAAACATATAAAATAAGTAATGAAAATTTAAATAATTAAACCAACTATATTAAAGTAATTCATTAAAATACTTTTATATTTTTAATAAAAATAATTTAACAATTAAAATATAATAAAAGTATACAATAATCAGTGATTGGAAGAAGGATTTTTTTTTAAATTTATTCTTTTTTATGAGATTTGGAAATCAAGTCTTCAAGATTCTTTAGACTTTTCAATGGATATTTCAAATATCCATTTTACTACTCTAATTATTTAATTTTCTCCTCCATATATCATTCACATTCCTTTAACTTTTAACCTTGTTATTTTAATTTCGAATTATATTGAACTAAAATAATATTATCCCCATCTAATCACATTCTTAAGGAGACATTATGGTCACACAAGTACTGGATATTGATGTCATTATTTTTCTCGTACTTTTCCATCATATTGAAATTTCAAAATTGAAACTCACAATATTTTTTAAAATTACACATGTAAACATTTAATGATAATTACTAATCTAAAATTTACTTATGAATTTAAAATATATGAGGATTTATATTCGGATCTTGAATCATACTTGACTTTGAATCAATATGAGGTAGGATTGAGAAAAGGCCAGTCAATATACTATGATGTTTCTACATAAAATTCAAATTACCTTCCATTATCCCTATTATTGAACTAGAAAAAAATTATTAACTATCAAACTTGAATTCATATTTTGTATCTTCCAGTTGTATTATTGAATGATCCTTCTCTTTAGTTTCAATTTTCTTAATATATACCTGATTAAAAGATTGAAACTTTTTATGTAACACTTGAGCTTCAATTATTGTGAGTGAAAATCATATTTTTAAAAATCTGTAATGTAATGATAATTTTTTTATTTCAATTAAAAAAATCTATTTTGATATAATGAATATCAATTTTGAACTTAAAAGATCAGAATAATCATGAATTTATTTTTTGAAATTTTCCATTAGAAATAAGATTTTATGAATAAGAAAAAATGATGTATTTAAATATTAATAATTTTTTAATAATATTTTGTTATAATATGTATAATTAAAAATTTATTTACTATAAATTTGATATAAATAAATTCAATATCATTTGGAGGTAAAAATGGATATTTTTCAGAAAATAGTTTTAATGGCATAATGTCTTTCCATTTTTATTAATTAAAATATTATTTAATGAAGCAAAATTCCAGTGAAATTTATATATTATATATCTGAAAATATCATTTTAAATCTATATAATGATTATTAAAAATCTTATAGTTGATGTATGATCATCTTATATTAAAAAAACTCATTTCTTGAGAAACTATTTTCAACATATTTTATGGGATTGATTTTAAATTAAAATCTGAAAATTATATGAATTGAATTTGATAAAATTTATTTGAAATTTTGAATCACCATAATTAATATTATTTAATAAGGATGATTTAGTTTTTTTAAAAGGCATAGTAAAAAACTTAAATACTACTTACTACGGTTAAGGTCAAAACTGTTTAACTGAGGGTTAATATGTAATTATAAGGATTTAAATTACAAAAAAACATGATAAAACCAATTGGTTTATTATATTAAGTAATAAAAATTATTAACTTAGAATATGATCCATTTTGATCCATATTTACAATAAATTGACATGAATTTATTGTAAAACTTTGAAAAATTACATATGAACCACTCACCTCAATTATAAAAGGAAACATACTCCCCTCACTTATTCACACCTATCAGGCCATTTATATAAAAAACCTAAAACAATATATCTTATCCACATTATAGATCTACTATTATTCCCAAAATTATAACCCTAGGGTTCCTAATAAGAGATCAGAAATATGTTTTTCTAATATAAGATAATTATATTCACCAAGCTATTTCGTTTTTCACTTCTTATTTTACCTCCTTAAATTATGTTTTAATAATTATTATATAATAACACAAATATGTAACCAATAATATTATTTTAATATGTTTATGATATAATTTTTATCCATATCCTTCTCTAATAAATGGGATACAAAACCATCGCTAGTGTGTAGGGTGAACTACCACCTCGCGAAAAAATGTATTTTGTTTTCAATCACTGACTCACATAGACAGTAATAACAATGGAAAAAATGAATATATATGATACTTATGGAAAAATATTGATTCTATAAATTTAATATATCATATAATTCCATTCACTTTCACCCATTATGGAAATGATAATGTCTCTCTTGCGCACGTGCAACCTACCTTCTACACGAGGTGATATTATTCATTTTACATGTCCAAATTTCAAGAATGGTTGTAAAAAGGTATATAATGAAAAAATTTAATACTAATAAATTTAATATAATTTTATATATGAGGGAACTATTCCCTATACACAATAATTGTAACTTCCATGACAGAACATGTATGAGAAAATGAAGTAGTTAACACCCGAAACAATCCTAATAATAGAAAAATTATTAATGAATGAGTGATAACATGTTATAATAGGATAAAATATGATTTTTTAAATTTTAATATGGTTATTTTATAAATTAAAAACATGTTTAAAAATATTATAAACAATGTTAGTGAATATTAAATTAAAGGAGTTTCCATATTTTTTCTTCTAATTTTTAATCTCTTTAGCACAATAATTGAGAAATGAAATGTTTTAAAGAAAACCAATTTTATTTCTACTATAATAGAATATATTTTTATTCAATTTCCATATTTTTCATTTTTATTAAAATTCATTTTTATTTATCAAATTATTTATAATGGAAATATTAATTTATCCTTCAATTTTTGAAAGTTATAAAATGAATGTTTCTATTGTTTTTTAAAAGGGTTGTTTTAGACTTTCATTATAAAATTGAAAAGGATTGTTTTTTTGAACATCTAAAATTAATGTAGTTTCTCAAAACATATTATTATATTTATATTTTGATAAATTATTTTTATTTTATTAGAAAACAAAACTATCAAATTAAATCTTATTTTAGTATTTTCTTTTATTTTTTATTTCTCTAATGGAAGTGATTTTATTTTAAAACCTATGTTTCCAATTTATCTATAGGAATCTATAACATATTATTAATTGCGTGGTTGATATTTTTTTTATGAAACATTAACTTTATTATGATCATTGGATATTATATTTCTCTTCAATATCCATATTCTTTTTACTATGTATATTATTATTATTACCTAAAGTGTATACCATTTTTACAAACGGTGTTTTCTATAAAGGTTATTTAATTGATTGGGGGGAAATATTGATAAATCCATACTATTTTTTAAATTTTGATATTTATTGATAAATAATGTTGTTTTTGTATTTCATTGATCTTTTAATAAATGATGAATGCATTTGACATTTAAGGATAGGTAGGTCTTGGTTATAGATAGACCCTCATTGCCTCGATAGGTCTCATGAGACAAATTAGTTAGCAAAAATAAATGGGTTTTTTATGATACCTACCCTTTGATTAAACTGTATTAGTTTATGGGAACTATGGTATAGATATCAAGATTTTTGAGATCATTTTTTCCAATATTAAACATTTCATTAATTTAGAATTCACATATGATTATCCATAATATTATTGCATTGATATTATTCGTGGAAGCATTCCATGATCAAGTTATTAATTAAATGACACGTGTTTTCAGTTATTTAACTTTACTTATTGTTTATAACTTATTTAACTACGATATATTCTGCTTTTCATTACCCATATTAATAATTTTAGCTCACCCTATTTTTTTACTTTCCCCATGATCTGGAGAATATTTCTCTGAATTATTTCATGTTTGTTGAATATTCTCCATTACTATGAATTATATTTGATTTCAAATGTAAAATGAGTATCATGTATGTATCTAGATCTCAAATAATTCTAAATTTATTGTTCATTTAGGATTAGAACAATTTTTTAAAATATAATGTAATAACATAGGTTCCAACTCTATGTTACTAGAGTCTGGGTTGTTATAGTTGGTATTAGAGAAAGTATAGTATAAACATGGAAAAATAGATTAAGAAAAACATAAATCAGGTAACATAATTATATGAATATCTTTGAGGATAAATCTATGTATAGGATCACATCCTAAATTTTTGTTAAGGTAGATATTATGTGGTTTTCCCAGAAATATGTCACTTTCTGTATACCACAAGTGGAATGGTTTTGGCATAGGTTCATCTAGGGGTAATAGCCTCGAAATGAATTTGTTTAGTATATTTTGACCATAATTTTGGTGTATGGTGAATAGTCCATTACCACATACCCTATTTTAAACTCTTGGGGGATATTATTAAGATAATTTTAATTTTCTTTACAAACCATTATGAAGGATTTTTGAAATTTTTTTATGATTTAAATATATTCCTAAAGAAACAAAGTTTATGATTATAATATTAAAAGTGAATAAATTTTCAATTTATATATAGTGTTATAATATATTTTTAATTATATATTATGATTTAAAATTAACAATTTAATGAGTTAATAAAGTTTATAAAATTGTTTATAAATAGAACATGGAAGAAATAATGATTTTTATACTCTTGGACCACTTATAAATTTACTAGCTACGAAATCTAATACAACTAGTGTTTGAGCTGAGAAGATCATTGAAGTATTAGGGAAAATGACCCAGGTTATGACTAATAACCATACAAATACAGTGTAATATGATGTTCCATGACATTATACACCTATATTGGATGGTTTCATATGAAAAAATCCCCTATACTTAGTGGGACTTCTAATCTAGTGGTAACCGATCAATGTATTAAGTCCCTTGAAGTGATATATATGTCATGGGGATGACATTTAATTAAAAAGTTTATACTTAAAATATATTATCTTAAAGGAAATTCTGATCAATGGTGGTAATTGATCTAGGATATTAAGGATGAATAGAAAATATAACACATGGAATAAAGATCTTTTAAAGAAACATTATTTGAAAAATATTTCCACTACGAGAAATGAACCAAAATGAAGAGAAAGATACTTATATTAAGTAAAAAATAATAAGAGGGTGTTGTGTAGTATTATGAAACATTTACAAGAAGGATAGGTATTTTACAAATTATATACGTAATAAAGAATGAAATATTGACCATTTCATTGAAGGGTTTAAGACAAGTCCTTAAAGGGAATTGGTTTCTCAAGCTTCTTCATCATATGATGAAATAGTTTTAGGAGCCCTCAAACAAGGAAATATATTTTATATATCCTATATATTCAAGAGAAATAAAGAAAATAATATGCTTACTGAAAACCCATAAAAATGGAATACGTTAAAAAACAAGAACAAGAAGAAGCAATTTTCAACATGTGAAAATTGTGGAAAGAATCTTCTTGGAAAATACACGAAGGTTATGGAAGTTTGTTATAAGTTGGGAAATAAGGGTCATATAGATAATGAATTTAATGGATAAAAAGATACAACTACAATATTGTTTTTTAACTATAAATAAATTGTTTATTACTCAATCCAATGTGCCAAGCATCATGGTAATCTACCATAGAAGAGGCCAAGGGGAGAAGGCCAAGCTTTTGTGATCACTACAACTAAAGATTAAGTTCTAAATATGAGGTGGAAGGTAAATTAATCACATAATCAAATATTTATAATTTTTTATTTGATTTTGGATCCTCACACCCTTTAATATCTTTCATATTCTCTATGAAAATTAGATATTTCCCTACATCATAAAAAGGGAGTTTTCAGTCAAAATTCCATGAGGAAATGTCACTATAACAAGGATGTGTCAGGAAATTACCACTAAGACACATAAATGGGCCCTATTTTTAGACTCTTTCAATATAAATGTGGTTAAATTATATATAATCCTTGGTATCAAATAAATTTTATAATTTTATGCAAAAAATTATTTGAAGTATAAGTAAATTTTTATATGTGACGAAGATGTTGAATTCCATATCTTTAGAGGGGATAATTTATCATCTAAGTCATATCTAGACCCACCTCCAGTATCTATTCTAAGTGATGTTATTGGGAAATAAGAGTAGACATAACCTACATATATGAAATTCATTCTTAATGTTGAGGATGTACCTATTATATAGGAATACATTAATGTATATTATGAGGAATTCACTGGACATCCAACATAGTGTGAAGTTTATTTTTGCATTGACTTAATCCCAAAGGAAAGGCCTATATCCAAAGATACATATATAATGACCTCTATGAAATTAGTTTCTTTGAAGAATCAATATGAGGATTTGTTTCACAGAGATCAATATTTTTCAATGATTTAATTTCGTTTTGGGTATCATAAATATTGAGTAAAGAAGTAATATATTCCAAAAATAGAATTTTGAATTAGGAATAAAAATTATGAGTTTAGAGTAATTCCATTTTGATTGACTAATGAACCATATTTTTTTATGGATTTTAATGAATATAGTATCAAAATAATGTCATGATATTTTTTTGATATTCATTGATGATATATTGGTGAATTATAAAAGATATGGATACCCTAATAATCACATTAGAATCATTCTTGAGACCCCTAAAGGAAAGGAGAAATATAGGAAAATATTCAAGTGTGAATTATTGATTTATTAGGTTTCCTTTCTTAGACATATTATCTCTAAGGATGTAATTTTAGATGATCTTGTTAAGATAATGGTAGTAAAAGAATGGAATACACTAACAAACATAATCGATGTATGTAGTTTCACTCATTTAGTAGGTAGTGATTTGTTCAAAAAAATTTCTTTATTGGACAACCTATTAACCAATATCATATATAAATGGGTTAAGTCTAGATAAAAAATAATGAAAATAATTTTTGAGGAATTGAAGATGATACTAGTCAATGATCTGATTTTGACTCAACCATTTAAAAATGATGGATTTCTGATAGACAGTGATGAAATGAAGAAGGCACTTAGTTGAATCCTTATAAATAATGAAAAATTTATTGTATATAAATCATGGTGGTTAGTGAATCATGAATATAACTATACAACCCATGATCTTGTGTTGGTATCGATAATATTTTCAATGAAGATATGGAGTCATGGTATGTATGTTGAAATATGTGAATATACTTAGACTGTAATAGCCTAACATAAATATTTTCAAAGAAGGATCTTAACATGAGGTAAAAGTGATGGCTTAAGCTACTCAGGGATTATGATTTCTCACTAAACTACCACCTATTTAAGGAAAATAGGTTTGTAGATGCATTGAGTAGGAAAGATCATGGAGTTTTGACCAAAATGATGATGTCGTGGGATCCTATGTTCATGGGTCTAGTAAAGGAAGATATGGGAATTATTAAGAATTTGCATAAATCACACCTATTCAAAATTATTTAGAAAAAATATTTATTAAAAATGGTAAAAAATATTCAATATGATGATGTGAGTTTTCAGTGTAAAATTAAATCCATGAATAATACAAAATTTGAAGACTTTGTTTGTGAAGATGGAATTCCAAAATTTGGAAATAAGATATGTGTTCCATATATACTTAATATGAAAAGGGAATTGTTGGATGATTTTCATAGATCAAATTTCTCTATACACCCTAGTATAACTAAGATGTATATATATTTGAGGGAACATTTTTGGTGGGATAACAGGAAGAGGGAAACTATATTACCAAAGACTCCTAGAAAGAATGATACAATATGGGAAATAATTGATCGCCTAAACATATCTACACATTTAATTACTATAAGATAATATTTATATTTTGATAACCTTGTAAGGATACTTATTAATTATGTTTTAAGAGTTTATGGTGTACGTATTTCAATAACTTTTAATCACGATCCCCGATTAACATTGAGATTCTAGAAAATTATTTAGAAAGATCATGATACTGAGTATCCCCTATCATCATCAAACTGATGGATAGCCTGAATGGACTATTAAAAAAATATAATACATGTTGAGATCATACTCACATGGATTTAAATGTATGTGAGATCTATATTTACCCTTATTAGAGTTTCTATATAACAATAATTTCCATTAAAGTATTCAAATGGTGTCGTATAAAGAATTATATAGAAATAGATGTTGTACTACAACATGTTGGGATAAAGTTGGTTAAAGGAAACTTATATGACAAAAAATTTCTTAGGATACAATGATAAATGTATATACTAATTAGACTCAGAGTAATTTATCCTAAAGTAGAAAAAATAGTTATGTTGACAACCAAATAAAATATTTGAATTCCAAGTGGGAGATAACATTTTTTGGAAGTATCTTTATGAAATGGTGTTATAAGGTTCTATAAGAAAGGTAAACTAATCCCCAAGTAAATATATAATTTTTAAAATCTTGAAATAATTGGAGGTATGGATTACCATTTGGTAATTCCACATAGTCTCTCTAAAGTAGAAGATGCATTCCATATATCACTATTAAAGAAGTATATGAAAGTCCCAAAACATGTGTTCACCTATGAGGAAATAGAATTAGAACCTGATCTATATTATTTTGAAGAGACCATCTGGATTATTGATAGTATAAATAAGGTATTGTGTAATTTAATGGGTTGACTAGTAATATGACTTGGGAAAAGTCATAAAATGGAGGAAGCAAAATGGTAACCATAGGATGTTATGAAGAGGAACTACCCTTATTTGTTTAGAAAGTAATATCGATGAAAATTTCTAGGAAAAAATTATTGTAGGAGGGAAGAATGTAGCACCCAAGACTCAATTATATCAAGTAAAATTTATATTTTGATAAAATTATAATAAAATATACATTTTAATATTTAATGGATAAAAATTCTAATTTTATAGTATGGATATCAATTTTTTAAAAAATAATCCTATAATAAATTTTGAAAATTTTCCATTTGCAATAACCTTTTATGAATAATAAAAAATTTAGTATTTAACTATTCCAAATTTTATTTTTAGTAATTTTTTTAAAATATGTATAATTAATAATTTATTAACTATCAATTTTATATGAATAAAGATGAGGTCATTTAGAGCAAAAATGAATATTTTTTAGAAAACTATTTAAAAAAAATTCATAATTGTTAGACTTACTGGTTTTGATAATCCCAAATCATATTTAATTCCATGTTTATAATGTATTAGTCATTTTTGAAATCTTCTTTAATCTGTATTCATAATGTTTATCTTACATAAATCTATATCTTTTTCAATATCATGGATTTTCTAAATCAAGTGTTCAGTTTACATTTCTCTAAGTATAAGTTTACTGTTAAAGCCTGTTGGTAAGAGCCTGCCGTTCAAGGTCACCATTATAACTCACTGTTGAAGATCTACAGTCACTGTTGGAAGCTACCTGTACAAGGTCACTGTTACAAGTCTATCATTTATATGCTTATCAAAGCTTACAGATAAAGAGTCACTGTTATAGTTCAATGCTGGGACAAGGATTCTATTAGAAGTCCACTGTCAGACTCTTTCTCAAGTCTTCTGTTAAGAGATTCACAATTTAAGTATACCTCTGGGCATGTCTACCATTAGTAGAAGGCTACCGATAGACAACTCCTCCTGTTGATGAAGTCTGATGATAGAAAAACTCCACTGTTGATGAAGTCAACTATTGAGACAGTCTACTGTTGGAAAAGGTCACTATTTAAGTAGTCTAATGTTACAGAGCTACTGTTAGAAGCTTACTAATTGAAGTCTACTGCTAATCAAGCTTACTGACTGAAGCCTACTGTTAAAGGTCCACTGTTGAGCCAACCGATGAAGTCCACTGTTGAAGAGATTACTGTTGAATTCTACCGTGACATGCATCTACTACTAGTCTAATGATAACCTATTCTTTACTTTACCAATTTTCTTAATACTATCATAACGGTCATGTCTAGGCAATTTAATGCACCAGACATTATTTAATGATATTTGTAGGCATATCAGGAAACAGTACGAGGTACGAGGAATCCCACACATGGATGAATCATTTCTCATGTAGTCCCCTGATGAATCAAATAATAAAAAGTTGAAATGGAATAAAGATATAAATAGAGACATAAAGAAAAGAAGAAATAGATATATACACCCAGTACCCCGACATTTCAAGTATCAAGAAGAAGAACAATCAAGCTCTCATTTTTTTTGGAGATCTTGGAATTCCAAAAAGATCTGTTGGAAGAACAATTTCAAATCTGTGGTGTTGTGATACAAAGAGCTTTTGACCCAAGAAGCTGTTTATCTCTACATCTAGAAGTTAGAACCTGGAAGTTCCAACACTCTGTTTGAGAGGCAACTTACAGAGAAGGACCAAAACTTCATTTCCTTTATTTCAAGGAGTCCAGATCTGATCTGCCAACACATAGAGCATTATAAACTTCTTCCTAATATCTTTAGCACTATTGTGTTTAATATCTTACATTAGTGACCAGTGTGTCAATTTTTCATACACACACAGAATCTTGTGCTTGAACTAAGGGATACTGAAAATTCCTATACCAAACACTCTTTACATTTGTTTCTCACGCATAACTGTGGAAGAATCCTAGTGTGGCTTGGTAGTCTATTTTCCCACATAGAACTGTGGTAGAGGTTGCCAAACCTGGAAGGTTTGTGAAACTATTGTAAAGCTCGATACAAGCTATGTATCATTTTTAATATAACTGCTTGGTCGAAGGTGATCACCAAGTGGAGGGGATTAGGTCTTAGATTAAGAATGAACCTCTTGTTTAAATTGTTGAGTTCAACTTTCAAGTACTCTATTTTACATTTATCTACTGCTTATATTTTCAAAGATAGAAATCTATTTTTACATTCACTCTGATAGTTAGTTTTGGTTAGTGTGTATATGTGATTATTTTAGTAAACTTGTTTCTAAAGGTGAATTAGTACACACACTAATTCAAATGAGTATTAATCAACCTTTGAGTAACCTATTGAACAATAAATAACTTATATCTTTACTACCTTAATTAATTGGGCTGTTTTAATTTGGTGATTTTAATCCTAAACTTTTTCAACAGAAATTTTTAATTGGAACTAAATTCACCCCACTCTTCAGTATCCACTCCAACCAACATTTGGTATCAGTGGTTTTCTTTATTCATACCATCAAACCTATTTTTCAATATTTTCAATTTCTTTTCAACTTTGATTTTAGTTGTATCTAAGAGATCTAAAAATTTCTGTTATATCTAAATTTTCAGTTCTTTAACCTTTTAATTTTCTATGGATAACCGAGTTGACAGTGATGCAACTAACAGACCACGTTTCCTTAATTTCAATAATTATGGTATGTGGAAATTGAAAAAAAATGTATCTTGAAAGCTCGAGACCTAAAATCTAGGACACAATTGAGGAACAACATGAATTACCTGCTACTGCTAGGGATACATGGTCTCAAGTGACTAAAATTACTTATAATAATAATTGTATGGAAATTAATTCCTTATACTATGCTTTGGGTGATGAATAATTCAATAGAATATCTGCCTCTAAGACTGCTCATGAAATTTGGGATACCTTGGCTGTCTCTCATGAATGGAAAACCAATGCTAAAGAAATGAGTTTAAATATCTATATTATTAAATATGATAATTTTAAGATGAATCCTGATGAACCTATATCTGAAATGTATTTCAGGTTCAATGAAATTGTGAACACCATGAATCTGTTTGGGAAACCAGTGGACAACAAAGACCAAATAATGAGGCTGCTTAGATGCCTACCTGACAGATGGAGAGGCACTTTTGTATCAATTCGAGAATCATTTTACATCAGCAAGATACCAGTAAAGGAGCTAATTTTCAAGCTAGTTATGTATGAAGAAGAGATTAAAGTGATTCAAGAAATAGAAGAAGAAACAATAATGAATTCAGTATCATTCTAGACTTCTACCACAAAAAGAAAAGACAAAGAAAAAGTTCAAGAACCTGTAGACAGTTCTACAAGTGAAGACTCAAATTTAGACAGTGATGAGGAGATGACACAACTTGCCGGAAGATTAAAAAGGTTCTACTGAAAAAATAAATTCTCTAGGAAGTCAAGCTTCCAAGGAAAGTATGATCATAAAGGAAAATGGAAGAAATACAGGAAGTGGAATGGGAATACAAGTGAAATATTTTGCTATGAATGTAAACGAAAAGGTCATGTGAAAGTAGACTGCCCCAAGTAGAAATTCAAGAGAAAATATGAGGATAATGGAAGAGGTTATAAAAAGTCTATGAAAGAAACTTGGAGTGCTTCAGAAGATAGTTTGAGTGGATCTGGTGCTTCAGAATCAGAACAGAACAAACATGCCAATTTATGCTTTATGCCAGAGACATATGAGGGAATTTGTTTAAAGAGTTCCTGTAAGACCGTATGGTACTTGGACAGTGGATGTTCAAGACATATGATTGGAGACTATTCTTGCTTCAAGTTTCTAATAAAAGTTGATGGTGGTCATGTTACCTTTGGTGATAATGCAAAAGGAAAAATCATCGGCTTAGGCCAGATTGGTAACACAAATACATTATTAATTTTTAAAGTACTTCTTATTGATGAACTGAATTACTATTTAATTATCATATCTCAGTTATGTGATGATGACTTTAATGTTAAGTTTGAAAATGATGCATGAAATGTTTTTAATTCAAAAAATGATTTAGTTTTCACTTCTTGTAGAAATTAGAATGTATATGTTGTTGATCTAAATTTCTTAGCCAAACAGAATGTTTCCTGTTTAAATGCTTTTCATAAGGAATCATGGTTGTGGCACAAAAGGTTAGGACACTGGAATGTGCACTCACTTAAGAAGCTATCTATGGAAAGTTTAGTTAGAGACTTACTTAAATTAGAATTCCCACTTGACAAAGCGTGTAATCCCTATCAAAAGGGAAAACAACACAACATTTCTTTCAAACCAAAGAAAGAAGTTTCAACTTCTCAACCACTTGAGTTGGTTCACATGGATTTGTTTGGACCACCAATAGTCTCATGTATAAATGGGAAGCACTATGTTAATGTTCTTATAGATGAATTTTCTAGGTATACTTCGGTATACTTCCTCTCTTACAAAAGTGAATCCTATTCCTACTTTGCTAAGTATTCCAAGTCTGTATAAAATCATAGTGGACTTAGAATCAAGACCCTGAGAAGTGATCATGGCCGTGAGTTTGAAAATCATGATTTTGAATCTTTTTTCTCACAGAGTGGCTATAGTCACAATTTCTCTATTACTAGGACACCTCAACAAAATAGAGTTATAGATAGAAGAAATAAGACCCTTCAAGAAATTCCTATAACTATGCTTAATGAGTATGATTACCTGTTTATTTTTGGAATGAAGCTGTAAATATAGCTTGTTATACCATCAATAGAGTTTTAATTATACCTGTTCTAAATAAGACCCCTTATGAGCTTGGGAACAATAGGAAGCCTAAGGTTAATTAATTTAGAGTTTTTGGTTGCAAAGTCCTTATTATTAATACTAAGGATAATCTTGACAACTTTTCTCCCAAAAGTGATGAAGGAATTTTCATGGGTTATTCTATATCAAGTAAAGCCTATAGAGTATTCAATAAGAAAACCAAATGTGTGGAAGAATCAGTTCATGTCAAATTCGATGAAATTGATCCACATGATCCTAAAAACACTCTTGAACATCTTGAGGAAGATTTGTCAATTATGAACCTTAATGATAAAGATATTGAATCCCCTATGAAAGTGTCCAGTTCTGGAATTTTTCAAAAAACTGGACCTGTTGATTATGAACCAACAGACAACAATGAGGAATCTAGTTCAACCCTTTCTAGAGGCATTAGGACTCTTAAGAATCATCCTCTAGATGATGTTGTAGGTGATATAAATATAGGAACACAAACAAGAGCTTCTCTAAGAAACTAGGTTGAACATCAAGCTTTTCTTTCATAGCTTTAACCCAAAAATATTAATGATGCTATCAAAGATGAATTTTGGGTAATGTCTATACAAGAAGAATTAAATTAGTTCAAAAGAAAAAAAGTCTGGGAATTAGTGGAAAGACCTAAGGATACTTTGACAGTAGGCACTAAATGGGTGTTTTGGATTAAAGTTGATGAGTTTGGAAATATTGTTAGAAATAAGGCAAGCTTAGTTGCAAAAGGATATAGTCAAGAATAAAGAATAGACTATGAGGAGACCTTTTCACCTGTAGCTAGATTAGAAGCTATTAGGATACTACTTTCTTAGGTAGCTCATCTTAATTTGAAACTCTATCAAATGGATGTTAAAAGTGATTTTCTAAATGGGTATATAGTTGAGGATGTGTTCGTTGAACAACCCCCTAGTTTTACAAATCCCTATTTTTCAAATCATGCATTTAAAGCTCTATATGGTTTAAAATAAGCTCCAAGAGCATGGTATGATAGGATTAACTCTTTTATTATTTCAAAAGGTTTTACCAAAGGGATAGCTAATCCTACTCCTTTTATTAAAATAATTTCCAATGATGTTTTGATAGTACAAATTTATGTGGATTATATTATTTTTGGATCTTCTAAAAATTCTTTATTTATTGATTTTTAAAAAATGATCCAAAATAAGTTTGAAATGAGTTTAATGGGAGAACACAAATTTTTCCTTGGATTTCAGATCCTTCAAAATAAAAATGGAATTGTTTTGAATGAAGGTAAACATATCAAGGATCTTTTAAAACGTTTTGCTTTGGATGGTAGTAAAGGTAGTGACACACCTATGAGTACCACCTGTAATTTGGATGCTGATGAAGCTGGAGAACCAGTGGATCAAACCAACTACATAGGTATGATATGGAGTCTACTCTATCTTACAGCTAGCAGACCTAACATTATGTTTAGTGTATGTATGTGTGCTCGCTTTCAAGCCAATCCAAAAGAGTCTCATTTAACTGCTATTAAAAGGATTTTTAAATATCTAAAATATACTCCCAACTTAGGACTATTTTATCCAAAAGGAAAATAATTTGATTTGTTGAGTTATTCTGATGCTGATTTTTCCAGATACAAGTTAGATAGAAAAATCACCTCTGGGACATGTCACATTTTTGGCAAGTCAAGAGTATCATGGTGTAGTAAGAAACATAATTCTGTTGCATTATCTACTGATGAAGCTGAATACATAGTTGCATGTAGTTTTTGTGCTCACATTTGGTGGATGAAACACACATTAATAGACTATTCATATCAATTCAAACATGTCTCTATAAAGTGTGACAATACAAGTGATATTAACAATTCCAAAAATCCTGTATCTCATGTTAGGACAAAGAATATTAATATGAGACATCACTTTTTGAGGTATCATTATCAAAATTGTGATATCACTATAGAATTCATTAGCACTGAACATCAATTGGATGATATATTCACAAAACCTTTGAATTCTAAGAGATTATGTTAAATCAAAAATGAGTTAGGTATGATTAATTTCAGTATAGGAAACCTCACAGTCGAACCTCACAATTAGACCTCACTGATGTACCTCACCGTTGGAACTCACCGATGTACCACACCATTGGACCTCTCTGATGTACCTCACCATTGGACCTCACTGATGTACCTCACCAATGGACCTCACTGGTGTTCCTCACCGTTGAACCTCACTGTTGAACCTCACTGTTTGAACCTCATTGTTAGGAATCTCACTGTTGGATACCTCGTTGTTTGTCTTCACCGATTTTTTTTGCAGGAGTCCAAAACGCTTTATTCTTATTCATTATTCCTGTTTTATTTACTTTTTAATCCATAAAGGATAAAACTAAAGCTATGAACATATCTCAATCCACTCTCTTCCCCAATCTCGAACCTTAGCTATCAAAATCCCTAAACTCTAACTCTCTGCTAAACCTATAAACCACTTCGAACCTCTAGGGCACAACACAAGAAACACACTAGTATCAATGAGGATGCACCAATGCCAAAGATGACTCGAGCTAAGTCTAGTGGAAATAGTAGTACCCTAACAAGACCTGTCAACCCGCATCTGACAAAGAGAGAAATGATGGATGAGAAGGAGATGAGTGAAGAATGGATTCTATCGAGCACGTCATTAGTGCTGGAAGTACTAGAAGCCCAAGGATGGACCGAATTCTTTGCCAATAACAATGGACCTTACTACCCGAATCTTGTGAAGGAATTATATGAATACATGAAGTTCGAAAAGGATGATGATGTGCATAGTCTGGTATCTAGAGTCAATAGAAATGAAGTTAGCTTCTCGTCTGCTGAGTGGGATGCCTATTTGAGAGTTTATCTTGAAGGAGTTTATGAATACTATTCGCGAGTGGATCCTCTAGACAGTGATATTTTTGGGTATGAAAAAGATATGGAAGAGCTGACAGGGAATGGAAAATCAAGGAAGATCATTGCAGTTGAGATGAATAGAGAAGATAGGCTTTTATTTAAGTTCATTCAGCGTGTGATTAGTCCCAGGGGAGGGGATTTTGTAGTGCTAAAGTATCTGGACATATTCCTGATGTACTTGCTGAATCATGTGGAGAAGATCAACCTATGTAGTTTGCTGATGGCACAATTGGAGGATACGACTAAGGAAACCTCAAAGTCCAATGCCCTATTACATCCCAAGCTAATCTCAGTAATTATAAAGGTAAAGGGTGTGGATGGAAATAAAGAGGGGATGATAGTGGATACGAATAGTGTTTGTATCTCCAAAATTATTTGAAAATTCATGAAAATTAGATAGAATCCCTAGAAGAAGGCATGGGTGAAGGATGAAGGAAACGTTTATTAAATGTTTGACCCTACTACTCACCCATCCAGGACAAAAGACAAGAGAGATCCAGGCTTGAAGTCTAATGAGCCCGAACCAACTTATTTAGATGATGACGAGGAAATTGAAGGAGCTATGGAATCTGAAAGACAAGACACCCCCATTGATGATGGGAGTGATCCCAATTTACCTGACAGTCCTGTAAGGACAATATCTTTCGAAGCACCCAGCTCTCCAAAATAACTGCCAAGAAGAGAGACTATTCTGAGGGACAATGATGCTGAGACCAGTGAAGAAGAAGAAGTATCTGTGAATATTGCCAGAGACACCTCTGAAGAGAATGAGGCTACTAAGTCAGATCATTCTGATCATGAGGCAAAGGATGCTGGTGATAAGGATGAAGGAAAGAAGGATGCTATTTCTGAAGCTGATGATGAGAATAGTGAAGGAGAGGAGCTTAGTTTGATCCCTCTGATAGGTAATACATACATGACAGTGTCTGACCAAGAAGAATAAGTGGCATCTACTACCATTCAAATAGAGGTCATTGATGACTCAGTGGAGGCTGTGGCTCACCCCACTGGTGAATAAATGGATCAGACAGAGGTTGAGTCTGCTAGAGTTTAAGAGGAGGTTGTGGAATTAACTAGGGAAGAACCAATAGAGGAGAATACTCAGGAGAAAGCTCCATGTGAGGAGAAGCATCCTGGTTATGTATCTGTTATTCATGACATTGAAGAATGGTCAGAATACCCTGGATACTTTTTACTTGCGGTTGGATTATGATGATTCTGATTGTGATATGTCAAACAAAGGACACCCTATACATACTGTTTTAGAACCTACTGTAGTGCCTCCAGTGGTTATCCTTCCTGAGAACCTTATCACTAAGGATGATCTGGAATCTCAGAAAACAGATATGCACTAGATGTTTGATAACAGGGCCTATGAAATGAAAAAGGCAATGACCTTAATTCAAGAGCTGACTGTCTTTGAGAGGACTAGGATTTGGTCTTCCTTTCAAGCCACTTTGTCCCAAGAAGTATCTCAAATCCAGAATCAACTCAATTACGTGTCTCAGTCTGTGGAACTTCTAAGATAGTCAGTGGTGAGCCTGACTGCTCTAATGGCTTCAAGGGTCCAATCAGATAAAGACATTCACTATATCAGAAATGTGGTGCAACAGATGGTTGCAGTGTTTGAAAGTTTTAAGGAATCGATGAAAGCTCATGTGAAGGGCCATGATGATGATGTGAAGAAGCTCATCAATTGGTTGACCAAGTCTTTTAAGGAAACTATTTCTTTCACTATAAAACCTTTGGTTTCCTCTGCCTCTGCTTCAACCTCCACTGCACCACTTGTGGACTTCTTAGCATTCAGGACAGTGGTCAGTGAAGAGTTAGAAAAGATATTTGGTGTCAGTGCACATAACTCTCAATCTGTGACTCAGAATATTACCACTATCAAATATGTTAAGAAGGAATTTAGTGAATTCATGAGAGAGGTTGTCCAGGACCAGAAGAGTATAAAGGAACTGATTAATTACTATTTTAAAAGGATTTACTCCAAGCATAAGATGGATGATCATTTCATTCTTTTTTTGGAATACCTTAAGATTCCACCAGTCACCAGAGCCTTCAAGGAACAAGTCACTCAGCTGGGCCAGTTGACTTCAGCCTTAGAGAAATTTATGGAGAACAAGGATGACTTCATATCGGCTATGGAAAGAGGAGGAATCATTATTATCGGCTTCAGAAACCTACTTCTACCCTTTCTTCATGTGAACTGTACCCCAATCATAGTCCCTCATGCCTTACCTACATTATAACCCAGATGTTCTTCCAGGATGTCTTCTAGTGCAGCCACTATAAGCCTTACTCCAATGATACCTCAGAGAGCTACCCACTACAGAAACACATGATCTTCTTTTTCTACCCCTCCAGTCATTCCTGCAGCAATTCCTAAACCAGCTAATCCACCAAATCATCCTCCATCTTCTTTTTACAAAGGGAAAGAACACTTGCCTGAGGCTGTTGTGGATTGAGTTTGTTTCTGTATTTTGATAGGGTCTGTATATTTTTTTGGTGTCATGTAATGTCATTCCATTAATACAAGTATTCTATGTTATCTCTGTTTGTGTTTCTTTTTTCTAATCACAAAGGGGGAGAGATGCTGTGCTAATACTAATATGATCCTATGATTTCATTACTCTCTCATGAACCTTGTCAACTTTTCCATCTGATAAAATTTACTCTTATTAATATCTGATACTTGAGAAACCACAATTGAACTAAGGTTCCCTTTGATCTCTGTATTATATGCTTATCTGTGATATCTATAATTAATACATACTGGCATTATTTGTGATTATCAAAAAGGGGGAGATTGTTGGACTCACCTGTTTTGATAATCCCTAATCATGTTTAATTCCATGGTTATAATGTATTAGTCATTTTTGCAATATTATTTAATCAATATTCATAATGTTTATCTTACATAAATCAATATGTTTTTCAATCTCTTGGATTTTCTAAATCATGTGTTCAGTTTAAAATTATCTAAGTATAAGTTTACTGTTAAAGCCTGTTGGTAAGAGCCTTCCATTCAAGGTCACTATTATAACTCACTGTTGAAGATCTATAGTCACTGTTGGAAGCTATCGGTACAAGGTCACTATTACAAGTCTATCGTTTATATGATTATCAAATCTTACAGACAAAGAGTCACCGTTATAGGTCAATGTTGGGACAAGGATTCTGTTAGAATTCCACTATCAGACTCTTTATCAAGTCTCCTGTTAAGGGATTCATAGTTTAAGTATACCACTGGACATGTCTACCGTTAGTAGAATGATACCGCTAGACAACTCCTACTGTTGATGAAGTATGCTGATAGACAAACTCCACCGTTGATGAATTCAACTGTTGAGACAGTCTACCGCTAGAAAAGGTCACTGTTGAAGTAGTATGATGTTATAGAGCTACTATTAGAAGCTTACTAATTGAAGTTTACCGTTGATCAAACTTATTGACTGAAGCCTACTGTTAAAGTTCTACTATTGATCCTACCAATGAAGTTCACTGTTGAAGATCTTACTGTTGAAGTCTGTCGTGTGATAGGCACATCCTACTAGTCTAATGATAACCTATTCTTTTCTTTACCAATTTTCTTAATACTATCATAACAGTCATGTCCGGGCAAATTAATGCACCTGACATTATTTAATGATATTTGCAGGCATATCAGGAAACAATATGAGGTACGAGGAAGACCACACATGGATGAATCATTTCTCTTGTCAGACCCTGCTGAATCAAATAAGAAAAAGGTGAACTAAAATAAGGATATAAATAGAGACATAAAGAAAATAAGAAACATATATATACACCCAGTACCCCTGACATTTCAAGTATCAAGAAGAATAACACTCAAGCTCTCATTTTTCTGGAGATCATGGAATTCCAAAAAGATCTGTTGGAAGAACATTTTCAAAGCTGTGGTGTTGTGCTATAAAGAGCTTTTGACCCAATAAGCTAATTATCTATACATCTGGAAGTCAGAACCTAGAAGTTGCAACACTCTGTTTGAGAGGCAAATTGAAGAGAAAGACCAAAACATCATTTCCTTTATTTCAAGGAGTCCAGAGCTAATTTTCCTACATATAGAGAATTATAAACTTCTTTCTAATATCTTTAGATCTACTGTGTTTAGTATCTTACATTTGTGAGTAGTGTGTCTGTATGTCTTACACACACTAAATCTTGTGCTTGAATTGAGGGACACTAAAAATTCCCATAACAAACTCTCTTTACATTAGGTTTCCCATGCATAACTATGGATGAAGCATAGTGTGGATTGGTAGTTTATTTTCCCACGTAGAACTATGGTTGAGGTTTCCAAAACTGGATTGTTTGTGAAATGGTTGTAAAGCTCGATAAAGGATGTGTATCATTTTTAATATAACTAATTGGTGGCAGGCGATCACTAAGTGGAGAGGATTAGGTCTTGGCTTACGACTGAACCTCTTGGTTAAATTGTTTAGTTCAACTTTAAATTACTATGTTTTAAATTTATGCGCTGCTTATATTTTTAATGAAAGAAATTTGTTTTTACATTCACTCTAAAATTTAGTTTTGGTTAGTGTGTATATTTGATTCTTTTAGAAAAATTGTTTCAAAAGTTGAATTAGTACTCACACTGATTCAACTGAGGATTAATCAACCTTTGAGAAACCTGTTAAAAAATAAATCACTTATATATCTACTGCCTTAATTAACTAGGCTGTTTTAATTTGGGGGATTTTAATACTAAAAGTTTTTAAACGAAATTTTTAATTGGAACTCAATTCACCGCCCTCTTGAGTATCCACTCCGACCAACAATAATGTATTTCCACCATAATTAACTTAAATAATATTTAATGATGAATTATTTAAATAAAATATATGTATTGTATATCTAAATATAGGAAGTTTAATACATATAATTATGATTATTTTTTCGTATAGTTAATGTAAGATCATATTATGTTTGAAAAATTCATTTCCTGAAAAACCATTTTTCAACACATTTTAAAGGTTTATTTTTAAATTAATTTAGGTTAATTTTATGAATATAATTTAATAAAATGGATTCATAAATTTATATAAAAATAATTAATATTACTTAACAATTTCAACTTAATTTTGGTCATACCTAAGAAGAAAAAACAATAAAAATTAATTATAATGTTTAGGGTCAAAACGGTTTTACCAAATGTTAATATATAAAGATAGGAGTTAAAATGAAAAAAAATAAACTTTCTAAAACCATATTTTTTATTAAATTTATGACTTATACTTATTCCCTTTGAATATGATTGATTTTTTAGCTATATTTTTGAAAAAGTGACATTACATTATTTTATGACTTTAAACTATTACAAATGTGCGACTCACATCAATTATAAAAGGGAACCTCCTACCTTCACTTATTCACTCCTATAAATCCATTTAGGTACCTAAAAACCTACCTAAATACATTCCTAACATCTTTATCCATGTTATATAGATACTAGATTTCCCAAAATACCAATCCTATGGTCCTTAATAAGAGATTCGAAAAAGGGTTTTCTAAGAGAATCTAATAATATTCACCAAGATCTTTCTTTTTTAATTTTTCTTTTAATAACTTCAATTATGTCCTAATAATTTCAATATATTAACACCAGTATATAAAATATAATTAAAATATAATTATTTTTATTACATTTTAGTTATCCAGCACCTTATCCACCAAATTTGAAAAAACCATCGCTCCTATGTATTGTGGACTATCACCTCACGAAATGGCTAGTTAAATTCATTGAAACCTAATGGTGCAATTAGGAAGGGTGGGGAATGTTTATATATGATGTAATTTTCTCATACATCTGAAGGAGTTGGAAAAAATCCATTAAATTACCTTGTCATGTATCAATGTTATATAAATAAAATCATTAGTCTTGGAATTTATATAATAACAAATGTATACTTTAAAAAAAGTATGTTTATATAAAAATTCAAAATCAAGGTAAGAATTGATAAATATAATAGTTTTTATTCAAGTGATAAATAAAAGGGTTGCTAAATCATAGAGTTGAATACAAAGGAATATTTCATGCTTCGATAGATCTTAATAAAATATTTAAAATATTTCTTAATTCTATTATATGATAAAGGAATTAATATATTGAAAAATAGTTTTATTAAACACATGATATCCTGAATTTAATATAAGCTAACTATAAAAGGAGTTTTATCTAGGATAAAAGTTTTTATCCATATATTTGTTAAAATAAAAGTGAAATGATCCCACCACCCATCAGTTTAATAAATTAAGGAATACAATATTTTTATTAGTATAAGTATCAAATTGAATAGAACACGATGTTCTATAAATTTATAATATTTTATTTATAAAATATTTTCATTAAAGTAAAAAAAAGTTATTTCATAAACTTTAAGGGGATTGTAAAAATTTGAATGATACTCTAAAGTGAATATATTGGCTTATGGGCTTATGGAAGTATGGGAGGACTTTGAAAAGTTAAAATTTAACATATAAAAAATTAAGACAATTAGGGTGTATATCACTTAAATATACTATAGTGTTTAGAGTATATTAGTAAAAGATTAATTTGAATAATTAAATTTGTAGACACAATATTTCATGAAAACATTTGATTGAACTTTTTATAAATGATGATAATGATGATAAACATAGAAGGAGTTCTATGTATACCACATGAGTTATTAACAACAAGGAGTTTGAGTTTGTGAAGCTAAGGAGTTTGAATACTTGATCAAGGAGTTGAAAATTAGGAATTTGATTCATAATTATCACCTTTATTAAAACTATCTTACTTCAAAGATGTTATTCACAAAAGAATAGTGTAAAGTTTTATTAGATTTCTAGATAATTATGTGGATGAAATTACATAGATATTTAATATAATTAACAAGACCCCTGAATTTGAACAAAAAATAAGCCTTATTTGGAATTCGATTATTTGGGATATGTTAGATATAAAATTGTGAATGGTTTTTTAATATTCTTAAAGGTTTTTAAGAATATAAATCTATCATGTTATACAAAATGTTAATCTAAACTCTATTATACTTTCACATTGGATGCATATGTGTGTGTGTGTGTGTGTATATATATATATCATGAAGTAAAATCATAATTTATTTCTCAAAGAATGATTTTGATTTATCCCTAACTGATGTTCATCATGGTGTATTATAGGTTGCAATGAAATATTAAAGTTTTCATGAGTATGATCCTTTTATTGGGATACATAATATGTAAATGAGGCAAAAAACAAGTTTGGTTCCCCATATGACCCACCAATTATACCACAAGGAGTTTCATGTACTATATCATTGGTATACCAGGGGTGACTAGTTCATATTTAGATTCCCCACTACCTAGGTTTGTAAAGATATCTGACGTGAGAAAATTTAAACTTTTATACATTTAATATTTAGGCCTTGATGTTTAGATAATCAGTGGTGTTTGGGTATGTTTCAGATCATGTTGTTGATTAGAGGTCAACTAAGATGAAATTTTTCTTTTAATATGATGAGTATGACATCTTATCCCTTGATTGAGATAGTCTGAGGAAGTGTAAATAAATACCTAGATAACCCATATGGTGTTCCTATCTATCAGGTGTGGTACATGTGATGTTCTTATCCCTAAAGGATAATTACATGTAATGTATTTATCATCCAGGATAGTTTATACCTAGAGAATTTTTAATATATTAGTGGATATAATAGACTGAAAAACTTCATATCTCATGTTCACTTGAGGTCTTGGAAAAAAGGGATAATATAAAAATGCATTTATGCATATGATGAAACTTGTAGTCATAGGTATAAAGATACATGTGTTTGATGGAGATCACACATGATACCTTCATAGATCAAGTAGCACTAAAATTTTTAGTGGCCTATATTTTATAACATTTAAAAATTCAACAATTTATATTTTCAAGAAATAAAATAGTGTATAGTGGGGTAACACTTTGTTTTTTACTAGATTATGATTGAATATTGACTTAGAGAGTTGTTCTAATAGTATTTTTGAGTTTATCTTAAAGTATATTTAGATGTGTGATCACAAATTATTTCATATGACGTGATACAAACTTCATTAAATATTGAAAAAATTTATTTGGAAGATATCTAAAAATATTTTTGGACATGGTTTCACATGTAGTTGTATATGATATAGTATAAGGTTAAATAAAACAAAGTCTATGAGGATTTAGTTAAAGTGGGAGATTTTTGGAGATATTTTATAAATACATATTATAGTTAGAACCCCACATGTAAATATGGTAGATTATTTCCAATTATATTATTTTATTTTGGGGCAATTTGAATATTTATTTTATTTTTGGTTTAAAATTTGAGAATTTGAGAATTTTTCTTTTGTTTCATGGTTAACATACACAGTTTAGGGGAAATAATTCGATGACACTTTCAAAGGTACTATTACAATTAGTTTTTTATTGCATAGTCATTCTATGTGGGAAATGCATGGTTCAGTATAAACCAAAAAAATTGTAGGAGAAACTATGAAGAGACCCTTATGTATGGGTTGTCTAGAACACAACTTGTGCATGGTTTGGAGAAATCATGTGACAAGTGTGTGAGCGGTACAAAAACATTTTTAGTGTGGTTTCTCATGGTTTTCATATGATTTATTAAATCAGTTATCCAAATAATATGAGTTTCTAGGTCTTGTAGAGTTCAATATACATGGTTATCAAATGGTTTACAGACATTTATGACCAAACCATAAAGTCTTTATAGTTTTTGAAAATTACCAAATACATATTGCACCCTCTCTAATTTTTGACTGAAAAAAACATTCCTTTTCTTACTATTCAGATTAAATCCCCTGGAGAAGCCTTTAGTGAAAACCCCACTCCCCTCCTTGAGTTTTTGGCCCTCTACCTTTGAATTCCAAGGATCCTTCATAGGTAACAACTTCCATCATCTCTATTCCAATTTAATATTTATTTTATTTCATTTTTTATTGATTGTTGGTTTTAGAAAAACCCTACGTGATTTTTGGATTCTATATTATTGCTAATTTTCATCTTAGGGTGCTTTTATCCCACATTGAGACTTCCTCTCTATATTATTTAAGGTTCATTTTAATATTCACTTTGCCTATGTTGGTTTTTATATGTCATTTATTTATTTTTAATTTCATAATGTTCTTGAATACTTTTAAATTCAGTTTTAAATTTAAGTACGTATATGAATTATTCCAAGGATGTATTTGGGAAATGTTTTAAGAAATTTACATGGTTGGAATAAAATGTTTTCTATGCATTTCAAGTTAATTATTCTAAACTTAATGTTTAATCTTGAGAAGTGCATGATTAAATTCCAAAAAGGATTTTTAAAATGGATTTTCATGATAAATAAATGTCTTAGGTAATTCTTATATTTTAAATAAAGAATATTTCCTCTAAATAATGGTTTGGAATTTTAAATTAATTTTACCACTTTGATTTCCAAAAGTGGTTTGGAAATGTGAAATATTACCTAATATCAAAAGATACTTGGAATTCTAATTTGATACTTTAAGAGGAAAATTTAAAAATTTAAAATAAATAGGTTGGTTCATATGAGACCCTCATTAGTTTCCCATTATAATTAATTGAAAATTTGTGAGAAATTAATTATGTGGTGAATGTGAAATGTGAAATGGGTTGTTTTGTGTGAGGGTGTATGAGGTGAGGGAGAGTTATTTTTTAATGCTTATGATGCATGTGATTCTCATTTATTAATCATTTCTCACATCCAATCTCAATTGGTCATGGGAACCCAAGGAATGGGTGGGAGGTATTGATGAATTTTATCCTAGTTGGTACACATTCTCATAGGGTCTCCTCTATAATGAGATATGGTTTGGTGGGGGGTTTCATGTCGATGAAGATTGTGTGGTCTAATGTAGTGGATTATGTTATGGTAAGATATAATGTCTGTTGAGTGCCAGTCCTGGTTTTTACTGAACATTTGGATTTTGTTACTTTAGGACCTAGGTAGTTTCCTATTGCCCAAGTTGTTTGATCTGTAGACATATGTATGAGATTTCTATTTCATGGATTATTTTATCCCCATGTGATTTATTGGATAGTGGCACCATTTATGATTATCAATTTTATTTTTATATTTCTCTATATTTTAATCGTACCCTAACTTTATTATGTTTTATTTCTTTATGTTTGGGTGTGTTTCGAAAGTATTTTTCAAAGTGGGTTTGATATGTGTTTTTAAATAAAGTAATGTAGTTAGGTTTAATTTAGGGTTCTCATGAAATGTTTTGAAATGTTTTCAATTGGTTTTTCATGGATTTTCAAAAAATTTAGGGTTCATGATTTGGGTATAAAAAATGGGTTTTTTGGTTTTTCTTATAGGGAAAGGTTTTATTTCATAAAATATAGAACATGTGGATTAAAATATTTATTATTTAAAATGAAAATGATAAATATTACTTTATATTGTATTTTTAACTATATTTTATGATCTTTTTAATTAATGTAGTTGCATGTACTTGGTGCTGATATCCTACTGGGCCTGTTATCTTACACATGGTATACACAATCAAGTGTGTGTATGAAATTCTTGTATTTCTCATAGGTTTCAAGTTCTATTATGGTATGACTATCTCTTTCATAGGATGACGAGTGAGTTGTGATTAGGAGGGAAACTACGGGTTTCATGGTAGTACTTAAGTAGTTCAGTTTGGGTTTTGTTTTATTTTGGAATTCTTTGTATTGAACAAGATGAATATATATATGTATATATATATATATCCATTTTAACTAATTCTTACCTATTATTTATTTATTTTATTTGATATAATTGTGTTTTTATTAATAGAATGGGAAAATTATATTTATTATGAAATATTTATTTTATTTTGTTACCGGGTTTTGTATATTTGATATTACATGGATTTTTAATGACTGGATGATTCATTCTGTGTTCTTGTAAAATGATCAACTATATTTTAACTCTAATTTTAGGGTGAATTCATTCTAAATGTATTTAATTTGACTAACATGAACTAATTTTTAGCCAGTGGGGATGGGGAATGGAGTTTGGATCTAGTGGCATGCCTTGTTAGGTGATGTATTGCGTTAGTTAGGGTCAGTTCATGACAAAGTGTATCAGAGCATGGGATTATTGCAAGATTCTAGGTTCTTGAAAACACCTTCTTGTAATATTCTATGTGTCATGATGGAATGGAAATTAGGGATGTCCTATTTTTCAAGGTAAGACTGGTAGATCCTAATGAGCTCTTTCTCAACTGGAAACTCAAGTTACTATGAGATGTTGGGTTTAAGCCTTTTATTTTTGATTTAATTATTGACTTATTAAGGAAATTTGTTTGTTAAGAGATAATATTTAGATCCCCTATTATTTCATAATGTGATTTTGGGATTTTATTTTAATTTTTTGTTAAAAATTAAAGAATAATCGAGGATTCCTAGTCATCCCACACAGTCTTTTAAACTATGTGAATCTAATGCAGATGGTTATGTGAGCTTCCTAGAGGTTTCTATAAAGTTGAAAAATGGTTTGACAAACTATGAAACCAACTTTTTCTCTACTTTAAATCCCTCTTTATATTTTTTATGATCCCTGTTAGTTCCAAGTCACTCCAAAAGTGGTTCCTTTATAAATTAAATAGGGTATCAATGAGTGTGCATTGTGATTATAATAGTTATTTTAGAAGTTTGGTATGGTATTTTTTATACCTTATAATTTCAGTGGTTGCTAGTTATTTTTAAAGAAAAAGGGTAATTTTATGAGGCATGTGATTTTAAAACACGTTCTAGATTTATTATTATAGAACATATTATTTAATTTAATATGAGAAATTTTTAATAGTGGCTAATTTCAAAATGATAGTTGGAAAATGTTTTGAAATTGGAATGAAATTTTATCTAAAATTCTTGGCATGGTTTTTGTTTGGAATAGAAATGTTTTTCAAGTTTAATCGAATTGTCGATTTTTTTAAAATTTTGAAATGAAATATGTTGTTACCAAGGGTATTTTGTTGTAGAATAAGGTTATATAATTTTTTAAATGAAACATTAGTAAAATTAATTTTTGTAATATTTATTAGGGGTGAGTTATTTTAACAAAAAGAATGTTTTGCGATGTTTGGATGGCGTATTTGTATTAGGTGAATTTCTATTTTTTTGGGAATTTACAATAGTCATAACAGGAATATTTTGTTTTAAGTATAGAGTCAATAAGTAGTTAGATCCATATATGATATTATATATGAATACTTACAAAAAAGGATAATAAATGAAGTAGAAGGATATTTATTAGGATAATTCCATTGTCGAACCAAAATAACACCTTGAGAAAATATATTTAGAGAGGTTTAATGATGACATTATCTTCTTATAGACCCTATCATAGGATTTCAAACAAGTGGTGTTCATTTAGTGTCTCCAATATTAGATCGGTGATGGATTTGTTGATCATTTCTTAGCGTGGTGTCCTTCTCATCCAAGGGAGCCATTAATGGATCATTGAAAGTTAATTTTATATAAAGGGTTAATTTACTGGACTTACATTTTTTATTGTGGGATTTTTTTGTGTTTTTTGGTTTCTTATGATAGGAAGGAATTACATGTACTTTTGGAACTGGATTTTGGATTATTTTAAGTTTTTTAGTGAGTTGGGATTTTGAAGGAACTTTTGGGTGTGATTGGGTTTGGGTCATTATTTTCTCTAATGTTTCCCCTTGTCTTATATGGATTGAGTAAAATTTTAAGGGGTAATTATAACTATATGTAATTTTTTGGTCTTCATTTATCTATATTGGGGTTAGTAGTTCTTTTGAATTTTTCGCTTGCTCTATTGGTATAATTAAACTTCATGAGGTATGAGTGTGATCAAAATTAGTGGCAAGGTTTTATTCCTCATTGTGATTTCATGGGAGACTTTGGGTTCCATTTCAGGGTTACTAGGACTGATGGATTCCTGATAAAATTTTGAGGTGATATATTTGGGTTGATAGTGTTAGATTTTGTGTGAACATTTTTTATGGTGAATTTTCAAAGAATTCAAAGTTCTTCACCAGTATAACACATGGAAAGACCCAGATGGAGGTAGTGAACTAGCACAATGGAAGTCTATATACTATTATATTATGTTTAGTTCACTAGATATAACTTCCCCAACATGAACCCACTATACAATTCCATGAGGTGAGTCACCAAATGAACTTAGGTTCACCTACACACATTCTATAGGTTTCTGAATAGAAGTGAGGGTATAATGTATCATGTGAGGAAACTATACCCTCTTTATTAGATAAATCCACAATAGAGAATAATAATAAATAAGGAAACAATATAACCAACTAACAGGCATTACCAAACATTTTCAAAAACTAGGTACAAGTCCACAACCAAATATTAAATATTTATTGATATGTCCAACAATTCCATGTGTTTGGAAAACCCAAAAATAAAGAAAAATTGAAGCATATCTAAAATGAGTCCCGACTCTAAGATCGAATCCCTCATCCATGCATGTCCATCTCCCAAATCAACCATCTAGCATAGGTCATATTCCCTTATCCTGACCCGCAAGCATGAAGTCATGTTGGGTACCCTATGGTAGCCTAAATTGGGCGTGAGTACAATTCAGTAGGCCACCACCAACTCTGTCTACAAAATATACAATCTAAATAGATAGTGCATGCAGGTAATAAATAAACAAAAAGGTAAACAAAAGGTAAACTGGGTCTTATTAGTTAACAATGTTCAATGAAACCATTTTCATCATTTATCTCATGGGTTAGGTATTTTCATCATTTTCAATTTAGAATATGATGAAAACTTAAACAATGCATAAGGAGAAGAATCATGTTCTCTATATCACTAGTGAATTACATTACCCAATCACTTCATAACACTTACCTTGGAGCCTTGGTCCAAGAATTCTTATCACATGCAACTGTTAGGGTCATAGAGCCTCAGTACAACCACCCTAACCTATTCATTAAAGGGAGTTGGTTTTAGAGACTTTCTCCAATCAAAAAAATGGGTGTAGATAGTCAAGTTCAATACCCCACACATACCATAAATTCATGTTCGCATGATTCTTAAATCATTTAACACATATACCAATTCAAAAAATACACTCATTGAACAAATATACCATTTACAAATCATAGTTTGATCAAAACATAATTCATCTTAATGTGATAACCCATTAACACATTTACCCTTTACAATTCAAGAGTCATTAATATGTTAAAATTTTGAAACACCCCCTTATTCCATGTTATTAATTACACAAAATTACATCAATTTCATTTCATAATTTATGTTAAAAATGATATAAAAATCTCACATATTTTCTCCTATATACCCGTGATAACATGATAAAAAACTATCTTCATTTTCATCTCTTAAACCATATAAATTCACAATCACATACCCAAACCCATGTTCATGAATATGGAACACCCCATAGGTGGCCTCCTTCTTTGTCTAAATATACTTAATGCATCCCATGAGGATCATGAGGGTTTCAGTTAAGCATTTAACCAACCAATTTATCATTTCCCACCAAGGGCTTCAAAATCACAACAATACAGAACCAATAAAAAACCACATACACATAAATGAACATCAAGACTATAGGATATAACATGCGTACCACCTACCTCAATTCTAAAAATGAACACCCACTGAATCATAGACTTTTATTTAGATTAAAAAACCCTTAAAATCCTTAAACAAATTTTCACTATAAAAAGAACTTTTTATGGATTCACAAGAAGATGAACAAATTCCACAAGCTCTAAAATTAAAAAAGGAATGAAAAGGAGTGTTAAACTCACCTAAATATTTGATTCACAACCAAAAGAAATCCAAATGGATTTGAAATGAGGGAGGTTGATCCTTAAGATGTTTAAACAGTTTTGGTTCATTACTAGGGATACAAGTGGGATATTGGAAAAAAGTCATGTGTTAGAACACTAATGGTTTGAGAGAAAAAATGGTAGAAACCTAATTTTAATGGGCTTATAGTTTGGCCACATGGTTGGAAAAATCATTCCCCAAATGTGTGACATCCACTATCCAAGAGTTGGGGAGGCCGTACAATTTTTTGGTGATCCTGCATAGTTTGAAAGACCATGTGATTACTATACAGAATGGCTCTATCCAAGACTGCAAGTTTTGGCCTCCCCCCTTTCATGATCTCTTCAAATGGTGAACTAATTCTACAGGAATGCCTGGTTAGGGCACATAGTTACTCAAAACTTTGTGTCAACCATGCAATAGGCACTAGATGTCCATTTCTCCCCTTTTTCACACTCTGAACCCCCAAAACACTCCTCTGAGTTCTCACGTAACGGGTAAACATTATTCTTACCAAAAAAAGGAATCTTTAACCGAAACATAAACAAGTACTAACCTAAAGGAATTTCTGAGATCTTATAACCCCCCCACATGTATAATGGCTCATCCTCGAGCTGCACTCCTAAGCATCACCGAGATTCCTGGGTAAAAAGATTGGGCAACACGACAAACATATCCTTCCCCCTCTCCCATTTCTCTTCTTTAATTTTTCAATGATACCACAACACTCTAACCAAGGCCACAATTTTTCCATGTAATAAATTCTCACTATGATCCATAAAACAAACTGTATGCTCATCAAAGTACGCAACAACCTCAAGATCAACATCATGAGAATCAGTCAGATGAGATGGGTCGAGCTGATACCACTAAAGCCATGACATCTAAAAAACATCGTACATGCCACTATACAACTGTGGAAGAGCCAATCAGTTCACCACTGGTCCGATCCTCTCAATAATTTTAAACGAATCTATGTACCTGGGTTCCAAAATACCCTATGTATGAATCTTGTGATGAACCATCCTTTGAGAAACTCAAATAAACACACAATCACCATCTAGAAACTCAAGAGTCTGTCAACACCAATAAACATATGACATATGCCTTCAAGGAGATGTATCCATATTATTTATAACCAACTAAACTTTTTATGATGTCTCTAGCATGAGAATCAATCACAATATCTCTGATTACCCTTTCTCCATCAAACACAACATCAATCTACATGGCCTCCCATAGATCACCTAATATTGTTCCATATGAATCATCACCTGGTAACTATTGTTATAAGTAAACTCAACAAGTGACAATTTATTCTCCCTAGAACCACTATAATAGATAACACATGACCTCAATATTCCCTCTATCACCTTAATAGTATTCTTCATTTTCCTGTCCATATGTTGGTGGAACGTCGTAATCAAAAAAACATGGGAACCAAGTGCCTTATATAACCCCTAATAGAACCTTGAATTAAAATTCCGGTCATGATCCGAAACTATAGTCCTCATAACCACATGAAACTATAATATCTCCTAAACATAAAAATACCCTAATTGGTAAATAGTGATGGTCTCTCAAATCGGTAAGAAATGTTCCACCTTGGTCAACCGATCTATAACTACCAAGATCACGTCATTCTTCAGAGGAATCATTAGAAGACCCACCACAAAATACCTCTTCACACAATCTCATTTATATTCCATAATAGGAAAATGCTATAAAAAAATCACCTAGTTGCTAATCCTCAGACTTCACATGTTGACAAGTATAGCATCACATCACAAAACTAGAAAACTCTTTCTTCATCCCTGACCACCAATAATATCTATGAAGGTCACAATACTTTTTTGTCAAAACTAGGATGCACTACCAACTTAGAGTCATTGAACTCATGAATCAACTCTTCCGAAATACATGTAGCCACAACAAAATGACCATTAACATAAATTATCACATCATCACCAATAGTCCATCTGAATGGTGAATCCCACCATCAAGAATTTACCTCAGGGATAAACAACCTGGATCCTCATATTGCCTCTCCTTGGACTATCTTAGAAGGGTGGAATCAACTACCAAGGATGCAAGTTTTATCTACCATTTTCCATACTAAAACTCTACTAGAATATCATAAAAAAACACTATCATAATCCACATTAAATTGGATTCCTAAACTGCCTAGTTTTGTGCCCTCCAACTCAAAGCATTCAAAAGACTATTCCCTTCTCTGAGCATATATACCAGCTTGAAATCAAAGGACTACATATATTCATCCCATATTCACTACCAAATATTCAAATAACCATGATAGAATAAGTACTTAAGGTTTTAATGACAGGTATACATATTAATCCTCTCTCTAAAAAAATAATTCCTCCAACATTTTAAGACGTAAACCACCAAAACAAATTTATATAATGCATGGGGTAATTTCATTCATTATCCCTAAACTACCATGGACCATATTCCAAAAACCTATCAACCTTCATCAAAATATCCCCAAGAACAATACTGGATTCATAACAAAATAAGTTATAGTCCTAAACTGGATCAATTACGTTCAAAATTGGGGCATTTGTTTTCTAGTTATTTAACTCTTAGAAAGCACTCTTAGAAGACCTAGACAATTCTAAATTTATTCTCTCTTTGGTCAAGATGAAGAGTGGTACTGAAAAATGGGAAAATTGATTTATGTGCCTTTGATAATATCCTTCCAAACCAAGAAAAACATAGGCATCAAAATCATTCTTGGGATGCACCCAAGATACAACCACCTACAATATCTCTAGGTTCACCCATACACCTTCCTCGGAGATAATGTGACCCAAGAAATATACACTTTCAATCCAAAAATTACACTTGGATATCTTTACATATAGACTATAATCTATTAGTGCACCCAAGAAGATTTCAAGATGTTTTGAATGATCATCACAAGTATTGTAGTATAGTAAAATTTCATCCACAAAAACAACTACAAACTGGTCTAGCTACGGGTGAAAATTTAAGTTCGTTAGCTCCAGAAACACTACTGGTGTATTGTTAAACCCAAATGACAAAAAAAATCAAATAATCTATAAATTCTCTTGAATGAAATCCATGATATATTAGATGGTCTCACCCTTATCTGATGATACCCCTATCCAAAATCAATATTAGAGAACATATAAGCACATCTAAATTTTTTAAAAAGATAATTGATTCATGGAATATGGTATTTTTTCTTAACTCTTATCTTATTTGGCTTCCTATAATTGACAAAAAAATAAAAATATATACTAAACTTCTTAGAGAACAACCCTAGATATCCCCAACTATGAATACTCAAATGAAATAACACTCTATTCTCCAACTCATACAAATTAGATTTAAGTTCCTAGAGTTCTACCAGTTGTAGTCTATATGTCTGAATATAAACTAGTTCTTCTCCCATAAGAAACTCTATCATTAAAACAAAAACCCCCTCAGGTGGAATTTCTAATAAGTCCCCAAAAAAACATCATAGAACCGATACACCATAGGAGGGAAGTCAAGGTGCTAAATTTCCCCACAATCTATCATAAGACGCACCACTTAGACTATAATTTAACTTAACTACTGACAGACTAGCCATGCAAAACCTGATCAGATATCCCATTCACTATGGTGAACATTAGTATTACCCTCCAAAGACATGAACTTTACCCTACAACAATAATATTAAATATTGTCTTGGTATAACATTATCCAATCCAACCCCAATACCACATCAAAAATAGAGATTTCAAGCATAAACACATCCCACAAAAAATGGTACCCACCTACCTCAAGGGAACACTAAATACATTACATGATGTTTTCTTCTCACACCCCTAACGATGTCTCAATCGATATAACCACAATATTTTACAATAATAAGACTAAAAAAATTACAAATTAGGAAGATATAAAACAACACAAGGAACCTATATCAAATAATGCATATGGAATAAGGTAAGATATAAGAATCTTACCTCATACTATCAATGGCCCAGACTCAAAACCTTTAGATGTAGGTTGAAAAACATGTAGCTAACCTACCCCTCTTCCCTAGGATCTAGTTTGGGTTTGTGGTGCTGCACTACACTACTAATATAGATTCTCTCATCTTTGAGTACCATATCTACCACCTTGACTGGTAAAGCTATAAGAACTCCAACTACCCACCTGGTATGGGGTAACAGACCCCTTATATGCAATCTGCATCAGAATTGATCCTCCATTAGTGTCCAGTTATTGATGGTTCTTATAGAACCTCTAGACATTTCCCATCCTACAACATTATTGACACTCAAATGGTGGTCAGGGAAACCGAAAAATCATGTGTCTCATCCTTCCACACTGATAGAAAAACACCTGGTCACTACCCTGAGTGTTTGGTCCCATTTTAGACTAATTTATACATCACCACCCTAGAGAAGACTATCAAAATGACGTTTCCTACCATTGGAAGTCTCACTACAAGATCATCTTACCAGAACCAAATCTCCACCACAAGTAGTATCCTTTAAGTTACCTTTTGAAATAAGGTCATGATCTACCAAATAAAAATGCCTAATTAAATTAATTATGTTCACATATGACATGATCTCATGTTTACATCCATCATGAAAATTCATAACCTTAGATAACTCATCCCTTAACAATTTTTGGACAATTCATTGCAAGTTAGTAGAGAGGCAGGCATAATCCATCACTAACATAGTCCCCTAGGTCAATTTGATAAACAATGAATCCTTCTCTAATATCATGGTCTCTAAATAGAAATGTTCAAGAAAATTTTTCTAAATGTATTTCAAAACCATAACATCTACCTAATGATTCTGAACGAGAATATATTACCAGTGCTTTCCCAGTCCCAATAACATATAATATACCAACTTGACTCTCTCCCCAAGAGCAGTCTCGATGTGATCCAAAATAGAATGGATGGACTCTATCTAGTACAATTTAACCTCAGGATATCCCTATTTGGAAAATGTCAAAGTGTTTTGTAATCAAATATCTCTAGTTAGATCAAACATACTTGGTATGACCAAACCTAGGCCCCATTCCATCAAATTTCTAAAAAGAGAAAAGTTCTCATGGAATTATTGCTCAACTAGTTTTCCCTAGATCAATGGGGTTTCTTACTCCACTATTGGTGTATTATTCTCAGTGGTATCCTCATGCTTCCCAAAAAACACACATCATGGTAGTGGAATCTCTCTATAATTACAAACACACATCTCAGAACACATAACATAAAACTTCTTCAATTTTCACAAAATAAGGCTCTCTACTTTCCCAAACAAACTCATTCCACATACACTATACTAATGGATAGATTCGTATCTCTATCACTACCCTTAATCATACCTACCATGGGCCATGTTTAGCCTATGTAAACTACCTCACTTAGTTGCAACCATTAATTAGACACCCTTTTTAAACACTTCTACTTTCCAAAAATAAATATTTCTTATTTAAGAACATTTCTATCTTTTACTTCTTATATAAACCATACTGTAACCCATTTATGTCTCATCATGAGGCACTTTACTTAACCATACCATCACATTCTCCCCATTTACCAATTTACATCATTTTGATAAGACACTTAATATTTCAAATTTCAAGGAAAGAGAGAACATTCTATCAGTTAAATATCACATTTCTTTATAATGTAAGCCTACCATTATGTATGACACATATACCCATAGGTTATTAAAATGATGTGTACATGAACAAAACCATTCCAATTTTTTCACGATCCAAATTACCAAAAACATTTGACATCACAAAATAGGTTCATCACCCAATGGTGAAATATCATTCAACCATAAAAATGAAAATCTAGAACAACAATCCCACCCTAGGGTTCTTAGGGATTTCCCTCATACATGGGTTAGCTAATCCCATGAAAGAGATAATTTACAGGGACTGAAAATACTAATATTTCTTCTACTATCCCTAATAGTAAGACACCATAAAAGAAAAAAACCACTCTGGTACCACTTTGTAACATCCCAAACCGATAGCCACTATACGGTACCCCGAGCTTGGTCACCATAAGGCCTCAATAACCCCTCCCCATATTCTAGAGGCTGTAAAATAAAACCGAGGGTATAATATGTTATGTGGAGAGACTATAAACTATTTATAAAAGTAATACACAAAAAAATATAATGAAATAAGGAAACATTATAACCAAGAAACATTCATTACCAAAAATTTCCCAAAACTAGGTATAAGACCACAATGAAATAGTTAATATATTCGGACAACTACTATTTGACCAAGTTTAAGAAAAAAACCAAAAATAAGAACAAATTAAAGAAACCAAAAATAGGCCCGGACTCCAGGTTCGGATCCCTCATCCATTAACATCCCATTCCCAAATCAACCGTCTAGCATAAGTCCACTTCCCTTGTGCTGAAGTAAAAGCACAAAGTCGACTTAGGTACCTAATGGCAGCCTGAGAAGGGTGTGAGTAAAACATATTAGGGAACCCCCAATATTATCTAAAAAATATTTATTAGAAATTGATAGTGTATAAAAGTACTAAATAAACAACAAAGTAAACAAGAAGTAAACTAGGTTCCATTAGTTAACAAAGTTCACATAAGCAATTTTCTTCATTTATATCATGGGTTAGGAATTTTCAACATTTTAACTTCGGTCTATTCAATTAACATAAAAAATTAATAATGAGAAGAATCTAGTCCCCTATTTCTCTTGGTAATTACATCACACAATCACTTAATAACAATTACCTTAGAGGCTTAGTCAATGTAGGCTCATCACATAAAAATTCTCGGGGTCTAGAGCCTCAGTACAGCCTCCCTAACCTGTGAATTAAAGGGGGTGGAATTTAGAGATTTAGTATAACCTAACCCAAGGGAATTGATCCTCATGTCTAATACCCGAAACAAAACACCAATCCATGTTCATATGCATCTTTAATCATTTTACTGCATATACCGATTCAAAAAACATACTCATTGAACACACATACCATTTAAAATTCATATTTTGATCAATATATAAATCATATTCATTCCATAACTTATTAACACATTTACCATTTACAATTCATCACTCATTAATAGGTTAAAATTACCAAATTTCTCTTTATTACATGTTATCAATTAAACAGAGTTACATCAATTTCATTTCAAAATTAACATTAACATATGAAATAAAAATCTCATAGATTTTATCCTATAAACCTGTATTAAAATGATAAAAACAACTATCATTGGTTTTATCTCATATCCACTATAAATTCACCTTCACTTACACAAAATCATGTTCAAAAATATAGAATATTTTATATGTGGACTCCTTCTCGACCTATTCATCCTCAATTCATACGATGAGGATTATAAGAAGTTAAATTCATCATTTAACAAAACAATTTATCATTTATCACTATGCACTAGTGCATAAAATGTTTTTTACGTCGGTTATTTTTCATTTTTACGTCGGTTTCTAGCCAATGTTAATACGGGCGACGATATAAATAAAGTTTTTGACGTCGGTTATTTTAAAAACGACGTCAAAAACATAAAATTGTGATGTTTATGACGTCAGTTATTTTAGAACCGATGTGATAAATAAAATGGGAAGGGTTTATCACGTTGGTTATTTAACAACCGACGTGATAAAAGGCCTGGAAAATGGTTTATCACGTCTTTTCTTAAAAAACCGACATGATAAAAGGACGGGGAAATGGTCTATCACGTCGGTTATGAAATAACCAACGTGTAAACTGGGGGACGGGGGGTTTATCATGTCGGTTATTATAGAACCTCTGTGATAAACCGGGGGGGTGGGGGTTATCACGTCAGTTATTAAACAACCGACGTGATAAACTGGGGGGCGGAGGGTTTATCACGTCGGTTTTTTAATAACCGACATGATAAACAAGGGGAGGGGGGTTTATCACATCGGTTATTATATAACCACTGTGATAAACCGAGGTGAGGGGGGTTTATCACGTCAGTTATTATATAACAACCATGATAAACCGTGGGGAGGGGGGTTTATCATGTCGGTTATTAAATAACCGACTTGATAAACTGGGGGGAGGTGGTTTATCACGTCAGTTATTAAATAACTGACGTGATAAACCATTTTCCAGGACTTTTATCACATCGGTTATTAAATAACCGATGTGATAAACCATTTCCCAGGCCTTTTATCACGTCGGTTATTAAATAACCGACGTGATAAACCCATTTTTTTTTTAAAAAATTGAATGCAGTCATCTGCTCTCCACCAGAATCAACTAGAAAAAAAATTAAGAAATCGTACCACAAAAACAGAAGTAGATCAAAATTAAGCATGTACATTGATAACATATAAAACTTACCCCCTAGACAGCCCCCACCCTCATGTATACCCCATGGACAGCCCTCCCCCACCCCATTGGAGCCCTCACCCTCATGTATACCCCCTGGACAGCCCTCCCCCACCCCATTGGAGCTCCCACCCTCATGTATACCCCTTGGACAACCCTCCCCCACCCCATTGGAGCCCCCACCACACTCCTAGACTGCGCCCCGACCCCCAGACAGCCCCAAACACCCCTCGACAACCCCCACCCGCCTGAACAACACCCCCTCACCCCACTTGACAGCCCCCACCACACCCCTAGACAACCCCCACCATCATGTATACCCCCCACCCCTGGACAACACTCCCACACCCATGGACCACCTTCCCACACCCCTGGACAGCCCTACAACCCCCCTGGACTGTCCCCCAACCCACCGGACATCCCTCCCAGACCGCTGGACACCTCCCAACCCCACTGAACACACCCCCACACCCTTGGAACCCCTCCCCCACAGACCCAAATCCATACCAGAAAAACCATCATAAGTAAACCAAAATAAGAAGCAGAGAAAAATTAAACATTTACTTATATAACATTCAAAACGTACACTGTCAACTTCAAAAAAAAACCAAATCCAACCTAAAAAACTACCAAATACACAATTAAAATGACAATATTCAAAATTACATTTTACATTACAAACAACTAAAAGTAAATCAAACCTGTAAAATAATTTGACCACTCCACTTGTATGTGTTTGATGTCTTTAGCAGTATAGGGTTAAGGGTCATCAAAAAGCTACAAATAAAAATGAATGTAGTTAACGTGTATAATGAATAAATCAAATTGAAATATTATGGAAATGTTTAAGATGAAAACATACCAGGTCAAAATTCACAACTATCCCAGTTGTTATTATTTCATACATAAATCTTAACATATAATATCTGCATTCAGTGAGGCCTTGTTGTTCATGACAATTCTGTTTGAATGATTGTAAATTAAATATATTATTTTTATGTAATAAATAAAAAATTACAAATTATAAATGGATATTTACCTTTGCATTTACATATTTTATCTTTGCACCTCTTTTCTTTGTGTTTTTTCGAAAGTAGGCCCATGCACTGTTAGAAAATAATACGAATGGGGTAAATTTAAAATTATTTATAATATATAACACTATTGAGAAATTGAAACTTACTTTTCTAATATATTATTAAAACTATCCCACACATCACCATGGACAGAGCATATACAATAAAGGGATTTCTACCTTGGGAAAAAAACCCCTAACATCCAATGATCACTGATAAAAGGAAATTTGACGTTAGTGGTTTTTTATGTTAAAAGATAATTAACTCTTTGAGAGAAATGTGTTTCATACCTCTCCCAAAAAGGCATCATCCAACATTGTGTGATTATATTCTTTTCAAATATTTCAGTAATATAAACCATTCTTTGTTCCTCATTCAATGCACATCCTTCAGGAGAAATCAATTGAGGGTCCATGAATCCATATACTACTGTCAGCTCATTCCTCTCATAAATTTTATAAAAATACCTAATACAAAACATACATAAGTATACATTTTTAATAAATATAATGTAGGGAAAATGTGTTAAGACTTACATGGAAAAAATTTGCACCACGTTGATGCCCAACTTATCTCCAGTAACAATCTCCATGATATCATTTTTTATAATCCTTACTCTTATTTCACATCCACAAACATGAGCTTCCATTGGAAACACATAATAACCCAACAACAAATTTGAATATCTTGACAATCTTTCAAGACCATTTGAATCTGTATCTGATGTCATAGCCATTTGTCTTTGTTGTTGTCTATACAGTATTTCTTTACCTTTGAAGTATTCCTGTAAAAAAAATTGAAAAATATATTTGTTTTCAAATGATAAAACAACTTTAATAAAAAAATAAAATAAAAGATATAACATTCATACCTCTATGGTAATGAGTCGAAGAAGTTTGGATGGCCAAATTAAAAAATGGCTGATACTCTGTCCAACTATCGCCACCTCATCTGTAGGTATTGGTACCCTAGATGATCTATCTATAATATCATGTACAATGACCCTCTAATTCTCTACCTTTAACTGTTGATGATGAACTGTATCTCATATACAATATACCAACCCATATGCTAATATATGATGTTGAGAATCATCAACATACAAATCACAATAAGTAGGAAGCTGTGGCAGAGGCGTAGTATAAAAAATGGGTCCGCAGGCTGAGGTGGGGGAGTGGGATCTACTGGCAGAGGTGGAGGATAAATAATGGGGTCTGCAGGGGGAGGTGTAGGAGTGGGAGCTGTAGTCTGAAATTGTCTTTGCATTTATGCAAACATAGACTGCCCCAACTCTCTAATCTTTTCCTCCATCGTCGCATTAATATTATGAACTTCAGCCTCCAAGGATTCTATTTTTCTTATAAACCCCCTCAATGTTAGAAGTTGAAGAACTTGGAAACACTTTTCTTACCGATACACCTGCCGAATATCCTCTTACACAACCAGGATGTTCGGGCCTTCCCAATGCTACAAATAAAATATCTTCCCTCCTAGTAGCTGTAAATGTCCCCTCTGAACTCTGCTCCTCAAGAGAGTCCTGTATTAATTAATTGAAAATTTCTTTATTGATTGAAATTATATGAAGAAAATAGTTAACCTAAATAAATAAAATAGATATCATACAATCCTCTCAGATAAAATTCTCAATTCTTCTGAAATATATTGCCCTTTTTTTCCCTTTCGATATCTCTTCCATTTTTCATGTCTAGATGGAGGGGATGGAGGGGCCACCTCTCCAGAGCTTGAATACTCAACTCTTAGTTGTTTAAATTTGTCCGCCGTCATTTGTTCTTCCAATAATGCGTACCCTCCCCGAGATAAACAATGAGGGTATACATTTTTAGATTAGATCTCCTAATGATATTTCCTTGTTTGCTGTAATTTAAGAATAATAAATCATTAACAAAACATTAATAAAATAATTTATATAAGAAAGTTTATAAAAGTTTACATTTCCCTTACTAGAAATGACTCTTTTCTTCTACTTTCAAAAAAATGTCTCCTTGTGTCTTAATCTATAAAAGGATATATACGACATGGATTGCCATGACTTCTATGACCATAAATGAAATCAGATGAGAGGGTTGATTTGAAATCCCTCCATCTGTTGGCAACCAACGATAAGCATTTCTTCCTGACTCCTCTAGTGTCAGGAATATCAAATATCATCTGATAAAGAAGAGGTTAAACATATTATATATACTAGAAACATTAAAAGAATAGTCAAACAATGACAAAATATCTTACCAAAATCGTCTCCCACAACTGAGAGATAATCTATTTATCCACACTTCTCCAATCATCAAACAAAATTCTTACTTTGCTCTTAGCCTGAGTTGCTACAAAACTCTTAAAATCTTTTGCATTCGGACCTCTAGGAATATCATCATCATCAAACTCAACGACTATCCTCTGATCCTGCATACGGGAAAGTGATAATTTTGGTAAATGTGTGCACCCATATTTACCAACCTTTGAACTCTTTGTTGTAATAGGATCATGTGAATGTTCATCCCCAGAGGTATGACCAGTAATATGCTCCCCTCCAGAATCATGTTGTTGACCATCTGAATGATCTATCTTTAACCTTCACATCAAAAAAAACATCAGTTCACAAATATAAAAATTCAAATATTTTAATACTACTGTAATCAGAAAATAGAGAAGTGTACTAAGTTACATAATAGTAAACATTGGTAATATGGTAAGCATGTTAAACAATTGTAAAGATGGTAAAGATTGTCAAGATGGTCATGATTGTCAAGATTGTTAACATGGTAAAAATGGTAAACCTGGTAAACATGGTAAACATGGTTAAATAATTGTCAGTGAACAAAAATAATAGATATATAATTCATGTAATGGTTATAAACATGATAAAGTAAACTAAAAAAACTTAAAACAAAAAAAACATATACTTATTTTGTTTTAAAACATGTTTTAATAAATAAAAAACTTACAATATCTAACATTTATGGAAAAAATAAATGTAAACAAGAAATAAACATATGTTACCTGTAATTTTAGGAATGTACAAATGGATTGTTTTCCCAAATTCCATTATCGTGATCGTTCCTTATGGCACAAACTATGTCTTCAACATTATTATCATTATGTTCTGTTAATCTTTCCATGGAAGTAGGGATCTCATATAAATCAACATATTCATCAACTTCATGCTCACCAAAATATTGTTTTTCCCTTGTAAAACAATAGCCCATTGCATATCTGATTGATCTACTACATAGAAAATTTGTTTTGCATGTGTTGCCATTATAAAAGAATCAGCTGTGTCATCCAATCTATTCAGATTAACAAGTGTCATTCCAAATTCATCGTGTCAGACACTGTTGTGACCGTTAAACCATTTACAGTTAAAAACGGGAACTTTAATTTTAAAGTAATCAACCTCCCATATCTCTTCAATCACTCCATAATACGCACTTGATGCAGAAATTGGGTTTTTGTCCTTAGTACTCGAAAAATTCATTGCTTCTACAAACACCAATACACCACTATTTTCAACTGCACTTCTATTGTCCTGATCTTTCGTACGAAATGTATAACCATTAATGTCATAACCGGACCATGTTATCACATTTAAACGTGGACCACCCACTATCCATTTTAATGTCTCTGATATATCTGATCTATCAAGAAAAGACTTTTTAATCCATGACAAAAAAGTTTTGTTGTGCTCATTCAAAATCCACATTTCTTGATTCTTTGGATGACATTGTTTCAACTCATTAATACGCAATGTGATATACGGTAGAGCATCAGCTATGTTATTCAAGATGTATGATTCTAACTTCTTCATCTATTCAGCTGAAAATGATTTGACATTCAAGACACAAATCCCATTTCCCTCATTATTAACTCGTTCATGGCGAGATGGAGGCAAACCTATGTATTGCGCCGCATCCAAGTAGCTCGTACAAAACTCTGCTACCTCCTCAGAAATATAATTTTCAATAATGGAGGCTTTAGGTCGATATATATTTTTAACATACCCCTTTAATATTTTCATATACCTTTAAAAAGGATACATCAAACGAAGATATACAGGTCCACAAAGCTTTATTTCTCGAACCAGATGAATCATTAAATGCACCATTATATCAAAAAAAGTTAGAGTAAAATACATTTCCAATTGACAAAGTATAAAAATTAAATCCTTTTCCAAAATGTTCAAAGCATTCACATTAATCTCCTTGTTACAAATTGAATTGAAAAAATAACACAACATCATAATAGTCTTTCTGACACGAATGGGAAATATTCCATGCAATGAAACTGGTAGAATTTTTTGCATCATGACGTGACAATCATGTGATTTCATACCTATCAACTTCAAGTCCTTCAATGAGACAAAATTTTTTACATTAGAAGAATAACCTTGAGGCACTTTGGTATCATGAAGACACTGACAGAAGCTAATTTTCTCCCTCTTTGATAATGTATGGCAAGCCGCGGGAAGAAATGTTCTTCTTCCTTTAGGAGTGGGAGCTAACTCCAAACATATTCCCACTGATAGTAAGTCTAATCTTGCATTCAACCCATCTTTAGTCTTTCCTTTAATATCTAACAATGTTCCAATCAAATAATCACTGATATTCTTCTCCACGTGCATGACATCAATATTATGTTTAACTTCATGATACCTCCAATACGGTAGCTCAAAAAAAATTGACCTTTTCTTCCAAATATGTCTATCATTACCAGATTTCTGTGTCTTTCCCAATGTCACATCAAGGTTTTTCACCCTCTCAAAATAAAGATCAAGGGATAAAGGTTTTGGGGCAGTATCAAATTCTTGTGATCCATTGAATGCATTTTTTAGTCTTCTATAAGGGTGTTCCATAGGAAAAAACTTTTGATGACCCATGTACACTGTTTTCCTCCCATGATGCAATTGACAATATGACGTCTGTTGTTCGCAAATTGGACATGCTTTATTCCCTTTAACACTATATCCAGACAAATTTCCATACACTAGGAAGTCATTTATAGTGAACAGAAGTACTGCATGCAGTTGAAAATATTCCATTTTATAAGAATCATACACCCTAATACCATCATCCCATAACAGTTTCAAATCATCAATCAATGGTGACAAGTAAACATCAATATCATTACCGGGTTGCTTTGGACCAGAGATCATTATACTCAACATGAAATATTTGCGCTTTATACAAACTTCTAGAGAGAGGTTGTAAATTACCAATAAAACAGGCCATGAACTATGTGTGCTACTGAGGGTTCGGTATGGATTCATTCCATCTGTGCACAACCCTAGTCTGAGATTTCTAATTTAATTTCCAAATATAGAATACTGCGCATCAATTTTCTTCCATTGTGGACAATCAGCTGGATGACATATTTTTCCATCACATACCCTCTCTTCAGCATGCCATCTTAACCTTTTAAATCATGTGAATGAGCAAATAAACGTTTGAAACGATTAATTATTGGAAGATACCAAAATACCTTTGAAGGGAGATTTTTAATCTCTACACCAGCCTGTGATTTTTCTTTCACCTTATACCGTGATGTCCCACATTTAGGACACTCTGACAGAAATGCATATTCCTTCCTATATATAATGCAATCATTCGGACATGCATGTATTTTATTGTATCCCAATCCCATTAGGAATAATATTTTCTTGGCTTTGTAATGTGAATCGGGAAGATCATTATCTTTTGGAAGAATGTCTTTCATCAATTTTAGCAGCTCTGTAAAAATTTTCTCACTCCATCCATGTTTCGCCTTCAGGTTAATAAATCTTAAAACCGCCGAAAAAACCGTAAAATCTGTACAACCAGGATATAATGGTTTTTCAGCATCACTATATAGAAGTTCAACTGTCGGTTCTATCTCAATTTGTTCTGCTACAATATCGCGAATCATTTCTTCAATTCCATCAGAGTTACCATCTTTCGAATCATCATCATCAGTGACATTCCGTCCAGTTTCACCATGCCAAATCCAAGGGCTGTAACTCGGATTAGAACCATGAAAAATCAGATGATCTTTTATCTCTCTACTTTTCAACTTCTTCATATTCAAACATTTCAGGCATGGACAAAAAAATGTCACTACTTGGAACATTTCTTTTTGCAAATTCTAAAAAGGCATCAACACCTTCCTCAAATTCATTTCTCATTCGATGTGTCTTAATCCAACTTCGACTCATTATTACCTATAACAAATATCAATAAAAATATATATTTCTAAGATAAGACAAATATATGTTTATATGAAAAAAATCATAATTTTATTGTAAAACAATTTAAAATATAAAACAAATCTATGGGTATTTAAGAAAATATGCTTGAATATTATTTTTAAAACAAAATATAGTTAGATATAACAGTTTTAAATTTCATTGAATCAAATAAAACCATGCCTCCTACATAGTTGATAGAAAATTTGAGAAAATGTACTAAACCTGAGAATCACTCCCCACCCCTCGGACAACCCCCAAAACCCTCTGGACAGGCCCCCACTCCCTTGGACAACCCCCCACTCCCACCCTCCCGCTTGGACCACCCCTGGACACCCCCAACCCTCCGTACAGCCCCCACCCCTCTAGACAGCACCCCCACCCTTCCTGGACACCACCCCACCCCTACCCATTCAACACCCCTGGACACCCCCAACCCTCTGGACAGCCCCCACCCCCCAAAAAACCCCCAAAACCCTCTGGACAGGCCCCCACCCCCGTGGACAGCCACTCACACCCACCCACCCCCTTGGACACCCCCCAGACACCACCTGTTTCCACATCTTTGATATAACAATTTTTTTTAAAAAAACGTGACATTATTAAAAACGTTTCATGAAATATGATGAAGAGTCCAATTGTATTTCTTATGAAATTTGTCTTACTATAAAGGGTCTTAGTATTGGATAGAATAATAAATAAAGTGGCATAAAACAGCAATATAATCCTAAAAAATGCATATAATCCAGCTTAAATATTTGAATAAATATGTTTGTAATCAACCATCATATCCAAAAGGTGTATGAGAGAACAATTAGAGAAAAACTGGAAATGAGAGATCATATTCATTGAGGGGGGATGGTGTCAAAGGAAACACAAAATCAAATGAACCGATACCAATTTATAAAGTAATCCATGAAAAAGAAAAACCTACATCAAATAAAATCGTGAAACAACAAAAAACAAAAAAGTACCCATTTGAAATAGAATCTAGTATCTTGATTCAGAAACTCTAAAAAATAAATAAATCACAATCTCATTGATTGAATCCTGAATTTCTAAAATAGAATAATACACTGGTTTCACTTTGGTTGGTGGTGTAATTATTTGTTGTATTCGATCATCAATTAGTTATGTGACATAAAATCAAAAAATATTTTGAAATACATATAAGTAACATTCATTATTCAAATTCACATTCTTTTTGTAAAATTACCCATGTCTATATTATCATTAATAAAAAACATTATCATTATTCTCAACTAAAATCATGAGAATTGTGATATTCCAATTTTTATAAACACATATTAATGATGTTATGATAGAGTTTATCATAACTAATAATATAAAAAATGGTATACTTATCTATAGTAGAGTCTTATAAGAAAAAATGGATGCATGATATTTCTTTGACATTTAGATTTTTAAAGGGATATAATGATGTTTAATACTTCCAAGAAGGGTGAAATTATAAGGGAGTTTAGTGTCTTCTAAAAATAAAAAGTGGGTAAAAGTGAATTTGTTTCCATCAAAGAAAACAAATGGTTTATCATAGATTTATTAGACTCTATGAGGGTGAATGATAAATATTTATTTTATTATGTTCCACTATAACTCTTGTGTAAATATTTATTTTAGTTCAATTAATGAATGATAAATGGTTTACATTAATGGTATTTTTTTTCAAAAAAAATGACATCTTCAATATGGATGATTGATTCCTATTATATGATAAGACACTCAACAAGGATGATTCACTATATATGATGATAATTTCTTTTAATTCTCTAGTCACATAAACATTATTGGTTAGCCAACTACAAAATTGTTAGCTGAACCTGAGCGTTAAATGAAATATAGGATAAAAGGAATGGATGAATCAACCATACCTCAAATTTCTTTTTGATAATGAAATTCAAACCGGTCAAATCAGGAAATATTCCAAATCTTTCCTTAATCGCGCAATAGTCCTTTAATAAATAACCCCAAATATGTTTCCAACATAGTAGGATTTTGAGTCATTAAATGCAAGGTAATATATCAAAATTTGTTTTATAAAGAAATAAAAAAGCATAACACTGAAGATAAAAATGAATGTACAGTGCCAACGATATTCAAAAAGATGTAATAGGGTTCGAAATGGAAGAATCTGACCCAGTTTAAACAAAAACATCGCAAAACATAAATATAGACTATCCGGGAAAAAATGAACGAAATAAATTCGTGGTATGCTTACTTGAGTGTTGCGAGTTAAGATGATAGATCCTAGGAGACTAAAGATGATAAACAATCAACCCAAAATGAGTTTAACGCAGGTCGATTGATGAGCCGATTAGGGTTTACCGCACGAGAGAGACGAGATGGCGGACTGTCAATCGAAAAAACGTAAATGACAGTCAACGAGGCTTAAAATTTTTAAATGTTTTATAACTTCGGTTATATAATAACTGACGTTATAAACTATTTTTAAATTTATAACGTCGGTTATTTGAAAACCGGCGTAAAAAACCCCCCACGCTTTGGTTTTTTACGTCGGTTATTTTATAACCGACGTCAAAAACTTGTAGATATCTCATTTTTTACGTCGGTTATAAAAGAACCAACGTAAAAAACTCATTGATATCATGTTTTTTACATCGGTTATTTTATAAACGACGTAAGAAACCAAAGCGCGGGGGTTTTTTTACGTCGGTTATTTTATAACTGACGTAAAAAACTCATAGATATCTCGTTTTTTACGTCGGTTATAAAATAACCTACCTAAAAAACCCCCTCTCTTTGGTTTTTTACGTCGGTTATAAAAGAACTAATGTAAAAAACTTGTAGATATCACGTTTTTTACGTCGGTTATTTTATAACCGACGTAAAAAACCAAACTGCGGGGGGTTTTTTACGTCGGTTATAAAATAACTAACGTAAAAAACCCGTACATAACTCGTTTTTTACGTCGGTTATTTTATAACCGACGTAAAAAACCCCCCACGCTTTGGTTTTTTACGTCGTTTATAAAATAACCGACGTAAAAAATTCCTAGATATCTTTTTTTTACGTAGGTTATCAAATAAACGATGTAAAAAACCCCCACTCTTTGGTTTTTTAGGTCGGTTATGAAATAACCGACGTAAAAACCGAACACGCGCGATTTGTAACATCGGTTATTAAAATAACCAATGTTAAAAAGCAACTCAACGCATTTGTTACGTCTGTTATTAAATAACCGATGTAAAAAACCACGTTTCACAGATTCTCACATCGGTTATATATGACCGACGTAAAAAATGGTGACGTAAATAACGTTTTCTGCACTAGTGATGGGAATAAAAATAAAAAATAGAATGAAGCGATAACACAACCACATACACATAAATAGACATCAAGACTATAGAATAAAACATGTAGATAAATTATCTTGATTCTAAAGATGAACACCCACTTAATCCTAGTATTTAATTCATATTTAAACACCCTTTGAATCCATAACCTATGGTCTACATGAAAAATAGGCTTTTAGGGATTTATAAGATGAAGAGAAACTACACAAGCCCTAATCTGGAAAAAGGAAGGAAGAGGAGTGTTAGACTCACTTGGAGCATCAATTCACAACCAAGGGTGATCAAAAAAAGTTATAAATGTGGGATATTGTCCATTGGAATTTTCAGGGTGCTTTGGGTTATCAGTAGGTATGTAGGGGGAAGAATTGTGGAAAATAATGAGTTAGAAAACTTAAGTCTCAAAAAGGCTTAAAGATAAAAACCCACTTTTTAAGGGGTGCATAATTTTGCTACACTATTGGCCAAACCATACGCCAAATGTGCACCACCCATGGTCCACGAGGGGCAAGGCAACATGGTTTCTAGGGGATCCCTCATGGGTATACAAACCATGAAATTACCATCTAGAATGGGTCTATTAAATCCTTTTATAGTTTTCCCTCACACCTTTCACGATTTCTTAAAATCGATCACCCCTCTTATAGGTAGGCATGATTAGGGGGCACAATTACTATGAACAACGAGCCTACCATGAAATAAGCACTAGATGTTCATATTTCCATCATTGATGTCCAAAACCCATGAAACACCCTAGAGACTCCTCACATACCGAGTAAACATTCATTTAACCAAAACAAGGTTGCTTAAACTAAAACTTAACCAAGGACGTGTCTATATGAAAATATAAGATATTACACTAGAAGTTCAAAAGGTGGAATAGTTAGGTCATCAGAATTAGTAGATTTGGATTTAATGGATAATTAATGGGATCTTCAAAATTTTAGGCAAAATACTATATATTAGAATGTGTGTAATATTTGAATGTTTTGTAATAAAAAACCCAATGGTATTTTAGAGAATAGTGAATATTTTAGGTTGATAATGCGAATAGTGTGAAGGTTCATCTAATGATTCCTATACTTGGGGAAGGAATTCATAGATCTGAAGGCTATAGTGATGTGATTGGTAGGTGGAACTACCGATCGTCTAATATCAATCCAGAGGACCAATGAATAAAGTGTTGAAGTTTATATCTTCCATGAAGTCATCAATAGTGGGAGATGTCATATTTCCCCACAAATATGGAAAATAAATTCTTGAAAAAACATATGTGTGGATTAAAATATTGAATTCACTTTTCATTAGGATTTAGTGGTCAATGCATCCATTGATATAGGTAATCGTAGGCTGCACATTGGAATAGAGTAATGCTTGCATCTATCAGGTTGAAGTGCTAACTGAATGATGGATTGGGTAATTCTATATTAAGGCCATTATTCCACAAGAATAGATAGAATAATGATTGATGATTGAAAAAATCTTATGGGGGTGGACCCAAAGGATGAGGTGGTTCTAGAAGAAGTGAATAGTTGCACATCCAAGCACTAGAGGCAGAAACAAAAATGATTGAGAACCAGGAGGTGGAGCACCAGAATATAAAAATATGGATATAATTATTGAGGATTCATATAGTGATCTATTTATGGTTTTTGATAGATAATTTCCCTTCTAACATAGATGTTTTCTACTTCAGAAGGAATGAAAAATGTGATTCCATTCTCCCATGGATGTAGGATGAAATCACAAACCACAATATCACTTTTTTTCATTGTGTTTAAACATTTAATCTTTTATTTTTGTGTGTTTTTCATGTTCTTTATGTCATGTAAGTTTATTGAAAGGATAATCCTAAAGTGATCAGTAATAGAGAAATCCAAGATCAAGGATGACTCGATGTAATGTTTTTGAGGTGAGTTATTCATAGTTCAACTTTTTGATGTCATGGGGGATGGATAATTGGATGCTTCTTTTCTTCTAGAGTGGAGTTCTTATGCATTGGAAAATCTATGAAATAAAATACTAGGGGGTCTATGATCATACTCACGGTGGTATATCGATAGTAAAAGTGATCATTTTTCCCTTCATCCCCAATAAGTGGTATCAAAGGGTTTATGTGGGAATTTTTTGAGGACTCAGAACGATGTTACCAGATGATAGAGATGGTACTAGAGGTGTTTCTATATATTAAAATCCCAAATAATCAGTTAGATTCCTCAGGAATGTTTTTTTGTTGACTTGTTTGAGCTTGGTTTGAAGAATCTTGGGTTTCTCATAATGATGTAATCTATCGGGATATAAAAATAATTCATAGAGAAATATTGTAGTGGTACTAGAAGGTTTTCTCAATAAAAAAAGACTACTTGGATTCATGATTCATGTGATTTATTATATTCTATTGGTGGTGTTACAGAGCATGGAGTAAGATTACTAAAATTAGGAATAATTTTTTGATGACCCAATAGTGGTTTCTGACGATCTTGGATAACACTGGTGGTGATACTCATGGATAGTTTTTAGTTTCACTTGAAGGATAAGTTAGTCTAAAGCATAGTGATATGGATAGCCATGATATCAAGTAAATGTATTATTCTATAGGTTATAACTAGAGATGATTCTTGTTCCTAGAAGTATCTATCTGAGGTGAAGTCATTTAGGTAATGAATAATCATCAAAATATCAAAAAATCTACTTCTCAATAGTTTAAATTTTAAAGGTTCCATGACCTGCACTTGAGGGGGGAGGGTGACTAAGATGTTTCCAATTGTTCACATAATCCAATCATAATAAGAAGATGTGGTGAAACATATTTACCATGTTTAAAAAAAGATAATAATCCGAAAAGTGTGATGAATTTTTAAGAGCATTGGGAAATTCAAGATATTAGGATTCATTGTTATGTAAAGTGTGGATAGGGTTTGAATCTCCATAAGGAGTGAAATAATGTCGATAATTAGAATACCGAATTATATATTTGATGAATGGTTTTAATAATTGCACAGGTGGGATAGAGGAGGTATGATGAGAATTTATTAGTCATGTGAAGTATTTCTAAAACTCATTGATAGAGAGTGAAATATTTATTGTCCATGATGGAAGTTCAAGTTCCAATGGTTTATCATACAGAAATCCATTGTACATCATAAGTACATATTATGAATAGATAAGAACCATTATGTAGATGTATTTGAATCTAGACTAGGGGATGAGAGTGAAGAGAAAGAGTTGAAGTTTTAGAGGGTGAAAGTTTAGCAAATTCTTTAGATGTCTTGTTATAGGATATGTTTTCTCTCATCTATAAGTCATAAGGGGATGATGACTTACCTACACTAAATATAGAGAAAGGATATACCATAAGTCCTAAAACCCATTTATTTTTAGTGGTTTTGACTTCATGTAAATGGATATAAGAATATCCTCAGAGTGTTGAAGGTACCTTTGGAATGGTGGTGGGATTCTAGACAGATTGGGACCAGACTCGGAAATTGGAGAATGTGAGCACACATGATTCAGTTTAATTGAGTAGGAGTTTTAATGGGAATTTTTTATGGCTATGTAAATAGAATTTATAGTTGTACTATATGGTGATCATTAAGTTCATGTCATTAATATTAGGTCTAAAAAAATCTCTCATTTCATAGGGTCACAGTTAAGGTGTCAAAATTAGATGTCTAAGAGTGAATAACTATAAGTCTGATGCATGAACCATCATATTGACTAGAAGTTGAAAAAATTCACAGGATGATAAAAAGATTTCCTATTTTCTTAATAAAAAATCTATATAGGTATTTTTATGAGTTTTATGTATATTTTGTAATGATATATCATGGTACTAAAGGATTTAAATGTTTCCTTAGTGGAAACCTGAATAATCTAAAGGAGCATATGTTGGAGAATCATGCGGTTACTTCAGAAGGAAAGTAACCAAAAGCTGTTTAGATGGACTTCTGTGTGATCATGAGAGTGGTATCTGAGTGGGATATAGTTAGACTCAAACATATTAAAAAAATTATTGATTGTAATATTGTTATATTTTTTTTGGAAATTTATTTTGGTTACATGTGTAAAAGAATTAGAAGTTCGTCCTCAATAGAAATCTTGGGAGGACCTAGATAGTTGAAATTCACCAACACCATGGATGTTCTTGTGTAAGAACCTGATGTGAAATTCATTGAAATTTCAGAAGGTGGAGATGTTTTTTCACCATAGAAATCAATTTAATTTTGAATAAAATTTTATTGGTAGGATAAGATGTTTGGTTAACGAATATACATAGGAAAATGTGTTATCATTGGATGATTATCAGTAGCAAATAAATGAATGTTCAATAGATAGAGCATAATGGGGTCCATGTATGGGAATGTTAATGAGGTATTTCTACTTATACTTATACTCAAGAAATTAATTCATTTATCGAGAGGTTTTATTTGAGAAAACTGTAGGTGAATCTTTTGGTAATTCAATAGAAATATAGAGGATTAGTGAAGCAAGTGATGAAGTTCATAACTTATATGAAGTCATTGATAGTGGGGAATGGAATATTTCTTCATGAAATTGGTAATGGAAATGTTAAACAAGGAATTTGTTTGGAGAGGAAGATATAATTAACTATTCATAGATATTCTGTGGTCAAACCATCCATTTATATAGGCAACTTGAGGTTTCATAGTGTAATGGAGGGATGTCCACATCTCTCAGATGAAGGTGCTGACAAGATGATCAACTTGGGACCTCTATATAAAGACCATTAATACATAAAATTATTAATGAATGATGATTGATATAATCTGAAAGGGGCGGATGCAAAGGCCGAGGGGGATCTAGAATATTTTCACTTGGGTATATCCAGATGCCAAATACTGAAAATATGATGGATGGTGACTAGGAGGAGGAGAACCAAAAAATGAAATTATAAATTGAATTGTTGAGAATTATCCCATGATCTAGGTGGGGTTGCATTAATTTTAATTTCTTTTGTAAATTATTTGTTTTTGTATATCCAATGGAATGAAAAAGGTGTTTCTATTATCCTATGGATTTTGGAAAACTATTTGAACCATATAATCCATTGTGTTCATTGTTTTTCTAATTTTTTTTGTTGAATTTGGGTGTTTTCACTATGTTTTTGATCACATGTATATTTTTTTGAAGGATAATCTTGGAGTGATCAATATAATAAAAATCGAGGTTCATTGATGATTCGATGTAATGGCTTTAATTTGAGGACTTCCTAGTTCTAATATTTGAATTTATTAGGGGTGGATGATTAGAAGCTACTCCACTTACATTGTAGAGTTACACTACATTGGATAACCCATAGTAAATATTATTGGTGGGTTCATAACCATACATTATGTTATCTAGAGTAGTACATGTGATTTTATATTTTGTTCCCTTAATCCCCAACACCTAGTACTCATATGAGATGATGTTCAATATTTAAGGTAGTAGCTTACCCGTGTGAGGTGAGATCAACTAGTATTATATCCCAATACTATTTCATTAATTCATTTTTAATCATTTTTTATTATATTCCCTTGGGGTTCAGAAATTTATTATGTAATTAAGTGATGAGTTTCATTTTTAGATGTTAGTTTTAATTCAAGTAGCACCTCTTGGGAGTATCAACATGCTTTACTTAGAATGGATTATTGTTGATGATAGATGAAGTTTGTATATTTTGGTGGTTTTATTTTGGAATTTATCTTTTTTACACAATTTTATAATAATTATAAAAGATTATGAAACATAAGATAATTATCCATTATTTTATTAATTTTATTAACCATTTTTGGTTGATATCTACTTGGATATATTGGGTTGTTTGAGGATTTTTGGTTTCTGATATTTGAAGATTTATTTTCATTATTTTACTAACCCATCATCCCAAGCTCTGAGGTGGAGATGTTTTTGTTTTCCACTATGTTCTACTTTATGTAAAGACATTATAAGGGTAGAAATTTTTAATATTGGGAGATTATAACACTCCATGACTGTATTTTTTTGTTTTATTTTTTTTTATTTTATTTTGGTGAAATTCGAATTCTTATAGATTTTAAGTTTGAAATTTGAGATTCCAAATTCTTCAATTTATAGCATGGTTAACATGAATGATTTAGGATAAATCATTTTATGACCATTTCATTGGGAATTTTCTATTTTTTTGTTCTAACATGACTAGTCTATACTTACAATGCATGGTTTGACCTAAATCATACAACTTCCAGTAGAAATACTGCAGTGGCCCTTATACATGGTTTTTATTGTTCACAACATGTGAAAGTTATCATAAACTATGTTACAAGAATGTGAGAATTTATTCAACAATGAAAATGTGGTTTGGAAATATTTTTTCATGGTTTGGTAAATCGTGTGGCCAAATCATTCGAGTGACCATGAGCTATCTAGTTCCATCAGCATGGTTTACCAAACAACATGGATAAAACATTTAGTGTTTAGAGTTTTATAAAATTTATTAAATACATATTATAAACTCTATGATATTTAACTCCAATAACTCTCATCTCTGACCAGTCACATGACACCAAAATGGGAAGATCTGTTCATAACCCCTCCTCCCCCAAACCTGGGTTTATTACCCTACAACTTCAATTCACGATATTCCTTCAATGGAAATTAATTATTCCATTTTCATTCCTCCTCCTTATCCTATTTTCACCTTTTTTTTCTATTTGGTGTTTGATAAACACTTGGTTGGGTTTTTATTTTAAATATTAGTTTCTTTTCTTTATATGGTATGTAGATCCCTCTTTATACCTTTATATCTATGTTATTGAATGTTTTTATTGATCTTTTCTAAACCTTGGTAGATGTTTTTATGTTATTTTTTATTTTTTAATTAATAATGTTTTTTAGGATCTGTAAATTATATTTTAAATTTAATTAAGGTTGTTTACAATTATTATCAAGGATTTGGTAAAGGTTTTTGGAAATCTCCATGCTTGGAATACAAGGTTTTCTATATCTTTTAACTAAATAATTTTAAACATGTTTTAAGCATGAATTTTGAATGAATAAATTCCAATAAGGCCTTTAAAATGTATTTTTCATATAAATAAGTGTCTTGGTATATGTTTAGATTTTAAAGAAATGAAATTATGTTTTTTAATATGTTTTTTATATTTTAAAGGTGCTGGTTCTATTTTATTTCCAAAGTGGTTCTGAAAATTATAATCTTAAATGATATCAAAATAGACACAATATTCTGTGTTGATACATTAAGAAGTCATGTTTGAAACTTTAAACTGAATGGATTGATTTGTGTGGGACCCTCATTAGTTTCTCCATGTATTTTGATTCGCCCTTTATGGGACATTTATTACGTGGGTGGTAAGGGAGAGTTATTTTATTATGTTTATTTATTTATGTGATCTATTTTACGAATTATTTCTCACATATGATGTAGATTTATCGTGGGAACCCATGGGCCTTATGGGAGGTCTTAATACATGTTTCATATGTTTTTAAACATATATCTAGGGTCACCTGCATCCTTAGATTGGTAATGGGGGTGGGGGGTCTATTCCAATGATGCAGGTGTGGGATAGTTTGGTCGATTTTGTTAGGGTAGGATAAAAAACTAGATGCTGGTCTATGCTATTACTTCATATTTAGATCTATCTCAGTTTAGGACCTAGGGTGTTTTCTATGAAACTTGTTTCTTAATCAATGGATATATTTAATAGATTTATATTCTATGGTTGATTATATCATCTTATGATAGATTTGATAATGGAACAATTTATTCTTATCAATTTATTTTATATTGATCCTTAGTCCCATGCCTCCCTTCTATATTTTTATTCTTTCGTTCATGGTTAGGAGTGTATCTAAAATGGGATTCAATGTAGTTATGGAAAGTGTTTTCAAATAAAGTAATGATGATGGGTTTAAATTTGAGATCGGGTGTAAGAATTTGAAATGGTTCAATAGTAGTTTTTATTGGGTTTTTCATAAAATCAAAGGTTTGCGTTTTGGTTTTCAAAAGCGGCTTCATTGTTTTCATTAAATAGAAAGGTCTTATTCTTTATAATGAAAAATATGTGGTTTTTTCAATTGTTTCTTATTTTAAATGAAAATTATACACATCAATTTATATATTATTTCATATTATAATTTATGTATTTTTAAATTAAATTAATTTCATATAATCCATAGTGAGATCCAGATGGGCCTGTCTTCTCAACCCCATATACATCCTCATGTGTCTATATAGTTATTATGTTTTGTATAGGTTATAGGTTATGCTAAAGTTTTATTATCTATTTTATTGGATGATGTGTGAGTTGGGATGTAGTGGAAAATCATAGGTCGTATAATTGTAATCAGGTTTTTTGGTTTATGTTTTTTTATTTTGCAATGCCAGGTATTGGACAAGATGATGATATTTTTTATATTTATTTAGTTTAATTTAACATTCCCACTCCTAATTTTTTTTTCCTGATAATGTATTTATGTTTTATGAATGGAATGGAACATTTTTATTTATTATGAATCAATTTGATTTATTTAATTTATTTTGTGATATATATTTTTTATTTCATGGATGTCTAATGTATAGATGATTAATGCGACATTATTGGAAAAAATATTTGTTTTACACTAACTTTTATTTGTTAGTGAAATCATTCCCAAGGTGTTTCCATTTATTCCCAATGACTAGTTTCTAGTGTCTGTGGATTGGAACACCCCTTTCGGAATAATTGTGGCCTAGGTCAAGTTACATATGTGGTCAACCTAGGCCAGTTCATGAAAAATGGTATGAATACACAAGATTATAGTAAAGGGATAAATATTGAAAATTAAAACATGCTATTTGTTGTGTGTTATGGTATAAAAGAGATTAGAGATGTTATAATTTGAGAGGTATATAGAGGAAGATACCTCTAAGATCTTTCCCATTTTGAACCATGAGTTATAATGGGATGTTGGGATCGAGTATCTTTTTTGTTTTCATTATTAAGTTGGTTTATGTAATTTTTATGTGAATGAATCATATTTATATACTCTATGGGTTTAATAGGTGATTTTAGGGGTTTCTTTTAATTTTAGGATGATGATTCATGTAGAACTAGGGCTGCGTAGTTAGCCTTCATGGTTTACCAAACCATGAAAAGCTCATGTAGATTGTTCTATGGGGTTCATAGAGGATAACATATAGTCTTATAAATTATTCATCTAAAACATTCCTTGATTTTAATCACACTTAAATTTGTTACTTTGATCTCTCATGGTTCCAAATTACTCAAAAAGTGGCTTCTACCTTTTGGAGATTAACATAAGAGGGTCTTGATGAAATTTTTAGGTGTTTAAAATGAATTTGATTGAGTTTTGGGACTGTGTTTTTTATAACATCTACTTATTTATTGTTTGACCAATTTTTTTGGGTGAGGAAGTATAATTTTATGAAGTGTGTTATTTTAAATCCCATTTTACGTGTATTTTTTTTAAAAGTATTATTTTATTTGATATGGTATATTTTCAAATTTAGTTAATTTATTTATAATGGTTGTAAATTTTTTTGAAATAGGAATTAAATTTTATCTAAATTTTTTGAAATGGTTTTTATTTCTTATAAAAAATTATTTCATTTTATGATGGAATTATTGAATGATTTTATTTAATTTTTCAATTGAAATTTGATATAACCATTGTTATTTTGTCATAAAATAAGGGTACCATATTTTTTAAAGGTGGGCCTTGGTAAAATGGAATTTAGATTTTTTTTAGTAATGAGAAATTATAATTGAATGAAATCATAGTGATATGTGGATGATATATTTTTTATTTGGTGAATTTATATTTTTGGTATTTTTTCTTAGTCGTAATTGGACTATTTTGGTTTGATTTCAGATAGATGAATTGTTTTGTTTCACATATTTAATTTTTTTAGACATGCCTCTCAAAAATGTTAAGAAAGTAAAAGCAAGACTTGTTTATAATATTATTCCATTGGTTAACCCTCTTGTCACCTTTAGAAAATCCCACCAGTTCTGAGCCCTATCTAGACACCAAATATAGTGGTGGGATCAGGAATTTATCTTATTAGATACCCCATCATGGTATTTGTTATGTAGTGTTAATTTTGTGGATTTAATATGATATTGGTGAGGGATAGTTTTTAATTTTTTTTAAAGTGGTGTCATTTTCATATTAGAAACTCCTTAATGGTAATTTGAAAAAAACAATTCCTAGGAAGAGGTCATTTCCCAAACATCTGTTTCATATTAGGGGGTATTTTATTTATATGGATTTTTGGTTTACCATGAGAGAAGGGAATCATGTGTAATTTTAATAGTGACCCATGATTAACATACCTGGAAATTACATCCTTTTACACGAATATTCAAAACATTAGAAAATTACATGCCTGAGGACCATACTAGTTTACAATCATTGGAAACTTGGAACACATTCTTCTAATTTGGTGAAAAATAATCAACATCTTATATAAATATCTCCCCTTTAGTAATCCTACTGAAAAAATTTCTTCATAACCTTGGGAAATTAAATATAATAAAGGGTGTGATCAGATGCTTAGTAAAGGTAAAAATAAATGATATATGTTATCATAACATGAGAATAATGGTAAGAGAACATGAGAATAACATTTTAAGGTCATACCATACACATCAAAGATCATATAAATGATTAATAGAATAAATATTAGGGGAAAAAATAAATTAATCATACAGAAATAATATAACATGAGTCAAGAGAGAATAACATTGGAATAAGACATAGAATTTACGAAAGGCAGATAAACATGTGAAACCATTCTCTATAAGTCAAGGAATGTTTTCAAAACTTATCTGATCACTTAATGGGGTACGCACCTACTGGTAGGGACAAAGAACCATCCCCAGTCATATTAATTTCCTTATAATAGATCATGTTATACCTTCTTCCCACAGTGGATCAGGTTTCACCTGTTTCCCATAGTGGATCTGGATGCACCTATTTCTCATTATGGATCATGAAACACTCATTTACCATTATGGATCAAGTCCATCATCTTGTTTCTCATATTTATCTCTTGAGATATAAATATTTAACCAATTAATTGGAGCGATATATAGGTACCTATCACAATGTAAGATATAATGAAATCACCTGATGCTATCTGGCCACCTTATCATATAATTGATAATGGGCTTACCAACACTTTCAAAGCCACCCTTTGTAGAAGCAATGTACATGAAACATAACATGAATAAAGTATGAAGACATTTCATATGTTCATAAAAACACATAAAAACATTTATTATTTCATAACATGATTAAACCATTTAAAAAAAATTTGTTTTATTTCAATCTCTTTGAAACCTGATTGACCCTTGGAAATTAAACAGGTTCCATTAACATCATGCCATCAAAACAAAAAAAACGATTAGGGAAAGAATATGAATTTTATCATTGGATACTATCCCTAGTAAAAAATAAAATCTATCATAGTATTTAATCATATATGGATAAGGATTTTTAAATATCATTTGTAACATAAAATTTCTTTTAAAATTTCTTTTTAAAACATATAACATTTTGATAACTTTTTTCCATTGAAAAAAACTGTGAAAACCTATAAAGAAGTATTTGAAAGTAATTTAAATCAATTTTTAATTGATAAAAAATTTAAATTATTTTCCTTAAAATTTATGTAAAAATGTAATTTTTTTTACTTTTTTTAGAAGAAATGGTTTTGGAATGAAAATGATTTCAGGCCGAAGGGAGAAAAAAAGTCAGATTTTCTTAAAAATATATTATTCATATTATTAAGTAAAAAATAGTTGAAAATGGTAATAATAAATTCATATATCATTAAAAACCATAGGAGGAGAAAATTCATGATAATTATTAAGATACGGGTCATAAGATTTCATCAATGGAAGCGTAATCGTAAATAATCATGATAAACGATGAGATTAAAGAAATAAACTCTTAAAACATTGCTAACATTGAAAGAGGATAAAAATTAAAGAATATAATTAAATTAAGTATATAATATCACGAAAATATGGAGGTTCATTATATAAAATTTAATAGTGTGGTATATACACCTCATACAATAATATAGGTGTATAACATGACATGTGCCTTAAAGAAGGAAAATTGTTACAAAATATATTTAATGATTAGGTTACTTTTAAACCATAAAACCAATTAAAGAGATATAATAAAATGGATATGTAAATAACTATAAATTTATGGATAATAATTATGTAATAAATTTTTGGCAAGTATATACACCACATAAATTAAATTTATAGTGAATATGGCATAATTATCCCAAAAATGAGATAATAAATCCTTTTTATACATGAGTAACTTTTGAATAATGAGCCATGTGAAATAGTAAGATAAATCGAAAATTATAATGTCATTAAATAAAATAAATTCATTATATAATATGAAATAAGTCTGTATATACACCACACAACAAGAATAAGTACGGAATATAGCATATTTTTCATAGAAATAAAAGATAGATGAGAAAACCCTTACCTTAAGTATTTAATTTCTTCATACACATTCAATCCTCCTATGAAATAATTATATGTTTATTATAAATACAAAATAGAAACCATATTTTTATATATAATTCCATATATTATTTTATTATGACTTTTTACTAACAGTATATTAACAATATCAATTTAAAGTTACTTTTTGGGTAATAACCGCTTTCTTTTTTTGTATACATATTGACTTTCTATTTTTGGTCATTTTTCTTTGATAATGATTACCTTTTCTACAAAATGTAAAAAAACAATATGAAAATAATATATATTTAGATTATATGTATTTATTATATTATATAAAAGACAAAAATAAAAAATTAGATAAGTCGTTCATGGAGACGATAGGTTGTACGTATGCATTAACAATGTATCTGTTTTGTGGCTATATTGAAATAAAGAATGTTAATGAAATATATGTTTATATATATGTACTATAGTTACAGTATAATTATTATGTAATATATATCAGATATGTTAATTAGAACCATCCTTAATACATTTCAGGTAAATTTTGAATGAATCACATCACCATGAGGATGCAGTAGTTCACACATCTACAAATGATGTTATTATATTCTCACAAAACAAAAAACATGAATTTTTGATTTATATAAAAATAAAATAAAAATAAACACATAAAAAATATAATAAATATCATATAACAATAATAACACTATCATTATTCCCATCATTGATAGGGGTAATAAAATAATGAATGACATTGGTTCGTGAGGCGGTAGTCCGCTATACACATGAATGATGATTGTGTATCCCATTTGAAGGAAGTGTGTATGGGTGTAGGTTAAAACCCTAAAAAAGAAATATATTAGTATATTGAGAATATTGAGGCAATTATATATGGTTTACATAATATTAATTGGGGAGGGGAGAAAAAAAATGAAAGTTCTCATTGGAGAATGTTACCTCTCATTCGGGTAACTCTTTTGGTTTTCAATAAAACTCCATGTTGGTTTGATTAATTACAAAAGTGTGAACCATAGGTTGAGATTAGGTATGTTTGAAATGATTTTTTCAGCTTAATTATGATCAAAATTAATTTCAAGATGTGAAAAGTGAGGGGGTGGGGAGTGTGTTCCCTTTTATAATGGAGGAGGAGTGAAATTTCTATAAATATGAAAAGGTAAATACTATTGGGAGGTTTACCTTAAATAATATTCCTCCAATAATAGTAAATACACTATAAAATTTAATACATGGAATAAAAATGGTCAAAAAATCTATTTTTGAAATTTTTAATCTTTATTTATCCCCTTAATATAAATTTTAACCACTAAGTAAACTCGTTTTTACCTTAATTGCTATGATTAATTTTAATTAACTTCAATAATTCTTTTGGTAAAAAATAAATTAAAATTAATATAAATAATAAATTATGGTGATTGAAAAAATGGAGTAAGTTTTTTCTAAATTATACACATATAAGTTGTAGAAATTAATTTTAAATTAATCATGCAGACAAGACGAAACAATGATGGTTTAAAGTGAAAATGTTCAAAAGTTTGAAGTGGTTTTATATAAAATTTCAAAGTTAAATTGATTCTAATGGTGTAAATCATATTAATAGATTTATAATTTATCTAAATATGATTTAAAAATAAGTTAAAATATTATTTAAATATCTAAATAAATTATAAGAAATGTCATTTGTCAATTAAAATTTAGTATTTTTTCACTATTCATCAAAATTGAAAACTTTCCGAAAATATAAAAACTTCACCAAAATTTAAATTTGATAATTTAATTTAAAAACTAAAGTATATTTTTTCAAAAAAAATTATAAAGGTTTCAATAATTATTTTTACAACAAGTTTTCCATTAAACGGTGGAGAAACTGCCTTTTAGAACAATATGTCCTTTTTTGTCTAGAATTAGATATGTTCTTATTTTATTCTTATAAAACTTATTGGATGAATTTACAAAAATTTGGATGAATTTATAATATATAAATTTTATTAATATCACTCACTGATAGTGATTAAATAAATTTATTAAGATAAAATATCTTTGTGGGAATAAAAATAGTTTTTTCATAAAATCATTTCCTTTATATTAAGTTGGTTTTCATTTTCATTTATAATTAATTTATAACCAAATAATTAATTTTATGTACATGTGTATACCATATTTTTCAGAATTTAGTTAATATTATTCATAACTTACATTCTAACGACTATGTGAAAACTATAATAATATATTAATAATAATATTAATAGTGTATTATAGTGTGAAAAAACTTGGTCTTGCGTGTCATGAACGTTATAGAAGGAAATCGACATTGTGTGTAACCCAAGTCAAACATCGAATTTATTTCTCTGAAAACTAATTTAAGTGCATTGTGTAGCATAATCTTTACATGGTGTTTTATAAAAAAAATAATAACTTTATACTTTCATATAACACAAGATATACTCAGTGTTGCTTGAAATGAAAAATATTAAAAATATTACATTAAATGGAAAGAAGTAATTCATCAAAACACATGTTGTTACATTCTACCCCCCTTAAAATTAATTTCAACCTCAAAATTATTCTATTTTATCAATGTTTTACCACATAAAAGTTCCTTTCATTGGAAATCAAACTATAAAAAAGAATACAAAAAATTCTTTAAATAAAGAAAGTTGGAAACATAAAGGTTACCCAAAGTAACTCATAACTAGGTTTCTATATAAAATAATATAGTTTGAAAGTGAAAACATGAACATGGAATATAAATATGACTATTAAGTTTTTATTTATTGTGATAGAGAATACGGTTAGGATAATGTTAATAATTACAAGGCCATAACCCAAAGAGGTTTGAAAAACATCATTGGTATCATACAAAATAATGATAATGGTACAAAATTTTATTTCATGAACCTTTTTTAATGAATAATAATTTTCATAATTGGAGTTCATTAATTTATTTAATTCCATTTCATATGAAAAATCACACCCTTTTGATTGTGTCGTGATCAATTTCCACTTCATCTCTTACTCCAATAAACAATTATGAATTTGTTATCCATGAAGTAATATGAGATCACAAGGTCCATAGATAGACTGATAAGTCATTAAGATTATATTTAGGTATCATAAAAAACAGGATAGCACATGATTCATAAATCATCATATGGTGAAGTAATAAGTTAATATATGAAACCTCACCCAAAGTTCAACACAAACCATTTTTTCAATTGTTAACCTTATAACCCTTCAAAAATAAAACACCCCTTTTATTTCTTAAAAAATATATTGTATTATATCAAAAAAATTGATATTGAAAAATTGGGTCCATCCTTATACCAATAGAACATAAAATGTGAATTTTTTATTTTAAGATCTATGTTGAGGGAGATAATCAAATAAAACATCACTAAAGGATAAAAAATAAGGTTTTCATTAGGATTATTCGAGAAAAATAAAACATGAAATTTCCAAACTATGGAGGGGAGGATAATTGTTCCCTAATTATCATGATTCACTTTATTTATTTTGATTTCATAAAATTTCCATTTTTCCTCATAGGGTTTTGTGGCTCATCATCAATATTATCCTTTGAATTGGAGCATCGATATAGATAATTCCAAACTCATTGAACTTTAAAAAAATGAGTGTAGGTGGTGGAATAATAGGAATTATCTTATCCTAAATTACATTAACCATCCTAGTAATCATATTTGTACTTTTATATACTTTATTACTTTTATTTACACATTTAAAGAACCTCCCAGTTCAATTAATGAAATTCCCTTGATATTTATTCCCACATTTTGGGCCTGTAGATGCCTGTAATTTCTTTCCACCATTTTAGTTTTCAAGAGACTCCATCTTCATTTTCTTATCAAGACTAGAGGAAGGGTAGAATTATCCAATTAAAATTTCTACTTCTAGTTAACATTGAATAAATTATTCATAGCTTCTAAAGTATCTTATACCCAAGGCCTTTCAAAAACATGGTTTTGGGACACCAAAGAATGGATCGATTTTTTTATTTCAGGGACGATGATCAAACAAGAAGTGAACCTTGAAAGTCTTTCAAAATTAGATTCATAGTTACCAATAGATTCATCCTCAATTTTCTATAGATCAAGGAATGATTTTCCACTCCTTTACCGTAGAATACAAGGAAAGTAATTACAAAAAAAATCCCCTTAAAATATTCCCATTAAATAGCTGAAACATTTTTATTATTCCATTATGTAATTAATAATAGTCCACCATTGATCCACTTCACCTTCCAAATGATAAGTTTCTAATATGAATTTATCTTTCTCTAAGTACAGAAGAATAGAAAAATATCATTTTAGTGGTACTAATCTAATTTTTTTATAAATTAGTGGATTCATGAAACAACTAAAATAAGGTGGAAGTTGCCTCATGAAGGACTCAATAGAATGTTGTCACCTATTTTTCTTTCTTGGATGTTCAACACAATTCATATCTTGAGAAATAGTTTGGAGAATATAAACAATAATTTTCATTATAGTTCCCATATGGTTTAGTTGATCAGGAAGAAAATAATCTCATTATACATTGCATTAAACATTAACTTGGTTTCTACAGGTTCTAGTGATTGACTAAAACCAGCAAGTATAGATTTAGAAACACTTATAATAGAGGAAAAACACATGATCATGAAAAATAACTTATATGATTTATAATTAATATCACCTAATTCTTTAATATATAACACCTTGGGTTTATACTATGTCATTCATAGTCATATTATATTTAATTAAATCATGACATTTCATGAAGATTTTTTGAATTTCTACAGCATATCCCTTGATATTATCAAACTAGGGGTGCAATATGGCCCATTGTTTTCACCAGTTCTCGATCGAGTCTAGTTTAATTTGGTTTTTTCTGTGTTGTAACCCCTATATACATATTTTCTAGAGCCACATACAATTTTAGTATCTTGATAGGGATGCAATTTATTAGAAACCACTCTCTCAATACTTAACTAAACTTCTAGAATATTTTCCTAAATTTGGACCCATTCTTAGAATTTTCCCTAGTGACATTCCGAGACATATCCTTATAAATATCCCTAGGTATATCCTTGAAGTTTACTCATCATAGTTTCTTAAGGATGAATAAACCATTCCTTTGATACAAACCATATAAATCCATACTTAACATATATGTATATTACTTTATTTTAGATGAATATTTAGAACATAAAAACATTACATGCTTGGGGACTGTAATAGTGTAGTGTCTTTGGAAACATGGAACACATTCTTCTATTTTGGTGAAAGATATTCCAAAACCATAATAAAGATATTCGACTTTATTTATCAATGTTAAAACCTTTCTTCATAACCCGAGGAAAAGAAACATAAGAAATGGTGAGCATAGATTCCCATTAAGGGTAAAATTAAAGGAGATACATAACAATAACATAATCATAAGGGTAAAAGAACATGAAAATGGCATTTAAAGATCATATCCTGAATGTCAAATATCATATACATTATCCATGAAATAAATATTGGGATATCATAAATAATTAATCATAAGTAAATCATATAACATGATTCATGAGATCATAACATTGGAATAATACATAGAATTTATAACATACAAATAAACATATAAAATCATTCCATATACCTCAAGGCTCATTGTCAATACGTATCTTGGAACTTCATGGGTGATGAAACTACAGGGTGAGACACCACCATCCCCAACCACAGTACTTTACTTATAATGAATCAGGTTATACCATCTTCCCATATTGGATTAAGACACACCCTGTAGAGACCCGAAGCTTATCGTACATGGACATTACATTACTTTTGCGGAATACTTAGTACATAACGAAAACACACACACAAGGATCGTAATAGTTTAGTGTCTTTGGAAACTCGGAACGTAATCTTCTGATCGTGGGGAAAGATCTTCAATATCTCCCATAAAGATCTTCCCTTTTTTTTACCTAAAAACCTTTCTTTATATCCTGGGGAAAAGAAAAAATAAAAGGGTGAGCTCAAATGCTCAGTAAGGGTAAACAAAAGAAATATCAATCACATCATATACATAAGAACATAGCTTTTGGAAATCTTTACCTGCAAAAGAGCTCATAATATCATAACATGGGATAAATCATAGAAGTGAAAATGAGATCCCCATAATCATAACATGAAACTTGAAACTTTGTGGCATTCACACATAATCATAGAGAATCATTTCTTGTTAGTCAAGACTCATTGCCAAGACTATCTTAGTGGACAAAGTCCCTTTCTGAATCGAGTAACCCTCGTTTCAGTCCTGTTTCACTGAACCGGTATAACCTACCGTTCCAGCCCTGTCTATCTCATGAGATATAAAATCTTTACCCAATGCATTGGAGGGAGATATAGGTCCCACCCATCTTATAATGAATCCTTTCTTATGTGTGCCACATAATCATAAATCATACATCATCGCAAAACCCATGTAATAAAAATGGGATTCTTAAACAACATGACATAATAAAACAACTCATATAAGATAAAGGAATTCATAAAAATAATTCCATCACAACATGATCAAAACCATTTAATAATAGGGATAAAAACATAACCCTTTATTATCTTAGATGGAAAATAATTTTGATAAAACACTTGAACTCCATTCTTGAGGAAAATATCCTTTCTTCTTCAAAAACATTTTTCCTTTCATAACATGCCATACAACTTTAAAATAAAATAAGTTGAATAAAAATAAACTTGAAAACTTGTAAAGGAAGATTCTTGGAAATTTTGTTTTAAAAATCCATTCATGCCGTATAAGTTAAAAAAAACATTCTTCGTACTTTTGTCGGAAAAGACAAAAAGTACCTCGTACGAAAAACAACAAAAGATTCCTTTCATACATATTACTAAAAACTCACCGAAGGGTAAAAATGGATTTAAACAATTGTAGGTGGATGGAAATAATATTACATATTGAGTAAACATGGATGTGGATGATAAAATACACCCCAGTAAATACTTACGAATAAACAATATCGGATAAAAATGAGATTGTGATATTTACCTTACCTTAGGTCCGATTTGCTTTGTTCGTGTCCGAAGCTCCTGTATAATGGTTTAAATAATGTTATTGACTTATTCCAGAATCATACATATTGATATGAGATCATATATGGTCATATTATTAGCTTCTTGTTAGTAATATTTCATTGTTACTTGTTACTCGGGTCTTTATAACTTTTTGTTCTTATGCGTGTTTTGTCGAATAAATCCTTATTCTTATCTTTAGGTTATAGATAATTCATTTCCAGAATGGTATTAGTGTAGTATATTCCATATTCATTCATTCAATTCATTTATATAATCATTATGAAATGAAGATCATGTAGAACGAGTCGCATCACATCGTGGAGACGGTATTCCGTACGTACGCACGAGTGATGATATCGTTCCTATGATCGTGGAATTGTATTGGAGTATATATATATTATTTCAGTATCAATATTACTTCATAATAATCATATATAGTTACTCATTACACCATTATACCCATCCTTGTAAGGTGATGGTGGAAAATAGATTACACCACGGCGTGGAGACGGTATTCCGTACGTACGCACGCGCGGTGATTTCATTTTTCCGTAGGATGGATAGAAGGTGAATTAGGGTTGTTTCATATTTTTAATAACATATAAGTATGTAATTAATACTGATGTTATTACTTTATCATGAAACAACTAAAGAAGAAGAAGTTGAAGAAGAAAAAAATTGAAAAGATCGGTAATGGATATTACCTCTTCTTTGGAACGCCTCTTTGAATCCTCCACTTAAGGAACTAAGATTGGTCTTTGTAGAAGACCAGGACCTCTAGGATTATTCTAGGGAAGTGGAGAGGAGAAACTGGCAGGGTTTGGCCGAGCTTGAGTGCTCAAATTGGTGTGAGGAGGAGGGGGAGGAGGTGCCCTTTTATAAGGGAGGAGAGGGGCACCTTAGGAAGATCTCAAAATATTATTTTATATTAAAGTCAAAATCGGTTTATAATGGTTCCAAAGGGTCTTATTTCGAAGATAAAGTGGGTAAGGGTCGAAATCCTATCAACCAATAGGATTTAGACAAGTTTAGGGTATTATTTTAACCTTATCAATTAGATTTAACTCTAAGTTAAATAATTTAACTTTTACCATGTCTTTTTGTTTTCTTTCACTATATGGTTAATAAACTTACTATAACATGCCAAACGAACCCCAAATTGTTTATTATTAATATATATATCCTTATCTAAGTCATTTGGGCGAACCATAGATTTTTAGGAATAAAATAACAATTAATAATATAATATTTGATTTAAAAACTATTTTGTGTCAATTTTGACACTATTTGATATATGATTTTTGTGAAAGTCATAACAGAATTATATGTTCAAACCAAGTTGATTAAATCAACACTAATATATCATAGTGACCTAGAAAATTATTGGAATTCATAAAAAGTCTTAAATTACATTTATTTTGGTATTTATATTATCAATTATGTCAATATTTCATTAATAAGATAATTACTGCATCATCTTTGTGTCATAAATAAATTATATTATTGGATGTCTAAAAATTACAAATAAAATACCATCATGTAGGAAATCTTTTTAGATTTCTAATGAATATTTACAATCGAATTTATCTTATGTATAACCCCATATTAAAAATGATTTACTTATTAAACTTTGATTTTAACTATTTTAACCCTTCTTTAAATAAATTAATAATAAATGTCCTAATCTAATCCAAGTGGGCCTAAATGGTCATATTTTATTCCTAAGTTTGTTTTTGGTCGAATTACACTTGTCCAATAGAATTAGGACATGTTTTAGGGTAATATTAATATCATATTTAACCTTAGTTACCCTATTTACTATTAACCGCGGTAAAAAAAAGTAAAAAGTTACTATTCACCAAAAATTATTTTCATCTCATTGAACCACATTTTACTTACTGACATCAACCGTGTCTCTCGTATTTTTGAAATTCCATTCACAGAAGCGGTAAAATTAAGTTTTATGAAAAATTCAGTTTTTTAACTACCACTTAGTAGTTTCACTATTCATCAAAAATTGATGTTTTTTAGAAAAATACCAAAATTTTACCCTAGGATAATTTCGATATTCTGAGTCCAAAAATGAAGTCCATTTTGAGAGATAAATTTTCTAAAATTTAAAAAGGTGGTTATTACTATTCATAACGGCTAGTTATAATAATATTTTAATAGCATATCGTTGTTTCGTGAAACTCAGTATTGCGTACTACACACGCTATCGAGGAAGGTTGTGATTGCGTGTAATGAAAGGAAAGTCAAAGATGCGTGTTGTGCAAGCTCCTTTTGGTGTAGCATACAACAGAAGACATTAATAAAATTAAAAAGAATATTTTTCATAAAATCTCGGGCTGTTACATTCTACCCCCCTTAAAATGAATTTCGCCCTCGAAGTTCGTCGGGGTTATAAATGGTTTACTATTAGAAAGTTTCTTTAATAGAAACCCACATCGTAAAAAGGAATACCAAAACTTGGCTTTAAAAACTAAAGTATGAAATGTAACGATTACCCAAATAAACTAATCACTGGGTTTCCACATAGGTGAAAATATGGATATTGAAGAGAAATCTAACCATCATGTTCTGATGGAGAGTGGTAGAGAACATGGCTATGGAAAAGCCAGTAATCACAAATCCATAAATTTCTGACGATCTAAGGTACCATCTGATTCATCAGGTATAAGAGAACTAGGACAACATTTTTGGTTTTCAAGATCTTTTCCCTAAAGTTAATGAATTTGAATTAGAATAAATACTTACTTTATTTTGGTACAATCTCACTGTTGTTCGTGCCTTTAACAATTTCCACTTCATCTCTTAAATAAATGAAGTTGAATTTTTTTTATTCGTGAAGTGTTAGCAGATCATGTGATAGAATGACGGGTCATTCCATCTGTCTCAAAAGGTTAGCAAAATTTATATACATAAGTCGATCTATAGTGGTATTAATCATATATGGTTCCTAAAATGGGCTTATACTTCATATATCATACTGCTTAATATAATAACACTAGTTTCTACTAAACAGGGACTTCCTGTAGGTCAGTGGTAGGCGATAAAGGCCAGTCGCACTTCGGTTGTGGGTTCGATTCCTACAGCCTTGTCCGAAGCGATGGGCTGTCGCCCGTCCTGCAGATTGTCCTTTTTCTAAAACTACATTACTATAACATCCCATCAATAATATCGAAAATCTTCTATCCTTAAACAATACTAACTTATGTCCAACATAATCCAGTCTAATCTTCAGTCTTATACATAATACTGCAGTCCACTCTCATAATATAGTGACAACGATTACCAAAGATTTAATACTGTCGTTGATCCCCACATATCATATGATATGTCTTGTTGGTCACATTCCAAACATTCAAAGTCCTTAATCGTGTATTCTCTTGAATACCTTAGTGAAAACATGAGTGCAGTTAAAAGTTAACACTTTCCACATACCAAAATCCTCAAAATTCTATATACTCAAACCATGATATCACTTAGTCCTTATATCAATCATGAGCTCATGAATACTATTAAACATTTCATTTTCTCGTCTTCATTATGCGCATATCATCTTATTTCCAAAAAATATCTCAATCACTTTGAATACCACGTCAATAAATATTGCAATACTCAATGATACAACATTATTTTGGAATCCCATTACATAAACACTTAATCATTCCACCACATCGTTGTCATATTCAACATTGCCAATAGTGATCGCATGTGATTTCCGTTTGTCCTTTGCCTTAAGTGGTTGCTCATGTTGATCATCACTAACCCTTGGATTAGGGAAATTATTAGCATAATGCCCCATTTCCTTGCACTTGAAGCATTGAAGTGTTGGTGGTGCGTTCTCTGTAGTGTTTGCTTTATTCACATCATTAGAAACCCTTTTTCCATTACTTCGACACTCAGCTGCTCGATGACCTTCTTTTCCACACTTAAAACATTTTCTAGTCCCTTAAAGACAATCTCCACCATGCTTCTTTCCACACTTTGTGCATAAGGAAACATTCATCTTCTTTTCACCATTATTCTGAGATTTCTCCTTGAACTCCATCTTTCGTTTCTTGTCAAAACCATGAGATGGATATGTAACACCAACTTCCATTTCTACCTTGATAGCACAACGCACAATTTCTTCATAGCTACTGAAGTCTCTTATAGTTAATGTCCTTCGAAGACTTGGTTTTAAGCCACTGAAAAATCAATCAACTTTACTTTCAGGTTGGATGATAATACCAGAAGCATACCTTGCAAGTCTTGTAAAATTTGCTTCATAGGTACCAACAGATTCATCGTCCCTTTGCTTCAGTTCAAGAAACTCTTTCTCCATCTTTGTTCGAAGAATACGAGGGAAGTACTTACTGAAAAACAAGTTCTTGAACTCGTCCCATTCCATGGACTCAATTTCATCTCTTGGCCTCGTATTCTTGATAAGATTCCACCATTGATCAGCTTCACCTTCCAAACGATATACTGCTAAGATGACTTTATCATGTTCAGAACATTGAAGAACTGAAAATATCTTTTCAGTAGTACTGATCCATTGTTCAGCCACAAGTGGATCAGAAGACCCACTGAAAGAAGGTGGACGTTGCCTCATGAAGGACTCAATAGAATATTGTTCCCTTCTCTGCTCATTTGGAAGTCCAGAATGATTCATAGCTTGTGTAAGTATAGCAATAAGAATTTGCACTCCATCTCCCATAACATTTGTTTGTTCAGGAGGGCAATCATTTCATTGTCCATTGCATTGATCAACAGGGTTCCTTCGGGTTCCAGCCATCGTCTAAAACCCAAAAAGAATAGTGTGAGAGGCAAAAATCATGCTAGGGAAAACAACATAATAAAGGGGGAGTACCTTCAATATCCAACATCTTAGGTTTAATTCTATGATCGTTAGCGTAATTCTATTACTATAACCTATACGTATACTTATCCCTAGGGACATCCCTAGACATACCTTATAAATATCTCTAGGGATCTCACTAACGTTTTCGCATCCTAGTTTCCAAAGGTTGACTAAACCTTTCCTCTGATACCAACTGTAGAGACCCGAAGCTTATCGTACATGGACATTACATTACTTTTGCGGAATACTTAGTACATAACGAAAACACACACACAAGGATCGTAATAGTTTAGTGTCTTTGGAAACTCGGAACGTAATCTTATGATCGTGGGGAAAGATCTTCAATATCTCCCATAAAGATCTTCCCTTTTTTTACCTAAAAACCTTTCTTTATATCCTGGGGAAAAGAAAACAGAAAAGGGTGAGCTCAAATGCTCAGTAAGGGTAAACAAAAGAAATATCAATCACATCATATACATAAGAACATAGCTTTTGGAAATCTTAACCTGCAAAAGAGCTCATAATATCATAACATGGGATAAATCATAGAAGTGAAAATGAGATCCCCATAATCATAACATGAAACTTGAAACTTTGTGGCATTCATACATAATCATAGAGAATCATTTCTTGTTAGTCAAGACTCATTGCCAAGACTATCTTAGTGGACAAAGTCCCTTTCTGAATCGAGTAACCCTCGTTTCAGTCCTGTTTCACTGAACCGGTATAACCTACCGTTCCAGCCCTGTCTATCTCATGAGATATAAAATCTTTACCCAATGCATTGGAGGGAGATATAGGTCCCACCCATCTTATAATGAATCCTTTCTTATGTGTGCCACATAATCATAAATCATACATCATCGCAAAACCCATGTAATAAAAATGGGATTCTTAAACGACATGACATCATAAAACAACTCATATAAGATAAAGGAATTAATAAAAATAATTCCATCACAACATGATCAAATCAATTTAATAATAGGGATAAACACATGACCCTTTATTATCTTAGATGGAAAATAATTTTGATAAAACACTTGAACTCCATTCTTGAGGAAAATATCCTTTCTTCTTCAAAAACATTTTTCCTTTCATAACATGCCATACAACTTTAAAATAAAATAAGTTGATTAAAAATAAACTTGAAAACTTGTAAAGGAAGATTCTTGGAAATTTTGTTTTAAAAATCCATTCATACCGTATAAGTTAAAAAAAACATTCTTCGTACTTTTGTCGGAAAAGTCAAAAAGTACCTCGTACGAAAAACGACAAAAGATTCCTTTCATACATATTACTAAAAACTCACCGAAGGGTAAAAATGGATTTAAACAATTGTAGGTGGATGGAAATAATATTACATATTGAGTAAACATGGATGTGGATGATAAAATACACCCCAGTAAATACTTACGAATAAACAATATCGGATAAAAATGAGATTCTGATATTTCCCTTACCTTAGGTCCGATTTGCTTTGTTCATGTCCGAAGCTCCTGTATAATGGTTTAAATAATGTTATTGACTTATTCCAGAATCATACATATTGATATGAGATCATATATGGTCATATTATTAGCTTCTTGTTAGTAATATTTCATTGTTACTTGTTACTCGGGTCTTTATAACTTTTTGTTCTTATGCGTGTTTTGTCGAATAAATCCTTATTCTTATCTTTAGGTTATAGATATATCATTTCCAGAATGGTATTAGTGTAGTATATTCCATATTCATTCATTCAATTCATTTATATAATCATTATGAAATGAAGATCATGTAGAACGAGTCGCATCACATCGTGGAGACGGTATTTCGTACGTACGCACGAGTGATGATATCGTTCCTATGATCGTGGAATTGTATTGGAGTATATATATATTATTTCAGTATCAATATTACTTCATAATAATCATATATAGTTACTCATTACACCATTATACCCATCCTTTTAAGGTGATGGTGGAAAATAGATTACACCACGGCGTGGAGACGGTATTCCGTACGTACGCACGCGCGGTGATTTCATTTTTCCGTAGGATGGATAGAAGGTGAATTAGGGTTGTTTCATATTTATAATAACATATCAGTATGTAAGTAATACTTATGTTATTACTTTATCATGAAACAACTAAAGAAGAAGAAGTTGAAGAAGAAAGAAATTGAAAAGATCGGTAATGGATATTACCTCTTCTTTGGAACGCCTCTTTGAATCCTCCACTTAAGGAACTAAGATTGGACTTTGGAGAAGACCAGGACCTCTAGGATTATTCAAGGGAAGTGTAGAGGAGAAAATGGAAGGGGTTGGCCGAGCTTGAGTGCTCAAATTGGTGTGAGGAGGAGGGGGAGGAGGTGCCCTTTTATAAGGGAGGAGAGGGGCACCTTAGGAATATCTCAGAATATTATTTTATATTAAAGTCAAAATCGGTTTATAATGGTTCCAAAGGGTCTTATTTGAAGATAAAGTGGGGAAGGGTCGAAATCCTATCAACCAATAGGATTTAGACAAGTTTAGGGTATTATTTTAACCTTATCAATTAGATTTAACTCTAAGTTAAATAATTTAACTTTTACCATGTATTTTTGTTTTCTTTCACTATATGGTTAATACACTTACCATAACATGCCAAACGAACCCCAAATTGTTTATTATTAATATATATATCCTTATCTAAGTCATTTGGCCGAACCTTAGAATTTTAGGAATAAAATAACAATTAATAATATAATATTTGATTTAAAAACTATTTTGTGTCAATTTTGACACTATTTGATATATGATTTTTTTGAAAGTCATAACAGACTTATATGTTCGAACCAAGTTGATTAAATCAACACTAATATATCATAGTGACCTAGAAAATTAGTGGAATTCATAAAAAGTCTTAAATTACATTTATTTTGGTATTTATATTATCAATTATGTCAATATTTCATTAATAAGATAATTACTGCATCATCTTTGTGTCATAAATAAATTATATTATTTGATGTCTAAAAATTAAAAATAAAATACCATCATGTAGGAAATATTTTTAGCTTTCTAATTAATATTTACAATAGAATTTATCTTATGTATAACCCCATATTAAAAATTCTTTAGTTATTAAACTTTGATTTTAACTATTTTAACCCTTCTTTAAATAAATTAATAATAAATGTCCTAATCTAATCCAAGTGGGCCTAAATGGTCATATTTTATTCCTAAGTTTGTTTTTGGTCTAATTACACTTGTCCAATAGAATTAGGACATGTGTTAGGGTAATATTAATATCATATTTACCCTTAGTTACCTTATTTACTATTAACCGCGGTAAAAAAAAGTAAAAAGTTACTATTCACCAAAAATTATTTTCATCTCATTGAACCACATTTTACTTACTGACATCAACCGTGTCTCTCGGATTTTTGAAATTCCATTCACAGAAGAGGTAAAATTAAGTTTTATGAAAAATTCAGTTTTTTAACTACCACTTAGTAGTTTCACTATTCATCAAAAATTGATGTTTTTCAGAAAAATACCAAAATTTCACCCTAGGCTAATTTCGATATTCTGAGTCCAAAAATGAAGTCCATTTTGAGAGCTAAATTTTCTAAAATTTAAAAAGGTGGTTATTACTATTCATAATGGCTAGTTATAATAATATTTTAATAGCATATCGTTGTTTCGTGAAACTCAGTATTGCGTACTACACACGCTATCGAGGAAGGTTGTGATTGCGTGTAATGAAAGGCAAGTCAAAGATGCGTGTTGTGCAAGCTCCTTTTGGTGTAGCGTACAACACAAGACATTAATAAAATTAAAAAGAATATTTTTCATAAAATCTCGGGCTGTTACACACCCTTTTCACATAGTGGACTTGGACACACCATTTCAAACTGTGGATCTGAATTAATCTATTTCCCATTATAGATCAAGCCCAATGACTTGTTTCCAATCTTAATCTCATGAAATATAAATCTTTACCCAATAAAATTTATGGAGATATATGTACCACCCATTATATAAGCTATTATGAGCTCACTTGATGCTATATGGGCCACCCTATCCTATAAGCTATAATGGGATTAGCCAGTACTCTCTGGGCCACCCCATCACATAAGAAATGTCCACGAACTACAAAATGAATAAAGTGAAAATAATTTTAATATAATCATAAAAACTCATAAAAACAATTATTCTTTCATAACATTATTAACCCACGGAAAATAAATGGTTTTCATGTCAATCTATTTGAAATTTTATTGACCCATGGAAAAGAAACGAGTTCCATATACATCATGACATCAAAACATAAACCATTCACAGAAATAATTTTAATGGAATTATAAAATCACATCCCTATTAAAGTATAAAATATTTCATAATATTTCATCTTATATGGAGAATGATTTTGAAAGATCACTTGAAATACAAAATTTCTTTGAAAACCACTTTTTAAAACACATAACATTTTGAAAACATTTTCATTTAAAAATAACGTTGAAAACTTATAAAAGAAGTTTTGAAAATAATTTAAATAAATATTTAAAACACATATATTTTTTTAAAATAATTTTCTTATAAATTAAGTTTAAAATATGATTTAAAAATTTTATTGAAAAAATGTTTATAAAACATGGTTTTTGAATAAAATAGATTTCCAACTGAAGAGATAAATAAAGTAGTGTTTTTTAAAGACATATCTTTAAAATTATTAAGTACCAAAGAGTGGAAAAAATGGAACTAATACATGAATATATCATTTAAAAACATATTAGAATAAACTTGATGAGAATTATTGAGGTATGGGTCAAATATTTCATTAATGTAAGCATAATAGTAAATAGTCCTGATAAATGATGCGATTATAGCAATAAAATATTACCACATTGGTAATATTTGAATAATAATACCCATCAAATAATACAATTACAAGAAGTATATAATATTATTAAATGAATTATTTTCATTATATATCATGTAAAACGGATTTATATACACCTTATAGAAGAATATAAGTTCATAACATGGAATGTGTCTTGAAAAATGAAAATAGAGACAAAATTAATTTATTAATTTGATAACAATTGAACCATAAACCCCAAAAATATATATTATACAATGTATATGTAAATATAAATAAATATAAGGATATTAAGTATTTAACACAGTTATAATCAATATATACACCCTACAAAATAAATGATAGGTGAATATGACATAAGTATCGCTGACAAAAAGTGAGACTAGAAATCCCCATACTACTTGAATAACTTTTTAATCCTGAGTTATGAGAACGATTAACATCAATTTAAACTTTTAATATCATTAAATAAATTATTTTCATGATAGAAAATTTCAAATTGGTGTTTATACACTACACAATGAAAAAAAGTGGTGAATATAACATATATCTAACAAAAATAAAAGTGAGACCAGAAATCCCTTACCTTAAATATTGATTTCCATAGTACACATTCAAACCTAATATATAATAAATATAATTATATTATAAATATTATAAATAACCATATTATTGTATATCATGTCATATATAATTTTATTAGGACTTTATATTACCATTTTATTAACAATTTCATGTTAAAGATATGTTTAGGGTAATAAATCTATTATTTTCATATATGTCTTGACTTGTTATTTTTTATCCTTTTTCTTTTATCATATTTTAATTATCTCTATAATATAAACTGTGTTGTAAATATAATATATATTTATAATATATTCATTTATAATAATATATCATGTATATAAATAGAAAATGATATACACCATTCATAGAGAAGGTAGGTCATACATATGCATGAACACTGTTTCCGTTTTCATATCTTATTGAATGAAATAAATTAAATAATGTATATATATATATGTATTATTAATCTAGTAAAATTATTATTTCTTATATATCACATATTTTTATTAAAACCATCTTTAATACATTCCATGTAATGTTTTAATGAATCAGATCACTTTGAGGCTGTAGTGGTTCACACATTAACAAACGATGTTATTTTGTTCTCAAAAAATGGAAATCGTGATGGTATGTGTTATTTCACTGTTAAATAAGTATAAATACATCTTAAATATCATATATATCATATAAAAAAAATATAATTCTACAATTATTTTTAACTTTTATAGGTGTTTATGTAATAACAAATGAAGTTGGTTCGTGATGTGGTAATTCCCCATACACACTAATGATGATTGCATATCCAATTTGATGGATGTGTGTGTATGTGTAGGTAGAAAATATAAAATAAAAACATTTCAATATATTAATGATACTTATATTATTATATAATTTTATCTATGATAATCATTTAAGGGGTGTATAAGGAAATAGAATGAAAGTTCTCATTAGAGAACATTACCTCTTATTTGGGAAACTCATTTTGGATTAAACCAAAGGACCAACTTGGTTTAATTTTTCCCAATGTTATTATAAGGAACCCGCCTTAAAAATTACATAACAAAAGACCTTTTAGCATTTTGGGCCCTAGAGAATTAGATAAAAACATAAAATTTATCATAGTTTCCACAAAATAAAATAAAACGATCAAAAACATGGTGTGTGCTAACTCTGTATGAAAAGAGAACGCCTTCAGAAACTCTGCTGGTCCTAGGAAAAATTAATTTAAACAAAGGGTGACCATGAATTATTCCTAGAAAGGGGTTTAATAACCTTCGATAAATCCTTATAAAATATTTTTTTGAATATAAATATGTTAATAAATTTTGAAATACCCCATAAAATGATATTGACCCTTTTCATAATGATATTTGAAATTACTTATAGTTTAAAAATACTATATCTTTAAAAAAAAACATAAGTTCAAAATTTCATAAACATAATTTAGTGTATTTCTGAAAACAATACAAAATATTTTGGAAACAAAACACTATTCTGAGGTCACTTGGATCACTAAACCCTAACTGGGCCTGCCGACTTAGAGAAGGATGAGTTCACTCCCCAATAACCTTCCATATTTATAAAGATAAAACACGAGATTTTCTAAAAACATTTTATTCTTTCTTTACTTATGTATAAATTTTCACCGGTGTTTTTAACATTGAAAACACAACACTTCATTATATTACACATTACAAAATATATAAGTGAGTACATATAAATATAATTATATTTATGTATATGAACTTTCATAACACCTACAAGTTTTGTTACAACCAAAACCCCTACTTTCACGAACCAGATCTCGTTTTCACCAAAACCGAAACCAAACCCAGCCCGTGACATTGTTTGAAGGGAGTTACCTATCCCCATGGGATGGAAAAATTTCCCGGGTATTATAAAATGAAGTTTGGGAATGATTTACCCAATTTTATTAACACTAAGCAATAAATGAACTAAATAAAACATACCATATTTTTCAACTAAATCTATCTTTTTGAAAATTTCATCACTGAATTACGTGATTTGAAAAATTTTAAAAAGTCCATTACAAAGGTAAAAAACCAAAAATGGATACACAAGAACCCTCAAGAAAAGATGCACCACCCTCAAGCCATCTCCACAAGACTTCACCACCAAGGACCTGCTAGAAACCTGAACCAGTGGAACTAAAAACTGTACCCAAACTGTGACAAAAAAAATAACCAAGTCTAATTACACTCAAGGGTATCAGTAGAGTGTGATCCAATTACCAGTAGGATACCACTACTAAGATATTCCATGTGATAAAAATTCAAATATGAAAAACATGAAAGTTTTCAAAAACTTGTAATTTCTTGTTACAATTTCAAAAAGATGCAACTTTAAAAAATCAGTTTTAAAGTAGGATACTATAAAGAATCAACAATTTTAAAATAATTTCCAAATCTAATTAATTTTACAGACAAATATATCGTATTCTGACGGTAAATATAATGGATTTAATGTGCACAAGAAATAGGAAAATAACCCCTAGGCACTAGGTTGTTGTGGATCTGTTGTACCTCCTATCTCGATGAGAGTAACAATCACAAATATCCATTCTCATGCACGAGCCACTAGTAGGGAATATAACAATAACATATTGGTCCCCAATAATCATCATCATAGTTTAGTTAGAGTTTTAATCGTCAATATTATTAAGTGAAACTGAGGCAAAACCCCACAGATTCACTAGCATACTAGCACACGTCCACCCACCTAGATACTCGGGTTTTCCCTTTATGCTCAAACTAGTTCAATAAATCAAGAAATATAATTTTCACATGAAAATATCATTTACTCATCAAAAAGTCACAAAATATCTCACATGTACACCAAAAAATTCACAAAACCCCACTTTTCATTCAAATTGATTAGAAATCCAACACAAACCAAAATATCCCAAAACAATTTTTACATTTCTTTAACACTTCCACAAATCCGTTCAAAATTTTTATAAAACCATTCCAATATATTAAAACTCACATAACAGCCCACTAATAATTTACATAATACCCTTTTTATAATCAAAATCCTTTTTTCACATCACACTCACACAAAACATTCCACATCACTTTCACATCTCTTACACACTTTAGTAAATCCTTCAAACATTTTGTTAAAAAATTTCCAAGATGGAACACATCACAAAACATCCCCTTTCACCTTTAAAATGTACCATTTAAAAATATACACACTCTAAAATAGTTTTCCAATATGTTTTCACCTCTTACATAAATAATTAAATTATTCAAATCCTTCGTAAAACAATTCTAAAGAGTATACCCAAACATTTCTCATAAAACCCATTTAAAAACCATATTTCCAAGACCAAACCACACAAAAACACTACCAATTTATAATTTTAATCCCTATAGAAATTTATAAAACCACTTTCAAGTGTTATAAAATGACATTGAATAATACCATGAAATATACATATGAAAACACCCATTTTCATGAAATGCTCTCAAGAAGTATAAAAAGGTTTTACACACCAAAAGTATTCCAAAAGCCCTTTTCCAAGGCCCACATGACACTAAGGAATTAATAAAATATAATTTTTATCCCCTTTAAACAACTAATAAATCAATTTCATATTTTATAAAACTACCACAAAAGATACCACATGTGTTACATTCAAAAAGTTCACAACTTCAACAAAAATGAAATTATAAAATTAAATGCTTAACCAAATGACTAAAAAATGGTTTTCACACAAGAAAAATAATATGGGGAACATGAAAAGCCCGTAAAATAATAAAACTAAATCATAATGTAATGGTTAACCATGGAATCACCTACCTTTAATGTCAAAACACTAAAAACATGGTGCAAAACTTAAACTGCACCACTAACTCAACTCAAGGATGTGAAATCCAAACTCTAACCACAATATTTCACCAAAAAGACAAGAAATAAAACCCTAAGCTCTAACCCTGGAAAAGAGGTAAAATCTCTCTTCTGGAAATTGTTTAAGGATAGTAGGTCTACTGGTTTTAAGTTGGTATTTAATAATTTTGTAATGTTCTATAGTATTTGACAGCTAGGGTGTACTTTTTTGTTTCACACTTACTCTATAAAAGTGATTTGGTTTATAATAAAAAAAATATATTTGATGGTGATGAAGAAGAACATCTTACTTGAGGGATCTTATAGAAATATCCCAAATACACCAGTAGCTGAATTTTCAAATAGCCAAAAATTAAAGGGAGGTTTGAAAAAGGATAAGGAGACCATGTAAAAATTTTAATGAGGTAAAAAGATTATAAAATTAAGTATTTATAAAGGAAACAAATTATTTTTATAAATCTGCTCGAATTGAGGTAGGATGAATTTTTTTTGACTTGTTCTGTGAAAACAATGAGCACCAAAGAGGGCGATAAGAGATTAGGGGAACGCCTAGGTTCTGAGGACTGGGGATAGATGTGTAATCACCAAAAAATATTTAAAATTGAATAAGTTATTAAATAAAAAAAACGTTTTTTAAAATGGAAATGGGCTTTCGGGGTGGGACAACAACTTAAATAAAAATTAAAATCCACCATGATTATAGATTTATAAAGGATCCAAATTTAAATGGTGGTGTTTATAGGTTAGGTGAGGCCAATTATGAATTGTAATGGATGAAAAATGTTGAAAAATGAATGATTTATAAAAGAAAAAAAATTATTTTAAATCTGGAATTGGGTTCATGGTTTGGTCCAATTCACGAAAACTCACCCATTCCTCCATAAATGCTTGTGCAACCTCCAAAACCAAGCGTGAATGGAAAATAAATTAAAAATACCTTTAAAATAAGTTATGTATGTGACAATTATCCCAACCATGAAAACTTTCCGTCCCCAAAAATCCACAACAAGGCCAGATACAAAAACCATACCCAACTAATAAACCAAGATGTACTTCTTTTCCAAGCTTCCCCCCCAAGGGACAAAACACCTATAGTAATCAATTAATGAAGGATTAAGCTCACAAATCGAAATCACACCACTTTCCTGAAATGATCAATCACATTCATACTTTATCCCAAAAGAAAACTCCTCAAAAAATATCTGAACAAGACTCAAGCTATTCTCCCAAACGAACTGCAACTTTGAACCAGGTTGCACTTACCATAATTTAACTAAACCATTAGGAGATATCCAATCCCAACATTTACTCAAGGAAGATGTTGGTAGCTAGATAATTCCGACTGAGACTACCTACCACCACGAAAAGACCATGGACAAATCTGAGCTGTTGGTATAGGGGACACAGATAGGAACCCCACCATAAGAGGCAACCTAAATGTTTTCCAAGACAGAATCAAGACACTAACAGGGGGAGGCCAAAACAAACTCCCTAGTACAAAGGTTATAATTCCATTAAAAGATTACAAAGGACCATATATGAGGATAATAGTGGGTATACCCACCATAAGAACCAACCATCTTAACTGACCATCATGGGGCGACAGAGAAAGACCCAATTTTTTTAATGATTTAGGAAGGTCACAAAGTTAGTCTGCACGGTTTGTGAAACCGTGCACTAACTATGAAAGTCATTCTTCCAGTAAGGATTCCTCACGCACGATCACTCCTAATCATGCACAAACCATCTTCTCAGCTTGTCTAGCCAAATTTCCAACCATTCTCCAAAGACTCAATGGAAACCAAAGGGGGTGGGAATGACATTGTGCGATAACATGGGTAAAAGGCCCCCCACATATTTCCACCAAACTTGAAGAACCGAAGAAAGACAATGATACCAGAGGTTTAAACTCTTACTGTCTTTCATATAGAGGAGAGTAATTTATACAAGGGTTTAAATGACCCTGGGATTTCCCCTAACTACAAGCCAGCTTCTCTCCGAGACCTATGGCTGGAGCTCAAATGATTGAAGCATCTTCAGCCTCATTGTTATTCTTTGGAAACCCACTAAATGAGAATTATTCTTTCGGTTCCACCATCAACTACACAAGAATCCCAGATAAATTTTACAGACATAACACATTCCAAACCCACTTTACCCTATCCCGATATTTTATTGAAATAAGGGATTAGAAAATAGACACACATCACACCTTGTTTTTTCGAGTGAGAAACAATAGAAGTAAAGAACGACTATAATCACCTTACTCTAAAATGGAATATTTTGAGGTTTTTCCAAGGGAGAAATTCTCCCAACATAATAGAGACTCTTAGAGGACTTCATTACTTTCACCTTTATAGTCAATAGAGCAGATGACATCACAAGTCTTCACTGAACATTACCATTGCGATTGATATAAAAAATGCATGGAGAGTGACCTTATACAACATCCCCAAACAACACACAATTCTAGAAAGTGGCCACCATATCCTCTCATGAACATATTTTCCACACTGGTTGTTAAATGTTAACTCTTTATTTGAATAAACTACGAAGGTACGAGAGGACCTCTTAGGCACGATCCAGATACTCATCCATGATAACAACCGCAGACAACTTCCACCTTTAGCAAATCAGGAAACCTAAGAATCTAAGGTCTCTTTCAACCTTCCATGATCACACTCCCACAACAAGAGGATACACAAAACCAAGAAAGGAAAGGATGTAGACTCAATCAAAAAATCTCAATAAAAATATTCCTTATATTGATTAATTGGAGGGTCTTCAAATGGCGAAAAATATGGGTTTCACTTCAGTTGTACACTAACCCTTAATGGGGTATATCTTATCCAACGATTGAACCTAAGGGCCCAACAATGCTGGTCTATTGGTCAAGATATACCAAAAAATATATTCAAACACATGAAGGGAACCACCGTAAAGGCATCCCAAAACATTTATTAGAAGATAAAAATAATCGGCCCCTAAACACAGCTTACTGACCAAACCCAAACCCAAAATAGAGTAAAAATAAGAGGGGTTCTTGGACTCAAAACATACCAAAACATCAACATTTTACAAAAACACATAATACAAACAATCCCAAACTAGTCATAAAGGCATAAACTTTCTCCTTTAAAATAATTGTTTTGAAAATAACCGGTTCAGTGGTTAGTGTATCCACCCACGATACCCCATGGGCCTCTCACATGCATGTTTCTGTGCCACACCAGGAACCCTCCTTATATCCATCTTGGAAATCATCCAACCATGCCATCAACCATCCATTATCCCATATAACCCCATGCATTTAGTTGCTTACAGAAATACAAAATGTTAAAATAAAAAATTCTTTCCACTTTTCAAAACAAAAACAGTCGACCAACACCTCCTTTTTCTCTAAACCACTTACCATGAAATAAAACCCAAATTACGACTTAAAAATATTTTCAGTAAGGAATAATCATTTAAATGAAAAATCACTTTCAAGTTATTCAAATCAATTTAAAAACATCTCATCCCGTTAAATCACCTTTTAATAGTTTAGAAAACTCTATTGAAAACACCTTTTCAAAACCAACTTTAACATAATTTTTGGGTTTCAAAAGAGGTGTAAACACACCTTTTTCCATTTCAAAAAATATTCTAAAAACTCAATTCATAAATTTCACAAATAAATACATTCCCACTTTATTAGAAAATAATTCATCAAAACTTTACGCTTCATAATACCATGAAATTATTACATTAAAACCAAACTTATATGATGTTAAAAATAAAGGACACACGACAATACACGAGGAAACTAGCTTCGGTGGGAGAGGTGGAAATATGGTTAGCAGAAATATTCCAATCAATTCACCATCACAGAGAGTATTCTAGAGATATATCCCCATATCCACAAGGATTTCTAGGCCCTGTGAGCTCACAGAGACCATTAGCCCAACACTCTTTTCATTTCCCCAAATCATCTTCAAACCATGAAAACCAAAGGACTCAGATAAGTCCTGACTCCCCTAGTGACTTGAATCCCATAATAATATGTGGGGATCAAGAAGAATACCCACGATTGGAATTACATGTCCAAAAAATCTTAACTCCAGACTATCCTGACTGCTCCCCAAATAACATGATCAAAGGTGTTAACCTGAACCTCCTCTGATACCAATTTGTCACGAACCAAATATGGTTGCCACCAAAACTGGCACCAAATCCAGCTCGCTACAAGGCCCTATGGGTGTTCTCAATCCCCATGGGCCGGTACATGTGCCTGGGTATCATAAAATGAAGATTGGTAATGATTTACCATGTTTAATAAACACTATACAAAAAATGAACTAAATAAAATAAATCTGGATTTTTCAAATAAAACCATCTTTTACAAAATTTCCGAACTAAATTACATGATTTGAAACTATGTAAAAATTCCATTACAAAGGTAAAAAACAAAAAATTTATAGAAAATAACCTTCATTTCAAGGGGAACCACCCTCAAGACATCTCTACAAGACTTCACCACCAAGGACCTACTAGAAACCCCATCAACTGTAAAAAAAACTGTACCCAACCTGGGACAACAAAAATAACCAAGTATACTTAAAACCAAGGGTGTAAATTGGGTGTGATAAAATTACCAATAGGATACCACCACTAAGATATTCTATGAAATAAACATTCAAAGATGAAAAGCATGCATGTTTTCAAAAACATGTAATTTGTAGTTATAATTTCTAAAAGATTCCACTTAAAAAATTCTGTTTTCAAGTGGGTTAATTTAAAGAATCAACACTTCTAAAATAAATTCCAAAGATACTAAATTTAATATACAAATATTCCATATTACAATAGTAGTTATAAAGGATTTAATGAGCACAAGCAATTGAGAAATAACCCATAGGCACAAGTTCGTTGTGGGTCCCAAGTACCTCGTATCTCGATGAGAGTAACCACCACAAATATTCATTCTCATGTAGGATCCACTAGTAGGGAAAATACCCATAACCCAGTGGTAACCAATAATCATCATCATAGTTTTGTTAGAGTTTTAATCATCAATATTACTTAGTGAAACTGAGGCCAAACCCCACGGATTCACTAGCATACTAGTACACATCTACCCTCATAGATACCTGGGTTTTCCCTTTATGCTCAAACAAGTTCAAAAAGTCAAGAAATATAAATTTCAATGAAAATATCAGTTACTCATCTAAAATTCACAAAACATCACACATGTATACCACAAAAGTCACAAAAATCCACTTTTCATTCAAATCGATTTGAAATCCAACTCACAACAAAATAGATCACAATAACTATCACATTTCTTTAACACTTCCTCAAATCCATTAAAAAATTTATTAAACCAATCCAATATATTACAACTCACATAACATCCCACTCACATATTACATAATACCCTTTTCATTACCGAAATCTATTTTTCACATCACAATCACATAAAACATCCCACATCACTTTTACATCTCTTACACACTTTAGTAAATCCTTCAAACATTTTTGAAAATCATTTCCAAGATTGAACACATCAAAAAACAACCCCTTTCACATTTAAAATGTACCATTTTAAAATTAACACGCTCTAAAACAATTTTCCAATATGTTTTCACCTCTTACATAAATCATGAAATCATTAAATCTTTCGTAAAAAAATTCTAAAGTGTATACCAAAACTTTTCTCAT